>JAQQTP010000017.1:649583-1299166 GCA_029884605.1 Ormosia emarginata | reverse complement strand
AGTGATGGTGGTAATGTTGAATGTAGAGATTGTGGTGATGATGATGGAGGATGGTGAATTTGAAAGAAAAGATGTGAGTTGAGAGTGATTATGAAGATTATGGAGTAAGATGGTGATGGTTAAAAAATGATGAGAATGTGGGGAGGGGGAGTCCTGGAAGTTCAAGATGAGTGAGGATTATATATAGGAGTAGTTGTGAAGGAGTAGTTAAAGATGAGTAAGAGTGGTTGAGATGATTGGGATAATGGAGGAGATAATGAAAGAGTGGTTGTGTATGATTTTGAAAGATAACGAGGTGGTTGAGATGATTAGGGTGATAATGGAGGTGGAATGGTTGTATGTATTTGAAAGATGATGAAGTGGTTGAGATGATTTGGGTGATAATGGAGGTGGAGTGGTTGTATTGATTGGGAATGGGTTAAGTTTTTTTTTTATAAATATTTTTTTATTATTTTACCAATAATTCAAATAAGATATAAGTAAATAAAAAAATGTTTAGTATATTGCACTAAAGCATCTTTTAACACAATTATTAATCCACAAATAAAAATTTTATAGACAAAATTGAGTATCAACAACTGCCCCCCTTTGCTTTACATTTAGAATAAATGGAAAGCAAAGGAATTGATTAAATTTTGTCCATAAAAATTCTTGTGCGGATCAATGGGTATATGTACCCAGAGATTTAAAAGAAATAGGTACGGGGACCCGTTGTAATTTGATAAAAAGATAAAAACTTACGGAATCAGGTATCCGTCGAAGTTTGACATGAACATGGTAAAGAGCTTGCAAAGTCGGGTATCTATCAAAGCTTAACAGGAACAAGGTAGGAAGCTTACGGAGTCAGGTATCCGTTGAAGCTTAACAGAAAATCTAAAAAAAAAACTTGCGGGGTAGGGTGCCCGTTGATAATCACATATTTTATTCATTAAGAAACCCTTATGTTTAGTTATTTACACTCTTCATGTACTTAATTGACTGAATTTGATTATGTTTTGTAAGTTTGAACTCGAATCGGACTTAATTGATTTTTTTCAAAGATTATTCGGGTCTTACAACTGTTTCTGTATTTTAGCTATATCTTGAGTTCTAAATGTCTGATAATTATGAATTTTACCTTGTAGGAAAGATAAGAGAGAGCTCTACAACTTTGATGAAGAGCTCAAAGTCAATTTCAGACATCTAGTGGAGCTAATTGGGCATGGAAATCAGAATACGGGATTTGTGGTGGAACCCGAACAGTGTGTAGTAACCAACAACATAATTCGAGTTTGGGCATATAAAATGGGCTGAAAATTTGTAATCTGAAAGTTAAGACCCAGATTTACAACTTTCATGTCAAGCACAAAACTTGATTCGGGCTCCTTGATGGAGATATTGGGTCTGAAAGTCAAAACAGAGGTGTTGAAACTGGTCCTGAACAGTCTGTAGTAATTGAGTCATATCTTGGGCTGTAGGACGAATTTTTGGGTGCTTCCAGAGCCATTGGAAAGCTTAGACAGTTTCCTAGAACTTTCATGAAGACCACTTGGCTCAGAAATGACGAAATCAATGAGTTCAGCAATGAATACTTTCGGAGACAAGGAAGCTCACCTACCAAGCTCACCTACCAATCTCACCTACCAAGCTCACCTACCAAGCTCACCTACTAATTCCACCTACTAATCTCATCTACCCATCTACTACTACTCTGAATCCTCTATAAAAGGAAGCATGTGGAGAGCTCTAAACATAACACACACTTGGTATTAAAAATAGCTTTTCATAGTTCTTGTATATTTTTCCTTCATTGTAATGGAGAGCTAAGTCACTTCTAGTCAATTCGGGATTCTTGAAGAGATTGTGGCTTGGATTCTTGAGACCTTGGTTATGTAATGTATTTGATTTATATTTGAATTCCTCTTCTCTTCTTCTTCTCTCTCGTTCTCTTGATCTTGAATGCATGAATGGTGATTACTGTTTATGTTTGATCCGATTTGATCTTGGTTTAAGATTAAGTATTGTGATGAAATTTAGAAGCCATTGATCTGAATTAATCACATAACTAAAGATTGAGATTTGTGATGAAACTTAGAACTGATTGATCTAAACTAATCACGTAATTGAAGAGGTTAGGTTACTTGATTTGTGCCTAGGTTAATTGAATTCGGTGCTTAAATTGACATATATTTACATGAATGGTGCAATTGCAGTTTGTGTTTATCACTTGTCAATTGAATTCGGACGATTGTCTAGTATGAATTCTGGATCGATGCGAGAGATCTCGGTTAGATCCAAGTTAACCATTCAAATGTATTTCGGTGTTTGTTGAAAGGTCTATGATTGAATCCACCCAATCTCGGATAGATTTACGAATTATTTGTTCTTTTAATTGTTATTTCTCTTTAAATCCTGTCACTGCGATCCTTGAACCATCAAAACCCCCCTTTTCTAACTTTCACTTGATTTGATCAAATTGCATCTATGATCCTTGAGGAGACGATCAGGTGTTGTTCACTATACTACAAATTTAGGTAATAACTTCGGTTATAATTTTGACTGAGTTCGGCGCTCGTCACCCGTTGAAGCTGGACAGAGAGATAAAGAGCTTACGGGGTAGGGTGCCCATCGAAGCTGTACAGAAAGGTAAAAAGCTTGCGGGGTAGGGTGCCCATTGAAGCTGTACAGAAAGGTAAAAAACTTGCAGGGTAGGGAGCCCGTCAAAGCTTGACAGAAAACTTAAAGCGATGAGTGCGAGGACCCGGAAACTAAAGGCAGATAGGTGCAGGGACCTGGAGACTAAAGGCAGATGGGCATAAGGCCCTGAGAGCTAAAAAGGGTTATGTTTTTTTTTTAAAGTAAATACATGTGATGCCTGAGTTGATTCTTGATGTAATGGATGCATAATGATGCAATGGGTGTATGATAATGTAATGGATGTGATGCATGATGCAATGGATGTCCTACTATAGAATTCTCATGGACAAATGGGTAAACAAAGATTGACACATCAGAGCTTTAGTTGGATTGCTCTTGGTTCCACAATACTCTTAAGAACTTCTTCCCATAGCAAGATCAAGGTTGAGCAGTAATAAAACTTGATTTATGATTTGCCTGGTTATTCTTCATTTTCTCATCAGTGCTTTTAAAAGAGATTCATCGCATATCCCATGACCTTTCAAGATTGTTAAAACAAAACTGCATGCTTTTGCAATATGATCACATGTTTCACATCTCAATATAAATCTATCATGATAAATGCATATTGAATCAACAATGGGTTACAATGAAAATGGACTATTATTATGGAAAGGAACAGTACAGGAAAGATGGTACCACAAAGGTTAGAATTGAAAGGTTTACAAAAGAATGTTATAGTAGATTTTTCTAGCTCTTCCAGTGATGCTCTCTAGGATGATCAGTGCTAATTTCCCATGAATAACACCTTAAACACCCCATTTTCTGTTTCTGAGAACATGATTTGACCTAGTTTTTACGCATTGGGAGCGTTCAAGACAAGACTTCCCATTCAAACTGCCCCAGTTTGGCATAAAGAAACTCAAACTGCCCCAGTTTGTGACTCGAGGCGACTTCACTTCTCTGGACGTGTCAGGAACCATCTTTGACCCTAACTTTTGCCTAGGTCGCTCTTTTCGAGTGTTCAACCTAGCAGGTCGCTCTAATTTTTGCCTAGGCCACCTTTTCAGGTTTTCAGCCTAGCGAGCCACTTTTCTTTTCTTTTCTTTTCTTTTCTTTTTAAGCATAATACATTTTGACAGTATCTGAATTTACAGGAAGTGGTAAATCTGTACCATCCATGTTTGTGAGAATCAAAGCTCCTCCCGAGAAAGCCTTTTTTACGACATAAGGTCCTTCATAGTTTGGAGTCCATTTTCCTCGATGATCCTTTTGAATGGGAAGAATCTTCTTGAGTACTAGGTCTCCTTCTTGAAACTGCCGCAGACGCACCTTTTTCGCATAGGCTTTCATCATTCTCTTTTGATAAAGCTGGTCATGACACAGTGCGGTTAATCTCTTTCCTTCAATAAGGTTTAACTGATCAAGTCGAGTTTGGACCCATTCAGCTTCTTCTAATTCTGCCTCGATCAACACTCTTAATGATAGAATTTCTACTTCAATAGCGAGTACCGCCTCCATTCTATAAACCAAAGAGAAAGGGGTTGCCCCAGTTGAAGTACGAATAGACGTACGATAGCCATGCAGTGCAAATGGTAGCATTTCATGTCAATCTCTGTACGTTACAACTATCTTCTGAATAATCTTCTTGATATTCTTGTTCGCTGCCTCAACCGCCCCATTCATCTTGGGGCGATAAGGTAAGGAATTGTGGTGCTCAATCTTGAAACTCTCACATATCTCTTTCATCATTTTATTATTCAGATTATTGGCATTATCAGTGATAATTTTGCTTGGCAAACCATAACGACAAATCAGCTTTCTTTTGACAAATCTGATCACTACATTCCTGGTCACATTAGCATAAGAAGTAGTTTCGACCCATTTTGTGAAGTAATCAATTGCAACAAGAATAAAACGGTATCCATTTGAGGCTTTCGGTTCAATGGGCCCTATGACATCCATTCCTCACATTGAGAATGACTAGGGTGCTGTTAAGACATTCAAAGGTGCTGGCGGTGCATGGACCCTGTCGGTATATGTCTGGCATTTGTGGCATCTTTTCACATAATTAAAGTAATCAGTTTCCATTGTCAACCAATCGTATCCAGCTCTTAGTATCTTTCTTGCCATTGCATGCCCACTTGCATGAGTTCCAAAAGAACTTTCATGGATATCTTTGATGATTTTCTCTGCCTCCGTTGCATCAACACATCTTAGCAGCACCATGTCGTGGTTCCTCTTGTAGAGAACTTCCCTATTTAGAAAGAAACCCATTGTGAGTCTTCTGAGAGTCCTTTTGTCATTTTCTGAAGCATCTGGAGGGTACTCTCTGTTCTTGATGAAGCATTTGATGTCATGGTACCATGGTTTCCCATCTGGCTCCATTTCTACCATTTGACAATATGCCGATTAGTCACGACTTTCCATTTTTATGAGTGGCAAGTCTTTATCATGGTTTACTTTAAACATTGACGACAATATGGCCAAGGCATCAGCCAACTGATTATCTTCTCGAGAGACATGATGGAATGTGACTTCGTCAAATTGTTTAATCAATTCCTTGATGTAAGCATGATAAGGGATTAACTTGGCATCTTGAATTTCCCATTCTCCCTTTAGCTGATGGATGACCAAAGCAGAATCCCCGTATACCTCAAGAAACTTTTGCCTTTGATTCTATCGCTGCTTGGATTCCCATGGCACATGCTTCATACTCGGCTATGTTGTTTGTATAGTCAAAGCACAATCTAGCAGTGATTAGAATGAAATTATTTTTCAGAGAAATCAATATGGCCCCTACTCTATGCCCCAGTGAATTAGAAGCTCCGTCGAACAACAAAGTCCATCTTTCTTTTTCCAAGGGTTTTTCTTCTCCAAACAAAGCCACTATATCTTCATCAAAAAATTCACACTGTATAAACCCATAGTCTGCCACTGGTTGACTAGCTAAGAAATCTACCAGAGCCCTGCCTTTAACTGCTTTTTGGGTGACATAGACAATGTCATATTCTGATAGCAAAACTTGCCAACGTGCAATCCTCCCAGTGAGAGCCAGTTTTTCAAAGATGTATTTGATCAGGTCCATTTTGGACACTAACCAAGTGGTGTAACACAACATGTACTGCCTCAACCGGTGGGCCGCCCATGCCAAGGCGTAACACGTACGTTTCAACAATGAGTATTTTGCCTCATAGTTGGTAAACTTCTTACTCAAGTAATAGATGGTCTGCTCCTTTATGCCAGTTTCATCGTGTTGTCCCAGTACACAACCCATGGATTCATCTAACACAGTCAAGTACATGATGAGAGGCCTTCCTGGCACTGGAGGTACCAAAACTGGGGGTTTTTGCAAATACTGCTTGATCTTCTCAAATGCTTCATGACAATCCTTGCTCCATTCTACTGTCTGGTTTTTACGCAACAACTTGAAGATTGGCTCGCACGTTGCAGTCAACTGGGATATAAACCTAGCAATATAGTTCAATCTCCCCAAAAATCCACGAATTTCTTTTTCAGTGCGAGGAGCTGACATCTCTATGATTACTCAAAATTTGTCTGGATCAACTTCTATCCCTTTCTCACTCACTACAAACCCCAAGAGCTTGCCTGATTTTACACCAAAGGTGCACTTAGCAGGATTCAGTCTGAGCCTGAACCTTCTCAACCGCTCAAAGAGCTTTCGCAGATCGGTTATGTGATCTTTTTCTGTTTTTGACTTTGCAATCATATCATCCACATAAACTTCTATTCCTTTATGCATCAAGTCGTGGAACAATGTCACCATCGCCCTTTGATAAGTTGCTCTGACATTCTTCAATCCGAACGGCATCATTTTATAGCAAAAAGTCCCCTACAGAGTGATGAATGTGGTCTTCTCCATATCTTCAGGTGCCATCTTGATTTGATTGTATCCCGAGAAGCCATCCATGAAGGAGAAAAATGCATGTTGAGCAGTGTTATCCACCAAAATGTCAATGTGAGGTAAAGGAAAATTATCTTTAGGGCTGGCCCTATTCAAATCTCTATAGTCAATGCACATGCGTACTTTCCCATCTTTCTTCGGGACAGGTACGATGTTGGCAACCCATTGAGGTTACTTTGCGACAACGAGGAAACCTGCATCAAATTATCTTTTGACCTCCTTTCTAATTTTTAGCGACATTTCTGGCTTCATTCGTCTTAACTTTTGCTTGACAGGAGGACATTCTGGTCTTAACGGCAATTTATGCTCAACTATGCTAACATCCAGCCCCGGCATATCTTGGTACGACCATGCGAAAATGTCACGATAATCAGATAGGAGCTTGACCAATTTGCTTTGCTCATCTTCTTTCATGGAAGTGTCAATTTTAACTTCTTTTTTATCATCTTCTGTCCCTAAATTAATCACTTCTATTGGCTCTTCACTGGGTGAAATCTCTTTGGCCTCTTGTTCTATTAATCTCATTAGCTCAGAAGAGGGCTCCCAATTGTCATCATCATCCTCATCAACATGATTAATGGGATGGTCAAAATTATATAATGGGGGTCATAACATTGTTATTTTTAAGAGAATCACTTTCACATCTGCATTTATTGATGTCAAAACAAGTAAAAAAAGTAATGAATAAAGGCTAATGTAATGGTTGAACATAAAAACTAAAAGGGAAGATAATTTGAAAATGCATTTTATTGATAGCAAATATTGAAAAGGAAACATGTGAGCCCGTTTTTACAATATATTTTCCTAAAGCCTTGGGCATAACTATAGGATTAGCATTACAGAATTACTTTGAATCAGTTTCAAAAGTCATGGGAAAATCGACGATCTCCCAATTGTTGAGCTCTGCATCCGGAGAACAAGGGTACACCAGACTGACACCATGATCGATGGATTAATCATCATTGATAGCGGTCACTTAGTTCAGAAACGCCAATCATATACTTTGGAAACTCTGTCGGATGTCATAGATGGGAATCCCCTCAATTTTAGGCTCTCGATTTTCTAACCGAACCAACCTCTTCTCTATTTTCTCTTCTATGACCATTCTCTTGTCAGCTTTAGTCGGTTTATACCCTAACCCGAACCTGTCCTTGTTTTCACATGTCTGCAGAAACTTTGCAACGCCTTGTTTATTCATTCCCAGTCCATTTCCACTTTGATATCCTCTTTCAAGCATAACCTTAGCCATCATTTTGGATGCGCTAGATAACTATGGTTTTGGAATTCGAGCTCCTTCCTTTACATAGATAACATTGACGACCTCGAACACTTAGAATGTTGTTTCTAGAGCTTCTTCCACAGCTTCAATGTAAGGAGTCGATGGGAGCTTACTCACCAACAGGTCTTCCTCACCCGAGACGATCACCAACTTATTGCCAACTATGAATTTCACTTTCTGGTGCAAAGTGGACGGCACCGCCCCAGCGGAATGAATCCAGGGTTGTCCCAAGAGGCAACTGTAAGTCGGTGTGATGTCCATCACCTGGAAGAGTATATGAAAAGTAGTAGGTCCAACCTGAACTGGGACCTCTATTTCTCTCATCACTTCTCTTCGGGTCCCATCAAAAGCTCTCACAATCAATGTACTAGGTTTCATGTAAGTCCGATCAAAAGGCAACTTGGAGAGAGTTGATTTTGGCATCACATTCAAAGATGAACCATTATCAATGAGCACTCTAGCCATTATATGATCTTGGCATTTGACGAAAATATGCAGCGCCTTATTATGCCTCATTCCTTCAGCAGGTATCTCATCATTGGTGAAAGTAACATAATTATCAGCAGTGATGTTGCTAATAATACCACCCAACTTGTCGACTATGATGTTATGAGAAACATGAGCTTGATTTAGTATCTTTATTAACACTTTTATGTGCGGCTCAGAATTCATTAACAAGGACAAGAGAGATATCCTTGCGGGGGTGCGATTCAACTGATCAACCACCTTATACTCACTTTGCTTGATGAACTTCAGGAACTCACAAGCTTCTTCATCAGATACCTCTTTCTTATACTCATTTGGCTTTGTCGACCCTCTTTTTTCTTTCACATCACTCTCCATGGAAGTCTCTCCTATCTTGCTCTTCCCCTTGTAGTTTCTTTTTTCTTCTTCTTCTTGCCCTTTTCGCAATTCCACAGGAGTGTAAATGCGACCACTTCGTGTCATCCCTCCAATCCCCGATATATTAGTGACAATCGAGGTCGAACAAGATGAAACTTTTGAATGATCGTTTGTGAGATTATTTCCAAGGACTTGTATATCATAATTCCACGGTACTGCTCTGGTATCTTTAAATGGAAAAGGATTAGGAACTTGAATGGTGATGGGCCTCGGGCCACATGGAGGTGGCGAAGGCGCATTTGCAGTGTAATAGATAACCAACGGTTTGATAGCCAGATTTGCAATGGAATGGACCAGAGAGTTTATGGCTTCTTGACCTTCTTGAAATTGTGGAATAGCACACTCATCCACCATGCTTATACCACTATTGTCACATAGATGACCTATTTGCACTAGTTACATGTCCATTAGATCTTGGAGGATTTGTCTGAACTCACCACATTCCTTAATAGAGTGCCCCACATTCCCATGAAGATTGCACATTATTTCATCTTTGTCGCCCCTTTTCTTTTCAATATGAGCTTCCATCATCCCGAATTTGCACAGTTCTTCAAAAATGACCCTCATGGGGGTTTTGATATTTGCTGCTCGTCTTAAGAGCCACTGGGCAGAGCACTCATCTATAGCATTGACTGTAGGATTCCCATGGTTATGCAAAGGGTTGTGGCCCACACTAGGAGTATTTGACTTGAAATTCAACCATTTGGCATTGATTATATCCTACACCTTAAACTTCAGCGCTTTGCAATTCTCTGTGGATTTAGTTATTACTGCGGGGTTCAAAAGAAATTTCAATTTTTACAAGACTGCTGGTGTGTTTTGGTTTTTCATGATATGAAAGGTTGCTATTTGCCCCTTTGTGAGTGAAACCTTATGTGATTTGAAGTATGTGAAATAGTTTAGTTGCTTTTGATGTATGATTTACATTCTGCTTAGATGCAAGTGTAATTTTGAATATGAGATGAATGCATGTTTAGAGAAAGTTTATGGATGTACATGTAGAGTTTTGATTATCCTAGAAATTATTTTTAAACTCTCTTGAGGCGAAATCCTAGATTGTGCATGACTGGGGAAATGATTAGGGCATTCTTTGGACCGATTGAGCCTTAAAAAGCTTACCCTGAATGATTATATCTTTAGGTCCCCTTTGAAGCCTGATAATTGTTTGGCCTTATTTGTTTTTCAAACTATTGCCATCGTTAACATATTAACTTAGTTCCAATGCATGTGAAAGCATTGCATTTTCTTCCTACCCTTCATTGTTTGTTGAGTACATGAGGTGTTGTTTCTTGAAGTGAGTTCGGTGATTTAGGGTATGTATGTAAAAGAAAAATGAGCCTGAAGGAACTAAATGCGATCAAAAGAAAAGCAAAAGAAATGCTTTGTAAAAGTGAAAAGAAAGAAAATGAAAAGAGAGAAAAGCAAAGCATGAAAAAGAAAGAAAAGAGCTTAAAAATGAAAAGCATTGCATGGTTCTGGCAAGTTGTGATCTTCAAAAGAAGAATACCCCTAATTGCTAGTTTCACTTGGTCTCAAGTCTTGAAATAGTATGTTCATGTTTCTCGATGTTTGTTGTGTATCCTTTCCCTTCTATTCTGTTACCCAATACCATGGCCTAACATTACAAGCTTTAAAGACCCTCTTGATCCTCAGTTGTGTGTGGTTTACATTAGTGGAGAGAGAGTTTAGATTCAATTTTGTGGATTTGATGATTCATTTATATGTATGTTTATAAATTTATCCGGATGTGTATGATTTGAATAAGAAAAGTTTTTCTTGCATGTTCGTGGATATGTAGATTGCATGGAAAGACGCTGAATTGTTTGCATGTGAAGGATTATGTATGTGTGAAGCTGGTTTAGGGGCATTTGCACACTTTTTATGGATTGAAGTAATCATTGCATACTAGTAGCTAGATTTAATTGAAGAAAAGAAAGATTGAAACTTGAAAAGTGCTGAATGATATATTTTAATTGTTTAAGGGAGTTTACTTGGTATACTTTGTTATGCTCGAGGACAAGCAAAAGGTTAAGTTTGGGGGTGTGATAACTACACAAAGTGTAGTTATTTATGCCAATATCTGTGTTTTATTGATTGCTTAAGTCCTTGTATTCATGCATATTTGGAAGGTTTTATGCTTATATTTGTTATATCTAATTCTGATACATTTCCAGTATGTATTTGAGCAATTTGTGCATATTTGATATGTGATTAAGTGAATTTATATGTGTTACTGATTTGGTGTTTTCTCTATAATAGGAAGGGCTCCAAACAAGATGATATGTGGAGCAATTGAGCTGAAATTGGAAGAGAAAACAAAATCAGCATTTCAGCAGACAATGCCGCGACGTGTACTGTTCAATGCCGCGGCGTGGAGATCCCCTGCATCCAAAGTCAGAGGCTACGAAATATTGAACGCCGCGACGTGGGAATGTCAATGCCGCGGCGTCCCTGACCTAACTTGATACGCGCCGCGGCGTGGTCAAATCAATGTCGCGGCGTGCCTCTGTTTTGCTGAGTCTATAAATAGATTTTATTAGATTTTGTAAAGAGAGTTTGGAGAGCTCCGTAGATAGCTTTAGGTTTTAGAGGAGCTACGGCTTTGTGCTTCATTTCTGGGCTGATTGGAGGCCTAGGGAGGCTAGGTTGGAGGTTCTCTTCCTTAAGGAAGAGGATTCAAGCTTCAAGGATCTCATCAATGGCATCCTCCCTTTTCTCCCTGAGTTTTATTTTTCTCCCTTATCTTTTGAGCACTGTTTTGCTCTGTAAATTTGTGTTCAATGGATTAGAAGCTGTATTTAAGAAATACTTTGAATCTTTATATGATTATTGATGTTTATGTATGAATTTGAGTTCTATTGATGTTTAGCTTTGTTCTTCCATGCCTATGCTTAATGCTTGCTTCTGTTTGATCAACAATTGCATGATCTTAATTGATGCAAATGAACTAGACATAGGGATTTGTGGAGATGGACATGGTATGGTTGATGCATGTTTGACGAGTTTAATTGGCTTGGATGAGTTGATTCGCTAACTGGATAGAAATATACCTTTTAGCCATGTATTAGCGTGTGTTTGAGAATAGATCGTTTATTAGTGGAGTTTACACTAGTCCTCATACAACCATAAGAACCATAGTGGATTAGGTAAATGACACCAGGGTTGATCGACCTAGACATAGGCTTTTGACTAAATCAGATTCTTAAGCTAAACTAACTAAGCATTGATGTTACTTGTAAGGATTGCATATCATTAGTATGAAGTAGGAAGTGAAGAAGGATTCCCTAGATTTCCAAACCCCTATGTTATTGCTTTGGTAATTTAGATTTAGATTAATTGCTTTCCTTTATTTTATATGTCCTTGACTAGAATCTAGCTGAGCTATTGGTTGCTACTTAGTAATGGAAACCTTGTCCTCGTGGGAACGAACTTTTACTCTGTATCTGTATTACTTGAACGACCCATGCACTTGTGGTACACAAATGGTCTAACAATAGGGGCTCTACTTGAGAAACCATTTCTCTCCATCGCTGAGCATATTCCTTAAAAGTTTCAACATCCTTCTTAGCCATATTCTGCAATTATAGTCTATCCGGTGTCATATCAATGTTGTACTTATACTATTTCAAGAAAGCGTCAGCCAAGTCTTTGAAACATTGAACATGAGCACGCTCAAGATGCGTGTACTAATTTGAAGCTGCTCCAGTCAAGCTGTCCTGGAAGAAATGAATCAACAGCTTGTCATCGTGAGCATACGAAGCCATCTTGCGGATGTACATCGTCAAATGGTTCTTTGGACAAGTGGTCCCCTTATATTTATCAAAATCTGGAACTTTGAACTTCGGTGGGATCACTACATTAGGGACAAGGCAGAGTTCTGAAGCATCAAGGAGATCGTAGCTACTTGCCCCTTCTATGGCTCGCAATCTCTCTTCAAGGATTTCCAATTTCTCCTTAGATTGAGGACCTTCCGCTGAAGAGTTCAGTGGAGAGTTACCAGTAATCTTAGGGGGGAAGTATTGTGGCATGTGAAGAGGGACAAAGTGTTGAATGGATGAAGTCCTATTAGTACCAATATGAAGAGGTTGGGTTGGAGTAGAACTTTGGGGTCCTGAAGTAGGCATTACCAATGGTGTGCTGCTCTCAAGAGGGTTAGACACGAAACCCGGGGGAAGACCATATGGTGGCATGAACACAGGGAATGTCATTTGTGGTTGAGGAATCTCATGGGTATTTGATTGATATCCTTGTGTTAGGGTAGTGTTTGGCGGGTTTGAAGTTGTTATGACTGTCGCTGCACTATCTTCAGGGGTACTGACAGCTAATGGTAGCACATAGCCAGATGGAGGGCTATATGGTGGGAATGAAGATGCGTGAGTTTCTTGATTATT
Source organism: Ormosia emarginata (assembly GCA_029884605.1). Classification (NCBI taxonomy): domain Eukaryota; kingdom Viridiplantae; phylum Streptophyta; class Magnoliopsida; order Fabales; family Fabaceae; genus Ormosia; species Ormosia emarginata. Next base: position 1,286,052 of record JAQQTP010000017.1, on the reverse strand, counting down.
GGTAACATGATTTTGTGTGTTTGGGTAGATGGTGAGTGGCATCATGACCTCTTGAGAAGTAACACCGGGATGTTGCCAAGGAATTGGTGTAAAGCCAAGTGGGTGAGCAGACGTGGTTGGAGGACCGTCATTTGCTCCTGAAGGAGTCCTCTATGTGTTTTTTGTTCTTTTCAAAGCTTGCACGACTTCTAAGATCTTAGCTATTTGTCCCTTCAATTGGCTTACTTCATCCCTCAATTCTTCTTGCGACTGCCCCAGTTCATCCATGACCTTTGATTGGGAGCGAGTCCTATAAGGGTGTCGTAGAGACAGTTTTTTTTTCTGTGGTTATTTTATTATTATTATTATTAGGAATATGATAAATAAAATGCAAACTAAAGTAAAAATGCATGCAAAGACATGATCCAATGAAGCAAACGATATCGATAAACCTCGTTTATTCAAAGATAAAAGCTTTGTAGTCATAGGGAGTTAGCCTTTACATCATGTTGATCATGCTACTTCTTAAGTCTAACTTGCCCTTAGAAGACCAAGATAGAATGAACCAGACCATTCTCAATTTTCAGATAGCCAAGAAAAATGCATCAGTACTCTTAAAGACTAAAAATAAAAGACTAATTTCGGTGATTTTCTTTAGTGAAATTTGCCAAGAAAATTTAGGTCCATCTTAACCCGGGTCAAAAGTTCCTGGGTTTCTCCTGGTACCAACTTAGCTTCCATTTCGAGAATTTCTCTTGCCCTTTTTCTCGAACGGTTGGAGATCTTCCTCACATTATCAATCACCACTTCAGCTCTCCGCTTCATGTCCTGACTTGCATTTAGGTAGAAGTCTTTTTTATTAGTCAAGAGAATGACATCATTTTCCAGCTTATTCTTCTTATTCTCCAAGAAAGCAGACAATTCAACATGTTTTTCCAACTGCTGATTTAAGATTTCAACTTCAGCCTTGTAACCTTCAAGTTGACCATCTTTCCCTTGAGTGATTGCCTCAAGAACTTGACAAGTCTCTCTTAGCTTCTCTATTTCATTTTCCTTAGAGACTATTTTCTGTTCTTGACTTTGGATTCTCTCTCTTGCTGTGTCATGTTGAGTCTTCAAGGATCTTCTCTCAATGGCTCACTGTTGACAAATGATTTCATACCGGCCCTCTGTTTCAGCATGGTAGTCAATAGGTTCATTAAACTGGTGCATGGGTGGCTTCGGGCCCTGTATCTTAGGAGTAAGAAACCCTTTCTTCCTACTAGCTTGCCAAATTGGGTAGTCTTCTGTTGTTTTGGACGAGGGGAGACCAGGCTTTATACTTTTTACATCTTTCTAATCTCCAATGACCTCTTTGACCTTATGGTCGATTCCTTCATCATCATATGAGAATTCATATTTTGACAATCCATGAGTCATAGGAATGAATTGCAGGGATGCCATTTGTCTTCGGACCATTGCCGGAGCATAGCTCACTGCTCCCCATGGACCAATAAGTGGAACCCAAGGCTTACTCCCATATCTGTATATGGTGTATGTAAGAGGAAACCACTTGGCTCTCCAAACCACTTCCTTCATTTCCATGAAAAATTGATCCATTGTCCCATCATCGGAGTTCGGGGAGGCCAATTATCACGACCATACAGCGAGAGTGGGTGTTTAGGTATGACAAACTGTTTGAGATCAATCTCCGAGTGACCAAAGCATTTCAAGGTTGGTAAATAACTAAGCATCCATACTGCTAGCAATAATGCACATCCCCAAAATCTTCCCTTCTGATGAACTTGACAATAATTCAAAGATCGAATTGTCTCTGCTAAGATTGGTGGGGCTGGGTGTACCCCATTGTCGATCTGCTCAAACAAATTGATTACATGTTCATCTATCTGATTTTTTACTCTTAGGAATATTACCAACTCATAAATAGCTAGAGCTAGTGCTACCAAACCAATACTTTGATCAACTTTAGCTTCAACAATCCTAAGCAGAAACTCGGAATCCAGACTTCGTCCTCCATCTTTCATGTACTTATTCAATTCACTTGCCTGAACTCCTATGAGTTTGGACAATGTCCTTTTTGGCATCTTCTTAGAGTCGTGCGAATATACCTTATCCTTAGGCATATTATCTTTATTGAGCAATTTAGCATACTCCTCAATTGTTGATATCAAGTCAAACTCTTGAAAAGTGAAGCATCGATATGAGGGGTCCCAAAAGCAAAGCATGACTTTCAACATTTGGGTATCAAGAGTGATGAACATAAGAGCTGCAATATCTCCATATTTGTCATTGAACTCTTCTTGTCTTTCCATATTATACCACACATTACGGAGCCTCCTAATGTCATTTTGTTCAAAGTCATGGCCTCCCCTTAGAGGTGGTAAAGGAATATCCTCGTGGTGCGAACTGTTTCCTTCTTTTACTTGAACCCTTGCAGACTCTTCAATAACAACCCATATACGCTCAACAGCCTCAGACATTAGAGCTTTTTTTCCTTTGTCCATGTTTGAGGTTTGCTGATATCTTTGCAAGATTGGACCACATATGCAAATGCAAGATAAAATAACAAAAAGAGAATTATTGTCTACAAAATGAAATAAAAGAAAAGAATATAGACAAAAGAATTTCCTCATGTGTTAAAGGAAAACGATAGTCTAGGCTTGGTACCTATCTTTAAAAAGGATTCTATGAACCATGATAGCTCTAAGGGTATTTCAACAAGTGATAACTTTGGTTCTAGACCCCTATCAGACAAAAGGTCCCCAAATTGTCCCTTACTGTCATCAACACTTTGGCTAGCAAGAGTCCTCAATCCTCACCCATGATAGTTTACAAACGGAAAGAGTTCAATTTGAGTGAGGGATTTTCATGTACCTATTTGGAGACCAAAGGTCTCTCAAGGCAACACTACTTCGCCCTCTATCTAATCCTGCAAGGTACTGAGCTTGGGTATAGAGCTTTTGTGTGAGTTAAGTGACGTGTGTGATGGAGTATACAAGCCTGTACCAAAATTTAAAAAGACCAAATCGCCCCCCAACATGCAAAAGCATATATACAACAACCAATCAGCAATCATCTACCCTAAGGTTTCAACAATTAAACTCAAAATATATATACAAGTAAGTCATGTCAAAATGGACACAAAATAATACCAGCAAATATTTACATAAAAGTATCATATAAAATTTATTCACAAACAAGTAAGAAAACAAAAATAAAGACAAAAAGGGGTAAAGTAAATAAATAAAAATTATTAATAATTTGCACAACTAACAACAACAGGCTTGACTCTCATCATCTCCCCAGTGGAGTCGCCAGCTGTCGTAACCGAAATCATGACAGGACGACCGAAAAAGATTAGAGTTTTGAAAATCAATGGAGTCGCCACCAATGCTTATTTAAATTGGGAAAACATTAGAAAAATCCTTTTAATAGGAAATCTGGTCTTTTGGAAAATGAGTTTAGGTTCGGGAGTCGATTACAGGTAGGGAAGGTGTTAGCACCCTACACTGCCCATTCCAAGAACGATACCTTAAGTTAGTTGTACAAATTTTAATAATCTCATATGTATTTATTTTATCCCTTTTAAAAAAGAAAAGAAACAACTAAATTATGAAAATTTATTTTTTGGCTTGACAGAATAGAGATTTTGCTCCTACGTATCCCCGAGTGCAATGAGGAACTCAAAGTCACGTAGTTCTGTAGAAAATAAATGTGGGTTGATTGATTTTAATTAAGAAAAAAACTTAAAACTTTTAATTCAAATTTGTCAACAATGGATTAATTCAAGCAAACATGTCAACGTGCATAAAAGTGAAGCACAAACCACAAACAGACAAGATAATCAAATTAAAATCAATCCAGTTCATAAAAGGAAAAGATACTCACAAGAAGGAGAAAACTTGTGGTAGTTGGCAGAGTAGATCTAGGTGACACAGAACTCGATGGCGTCAGTAGTGTAAGATGATGCTTGGTGGTTAAGAGTTTGTGGATGATGGTGTTGAAGGTGAATATGGTGAGTTGAAAGTGATTATGAAGATTATGGAGAAAGGTGGTGATGGTGGTAGTGTTGAATGTGAAGGTGGTGGTGGTGATGATGGAGGGTGGTGAGTTTGAAGGAGAAGATGTGAGTTGAGAGTGATTATGAAGATTATGGAGTAAGGTAGTGATGGTGGTAATGTTGAATGTGGAGATTGTGGTGATGATGATGGAGGATGGTGAATTTGAAAGAAAAGATGTGAGTTGAGAGTGATTATGAAGATTATGGAGTAAGATGGTGATGGTTAAAAAAATGATGAGAAAGTGTGGGGGGGGAGTCCTGGAAGTTCAAGATGAGTGAGATTATATATAGGAGTAGTTGTGAAGGAGTAGTTAAAGATGAGTAAGAGTGGTTGAGATGATTGGGATGATAATGAAGGAGATAATGGAAGAGTGATTGTTTATGATTTTGAAAGATAACAAGGTGATTGAGAAGATTGGATGATAATGAAGGTGGAGTGGTTATATGTGTTTGAAAGATAATGAAGTGGTTGAGATGATTGGGGTGATAATGGAGGTGGAGTGGTTGTATTGATTGGGAATGGGTTAAGTTTTTTTTTTTTTTTAAATATTTTTTATTATTTTACCAATAATTCAAATAAGATATAGGTAAATAAAAAAAATGTTTAATATATTGAACTAAAGTATCTTTTAACATAATTATTAATCCATAAATAAAAATTTTATGAACAAAATTGAAATATCAATAAGAATCATGAATTCTAAGATCTTTATATTTTAATGATACTTTTTTATATTAAAATTCTTAAAAAATTTATAAATTAACATGTGTTATCGAGTAAGATTACAAAATGTATGATTCATTATTAATGATAATTATTTTACCTAATTTATATGAACTTTAATTGCAAAATTGGGAGTTTTTATTATATTATTCTATTTTATTGTGTGAGTTAATTTTATGACATATTATTAACTTTAATTATGAATTATTCAACACAATTGTATAATGATTAGATGAAGTCTTTTCGTGGATTAAGTCGTAACGTAATACGAAAAGCTATATTCGTGTATGAAACACCGTCTTTTCGTCTTTTGCAAGAAAACAAAATTGCAGAGAATCACGTCTTGTTAAAGAATATGCACAAAAAGAATAAACAATAATGTTTAATTGTTTATACTATTTAAAAGTACGGAGAATAATTAAATAATCAACATTACGGATAATATTTAAACAATAATTAATTGTTCTAAATCCTGATTGTTTTTGTCACGTCTCGTATTTAATTGTTTGCAATATTGTCTCCGCAAATCCTCGACTTAAGTTTTATTATTTTATAGAATATGTATTATTTGATTTTATCATATTATGTGAGATTTGATAATAATCAAAGTAGTTGAATATTTAAGTTAATTTAGTTTTAAATTATAAGAAAATTATTTTAAAAAATATAGTATTTAATTTTTATGCATAATACAATTGATTTAGAATTAATGTATGATAAATTTGTTAATCACTAAAGTGATTGAATTTTAAGTTTATTTAATTTCAAATTGTATGAAAAATATTTTTTAAATACTCATAGAATGTATATTATGAATGACATGATGATTATTTATGCATGAGTAAATTGAAGTTTATTATTATAAGACATTTATGGATCACTCAAAAGTTGATTGACTACCCTTATAATAAATGAACATGATTATTGGTTGTGTAAGTGCACTATTAATTTTATTTATATATCCAAAGATAATAAATATTTTTAGTTAGTGCATATATCATTATCAAATTATATAAATTTTACTAACATCATTATGTTGAATATGATATATTGATGGATCACTCAAATGAGAATATTGATATACATTGAATGCTTAAGTGATTTTTTGTATGAATAAATATAGTATGTTATGACTCAAAATATTAATGTTAGACAAGTGATCATTACAGTACTTATTGTTATGCATTCACATCTCTCATCTATTCCAATTTTTAAATGACTTAATTTTTCTGAATGGAGTGAGCAAATCTAGTTTTACCTTGGGGTAATGCATTTGGATTTGTCTCTTCGAGTAGAGAAACCATATGTTATTACTGTTTTAAGCACTGATGAAGAGAAAGTTCATTATAAAAGAATTAGAAAAGATCAAACCGATTGAGTCTAAAGTACATGCGGATGAAAATATCTAGCAATATTAAGTCAGCTCTTCCTAATATTGAGAATGCTAAAAAAATGAAGTTTGTGGAAGAGCGCTCTCAAATTATTGACAGGTCTCTTGCTGAGATATTGATAAGTACTTTAACCACCATAAATTTTGATGATTCTCGTACTATACATGAGCACATCATTTAAATGACAAACATTGCAGCAAGATTTAAGTCATTGCGAATGAAAGTGGATGATAATTTCTTTGTGCAATTCATTATCAACTCATTATCACTTAAGGTGGTTCATTCTGAATGAACTATAATATCATGAAAGATAAATGAAATTTGAATGAGTTGTAGAGTATATTAGTTCAGGAAGAAACCAGACTTAAGAATCAAGAAAATCACTTTAATCATTATGTGAACTATCAAGAAGTTGGAAAGAAAACTTATGTATGTTTCGAATCAAATTTAACTGAAATTCCCCATAATACTTTGTGGATTGATTCTAGATGTATAACTCATGTTTCTAATACGATACAAGGATTCCTTACAATCTAAACTATAAGCTCGAATAAGAAGTTCATTCATGCAGAAGCAAGAATGGTGGCCACGGGTTTGAGCAATAATCAGTTAGAGAAATGAGCTAATCGATTAGCTTAGAGTGAAAAACAAAAAATGAGGTCCATGTAAGCTAGAATAACCGATTATAGCATAGAGTTAATTGGTTAGAGTTAAGAGAAATCAAAATATGGAGCTTTCGGTTAGCCTCAATAACCGATTAGGACTTATTCCTAATTGGTTATTTTTGTGGTCACTTGAGAAAATTGGCTTCTGTTTGCTTCAATAACATGTTAGGAAAATCTCCTAACATATTATTTTCGTGATCCTCAAATAGATTGAACCTCTGTTTGCTGAAATAACAAGTTAGGAAATGTCCTAATTGGTTATTTGTGGTCTCCAGGATCTTCAAAATACCTCCATAATTGGTTAGAGAGGTCTTATAATTGGTTAGGGACTTCACCTAACCAATTATTTGGCTTGATATAATGTAGTTTCAACGTGCCATACTAGTTTCAAAGTCCAAATAACAGATTATTTTCTCCTTCTAACTAGTTATTTCACTTTCAAAAACCAGAAATTTCTCAGAGATTCAACCTTTAAGGATGCAATCACATGCCATCTTTGATAATCAACTTGACTTTGCTTCCATGACATCCACTTTAAGGATCATCAGCCCAAAACAAATCCTCATGCCTTTTTGAATATCATTTTAGCTTGGCCTCATTTTCCATTCATTCTAAACACCAAACTTCAGCTCAATAACAGATTAATCTTCTTCAAAAACATCATAAAATAATTTTTTAATTAGCAAGAGCTTGAGATTTGAAACTATGGGACTTAAGCATAGATCAAGCACCTGCAAAACAAACTTGGGGGAACCTCCGATATTTCATTCTCAAAGCTGTACAAACTTCAGGAAATCAGTTCTTTAGACACCAATCTTATGCCATTTTATGAGTGAGTTTAGCTTGACCTCAAGTTCAACACCTCAAACCATCATGATAGTGATCCACAAGTTGATGTTTTACTCAAGTCCAAATTTTCTTTTCTTCTTTACTAAAACCAAAAATCCTCTAGAAATCCATCCCTTTAAGAATGCAACCACAATTATAAGCCATCTTTGAAAATCATCTTGGCTTTGCTTTACTTTCATCCACTCTAGGCACCATTAATGCATCCCAAATCAGATTTGTTTCCTTCAAAAGTATTAGAAACCATATTTCTGCAGTAGGAGCTTGAGATTTGAGACTTCGGAGACTAAAGCATGGATTGAGTTCTTACAAAACAAATTTGGGGGACACTCCGACGCTCAAGTCAGTATTGGATTCAATATAAAAGGCAAGATAATTAAGCAATAAAAGCAATTATGCACCATATTATACATTATGCGGCAAAAAAGTATGAATTATGCAGCAAAATGACCAATTTATACAGTAAAAGTTAGATTATGCAGCAAAAATGTCACATTATGCAACAAGATAATGGCATTATGTAGAAAAATATGACTTTATGCAGCCAAATGACATTATGCAGCAAAAAAAAAATGATGCAGCAAAGCTATTTAAATGCATGATTGATCTAATATGTCAAATTCGAAGATATTTTCATCAAACATGCTATTTCAAACAAGAAGTGAACTTATCTAGCATATTATTACATGTAGAGATATTTTCAAGATATAAAATTTGAAAAGTACAACTTTAAAACAAGTTAAAGCATAAAACAAGTCTTCACTTATCCAAAGGTTGCAAGTCCAAGCTTCTTGGAGATAAGGAAGAGAACTTGGAGTATTTTTTGATCTTGTGCTTGCAACAGTCACTTTTGATATTCCAAAGTCAGTTATTGGCCTTCAAGCACACCTATAACACACTTCAATTTTTGGCTTTTGGTACCCAAGTTTTCTTGGGTCCTTATGTGTTAGCATTGGACAAGGTGCTCTTAGGGACCCGAACCCTCTTAGTTCCAACCTTGGTATTGATGTTCTTTCTTACATTACATGTTGATGCACTATGTCATTTCTTGCCACAATGAAAACACTTTATAAAAGGACTTTTTGATGTACTTGAGGGAACAAAGAAATTCTTGTAAAGTTTTTGTTGATTTTTGGGATTGTACCCTTAACCAACATTTTGAAAAACACATCTTTGTTTCTCAAGTAATATGTTCAAATTATCTCCTCCAAAGGTAAAATTTGAAAGAGTATTTTTCAAATCTTCAATTTCCTTTTCAAAAGTTTTGCATGATGAACAAGAAAAGGATGTAGATGCTTTATCAAGTGAAGAACATGTCATGCATGAAGAATTTGCATCAATAAGTCCAATAGCTTCATTCTCAATTTTAAGTTCCTCAATTTTTATGTTTAAAATATAAATTTTGTTTTCAAAGGAGGAAATTGTTTTCTTGGATAATGAAACAAGTTTTGCAAGTCTTATAGATTTATTATGCAATTCTTCAAATACATCTTGCAATTCATCATACGAAGGTGAAGAATCTAGGTTTGAAGATGTCACCTCAGTGTCCCTTTCTTCTTCTTCTTCACTTCTAGCCATGAGACATAGATGAGCTTTCTCATTGTCAGAGCTATCGGTTGAATCCATGTCATTATCATCTCAAGCTATGTAGGCTCTTCTTTCTTTATTATCCTTTGAGAACCTCTTCTCATACTTTTTCACTTTCCTTTGATAAATTAGGCACTCCATCTTCATGTGTACAAATTTTTCACATTCATAGCATTTAAGAGTGAATGAGGTTCCTTCCCCTTTGTGATAGACATTCTTTTGGTGAAAAGAAGGTCTTCTTTGAACTCCATTCTTTTTGAAGAATATTCTAAATTTCTTTACTAGAAGACCAAGATATTCCTAATTTATTTCTAAGTCATCTTCATCATCTTTATCATCATCATCTATTATGGAGGAGGTGGCTTTAAGTGCAATTCCTTTTTCTTCTTGTCATACTCTTCATTTTGATTGAGCTTATTTAACTCCAATTCATGCTCTTAGAGCTTCCTAAATAGAGTGGCTAGAGACATTGTTAATAAATCCCTTGATTTTACAATAGTCGTTACTTTGGGTTGCCAATTCCTGCTCAAACAGCTCAAAACTTTGTTAATAAAATCTTCATTAGGAAAAGTCTTTCCCAATGAAACAAGATGATTAACAATGTGTATGAACTGTTTTTGCATTTCTTGAATGCTTTCACAAAGGTTCATTCTAAAAAGTTCATATTCATGGTTGAGAGTGTTTATCCTTGATCTTTTCACTTCACTAGTACCCTCATGGGTAACTTACAAAGTGTCCCACATTTCTTTTGCGGTCTTACAATTTGACACCCTAAAAAATTCATCATACCCCAAGGATGTGGTGATGATGTTTTTGACTCTCAAATTGTATTAAACCTTCTTTTTGTCCTCATCGGTCCATTCACTTCTTGGTATATTTGTTTTTACACCATCAATAGTACGTGTGGGAACAAAAGTACCATTTTCAACGGCATCCCACACATTTAAGTCAATAACTTCAATAAAAATTGTCATTTTTTTTCTAATAGGCATAATCATCCCCATTGAAAAAGAGAGATTTATTTATAGAAGAACTTTTGTTAGAAAAACCATTTGAAGTCATTTCTTCTCTTGAAGCTGCTAAGCTCTTTATACAAGAGTATAACTCTGATACCACTTGTTAGTCACGACAATCATTATCTAAGATGAGGGTGAATTAGGTGATGACAAATTCTTAAAGTAACTTTAGAAAATTATACATTTTGATATTTTCAATCAACACATACAGCGGAATATACATAGCATATATAATTAAAGCACAAATGTAAAGGAGATAGAGTTGAGAATAGCAAACATAAGAGTTTATCCTGGTTCAGCCATCCCTTGTGACCTACGTCCAGTCCTCAAGCAAATCACTGAAGATTTTCCACTAAACTTCAAGCTTGAACGGGTGCTTGAAAACCTTTACGCAATAGAGCACTCACCACACCTTGGGATAACTCACCATTTGTGCTTGATCCTCAAAATAGGGATACCTCACCCTTTTCACTAGATGGATACCTCATCCCATTTACAATATTTGAAGGATACCTCACCTTCTTTACAACAAGGGATACCTCACCCTTTACAACATTTGAGGGATACCTCACCCTCTTTACACCTTTGAAGAATACCTCAGATTCTTTTCAACAAGGGATACCTCACCCTTTTTCACTAGAGGGATACCTCACCCTCTTTATAGAATAAACAAAGTGTTTGAATGAAAGAAACTCTTTCAAAGAGTAAATAATACAAATTGAAGCTTATGGTATCAAGGATTCACACTTTGAAGCTCAAAACAGAGTATGATGAAAGATAAGAGAGAAAACTTGTATTTGATGATCAAGAGACTTGTTCATATAGTTTTTCAACTTTTATTTGATGCATAAACACTTTCATTTATAGCCCAAAACATTCTAGAGCCGTTAGAGGTGGTTGGGTTCATTAAATGTTCCAAATAGAGTCGTTGGACATATTTACTGGTTTTCCAAATAACCAGTTAGGGATGAAGCCTAATCGGTTAGGCTTAAAAAAAATGTCTCTGACTAATTAAATAACCTGTTAGGCAAGCTGCCTAATTGGTTAGGCCATTTTCAAAAATCATTTCACGTGACTTTAAAAACAATGCTAATCGATTAGGCCAAATCCTCTAACCGGTTAGGCCTATAATAAAAACAGTTCACGTACCATTAAAAACAGACACTAATCGATTAGGCTAATCTCCTAATCGATTAGGCCAACACCTTAATTGGTTAGACCTTTTAGAAATAGTCTCTGAATTATCAAATAACCAATTATGCAAACATCCTAATCGGTTAGACATTTCAAGAAATAAAGAGGCAACGTTCCAGACTTGTCAAATAACCAATTAAAGAGTTGTCCTAATTGGTTAGGAGCCTTAGGAAAACATGAAAAACGCTCTTGACATGGTGAATAATCGGTTATGGGAAAACCATAATCGGTTATTGCATTCTAGTTTAGAAAGCTAACTTTAAATGATCATAACTATTTCATTTCTTATCCGTTTAAAACAAATGACCACTCATTGGAAAGATATTTAAGTCTATTTTCATATGAAATAATTTAGATCAAAACTTGAAGTATTTTGAAAGATATGATTAAAAGAGTAACTAAAGGTCAGTTTTGCAAAACACTAACTTGACCATTTTTTTATAGTTTTGAACTACCACCATAACTAGCTTTTCAAAACATATTTGTTGGGCCTTTTGGTATGTGAAAATCATTTGTAAATATTTGAAAAACATATTTGAACTTAGTGTGATTTATATTTACCTTTATACAAGATCTAAACCCTATATGCTAATCTTGAATATTCTTGGAGCTTGATCGATGCATTGTCATTCCTTTCTTGTTTGTTATCATCAAAACCATTGATATTGCCAATTCCAATTACAGCAAGTACACGAGTCGTATCGAAATACAGTTGAGCAAGTACGAGATCGATCCCACAAATACTTAGAGTTAATTTTAAGTATTGAAAAATTATTTCTAATCTGATTGCACAAATTGATAAGTTAAAGATACAAAAATAAAATAAAATAAATAACTAAAATAAAAAAAATTAAAAAAATAAATATATGGAAGGGGTTTCTACTAGATGTAAAACGACTAAGAGTCAAAATCTATCAAAATTAATTTTAACATTAACTATGTTCAATTATTATACCCAAATAATTTATTTCATGAACATATAGCGACAAAGCATATTCTCACGAAAAATTTATCAATGAAACTCTAAAAATAATAATCAAGTGTATAATATTTTTTTTTAATTAATAGTAAATTATCAAATCATCGAATATATCCTTAAAAAGAAATCATAATTGATATCCAACAATTATCATTAACATTCAGATAACACAAATAAATTGTATAGTATGAGAAAAATATAATTAAACTCATCTAAAAATTTATTCATATAATTTGATAAAAAAATAGAAACAATATCCATTAAATTCTAAAATTAAATAAAAATAATTTAATATAATAATATCAAAATAATCAAAATTTCATCATCTTTTAAATACAAAGAATTTAACAAAATATAATAAGATTAGAACACAATATACTTATCTCACTAATATTCTGCCTTGATATTGCTATTGTTCTCTGGTGCGCAGCGCTCTCCGTTCTTCTCTCCCCCAGCACTGTGCGACGCTATGCTCTCAGTCCTCTCTGCGTCACGCTGCAATCTGTTTCTCTCACGGCGCTATGTTGCTCCTTTTCAGACTCTTCAATCTGTTATTCTTCTCTTTTTATAGTTTTTCTCATGCTCACATAAGGTTACTTTTCTTTTAGTAACCTTGGGCCCAGCAGCTTCCTTTTCCATCAATTAAAAGCCCATTTAATTGAAAATAATTACATTTATTTCCATTGGCCTTTGCTTATTTTCTCTTCCTTCAAATGGGGACACATGTTCCAGACCAAGTGTTGTTGTAATCATGAGTCTAGTTGTCTATTCTTAGCACAATCTGAAATTTATTATAAAAATTTAATTAATAATTTCATTTAATAAATAAATTAATAATGTCACAAAGTCATTAAAATTAAATATAATAAATATAATAATATTTATTTTTTATAAAAAAATATAAAAATTAAGTTATTATTCTTTTTCTATATTAAGATTCTTAAAAAACTTATAAAATAACAAAATCTTCTTTTCAATATAAACTAACTTAATTTAATAGTTATCGAATTGGTTAAAAATTATATATTGTTTTGAGAGTGAAACAACAAAGTAACGTTGTTTAATATTGAAATATTTTTGTACCAAAAAAATGTATTGGAAGTTTTGAACAAAAGTCAATTTAATTTGATTAGATCCATAATTTTGTTGAGTTAAAATCTCAAAACTCACAACCCAATTCGATTAAACCAAGTTCAAAATTCTGAAATCTATTAATTCAACTTGTGCATTTTGTTTTGAGTTGAAATCGAATAATGAATACTCTATTGATATCTTAAGAGCCTATATATATAAGATTGTAAGGCTAAGTTATTGATTGCTGGCTTCATAAGTTATATCCCACTTGCATGCTTTTTAATATCAATTGGAAGTAATCTTTATTTTATTTATAGTTGTTTCTTTCATTTTCTAAGAAAAAGAAAGTTCCTATTCTCTCTCTTTCATTGTTTCTTCCACTCGACCATCCAAAAATAATAAACATGTGATAGCCAATTGGCCCATCTGAGTAGAAGACTGATTCTATATGTCCCCCACCCAAATTAATATAGTTATGTAAGCCTTACATAAATATTCAAATCATGGATTATTCCCCATGTTTTCAATTTTCTCATTTACACTTAAAAAACAAGAAAAAAAAATCTATTTGATTTGTTTTATAATATCTTTCAATTTTTTTTTATTTTTTTTACGTTTGCTAAAAGATAGTGTGTATTACATGCTTTGTATGCTTGTTTGAACCATTTTTTTTAGCAAAATTAATAAATCCATAAATAAAAACATTTATAATATTTTTAGAACTCGACACCCTAAGAAGTGTATGTGTATATCTCCACCTTTAATAATAGAAAAAGTTTCTTAATATTTATCTTCTCTTTCCTGCCATTATCTTTGTTCACTTTCTCTTCTCTTGTGGTTGAAAAAAAAATGCTTTCAACCTTTTTTCTCAAATTATTCCCTCTAACTCATTTAATTACCTTTTATTTTTTATTTTTAACCTCACTTAATTAAATTAATAGACACATAAATAATAATTAAAAAAGTTAAAGAAAAAGATTAAAAAGAAAGAATTTGAGTTAAATTTTGTTCCTTATGGTAATCTTTATTCACTACTTCACTTCCTCAACGCGGATTGATGGACAGTGACGGAAAAAACGGAAATGGAACGAAATAATAAAGGGCACAATTATTAATGTGAAAAAATGTACAATTATTTAGTCGTTTAAAAGTAGAATAAAATGGAAATAAATTAGGTGAACTCCATCCCACTTCATATCCTTTCATTCCTTAATTTTTCTTTCTTTCAAGTTGCAGTTAAGGGGTGAAATAATTTATGAAATTACATTTTTATCTTTAATCCTAAAAATTAAGGTTTATAATGTTTGAGATAACTATGGACAATACAAAAAAAAAACTTATAATTTTTGATATTCCATTCATTCCTACAAAAATTTACAAACAAAAGAATTGAAATATTTCATTATTAAATATTAAAATAATAGTACAAATGTTTATTCCATTTCATTACATTTTGCTCCATTGCTATTTCATTATACTTATTTTTAAATATCCAAACAAAACCAAAGTAAACAACAATAACCATCAAATAGTACTGACAAAATTTAGAAAATATTATAAATAAAACCTCAAGTATGGATCTTACAAGTTACATTCGAACCAAACGGCAGCCAAGACTCCATTCTAGGTCCAAAGTATGGTATACTTTCCAAATCTCATCTAGAGTGATAAAGGAAAAATGATGTTCATATATCATTTTTTCATATACACAATTTTTTATATAATTTTTTAATAGTTGTGATTAAGTGAGAGAAAGTGATGATAGAGAAAGTGACATAATCAATGATATATAAAGTAGTATAAAAAATGATATTAGTGTTGATACTCAATTTTATTCATAAAATTTTTATTTTTATTACTTAATCAAGGTATGAATATCCAATTTTGTCCGGATCATTAAAACTTTTTAATTCAGAACTAAACAAAAAAAAACAACAAAAAAAGAGAGATAAAAAAATGAAAAATTTTAAAACTTGAAAAAATGAATGAAAATCCAAAAAAAAAGGAAAAAAAATAAAAAAAAAAGAAGAAATTTGAAAAACTAAGGTGTATAAATTTATTGTATCACTAATCCCATATTAGAGAAGTCATGTTCCTTCTCCCTCTCCTCTTCCTATATAAAGGGGTGATTCTCATTTGTTTTAGCAGTCAAAAAATTATATAATTGGACTTAATACTAAGTATAAGAGTTCGAGAACTTTAGTAAATTTTTTTATTACAAGTGAGTTGTTTTTCAAGGTTTTTTGAAGAAAACCCGTGGAGTCCTGTGCACCAACTTCTTTAAGCATAACATTTTTATACGCCTTGGAGGTAAGCTTGCTTATTTTTTTTCTTGTATTATTATTTTTTATTATATACATATGTTATTTATTTTAACTTATTCATTTGTTAGTTTGATTTATTTATTAATTTTTTTTGTAAACTTTTTTATTTTAAAATTAATTCAAGAATAAATCGAGATTAACTGAGTTGTGACAACTTGTTAATATTGTAACTTTTAGAATCATTTAAGTTGTGAGAGTTTATAATTCAAACCTTTTTCTAAACATAAAAAAAATCAAATGAGTTTTCAAAACAAAAATCTTTTCAAAATTAAAAACAAATCAATTCACAATCGTTTTTTCTAAAGAATTACGTTACTTTGAGTTCTCAATTGTACCCGAGAATACGTAGGAGTGAAAATTCATTTCTATCAAACCAAAATTACATTTTCATAATTTAATTGTTTCTTTTTCTTTTATACATAATTACAATGTTTTTTAAGAGGGGTAAAATAAATATATTTGATTTTATTAAATTTGTACAACTAACTTAGGTACCGTTCTTAGAATGAGCAGTGTAGTGTGTTAACACTTTCTCTATCTGTAATCGACTTTCGAATCCAAACTCATTTTTTAATAGAGTGTTAACACTTTTTCTACTTGTAATCAACTTTCAAATCCAAAGTTATTTTCTAAAAAATCAATTTTCTTATTTAAATGATTTTTTCTAATACTTTTTCAATTTAAATAAACATTAACGGTGACTGTATTAATTTTTAAAAATTTCATATTTTTTGTCGTCCCGTACCGATCCCATTACGAGAGTAAGAAAATAATAGTTGACGATAAAAGTAGTTACAAGGTTCGAAGCAAAGCCTCAAAGAAACGATCCAATAGCACCCCTAATCAAGTGACCGCATGTAGCTCCATGAGAGGCGAAGACTATTTGCTATCACCCACCCTTTCGCTGGAAAAGATTAAGAAATTAATGATGTGTGCTGTAGAGAGAGGGAAGCCTTGTTGATGGATGAGTAGCTCCTCACCTTTGACCAGAATCGAAATATGAGCTCGCTAATTAAGGTCAGTGTGGTAGTGATTGAAGATGAACTCATTCCTAATAAGCCAAATAAGTGGAAGGCTATAGCAAACATGCATAAAACTCCAGTATATATGCCCCGTCACAAATAGTCCTGCTTTTGAGATTCTCCCAGAACCACTCATGCAAGTTAAGGGCAAAGAAACAAGCCTAGTCCAAAGGCTTCACCAGCATGAACCAAAATTCACAAATAGATGGGCGGTCCCTGAGCACATGTAACATTCTCTCCGTTGCAAGAGGGGTCATGGGTCAGATGGCAATGAAAGAGGTGTTCATTAATTCGTGAGGAACTATTTCTCACAGTAAGCCACATGTATAAATTTTTGAACCCTTTTTATGCCTTTCTATCTCCAAATAACGCAAAACAGTGGACAAGAGCTCAAGAGGTCAGTTCTTAGTAAGATGTCTTAAACTGAAAAATTGCCATCGTGGCAACGGAACCACATTACTGTATCATTACTCTTTGTAGGAGAAGGAGGCTTAATGGAAGCAATCCTAGCACAAGCAGTGTGAGGAAGGATAAGTTTAAACAACTTCCAATCCCATGTGCCATCAAGAGCAGCATACTAGGATACTTACCTTCATGTTCAAATTCTCTTCACCTAACACAACTAAAGCAATCTTCTTAAGAAGATCACAATTTGGAAGCCAATGATCTCTCCAAAATCTAGTGGTTAAACTTTCTCCATAGGCGCCTGATGATGTTGTCTTTTGAATGGCCCCAAGACTTACGCAAATACCCCTTCACAGGTTTGAACCATCATGACGAGTATGGAGAGAAGGAATAAGATCAATGCACAATTATACCTGCTTCGGATAACACGAGCTCAAAGCTCACCCTTTTGATGATGAGACCCCTACAAGCGTTATCCATGAAAGCCATATTAATAGACTTAGTGTGTCTCAACCCCAAGCCGCGATTCTTCTTTTGGGGTGCAATCCCGATTCCAATTGATAAGGTGAATTGTCCTATTGTTTTTCTATAGAGCCATAAAGAAAATTGTTACAACATTTATCCACTTTTAAAAAAATAAAATTTAATTGATTTATAAATATTTTGTGTTTGGAATTATTGATTTGATTTGATTTTATTATTTTATTTTAACTCTTATGATTTAATTTTTAAGTGTTTCATTTCTAAAAAATTTAATTTGTGGAATTTCTAAAACAAAAGGAATAAATCCATGCGATTTTTAGAAATATCATTTCTTATTTTTTATTATTTATTAAATTTGATTTATTCAAATCATTTCTATTTTATTACATTCCAAACACACTCATTGTTTTTCTATAAATAAAGAAAATTGTTACAACATTTGTCCACTTTTAAAATATCTAGAATATATATTAGAATTAAATTAGATTTAATTTTATGTTATCTTAAGAATTTAATTTGTACATTTTAGATATACTATTTTGATTATATTTGATATTTTCTTCTTTGTATAGACTCTCTCTTATATAAATAAGAAACTCTTTTGTGTACATGGATTAATTTAGAGAATATATAGAAATTTTTTCAAGACTTTTTCATGATTTGTTTCTCTATTGATTAGAGCTCATCCTTCATGACTTTAGAAAATTTAAAATCTAATTAATTAATCATCTCTCTTGTCGTGTTCTCTTTCAACATCCTCTCTCTATATATCTCTCCAATGTCACTTTCTCTCTCCTATTTATAGTTGGCCCTGATTCCATTGCGCTCCTCTGTTGCCCTCCTAATCAGTTATGCCTACTCTAACATGCATCTATGATCAATTGATCTATCCTGAAGGATTTGTTTCATTCAAGCCAGAAAGATTGACTCTGTTCCAAATGTAGTTTGACCCTTCTCTCGCACCTCTTTCATTTCCTTCATGCACCCTTGCAATGAAGTCCCTCCGTTGTGCTTTTCAAAGATCTCAAAGTTTTCTTTTTAGATTATTTTTGTTGGTTCATTTTCTTTTAGTATGTTTAATTGTAATTAACAAGTTATTAAAACTTAGAAAGAGGGTATTAAAATATCTAAAACATATCTCGACATTAAATTAAGCTTAATTTTGTGTTATTTTATGGATTTGATTTGTACATAATTAGACATACTATTTTGATTATATTTGATTGTATTTCTTTCTTTGTATAAACTCTTTTTTATGTAAATAAGGAACCTTATTGTACATATTGATTAATTTAGAAAATATACAAAAATCTTTTTTAGACTCAAACTTTTCTTGTATCCTTATTTTTCTATTTCTAATATCCTCTAACATTGTGTTAGGTTAAAAAAACCATTTGTATAGTGTAAGAAGGAATTGCAGATAACACAACATTACAAAGGGTAACTCTTCTAGCCATGGAAGGAGAATTGGCTTTCCCATGTGACAACTTTTGCAAAAGTCTCTTGATAATATAAGGCTCTTTTTGAGATCATCTTGTGAAATGAGCCGATCCAGCCTGTGGAGATTTTGAACTAAAATCCACATAATATAATTTTTTTGTTATATCATACACACTATAAAGGAAATTTTTTATATAATTTTAATGTATTTATATTCAAAAGGGAAATATATTCAAAGTTCAAAATAAGTTAGCAAATAAAACTAAAATGAATGATGGGCCAATTTTATATTTATAATTTTTAGTGAAAATAATAAATGGTACCAATTTTTAATAGATAAGGGTTTATATATATATATATATATATATATATATATATATATATATATATATATATATTTATCAGAATAATGTATATGGAAATGAAGCTGGAAAAAAAAAAATTGGGGTGGCTTTTGCCATCCCGTATTCCCTTAATAATCCATCATTACGTGTAGCTCGTTTATATATGGCAAGCAAAAAGCCGCATTTAAATGATTAATAGTAAAAAATCGCGTTTAAATGGATTATTAAAAAAAATCCAACCCACCTCATATAAACTAATAAGTTTAAACGAGCAACTCCCGAAACTTGTTTTTCTTTTACCTTTTTCAAACTTGTCTCCCATAACTCGTGGGACAAAATGGAAGTCTATGAAACCTTTTTTTTTTTTCACTTGCATTTGAAATAAAAGTACCAATTTTTTTAGGAGGCAAATAAAACTTAGAAACTTTCAAACCTAACATCAATTACAACTTTCTATGCAAAAGTCTCTTGATAATATAAGGTTCTTTTTGAGATCATCTTGTGAAATGAGCCGATCCAGCCTGTGGCAGATTTTGAGCTAAAATCTTGAGGTGACGACATAATATAATTTTTTTGTTATATCATACACACTTTAAAGGAAATTTTTTATATAATTTTAATGTATTTATATTCAAAAGGGAAATATATTCAAAGTTCAAAATAAGTTAGCAAATAAAACTAAAATGAATGATGGGCCAATTTTATTTATAATTTTTAGTGAAAATAATAAATGGTCTGCCAATTTTTAATAGATAAGGGTTTTATTTTTTAAATTATAAAATTTATATATATCAGAATAATGTATATAAAAAATTATAAATCCTTATATTTTTTTCATAAATAAGTAAAAAAAATTTATATTTAATTTTATATTTTTTATTTTATTGTGATATTATCGATTAAAATCAAGAAAATTTTTAGTATCATAATTACAGGATTTATGAAAAAATATAAATATTAATTTTAAATATAATTTTTATTTATATTATTTAAGTGTTAAAACTAAAAAATAGTATAGAAAAAAAGCTGGAAAAAAAATTTGGGGTGGCTTTTGCCATCCCGTATTACCCCTTAATAATATCATTAAAATATTTTCGTTTAAGCTTGCATTTAGCAAAAAAGCCGATATAATTAAATGAGTTGGGCTAAAATTGATCGCGTTTAAATGAATTTTAAAAAAAAAAAAAATCCAACCCACCTCATATAAACTAATAAGTTCAAACGAGCAACTCGCGAAACTTGTTTTTCTTTTACTTTTTTGAAACTTGTCTCCCATAACTCGTGGGACAAAATGGACAGTCCATGAAACCTTTTTTTTTTTTCACTTGCATTTGAAATAAAAGTACCCATTTTTTTAGGAGGCAAATAAAACTTAGAAACTTTCAAACCTAATATCAATTACATAGTTATAGACAAATTGAAATTATTTATTTCATAGAAAGAAATTGTAAAAAAATAAAATAAAAATACAGATAGCTCACAGGTTAAATAAGCTAGCCCGCTTAATCCGTGATCCAAATTGACTTGCATTTTTTTCGAATCAATAATTTTATAGTTCAATTCATATAAATTATGTGATTCAATGGGTGGACCTAACGCGTTTAACTTGTTTTTACAGCCCTAAGGTCATCAATCAAGTTGAAACTAAAGGCTGCATAAATCTTTTGAGCTCTAGTGTGATTGATGTCTCTAGAGAAATAAATCTTGGTTTTACCATGGCTCATCCTTTGAGCTGAGCACAAAAAAAATTCAAACAATATTCGGTAATATTAACCTGTTCTAAAGAAGCCTCAACAAAGAGACAAAAGTCTTCCACAAGACCAAGGTGCTTTTGTGAACAGAACAATAAGCTTCCGTAATAGAGTGCAATACAATATATTTTTTTTCCTATGTTATTTTAATAATATTATTATGAGATTGACTTCTAAATTAAGAGTATAATTAAGTAAAGTCATCCCAAATTCGAATTGTTAACATCGCAATACAATTTATTTGAAAAGATACAAGTGCACATAAAAAATCGCAAAAACCAGTTTCGTAGTATATCATTCGTGCAAAAACCAATTTGCATTGAAAAAATTAAAAAATCATCACCATTCTTGTAAAAACCAATTCAGCATTATACAATTCCGCATTATCCATTATGTAGCGCAAACTGTGCATTGCACTGAATTTTTTAAATTCAGTTAGACAAAATTAGAAAAAGTAAATTAAAAGAAAAATATTTAAAATTGTAATTTAAATAAAAAATTAAAAAATTACATATTTCATTTTTTAAACAAAAGTATAATATAAGATAAGTCACTTTAAAAAAAGTACTCTAACTTAATTAGAAGAGAATTTAATATATTGAGTTGAATAAGAAAATAATCCAGGTGGCAAAAAAAGAAAATAATTTGAAAAGCAATAATTAAAACAATAATCCTGAACACTGGCAAAAAAAGAAAATAATTTGAAAAGCAATCTGTATTTAAAGTAATTAAATAATGGAATGATTAAATGAAAAAAAGGCATTTCTGAACACTTTGTATATTTAATGAGAAATGGATGAAATAAAGTTATCGTTATTGTTTGGAAAGTAAATGATTTTTAATGGGATGAGATAATATTTATACTAAAAAAAATAATTCTATCCTATACCTCTCAAATTAAAGAGAAAAAAATTGATAATTTCTGATCACTCACTCTTTCTCTTATCTCATTCTAAGAATAAACAATGTGCAATGCAATTGTTTATCTGAGTGTGAAGAGAGGAAAGTGTTGGATCAGGTAGAAGAATAGAACGAAATGGATCAGATACTGAACAAGGTGGGGTCCTACTGGTTCAACCGGAAGGCCAGCAAGTAGCTTAACTCTGTCGGTGATGATATCAATGTATATAATCCTTCACATCCCTTTTAATCCTTTTTTAATTTTTCTTTCCCTTTTCTTCGGTAAATTTCAGATATTTTTAATCTGGGTACTTGAATTCTATATTTCTGGCAATTTTAGTTGTCCCCTCATGAAAAACTATGGAATTATCATGTCTTTCTTAATGTAGGATTCTTGGTTTCTGTTAGAGGGTAAAAGTTGAAGCATAATTATTGATAGGGTAGAAAATTTATATGTAAAAATTTTAGATGCTAATGTTGTTGTTGAAGTTTTTATTTTTATGTTAGGGAGGGGTGGAAGAGGGGTTTGAAAAACGGTTTAGGAAGAAATGTTGGACTTTATTTATGTCTGCTACAGAAATTTAGGTTGGGTATTGGAGGGGAAGGTGTACTAGAAGGTAGAAGCTTTGTGCATCAAGTGAATTTGAGAGGGGTTTGGTTTATATCAGCAGGGAGGTGCATCCTTTGGAATCAAGCTGTTGCCTTCATCATTCTAGGTATGAGTTTTGATGACAATGTGAAACATTAGAAGTCTGAGGAGGTGCCTCCTTACTTTGATTATAATTCAATTCTTACCCACCCACAATGAATAGGTGCTGGTTCATTTGCCCTTATTGGATACTTGGAGTTCTTCATTGAATAAAACTAGATGCTTTGGCTAGTTAAAGTTAACTTTGTTTTCCAAATTCTCCTGTTTTTTATACAAGGGATATCTTTGACATGAATCTTGGGGACGGTGACAAAGCTCAAAATTGATGTTCTTCCCTGTTGATTGATCAATGCATTAGGTTAAGTGTAGAAAATTAGCAGTATATGCTTTGATTTTGAAGCAGAAACACTGGAATGGGATTGCAAAGAAGTACCACCAATAACTGTGTAAGATATGTGCTATATGTGACAAAATATTTTGCTTCTGTTGTAAGATATTAGAGTTTTAAATTGTAAAAACAAAATACTAAATACTAAGAGGAAGAAAGAGATGCTCTATAATTTCTGTGTATAAATTGATAAGATTTGTGCAAGATTGCATTTCTAGAATCAATTTGAGATTTTTTTGCTGTATATCAGTGATTCAGTAGAGAGATGCACCCTATGAAACGATGCTGTTAGTTCTGATTAACCAAGTTAGAAGTAGTGTCACGGTAAGTCCTAAAGTATAATAATCGTCTAATTATCTCAAAGCATGCTTGAAATTAGTTTTGGCACTGGAAGGTGTTTGTTCATTTTTCCTTACTGGAAATTTGGAGCTTTTCACTTAATATAGGAAAATTTGTTGGCTTGTTAATGACTTATGATTGACTTAGTTCTCTAATTCTTCCTGCTTTGGGTATAGACTATAGAAGATTTCTTTTAAATGAATATTACGGAAGGTACAATGCTCAAGATTGATCTACCCCTTTCTGATAATAGAAATCAGTTGTGAGTCTTGTGGCTGTATTGTTTCCCCAGACACAACAAATGTTGAAGATGACATTTCATTGCTTGAGTAATGTTTATATTAACACCTTTTCCTTTGGTGACTAGTCATTGTCGAACAGTATCGAAGGGGGAACAAAATGGTTGGTCAACAAAATAAAAGGTCTGTATCTCTTTCCTTTTTCTATCTGTTGCTCGAACATTTGTTGAACAAATTTAGTCTGTGAAATATGTGCTGTAGTGGGGATCTTTAAAATTTAAACTCAATTTCAAATAAAGAAATGCATCAAAGTTTCAAACTTCAATCCTCACTCGGATTATAACCAAGGCCATTAACACATGCTTGAACCAACCTTTTATCTAATTGATTTTCATCTGACCAGAATTATAGGGCATCTCCCTGATGAGTGGACTGGACAGCAACTTGAAAATTTAGAAAAAAATATTTACTGTTTTTCTGATAATGTCATTGATATGATAATCTAATACAAAACCGTAACCTATTATCTTATATATACTAATAACTAGAGCAAATACTTGTATTACTAATACAAGCCCAAGCCCATTAACCATAAGACTAATAACCTAATATCTTCTAACACTCGCCCTCAAGCTTAAGCTTACTAAACTTAAGCTTGTTACAAGTAGAAAACTCATAAAGGCATAAACTAAAAATAAAGAACATCACCAACATTTAAACCTCAACCGATCTCAACAAAAAACTAACGAAACTGGTGCTCCCCCTGAATAACAAAGCCTTGGCAACGTACTTGGCAGATAGCTCCATGCTTCTCCTCGACACACATCCCTAGCAAATGAGACCAATTTTGGAGTCTTCAACCTTTCTCCTCAGTGACCACCTCGACCTCCAAAACATTAAGTCGAGTATTATACCACCCAGCAACACAAATGAGGGTCCTTTACCAATGTCAAAGTTTTCAATCCGCAAACCCAACAACCAAACAAACTAAGACTGCAACCACATCAAGGAGATCGAACAAAAAAGAAAAGAGAAACTGGGAAACTCTTGCTCCCATACTTGCGACACCCTTGGTCACACTTTTCTGGCTGGCCAAAACCACAAGTTATTGGGACGACTCTTGCTCCCTGACCTGCAACACCCTTGGTTGCATCTTGTTGGCTGACTGCGACACCCGATCACCAGAAACACTGCCCACAACACCTATGGCTGCACATAGAAGAAGAAAGGAGGAAAGAATAGCCTGAACATCTTATGTGATAGTCATAACTTGCCGATGGTCACAACAACCAGTCATCAACCAAACCCCCATTCTTCATAACCATAAACATATCCCAAAATCAATCCCCACAAAACCACCAATTTGCACTTCATTACTGCACCAAGTCACCAAACAGAGCACTAGTCCACCATTTAGCCCCTAAGTCCACCACACACACATCATGCCAACGCCCAACAACCATGAACAACACCCATCTGCACATGCAACACATCACTGTTCATGCCACGCATGAACCTCCCAAGACCAGAGGATCCCCAAATCAACACCATAACCCTCCAAAGCCTACAAACATAACACCAAATTCATGGTGCTCAAACACCAGAAACACAAAGCCACAAAGCCTGAACCATCAGTGATTTATTCAACAGTCTCATCCATGAGAAACAAAAGAGAACAGAGTTCGAAAGTTGACGCTGAAAAGAGCACAAAAATAGGGAAAAGGGGTCTGAACACTTCCTTGCTGGAGCTTCGATCACCGGCGCACCTACTGGACCACCGTACGCTCCGGTCTGTGTTGGAATCATCAATCACCGGCCACCCACAACGTCAGTTGCATGTACCATGTTAAACCTGCAACCTAAAACTCACGACCTAGGTCGCTGCTGGCCATCGATAGCTCTGCCTTCGTCCACCCTACGCCGAATTGATCTGTCGCCAGCGACCACGCATCGGTCACCTAAAAACCAAAACAGTAGCCATCTCTTGCACACAACTAGCACAGTCGATAGAAATGCGCGACCCAGCTTGCCGCTGGACGACACTCCTACCACCTACCCTCATCTTGTACACCGAAACTTCAAGCAGTGGCAGTGGGCTGCGCAAGCCATAAGGTCATGATAGTGCTCTGTCTTCTTTTTTTTTTCAAAAACACTAATTATTCAAAAATTACTTGAGAAAGACAGAAAGGAGGGTATACATGAGTTCCATATTTTGGGAACTCAAATAGCGGAAGCATTCATGGACAGGTCACGGCGGATGATATGGTGCCGCTTTGATACCATGTTGAAGAATTACGGGTTAGGGTTAGGGAGAAGGAAAAGAGACAAACACGGCTATAAACTGATAATGTTATTGATATGATAGTCTAATACAAAATCGTAACCTACTATCCCATATATACTAATAACTAGGGCAAATACTTGTACTACTAATACAAGCCCAAGCCCATTATCCATTAGACTAATAACCTAATATCTTCTAACATTCCGAAACTACTTTTCTTATGCTGTTAAGAACAATTAGATACACTGAAAAGGATTTTTTTTTTCCGGTTACATAGTGTAAAGGATTTTAAAACTGTCTGAACTGGAATTAATGTACCAAAACAGGCATTGTAAGATATGCATCATGATGTATTACCAACTCATCTTGTACAATAAAGCTTTTTGATCTTTGATCATTCCTTAGGTAATGTAATTTGTGGAAATGGGATATTTATATGTGATCATTGCTTCATTAGTACACTGCATATTACATATTTGTTGAATTTATTAGCATCCCAGTTTCATGAATTTTGAAAACCTGCTAAATCCTTTTAAAGATGATTTATACACCCTTCTCCCCCTTTTGCTTTCTCCAGTTATTGTCTTCTGATACTGCTGATTAGCAAATCAAACCAGATAAATAAATGTTACCCCTTAATCACTCCTTTTCTATTTTGATTAATATTACTCTCTAACTCATAAAAAAATCACTTCACAGGAAAGATACAAAAGCCATTAACAGAATTGCTAAAGGAGTATGATCTACCAATAGGAATATTTCCTCGTGATGCAACAAACTATGAACTGAATGAAGAGACAGGAAAGCTTGTTGTATACATTCCTCAAGTCAGTGAAGTAGGCTATAAGGATTCATCAGTCTTGCGTTTCTCCACCACTGTGACTGGTTATCTAGAGAAAGGAAAGCTAGCAGACATAGAGGGAATGAAGACGAAAGTGTTGATCTGGGTAAAAGTGACCACCATTTCATCTGAGGGATCAAAGCTCCATTTCACAGCTGGCATGAAGAAAACAAGGAGTAGGGAAGCATATGAGGTTTCTAGAGATGGTGTAACCATAGATAAATTCTAATACATTAACATCCTTTTGTTAATAGTTTGACAATCTGTAAAATAAATTGTCTGTTCTTGTGGACCATTTTGTTCTCCTTTAGATGTGAATGTCGTGATTTGGTGGAACTTCTCTTTGGGTTTATGGGCAAGTGAACAACACTATTGTCCATGTATTTTTTGGGTTCATCAACTCAAGGATATTGATTCCCCACTATAATTAGAGGCTGCTGTTAAGTTCGTAGAGAATGGTTACAAAGTCAAAGACACATTTGAAACATAGCCACTGTTACATATTTATTAATAACTAACATAATAGATAAGTTTTCAAAATATATCGGTCACTTTTTGGAAATATCAAAGTCTGTGCAGGCAAATAATATATCTGCTAAATGTTTATATCAGTTGTATTTGTGGAAGTTTAATGCGAAGTGTCATCATCAATGATGCAGAATGTGGACCAGTGCAAAATATGATTTGGCGACATGAATTTGCACAAAGGAAAAAGGAAAATGCACCAGCCGGGAATCGAACCCGGGTCTGTACCGTGGCAGGGTACTATTCTACCACTAGACCACTGGTGCTGTCAATGGGATGGGGGACTAGTACATTTTTATATTATAATTACAGGAAATATAGTAATGCAATTTTGTAACTTGCAACTTTTAAGGATATAGATGATCCAGTCGATGATACTCATAGGATATTGTCAGAGTTAGATCTCAGAGGAACAAAGTTACTTCCGTTTTTTTGTTTTTGTTTTTTCTATTTTTTCTGAGACCTCACCTAAATATACAAACCCCCAACAGTACCTCAAAAGTTATATCTCGGTTACTGCAGCTGTAACAGGGTAATTCCCTTCAGTTGCTTGCGCTCATACCACAGTGTAAAAGATATGATGCCAATTTATTGTTTGATTTTTGTACACTCGGCCATTAATTAAGTTGCTGAAAGAAAGATTTTGATGCTTCGTAGGAAGACCAACAAATTGCAGCAGCAGGTGCATGAAACAGCATCCTAGGGATATATCCTCTTATAAGACCCCGATATCCATCTTTCCTTATCACTGTTTGAATGACATGCCCAATTGAACTACTAGAAAATTTATCACAGCCACAGACACCCTGGTATAAAGAAAAGAAAACAGAAAATAAATTTATCACTATTTGGGTTCACTCAATGTAAAATCATCCTCAATAAATGGGTAAAGAGATTGCAAGGCAAGTTCAATTTCGCAAATCTTTGCATTCAGCATGAATTAGAACAAGCATTGTTCATGAAAAGAAATCATTCATTGAGGAACGAAATTAATAAGGGAGACTATATAGTTAATCCATTAGATTTTTTTTATCACTCTTACTTATAATAAGAAGTGGCAAAATGGATCAACCCGTCAGTCTAACATGTCCTGCCCTCAATTCGTCAAAATACAGGATGGAGTGGGTTAACTAGTTTTGAGAAATGAGTTGAAAGAGTCAACTCATCCCATTTTAAGATGTGTTAACGAGTTAACCTACCTAAAAGGAAAAAATGAGAGAACTCATCCCATTTTAAGATGTGTTAACGGGTTGACTTTCTTAAAAAAAAAGAGAGAAAGTTGACGAGTTGACAGGTCAATCCACTTAATCCATTTAAAAAACAAAAAAATCATAAAAAATAAAATAAAAAATTATAATTTATAGAGACTTAAAATATAAAATAAAAACAAAAATAATATCATATCTATAAAATACCATAAATACAAACAAAATCTTATAATACTTAAAAAGAAAAAAAAAAGAATCAATCCAACTGGTCAAACTTAACTCAACTCGCTTAACCAACAGGTTAAACTAGATAAATTATATAAGTTAAAAAATAAAAATAAATTCAATTCTTGAACTCAATCTACTAAAAAATAGTAAGTTAATGAGTTAACCCAATGAATTAAACCTGTTTTATCAACTATAACTTAGATGCTCTACTAACCATCGATCAAAGAAGCATACTAGATGGTTTTCATCCGATTTATCAGTCATCACTGTGGCACTCCAAATTCTATCAAAGCGCTCTCTTCCATGATAAGTCCTATCACATTCGTTTGTATGTAGCATACCAATTCCCATGGACACCCACTTCTATTACATAGAGCTTTATCACATAATCGAGTTGTTAAGACAGCAACTTAAAAAGGCTTTTATTAAAAGCCTTACATGCTGCAACTAAACAGGGATTTGCCTCGACAAATATCCATTTTACTGAAAATAAGTGCATGACATAATAGAACCGTTTAAAAAAAAAACATTTCTATATATAGAAGGGCAAAGTGATTTCTTCTTGCACAAAATCCACACAAACAGTGAATGGTGGAAAAGTGATGTAAATTTTAGACCAAAAAATAACGCAAATCAATTATCCACTGTAAAATGCAAAACAGTAACTAGATCAATTATCCTACACTTTATCCTCTACATCTACGTTCTACACATTCTTTTTATCTACAAAAGAAAGAGAAAAAAGAGAAAAAAAAAGTAAATTTCTCTCTCTATAGTTTTTCCATAAAAGAGAGATGTAAAATAAAAATATAAAAAATAAAGTATAAGAATAATATTATTATAAAAAGGGATTATTTTTTGCACGCCCTTTTTTTATTTGTTATTTCTACAGCTAGTTTTTAGGTGTTATCCTTTACACCTACTTTTTTTAGGATACTTACTTTCTCTCTTTTTCTTTTCTCAAAAATGTAAGTGTAAAGATTGGGTATAAAAATAAGATAAAATAACAAAGCTCTTTTTCTTTAAAATTTGTTACATCTACTTGTTTTTTAAAAAAAATGTATATTAAAAAATATATTTACCTTATTTTATTATAAGAATAATAGTATAAAAATAATATAATAAAAATAACGTACAAATAATATTGTTTCAACTAAAATGCAACAGACGTTAAAAAGTAAGAGTATGTAGAGATTTAAGTGTAATTGCACATCAATGTGAATATTACTCTCGATCCCTCATAAAAGCTCTCAATATGCAAGAATGGAAAATAATTTTTGTATCATTGAATTTTATATTCTTTATAGATATTGTATATTGATATAAGTGTAAGTGAATATTGAGATATATTATATTTTAAGATGAAATAGTTATACTGTATATTAATGTATATTAATATAAGAGATGTATAAACTAAATATCAAATTGTGGATATACAAATAAAGAGATTAACCAAGAAAATTCCTACCTGGCACTGCAGCTGAGTTTTCACAACATCAAGTGGGGTTGTCAGAGCAGCAGCCAAGGCTCCAGCAGCGGCACCAGCCGTGGCATGAACCATCCATCTTTCATCATTTGCACTTTCTGGCGACACCTCCACCAGCCCCCTCTTCGCTGCCTCATAGGCAGCAAAGTGCACCGCTGTGAACGGCGCATTCATCAGAACCGTTGTACGATAAGAGGCATAAAAAGCACCAACCCCTTCTTCCACCAGCACCCTCCTCACACAATCTGCCACACCCTTGTAAGGACTACTCTTCAGCTGCAGCCTCTGCTTCACCATGTCCATTGGCGTGAACACAGCATCACTTGTCACCGTTGCACAGACCCCAGAAACCGCATGCACTGCTGAGTTGTTGGAGTTGCCAAAAGAGAACGTTTCTTTGCAAAACTCATACACAGAAAAGTACACTGCATGTGCTGGTCCTGCACCAAGTCCCATTGCACCTATGCCACGGTAGAGCCCTGCAGGCAGTGGTAGCCTCAGAAAATTTTAGTAGTGCGGCAAGATAGTTAACGACTATATATATACACATAGTAAAAACACACAGTAAAAATTTGGTAAATATTTATATTCACATATAAAAATACATAATATAAAATACTGAGTTTAATTTTAATTTATAATTAACTCAAATTATCTCATGTCCAAGGCTGGACATTAATACCATATTATAATAATTAGACTTAACTCAACTCAAAATATTAATTTAAAGGATAATGATTGTTCAAATCATTATAAGAAGTACTTTAGTCATATATTCATTCGATGTATAACTTAACATATATACTATTATAACATTGAAAGAATGTAAGCTCTGTGATAATTAGATTAAGCAAATAGCGAAGGGAAAATCTTTATAAATTATAAAATTATATAAGAATATTAAAATAATATGTAATATTAAAAAGGTAAAAATATTTTTTTGTGTAATAATTTTACTTTAAGTTTTATTTTTGTCCCATAACTAAGTTTTGTTTCGTTTTTGTCCTAAATCATTTTAAAACTTATCAAATTTGTCTTAAATGCTGATACTATTAAAAATGTTAATAGAATATGCCAACATGACATCATATATAGACATAAGTACACAATTGACACTGTCTAACTAGATTCTTTTATTTTTTAATTAATGGTTTAAGGATGAATATGATAATTTTGAAAAGACTAGGACGAAAATGAAATAATATAATTGTGTGATAAAAATGAAACTTATATTAAAGTTAAGGATGAAATGAGGATATTTGAGTTGATTCATAATCATATTTATAAAACTCAGACTGATAATTGACTCAAATAGATACTGAATTAGTATCTCAATGGTTTAATTGGTGAGTAGTCGATTAAACTACATAAAAAAATAAATATATGAATAGTTAATGAAATAAAAATAAACATAAATATAACATAAAAAATTCTAAAATATGATTTAATTTTAAATTATTGAAATTTACAACACAAATAAAATTTGATATTGATACCTTTAATGTTTTAATAAAGAGATACAATAAAGTCTTGATTAAACTAATTTTGTGAAAATGTTTTTCTAATTTAATGTGATTTTCAATCATCATTCCATACAAAAAACATTTTTATTAATTCACAAATATATAATTTTTAAAATAAAATGATGAATAAAATTATTAAAGGGAATTTTGCACTTTTCGTGATTTGACTTTATTATAATTTTCATTTTTGTCTGTCAACTATATTGTTTCATTTTTGTTTTCAATACTTTTAAAATTCATCATTGTCATCTAGGCCTAACCCACTAATTAAAATAAATCTTAATTTGACAATGCTAACTATGTATTATTAGGGGTGTCAAAACGGATCAATCCGACCCATTCGGGCTAACTCATTTGATGTCGAACTATTTTCAGGCTGACCCATTCAGGTCATGTCAGTTTCGGACTGGTATTTTATCAGTCCAGCTCAGCTCATTTAGTCTTATATAGTGTTAAAAGAACGGACTGACCTGATCCATTCAGACTCAACCTATTTGGGTCATGTAAGTTTCAGACTGACATTTTATTAGTTCAGCCCGTTCATTTTGTCAGATTATTTGAACCGGCCTATCAAATTTGACTCATTTTGACACTTCTATGCATTATGTCCAATTGTCCATGTAAGATGTCATGTTAGTAAATTCCGTTAGCATTTCTAATGGTGTTAACAATTAGGACACGTTTGGTAGATTTTAAAAAGATTTAAAACAAAAATAAACTAAAACATAATTGAAAAGCAAAAATGAAACATAAAATAAAGAGAAATAATATTTTTTACAACTTTGTTCATTTAGAAAATAAAAAGTAGACAAAAAAGATGTTAAGATGTGTTTTTTGTTTTATTTTATTACATAAAAAAATATATAAAAATGATATAAAAAAATATGTGCAAATATTATTATTCTAAAAGAAAGATAAGGGAGGAATATTATACTTTTAATAATTAAAGAACTTTAACGTGGGGGCATATGCTCCCAGGATCCACAATTTAGGTACGTCCCTACCTGCAGGGCCTTCGAGCTTTAAGATGGAACCGAGAGCATGTCGAAGACCGAATGGCTGAACCGAGCATGATCCACCAAGGGCCTGCATCCGGGTCTTGAGGGTGTCCACTGGAAACATGGCCATGTGTTCCACTGAACCTGCTATGGAACCTGCTACCATGTATTGCCAGAACTTCAAGCCGTCATGGGTTGGTGTAGATAGTGAAAGTTCAGGGTGGAACTCGGTGGGAATGGTCTGAAAGTTTGGGGTGGTGTCTGTGGCCATTGTTGGGGTGATGGTGGTGGAGCTTGAGAAGAGAGTGGAACTGATGGAGGGGCTTATAGAGTGGGGTGAATGATTGGGTTGTGGTGGAAAATGGAAATCGCTTTCGGATTGGAATGTAGTGGCTTTTCGCCATGCACGAATCTTTTTTTTTTTTTTTAAATTATTTACTTGTGATTTGTTGAGAAAATTCGTAGTGGGACGTGAGAGAATAAAAGAGACTGATAAATAGCGCATATGGAAAAGGAGAATCAAAGAAAGAGAGGCAGGGAGAAGTATAAATTTTCTTTCTAAAAGTAGAAAGCCAAAAGATCAAGCAGAATTTGAGGAGCACCCAAGTTTTGATTTTGATGATGGATGGCTTAAAAGAGAAAAGAACAGGGTATCAAGCTGTCAATGGAGTCTTAAAAAAGAGACTCTAGTCTATTTAGCACATTAGTTACCTAGTGCTGGATCTCTCTATCAAAAAATTCTTAGTTGAAAACTTCTTATCTGTAGACATATAAATTAAATTTTGATATTTGTTAAAATTATATATATCTTTATCATTACAATTTTACATATGTCAATGGTTGATTTACATATTTATAAAAATTTCAAAGATTTCTCTCAAAGTGTCTGTGAATAAATGTTTTTTTGATAAATTTTTCTTGAAACTTAAATATTTTTTAACCTGACCAACCATATTTATCTGAGACCCTAATTTGCGGTCATAGATATCTGAAAAATGTAAACTTTTTGTAATATTCAAATATTACTCAGTTCATACGGTGATCATTGAGGGAGACTTATGATAACTTTGTTGAAATGTACCCAAAAAAAAAAAAAATTTGCTGTAATCTCTTAATTGCCAAAGGCTAACAATGAACGCCATAAGCCCATAACATTGAGTCAATACAATAAGAAAAAAGTCCGAATTTTACATTTTATTCTTTCTTTGTGATTAAAGTGCCGATTTTTTTTTTTCTTTTTCTTGTACAAATCTGACCCAGAAATAGGTAAAAGAAAGAACATGCACTAAACTTCATTTACATGGGTGACACTTTGACGGATAAAACTTAGCTACAACAGATAGCCAGCAAGCGTGACAATCTTTTCTTGCTTTAAAAATCTGCAAAGATGCCTCTTTTTGTCTGATTTATCACTCAACATTCCTCCATAGATGCAAAATTGGTGTCTCTTTAGGGAGCTCTCAATTTCTGAGTAAAAGCCAATTTCATAAGCTCAAGGACACGCGTTAAGGGGTGAGTTGTGAAGAGATTCTTACTTTCTTCACGTGTAAGGATTTGATTTTATGAGTCTTCACATTTTTTGGGATCCATATCTATAAAATTCATATTGACCAAGTGTAATAACTTCATCCACTTGGAAAACAGCAAGAATTTTACTAGTGTACCATTCACAAGCATCAATCTCAGCAAGCATCACTCTCAACATATATCTCTCTCTCTATACTTTTTTTTTTAAGTATTTCTATTTAATAGGTGAGAAACTGATCTTTCGAACTATAGTCAGACATTTAAGTAAAGACTTTTTTTAATAATATTATTTTTATATATATAAATCCTAAAATCAAACTTAAAACTACATGTTTAAAAGACTCAAATCACACCCTTTCTACTCGAACCAAGTTATTATTATTTTTACACTAACATTCTAATTTTTTTCATCTCACACAAAATGATGTGATTGATACTATGTCCAGCAAGCATTATTCTAATCATTATCCCAACCCCCTTCTTATCTCAACGTTTGTCTGCGAGCAAGCAATCTCACTAAGCTTAGACTCTGTCAGGTCACAATTTGAGCATTTCACACCAGTACAAAAAGCAACTAATATCTTCAACAAGGATGCTTTACTTTTTCTTCAACATTGTGTGGTAATGAGCGCATGGTAGCCACAAGCCTATTTAGCAGCATCCATTCAAAAGCATCAGTTTCAACATCCTTGAGCCAAAAGGATCTCACCATTAGCCTTCAACAAGGAAATGACAATGAACTGGAATTTCCTGATATTAACCCAAAGGTCCCCTCCTCAGTTTACGACAAACAAACCTGAAAATCTAGTATGGGATCGTGTGGATTCCTTCTGTAAATAGTTTGATTAACCAGTGTGGTATACCATTGTTAGCACCTAATTTTAACCCGACAAAAAAATATAATTAAATTAGTTAAAAATTAAAAAATAAGAATTAAAGCAAAAAATGAAAAAAATGAAAAAAAATTTCAATAATATAAAGCTCAATTAGCCATGTATCCATCTTAACCCAAAAGTTCAATATGCATTTGATCTTAATATGATTGTCATCATTAATCCAGGTTAGAAGAAAATCAAAAAATAAAATTTGCTTTAATTTTTTTAAAATAAAAGAAAAATCAATATTATCTATACTATTAGTCTATACTATTAGATAAAGGGAGATTATACTATTAGATAAAGGGAGATTTTCCTTTATTTGGTCTCATTTTCTTTTTTATTATGCCATTCTCAGTTGTTTATATTTATCACATACACAATCTCAATTGCTGCACTACTTCTCTCATTCTCACAACTTATATCTATTTCGTGTTTTTTTAAAGTGTACCACTATTTGTCTCACTCTTATATCTATTGCACTACTTCTCTAACTCTTATTGCTTCTCTCATTGTAACCTTTATTAATTTTTAGGTAAATGTAACAAAATAAAAAATGTATCAATCCTCTAGTAAAAATAAAAGAGAAAAATAGTATTTTGGTCGTTGAAAAATTAAGTTGATGTCAATTTAGTTCTTGAAAGATAGGTCATATCAATTTAGTCTTTAAAAAATAAAAAATGACATCAATTTAATTCTCTAAAAAAATTAACATCAATTCAATTTTTAATAGTATAAAAATGACATCAATCTAGTAAATTATAGATATTTGATATGAATTTAATCACTAAATGATATCAATTTAATTCCTTAATCAACAGTTTATATACAAAAAGATGATTTTAATCTCATTTTCTATGATTCAAAAATTAAATTGATATGACCAAATTAATGTGAATTTAACCTTTCAAGAGCTAAAATACTAGTTTGCTCAAAATAAAAAAGATTCTATTCTCCAGATTTTTTCTCACATGTCGAGCACACGCTCACAATTTGGGGAGGGCATAACTGTTTTTGGTGACTCACCACACTCACACTCACGTCAAACACACTCTGAATTGACCCCCGATTCCAGACCTTCAACCTTAAAAAATGCCAAAATCCCTTCAGCACCATTGAGTACTAAACGCCATAGCTGAAGAAACACCACCATGAAAGACCATTTGAGCACCTGTAACAGCAACCAAAACTGAGCCAGAAATTTCATTCACCAGACACCATAAGTTCAAACAGATTAATTAAGTCCTCCCATTCTATCATCAACTTAGCTCCACTCCCACATTCCCATACAACAAGTAATCCATAAAACCCATCAAGACAACACCCTCACCAAACCACCATTAACTCAGAGGCCCAACAATTTCCAATCCCTTGTAACCCCAAATACAACCCAGAAATTTGAGATTTCTTCTACTCTAAAATAAAAACTTCACCCCATTCTTCCTCTGTGAAAATCACCCAAAACCCAAAATAAAATCTCAAAGAAAACCTATAAATCTTCCCATTCTACCAGGAACTGTCACCGCCTAGCCTCACCCGGTCATCTTCCCAATCGAGTCTCCAAACGCATCCCCTCCTCCACTCTCCGTCGCCTGAGCTCCACCGTGAGACACCGTATCCAGTTGCTCCACCATTTAGTTCATCTTTGCTTTTGGGGCCTTGCTGATTGTCGTTTGCAGCCTGAATACGTTTATATTTTTTTAATTATTTTTGTTTATTTTTTTATTAGAAATTAGAGTAGACTCTTTTCTGTGTTTGGGCTTGGGCTTGAGCTTGAGGCAAGGATTAATCCTTTACTTAATGGCCTTTGGCAGACTTTCTGACACTTAATGGGTTTGGTGTTTTTCCTTTGAGTTGTTAAGGTTAGTTAGTGGGTTAGGCTTTTTTTTTTGTTAAAAATACAAAATATTAAAATACCAAAAATGATAAAATTACTGAAATATAAAAAAATTGAAAAAAATACAAAAGTACAAAAGAAAAAAAATCTTAAAATGATAAAATATTAGAATATAAATAAATAATAAAATAAAGATTTTGACTTCTTGGATTGGTTTGACTGTTTAGAGTCGATAATAGTTGTTCGAGTCCTAGAATAATTTTTAAGTAATAAGCAAATGACTGAGTTTTGTGTGTTTATCACTCTTTTTATTTGTTTATTTATTGACATATGACTTGATTTTAATTGAATCATTATTAAACATTTTTTTCTTGAAGACCTTATTTCTTTGTTAATTAAAATTAATCAATTCACACTTATTTTTTTAAAGATTTACATTGTCTTTAATTCTCTTATTGTATTTGAGGAATACATAAGTCAAAAATTAAGTTAAAATTAAATTTTCATAATTTATTTTTTTTTTTACTTTTTTTATGTTTCCTGAGCTTGCAAATATTTAATTCATGTTTTATGTTGTTTGTAAATATTGATTTAATTTTCTTGATTATTAGTACTTGGCATTGTCTATTTTATGAGGTAAACTTAATATGTTTAAGTTATCACATAATTAAAGTAACTATTTTAGGACAGTTGTATCATAAATGTTGTGAAATTTAGTCTTTATTATTTCAAGTACATAATTAACTCTCAGACTTAACTCTTTTTTCATAGATCAATTTTTAAATTTATTTTTATTAAAAATAATTTTTTAATTTTTCTCTAACTAATAAAATTGGTGATAACTCCTTTAAATTTTTATTTTAAATTCAATTGTCATACTCATTCCGGACTCTTCCTCTTAGATGATTGTGACATTGATATTTTTTTGGACTATGTTTGAATATTTAGTAATTAATAAAATAGAATGAAATGAGATAAGATGAGATGAGATGAGATAAGGTGGAATAGAATGCGATAAAAGTATCATTCCATTGTTTGGATATTTTAGGATGGAATGAAGTAAAGTTATCATTCTATTATTTGAGAGGTAGATGAAATGATAAAAGTTATAATTTTATTTTTTCTAAATTACCCTTATTGCAAACACACAAATTTTAAGGTATGAGGTTGATGTAATAAAATCTTAATTATAATAAGAATAAAAAAGATGATTTCATCTTATACCCTCCAAATTGGAAGGAAGAAAATTGATGGGTTTTGATGATATGTGATGAAATTCATCCCACTAACTTCCATCCCATTTCATTCTTTTTTAACATAATCAAACAATAAAATCTTACTTCTATTCTATTCATTCTCCTCTATTCCACTCACTCTCATCGATCCAAACATAACCCATCTTGTCCCTCAAAGACCTAACATACTAGACTAATAAAACCTTATTATTGTGAAGGAAAATTTCCACTAATTTGTACTTGCTTGTTGAGGTAAATAAATTGGTAGATGATTAATGAGAAAGTAGCGAACAATAGAGTAAGATAATAATAATAATAAAAATTCACACTTTATTTCATGATAGAGAGTAAGAAGTCATTTTAAAAATACTACCATACAATTAGAGTGGTCAATAAATTTAAGAAAATATTTATTTCATATTATTTTTTTATATCACATATGAATAATTGTGATTAAGTAAAAAATATTTATATATAAATATTATAATTAATGATATATGATAATAATATAAAAAATATAGTAGGAAAATCAGAATGGATAGACTTATAAGAATAGGATGGATAAGGCACGTGCACGCCACACGCCCTACTCGTCACACAATCCTAGCCCTCCACGCGTTTATTACCCAACGGTTCATAATGACATGTCGTCCAATTGAAACTCCCAAAATACCCCTCGCCACCACTTCTTATATCTCTTTTGTCCCTCCCCTGCTTCATCCACCACCCTTCAGAGCCGCCATTGATTCTTCACCATTTTCTCTATTCCTTTCCCTGTTTCTCAACCCTTTTCAAATACCCGTTTCGAGATTCTACCCTTATGCCTCTTTCTTCTTCCAAAGTTTCATCCGTTTCTGCATTTTCTCCTTGAACAATTGATGGAAATGGTCTGAGAAAGGCAACTTCTTCTTCATCTTCTTCTTCTCTGAGCTTTGCTATCTCTTCCTCCCCTTCTTCTGTGAGCCTTACTAAGAAATGGGGTAACAGAGGTCTCAAGGTTTGTGCATCAACTATGCCTCTCATTGGCATGATATTCGAACCATTTGAGGAGGTCAATAAGGATGTTCTTGCTATTCCAATAGCACCTCAAGTTTCATTGGCTCGTCAGAACTATGCTGATGTGTGTGAATTTGCAATTAACAAGCAGATAAAGTGAGCACTTATATAATTCTAATTTTGTTTTTTTCCCCATTTAAATTAGTATCTTCAGTTTATTTTGTGCATATATATATATATATATATATATATATATATATATATATATATATATATATATATATATGGCATATCTAGTGAGAGAAGTGGTTATTGTGAGAGGGTGAGAGAGAGTGAATCTTGACCATACAACCATACATAGATAGTCAAGATTAAAAGTTATTTAAAGGTCATGTGACCACTTAAAAAAGTCACATGCATTTATGTTCTAATATTGACCATTCATGTAAGATCCAATGGTCAAGATTCACTCCTCTCACCCTCTCATAATAAACACTCCTCTCACCTGAGTAAGGTCCTATATATATATATATATATTTGATGTCCAAAGAATCAGAATACTATATTTTTATTTTTTTCCTATTAATAGAGCACTAATATCTTCATTTGTCACTTTTTTTATTTTTATTTTTATGATTTCTTTTTCTTTTTTATCCATCTCAATCACACACACTTATATAAACACCACTTTACATCTATACAGTTTTATCAATCTAAGCAGACTTGGTTCCACTGAAATTCCTGTACTCTAATTCTGTCATGTATGCTGATATGAAGAGATGTGAGTGGTGGGTTGATGATCACATATTTTATATATTAATAAACCTTCATTTTTAGTCATTTACACTCTCTATGTACTTAATTGATTAAGCCTAGTTATGTTTTGTAAGTTTGGACTCAAATTGGACTTAATTGATTTTTTCAGCACTATTTTGGTCCTACGCTGTTTTTGTATTTCGACCATATCTTGAGTTCTAAATGTCTGATAATTATGAATTTTACCTTGTTGGAAAGATAAGAGAGAGCTCTACAACTTTGATGAAGAGCTCAAAGTCTCAATCAGACATCTAATAGAGCTAATTGGGCTTGGAAGACAGAACACGAGTTTTGTGTCTGAAACCTGAATAGTATACAGTAATCAGAGCATAACTCGGGCTACAAGAATTATCTTGAGCTAAAATTTGGACATTTGAAAGACCAGATCTAAAACTTTCATGTTGAACACAACACTTGATTCGGACTCCTTGATGGTGATTTTGGGTCTGAAAGTCAAAACAGTCTTTGGCCCAAACCTGCCCGAACAGGTTTGTAGTAATTGAGTCATATCTTGGGCTGTAAGACGAATTTTTGGGTGATTCCAAAGCCATTGGAAAGCTTAGACAATTTCCTAGAACTTTTATGAAGACCACTTGACTCGAAAATGACGGAATCAATGACTTAAGCAATGAATGATTTCGAAGACAAGAAATCTCAATGATTTTTCACTCTTATCCTCACCATTTGGCATTTTTCACTCATTCATCCACTCATCCACCTACCCCTAATCTGCCCCTTTGTCATTTTGTATCCCTAATCCTCTATAAAAGGCACCATTGGCTGACCATTTGGGACACTGGGTGTTAGGCTTAGTTTTTACAAGTTTTTGTGGTTATGTTTATTTGTTGTTTTACTTTGTTGTAATTTTCTCTTGTTCTAAAGTGAAACTATGTTTATCTTTCTCTTCTTCTCTCTTTCTCTCTTCTTATCTATGAGTAACTAAATCTTCATCTTACTTGGGTGAAAGAGTGAAGCTCTTGGTAATGAAATAAGGTTAGATTATTCTATTTCTTGTACTTAAATGATATATTAGTAAATGGACACTATATGTATTATATTTTATTTCTAATCAATTTAGAAACCTTCTTTGTTAATGGAGATCTTGATTTATTGTAGACAATAGGATTGGCACAGTGAATGCTTGAACTCATTTACAAATGTTGGTAGATAATAAAAGGAATCATAATATGATTACATACAGAATTGAACTTTGAATGTTATATTTTCTGATTGGAACCTCCGTTGTGTGTGGATTTCAGTTGAGTTAAAAAGAGAAATAATCTTACTTTTAATTTATTACCAAGAGTGGATCTCCTAACCCAAGCAAGCTCTTAAATTCATTTGTGAACTTCTTCTATTACTTTTGGTGTTGTGACAAATCATTTTCTTACCTCAATTAATTTTTTCTTCATCAATTCCTTGTGGATCGACCTCGGACTCCCGAGAAATTTATTACTTGAGACAACCTGCACTTGGGTTTACATCCTTAAATCCCGCAGTCATGGGTGATGTGTAAGAAGCATTATTCCATCTCATTCTTCCTTTGCTAAGAGCTTTTCCTCTCTAATTGTGTGTCACAGTGTGGAATACAATGTTTCCTATGTGTACCACTCCATGTTTGCATACTTTGACAGGGACAACGTGGCTCTCAAGGCACTTGCCAAGTAACAAGCACAAAACCCCATATGCCTCCTTCCTCTTGTAGTTTCTTCTATTTCTCAAACGGGTTTTCAATTTCACGTGCTGTTATTGTTGAAAACAGGTTCTTCAAGGAATCTAGTGAAGAAGAAAGAGAACATGTTGAAAAGCTTAAAGTATCAGGTTGGTTTAACTTTGTACTTCTCTCTGTTTGACTTTTCATCAAGTTGTAAAAACATTTTAAAGTTCTCTTACAATAACTGTATTGACTTATATGGCTTTGATTAACTTGTTTAGAACATTCGTGGTGGAAGAATAATATTGCACCCCATCAAGAATGTCCCCTCAGAATTTGAGCATTTGGAAAAGGAGGATGCATTGTATGGTGAGTTTGCTTATTTCATTACTCAAACTTCTGTATTTCTCAATGCCTTGATCTTTTCTGTTTGCAACTTGACACAGTATTGTTGTGAAGTTTTGCATTCTTCCTTGTCATATTCATTTGTTAAAACCATTATTTATGCTGACCTTTGATTTTCAGTTTTACTCTTTTGCTTTATTCAGCTATGGAATTAGCTTTGTCATTGGAGAAGTTAACAAACGAGAAACTTCTGAATGTGCACAGTGTAATGCCTCTTTACATTCTTCAGCTTTTGGTTGCAATTTATTTATTTATTTATTTTTTCTGAGAAACTCCCAAATCATTTGATCTATAGTTGTTATGGCTAATCAATCGAAGATTTGTGATTAATAGATGGCAGACTGCAACACTAATCCTGAAAGCGAGTTTTTGACTGAGGAGGTGAAACTTATCTAAGGCTTAGTGTAGTTGGGGATTCATGGATACTTCTGGAATTTAAATTAGGAAAAGGCAAGAAATTTAGAAAAGGAAAAATGCGAGAGAAAAAAAATGCTTCAACAATGTATGAGTTTCCCAAATTTTTGTCCCCTATCTTAATTTTTTGTTTTCTGTATTTTCCTTACAACAATTTAGCACTATAGAAGGTAGGTTTTTGTTAAAAGCTAACTGAGACACAAGCTAAAATAAAGTGAGAAGGATTACATATACATCAATGTTG
Organism: Ormosia emarginata; assembly: GCA_029884605.1. Lineage (NCBI taxonomy): Eukaryota > Viridiplantae > Streptophyta > Magnoliopsida > Fabales > Fabaceae > Ormosia > Ormosia emarginata. The sequence continues at coordinate 1,243,157 of JAQQTP010000017.1, read as the reverse complement.
TAAACATGATTTTTTAAGTTGATTTTATCTTTGGGTTACATTACTGCTGTGTATGCCTGAACATCTCATTTCTTTTTGTACAGGTTGAAGCAATTAAGAAGATAGCAGAGTATGTGGCTCAATTGAGAAGGGTTGGAAAAGGTCATGGTATGTATATAGCCACCATAATTTGTTTTTTGATATTAGTTCACTAAGTTTGCCTTTACATGTACCTATCCATTAGTTTAGTACTTTCCCTCCTAAGAGAAAGAAAGGAAAGGATGGGAAAGGAAAGAAACCAAAAGTAGGAAAAATACCCTTGGGTTCTAATAAAATTGATGTTTTGTGGCTTGTAGGTGTTTGGCACGTTGATCAAAGACTTCTTCATGAGGAAGATGCTACATGATCTTGAACAACCTTCTTTTTAGTCCCTGTTTACATTTGATCTTTTTTGAAGTTCTGGGGTTGTTTTTTATTGTAGAAAAGTATATACGTGCTTTTCCTTGGTACTGAGATTTAGCAACTTAGAGGAATGTAATTTATCACATGTAAAAGGCTACAAGCCAATATTATGCAATTACATCTGTTAGCCGCTTTCAATTATCTTTGTCAAAAATAAAAGTGGTGTTGGCTACTTAGGTTTAAATGGAACTGTGTGATAGTTATAAAATTTGCTATGTCCTAGTATTTGTATGCTACAAAATACTAAAGAAAGGCTATGAAGTATGGGTACTCCTCCCAGGGAGGAGTATCGGTACCCGGTACATATCGGGTATGAGTATGGCTTGGGTACGCCTTGAGTACGTATCTAATTTTTTTTTGAATTTGGGTACGGCTGGGTACAGTTTGGTGCGGCTTGGTTCGGCTCCATCACTGGCTGGGTACGGCTCGACCATTTTTTTTGGCAAAACATGGTTGTTCCTCGTTCCTCGTTTAAAGTTCTGCCCTACACCTTCACCTTCGATTCTCTGAAAATTTCATATCTTCATTCTGCTTCTCCCGAGCGGCACGACCAAAGCAACGCGACTGAAACTCTGGCACGACCTTCACCCCCCATTCGAGTCTCGAGCGGCACGACCAGAGCAGCATGAATGCTTCTCCTCTCTACGCTCCAACGACCAGCTAGACAGCCACGATCTTCACCTCTCCATTCGAGTCTCGACGACGACCACTCTCCTCTCTGCTTCTACTTGAGCGGCGCGACCTGGCTCCAGCGACCAAACGAGGAAGCAAGGCAATGGCTGCTATGGATGAGTGAAAACTTCTTCTTCTTTTTCTTTTTCTAGTAACCAGACGACCTAGCTTCGTCTAGTAAGGGCACCTGGCCTTAGCTTGGGCTATTAGAGGTTGATTTCTATTTTCACTCCTCTGAATCTTCACCTCTGAAACTTGAACTTGCTTTCCCACCATGTTTTCATAAGGTTCTGCTAATGTTGGTAGTGCTAGGTTTGGCAGTGAGTCTGGTAGTGGCACAACTTCTTCTGCTTCTTTGACTAGCAAATATGCAACTGACATAACTGAAAATGGTTATCCTTTTTGGACTTATGTGACTATATTGCAAAGTAAAAAAGCTGGAGGAAGGAATGCAAGTTGGAAATGCAATTTTTGTGATGAAACTTACAAGGGATCTTATTTTAGAGTGAGGTCTCATCTATTGAGGAAAAAAAGGACATGGGATTAACATATGTAATGTTGTGCTAAATGATTATTTTCAAGAAACGAAGCAAATAGAAAGAGAGGCTATTGAGAAGAATGCAAAGGCAGTGCAAGTTCTTTTACCCTTTGGCTCTACAAGTTTAAACCATCCTAGAGTTTATATGTCTTCTGATAGGAGTAAGAGAAGAAGAGGCACTGAGAGTGCAATAAGAAGGGCATTTAATAATGAGACAAGAGATCATTTGTCATGTGAAATAGTCAGACTATTCTGCTATACTGGTTTGCCATTCAATGTAGCTAGAAATTCCTATTTTGTTAGCTCATTCACATATGCTGCAAACACTACTCTCTCCGGTTTTCTTCCACCTAGCTACAATGCTATAAGAACTTCAATGTTGTAAAGAGAAAAAGCTCACATATTGAGATTACTTTAACCCATCAAAGACACTTGGCTAGAAAAAGGTGAGTATAGTGAGTGATGGTTGAACTGATGCACATAGAAGACCATTGATTAACTTCATGGCTGCATCAGATTCGAGACCTATGTTCTTGAAGGCAGTTGATGGCTCTGGTGAGTTTAAGGACAAACATTAAATTGCTAATTTGATTTTGTCCACCATTGATGAGGTTGAACTACAAAATTTGATGCAAATCATTACTGATAATGCACTTGTTTGTAAGGCTACTGGAGCAATTGTTGAATCCCTTCATCCTTATATCTTTTGGTCACCGTGTGTGGTGCACATCTTAAACCTTGCTTTGAAAAAAATTTGTACTCCTAAAAACAATCCAAATAATGAGAGTGTTTATGCTTAGTGTAATTGGATTACTGCTGTTGTTGATGATGCTTTTTTCATTAAGAATTTTATCGTGAATCATTCCATGAGGCTAGCCATGTATAATCAATTTGTGCATCTGAACTTACTTTTTATTGCTGAGACTAGATTTACTTCTGTCATTGTAATGCTTAAAAGGTTTAGAACTATTAAGCATAATCTCCAATCTATGGTCATTAGTGAAGAATGGTCTCACTATAGAAAAGATGATGTTCAAAAGGTTGCCTCTGTAAAAAAAACAATTTTGAATGACCTTTGGTGGGATAAAGTTGATTATATTCTAAGCTTTACAAAGCTCATCTATGATATGCTTCGTTCTTGTGACACCGATAAGCCAAACCTTCATTTGATTTAAGAGAAATGGAATTCTATGATTGAACAAGTGAAGTTAGCCATCTATCAACATGAGGAAAATGATTTGAATCAACATTCATCCTTCTATGGAGTGGTGTATGACATCCTAATTTCTAGATGGAATAAAAGTTGCACACCTCTTCATTGCTTGGCTCATTCACTTAATCCTAGGTAAATTTAATTAATTTTCAAGTTCCAAGTTCTTTTATTTTTTCTTAGATGTACTTTGGTTTTTGTATTATAGTAATCACAACTTATATTTTGTATAATAGGTATTATTGTAGACAATGGCTTGAGGAAGCTCCAAAACGAGTCCCCCCACATAAGGACAATGAGATTTGTATGGGGAGAAACAAATGTCTAAAGGATTATTTTCCGGATCCTTAAGAAAGGTGAGCGGTCACTTTAGAGTTTGTAAAATTCTCAAGTGGTGAAGAAGAGTTTGGCCAATTTGATTGCTTGCAAGATAGGTGGAACTTGATACCAAATGAATGGTGGGTCATGTATGGAGCTTCAATTCCCAAACTTCAAACCATTACCTTGAAGCTTCTTTCACAACCTTCCTCTTCCTCTTGTTGTGAAAGGAATTAGAGCACATATTCCTTTATCCACTCCATGAAAAGGAATAGGGTAAATCCTAAGAGAGTTAGAGATTTAGTTTTTGTCCACACAAATCTTCGTCTCCTCTCAAGAAAGAATAAGAATTATAATGAAAGTGAGACTAAAATGTGGGACATTGGTGGAGATGAATGAGATCCATTTGAAGGGGTTGAGATTCTTGAAGTTGCTAGTCTCTCTCTTGATGAACTAGATTTGAAGACTGTTCTTTTCACTGATGATGGACAAGGAAATGATGAAATTGAGATTATTGGAATTTGATTTTTGTAATCATCTTTAGAAGTTGTCATGTTAAACAATTTAAGTATTGCAATTTCTTATTGTGGATGTTGTCTTGGTTGAACAATTTAAGTTCTTTTCTATGTTTTATGTTGAAATTTGTGTGTTTTAATTTTTATATTATGTTGTCATATTTTATTGTGTGAGATTTTAATTTATTATATATAAAATTTATTTTTATATATATCTATATGCCGTACCCGTACTCTAATTTTTTAAAAATTTTCATATTCCGTACCTATACCCAATACCGATACCGTACCTGTATCCGTGCAACTTAGAATGTTGCCCAAGGTGAAATTGAAGGCTACCTCGCCCCTTACCCGGGAACTAAAAATATCAAAAGCACAATCTCCATAATGATACCAATACATTGAATTAGTTAAAAAAAGTTATTATATTTTAGAGTGAACATAAATTTGAATCACTCTATTAACTTTTCTTAATCTAGGAACTTTTCTTTTCTGAAGGAAACGGATAGAAATGCAATGAGTTTTCTCCAGTTCATGCTGGTGGTCTCAGCATGTTATGTTTCGACAAGTGTGAAAACAAAATCTAGACCGGAAATATAGACCAAACTCAGATATTGGCTTCTACATGAGATTCAAATTTGGACTCTGATCATTCACTTTCACTTGCTATGGTAACAAAATTAATGATGTGATGGGAGGAGTAGAGGCTGAAGTAATGGAATTGACATGTACTGTATCTAGACATGAAGCAAAGTTTGTTTTCCCTTCTCTCTCCACTCCTACCAATCATACTCTAAACCTGGACTTGTCCATCAAGAAAATCTAGGACCAGTTACCTGATGTCCAAAAAAAGAATTCAAGTTGGCCGAAAACAGATTTCCCAATATGAAGATCTATTGGTCCTTTTCTTGTTGGAGGCATACTGAGGAGAAGAAGATTGAATCATTTTCCACATGACTTGTATATCTGCATATTCCCCACAAGACTCCATGTCCTTATAAAGACTAAGAAGCCCATTTCTGTGTCCTGTAGTCAACACCATAAATAAACAAAGGATCAAGGACAAACCAGATACAAAGTTAACTTATTTACTTCTTGTAATTCAGGATTGTTGATAATATGTGTGTGGCTCTATGCATATATATTTTACAATTTGGCTAACAATAATGGCGTCTCAAGCAGCCTGTTACTTACCTTGGGGTTTGAACCTGAAGTTTGAAGTGACTTTACGAAGGATACTCTTAATTGGGTAGATAGACAAGCTCTTCAAGTACCTCCAGCCCTTCCAGTTCCCCATTTTTCAGGAGTAGATAGCCCTTCTCTTCCTTTTAGCCTCCTTTTTATATATGCATCATGCTCTTTGAAAAATATTACAATGACTTCAAGCAAAACAACAAGATGAATCCTGTCATAGCAGAAAGCAACAAAGAAGAAGACAAGGCCGTCGCGTACTTCCTGATTCTTCTATTTGCATAAAATATTCAAGAAATTTGCTTGAATATCCTATTCAAACTGATACTACTATTTAAAAGTAAAAATAATCATGTTTATGGTGTTACTTAAATTTATCAGGAAAACACATTAATTATTGTAAATTAATATTGGGTGAGGAAAAAGAAAAATGCCCCAAGGTCAAACCAACCATTAGGTTGAGAATGGATTTTTTATGAGTCTATATGGCATATAATGCAGGGTTAGCGTAAATAAATAATGAGTAGGATGAAATTCATTTGAATTTTGCATTCCTTACTTATCCATCTCACTAAATATTCTCAATTTGATTGCATGTAAGGGAGAGTGGTGTGGACCCCCTGGTTGAGCGGTTGGTTGGTTTATCTTCAGTGCCTTTGTGTTTGTATTTGCACTTTCTCTGCAGTCTTATGCACTGAAATAAAGATTAAACATGGCATGTAAAGAGACTTAAGATCCACAATCATAATATTGAAAGCCAAGGTGCTTGATTGATATTGAAAAGTGATTAATGTGAAAAGAGCGTTTGGATTCTGTGCAATCGTTTTCTATGCTTACATAATCGCTTAGGTGAGTGCAATTTAAAAGATAGACCGAGGCATGTACTGATGTGCATGGTAACTATTTTTTGTGGTGCTTCTCAACTGCTTGCCATGACATCTGACCTATTTATATAACTTTGATATTGAGTTTTTCCCTGAAGTTATCTCTGTGTGTGTGTTTTTACTTGGGGGGAGGAGTGTAGATGGGAATATTTTGGTGCATATGCTCACTGATTTTTTTATTAATAATTAATTTAAAAGGTGTAGTTGCAATTTTTTTAATGGAAAAGATGATTTATTAAGCTGCAGCATCCTCAATCAAGAGAGGTACAAGAGAAGGAGGTGGATCCTCTAGCCACACATTAGAGCCATTCAGCAAAGCAAAGTGAACTAGAGAATCAGCAACCTTATTACATTCCCGCGTAATAAAATCACACTCAAACCTAGAGAACCAAGAAGCAAAGATACAAATATCTTTCATAATTGAACCATTGAAGGAGAGGTCTTCACTATCACCATTTATGCTGGCGTAATTGCAAAAATTTAAATTACACATAAACTAAAACTACAATTATTTAATTACCTTTGTATTTCAGCTGCTAAACTCATGTCTTGTTATTCTCAAGCGTATTGTCATGGGACTATATATACAAGACCTTTTGTTTTTTAATTTTAGTACAAGGTCTTTATTAATGACTACAAATTTGACCTTCGCCTCTGTCTTATGGGGGATTTACGATCGAAAGTTGCACTTATTTTATTTTATTTTATTTTTACATAAAAAAAGCAAAATATCACAAACAAGATTTCATGAAACGTTCACGAATGAGAAAAAAGTGAAACAATTTTCTTGCATTTTGTCAGTTACTTTTTTAATTTTCAACCATCCTTGTTCCTCTCTCTAACCAATTATTAAGAATTTGTGATAGATTTCGCACAAAAACTTCTCTAGGAAATAGAAAAGGGTGTCCGTTGGTAGTTTCTGCGGCATTTGTGAACCTCACTTAGAGTAGGTTGAGTTGGATTAAACTTATAAATTTGACATAAATAAAAAAAAATCTACAAAAATAAATATCAAAATATAAAATAAAAAATTCATTATATATAAAATATTTTACTAAAAATAATATGTCTCAAATAAATTAAAATGTCAAATAATTAGTCTTATACAAATGTAACAAGTCTTAAACAAGGTAAATAATATAATAAGTCTTACAAAGTTAATATAAATTTAAAATAAAATAAAGTAAGTTAATAAGTTCCAAAAATTATAAAGAATAAATCACATAATCTAACTGAAATCAATATCATTATATATAACATATAAATTGACATAACAACTTACTTCATTCTCAATTTTCATAAGATACTCTTTATCATCTAAGTGATTCATTTGATTTTCATCGCAATAGTTCGTTAGATGCTTCATGAGTTTCTTCTCTCTATTTTCTTGGTCACATTTTCAATGTGACTATAATACCTATACATAAACTTAATCGACACTATAAAATTGTCATGACAAAGCAAAATAAAATACCACAATGGATAAATGACTTTTATTAGAAAAAAAATTTACTTGGGTATGTTGAGTTTGTGTAAATTAACACTTGACACTTTTCAAACCCACTAATTGACCCATACCTCGATTGGAATATTTTTCAACCCGCGGACTTAATTTGACTTGCATTTTGTGAGTTGGGTTAAGTCGAAACTCGTAAGTTCACATATTAACTTAACCTATCAGACACCGTGTGTGTGTTTTTATTTGTGGGAGGAGTATAGATACTATTTTGGTGCATATTCTCACTATTTTTTTTTGTTTAGAGACCTCGAGATATTCTCACAAATTCAGTTCATTTAAATTGTTCATGAAATTAATTTTCGTTTGATCGCAGAAGTATAAAAATTATGCAATCTTCCCACAAAAGTTTGCAAAAATTCATATTATACATAAACTAAAACTATAATGATTTAATTACCTTTGTATTTCACATGCTAAACTCATGTCTTGCTTGTTATTCTCAAGCTTATTGTCAATAGTCATGTGACAATATATACAAGGCCTTTATTATTAATGAATACAAATTTGACCTTCGCCTCTGTTTTATAGGGGATTTAGGATCAAAAGTTGCATTTTTTTTTCTTATATATAAAAAAAAAGAAAAGTGCTCAATATCACGAATGAGATTTCATGAAAAAAAAAAGTTTTATTTTTTATTTTTTTTGCATTTTATCAGTTACATTTTAAATTTTCAACTATCCTTATTTCTCTCTTCGACCATGATTGGTTATTATGTATTCATGATAACTTTCTTACAAAAACTTTTCTTTGAAGTAGTATTGCTGTAAAAAAAATGTACTAAATTATAACATAACACTACGCTTTTTCTAATTTAAATTTCATTATAAAAAAATTATAAAATCATGACTGTTAAGTTATAATCCAAAACTTTATTAGTAAAAAAGATTAAAAAAAAAAACTATATTTTTGTTTGCAATAGCAGAGGCATGTAGCTTTTGCTAAACTCACTCACCTAGAAAATTATAAAACAAGTTGAAGCTATTCATCATTGTTGGACAGAAAGTCCTTATTATGCAGAAACTGAAACAAAGAAAGATAAAATGAAAACGCATATTCTCACCCAAAAATGAGTGAAAAGTGAAAACTAGATGCTCTGTTTGCTTACATAAACGACAGAGGCACATGCATGTCTGTCGTAACTTTTTCACAACTCAAACAGCTAACAGCAAAAGTAAGAACCTTGAAACTAAGACAAAATTTGACAAAACTATATTGCTGTAACTCTTTCTCACTCCGATAACAGACAAAGTCATTATTTTAGCACCAACATAACTAATAGACTTTTGACTCTGAGTGATAGCTTAACGTTCTATGTATGCTTTTTACCCTTACTCTGAGTGAAAATCAAGAACGCATCCATCTTAGGGTTCTGTACCTTTTTCCTCCACGGTATTCATACACAAAATCAAGCTGAGGGATGACCCTCCAAAGAAAGTCATCCACATGCTTGCAGTACCATAGCCTCCATCTCTTCCACAAAATTAGAGGAAGGATGACATATCCAAAGCCAAAAGTGAATCCCAACTCAACACTTAAGAAATTCCAGTCAATTGAAGTGTGTGTTTTGGATGCTGGTGGTGGTGGTGATGACAACCCATCCACTCCATAATCGATGCAATTCTTGGTTAGCGGAGGTCCACATAACCCTTCATTGCCTTCAAAGGAATCTGCTTCAAATGACTGAATTTGAGTACCTGTTGGGATTTTCCCCACCAAATGATTGAAGGAGAGATTCAAAACTGAGAGGAAAGACAAACTTGCCAGCTCTGTGGGAATTTCTCCACTCAAGGAGTTATTTGACAAGTCTAAGGACTCAAGATGCATCAAATTTCCTAAAGATGATGGGATATGGCCTGAGAAAGCATTACGTGACAAATTAAGTACATTGAGTGCTCTGAAATTCATAAGCTCTTCTGGTATAGGACCTTCAAAATGGTTGGAAGAGAAGTCCAAGGAAGTGAAGACAGTGAGAATTTTGACCAACTTCATTTGCAAACCTTTGTTGACAACTGTGACTGAATCCAGATAGCGACCACCAAACTCGTCAGCATTGACATAATAAGAGAATATGTGCTCAATCACTGAACGAGGTTCTGTAGCAAACATTTTGGCTAATTTTATTACAAGGACTTTGTTGATAACTAACAACAAGTCCTTGTAACGCACAGAATGATGGTTATCATACATGTCAAAAAATAAATTGCCAAACTTTCCCTGGGTTTTATTTTCATCACCCACCATTGATGTCCAACTTTGCAAGAGTGTTCCTGGTAGTGTACCAGTGAAATTATTGGAGGCTAGATCAACAATATGAAGCATCTCCCAGTTACCAGTGCCATGTGGGCATCCAATGGAACCATGGAGTTTGTTTGACCTTAAAATCAACACTCGGAGGGTGGAAATGTTCCTTAAGAAGCAAGGAAACCTATCTCTCAACAGATTGTTTCTGAGGTTCAAGACTTGTAGCCTCTGGCAATTGGCTAGAGATTTTGGGATGGTACCACTCAAGAGATTTCCATTGAGATCAAGGAACCTTAAATTGCAAGAACTTGAAATTGTATCAGAAATGTAACCTGTGAGTTTGTTTCCCGCAAGATTTAATACCCTTAGAGTACTGCTCCTTGTTGTCAAACACTCAGGAATGAAACCATTGAAGCTATTATGGGAAAGATCAAGCATTCGAAGAGTAGAAGAATTACAGAAGGATTTATGGATTTTTCCTTGTATGCTATTATTTGAAAGGGAGAGGAAATATATGAAAGGGAGGTACTTACCAATATCTGGTGGGACAATGCTGAATCTGTTGCTTGAGTAGTCCAAATGGACAGCATATTTTGTGAAAATTGGAGTTGAACCATGGAGTTGGTTGGAATGAAGATCAAGGATAAACAGATTAGAACTAAGATTTCCAAATGGTCCTTCAAAATCCGTCAGAAAATTGTTGGAAAGATTCAGATAAACCATAGAATTGAATCTCCAAATCCAGTTGGGTATTCTTCCATGAATCTGGTTATTGGATAGGTCTAGACCAGCTAATTGGGATTGATTTCTTACGAAACCAGGGAATTCACTCAACTTACAGGAAGCCAACAACAGGTTTTTGATTGTGGGAAAGGATGAATAGCCATGATCATCATTGGAAGAAGTTTCAATTGACAAGTTGTTATGTGAAAGGCCTAATGTGTGCAAATTTTGCAGCCTGCGAATCATATCCAGCCATATAGTGCCATTGAATTGATTTGAAGAAACTTGGAGGAAACCAAGTCTTCTAAGATGAAATAGAGAAATAGGAATAGGCCCTTGTAATTTATTGCCACTCAAATCAACCAACTGCAATGCTGAGGAAGATGCATTTGGAAATTCATCCAATAGACCATCAAATCCATTATGAGAAAGTGTAAGCTCTTGTAGAGATGGAAGTGTAAATAGAGATGTTGGGACTCTCCCATTCAAAGAGTTATCACCTAAATTAAGGATGAGAAGATTTGCAAGCCCCTCCAAATATGCAGATGGAATTGGTCCGGTGAAATCATTGTGAAGGAGGGATAAATATATGAGGTTCTTGGACATATTGAAGAGGGCCAGTGAAGTTATTGAATGACAAGTCCAGGTGAACAAGTTGGGTGAGTTCTGAAAATGAAATCGGGAGTGTTCCATTGAATTGGCAGTTAGATAGATCTAACGTAGACAATTGCTTCAGATTGGAAATATCACCTGGTAACTGGCCAGAGAAATTTGTAGTACTGAGATTCAAGGTGTGAAGAGATCCATCTTGTGGGAAGTTTGGCAAAGAACCAAGAAGATCTTGATTATCTGATATGTCAAGGACCTTTAGTGTTTGTATTTTGAAGATATTTTTTGGAAAAACACCTCTCAACTCGCAGCTGCTGAGCTGCAAGGTGGTCAAATTGGAGAAATTTGCAAAGGATTCTGGCACAGGACTCGACATGTTATTTAGGTTCAGCCGAATTACTGAGAGCCACTGAAGCTTTGCAAATGAAGAATCCACATGACCAGAGATGTTGCAGGATGACATGCTCAAAACTTGTAGACTTTGCAATGAAGATAAGGCGTGGCACCACTCCTTTCCCATAGTAGATACCCTCACACGATCTAGGTATAATTCTGCGATTTCTGAAAGGTTCTGCACAAGCATTCTTATATTTGGCTTCTCGAGGTTCAGAATATGTTGTGAGGTAAATGATGTAGACAAATCAAGAATAGTCAGTTTTGTCAAGTGAGAGATTTCATTCGGAATCTGCCCTTCAAAGCCAGCATTTGACAAGTTCAAATACCTCAAACTCTTTAGCTTGTCAAACTTCGAAGGAATCAAAGAACCGAATTCATTGTAAGCCAAATTCAAATTCTGCAAGTATTGCAGGTTGAAGAGACTTGAATTGTCTAGGCCTCCGGAAATAAGTTCCTCACTCAAATCAAGACCAATTACACGTCCCTTGTTGCATGCTACTCCATTCCATTGACAACAATCACTAGTTTGATTCCAGTGAACAAGTTTTTTGGATTTGGCAGGGTTGAATATAAGGTTGTCCTTCAAATGGAGCAACAAGAATTGCTGGTGACCAAGACATTGGCTGGTTGCTACATAGATATTGATACTCAAGTTTATCAAGCAAAAGGGTATAAAGAAAGGCAATAGGACTAGATGAAACCTCATTGAAGATGATTATTAGAGACACCCTATGACTGGCCGGTTTAGAAGGGTGAGGATGGTCCAGCCTAGCTTGAAGATATTCCTTTTATAGATTCAGTAACTCATTATTTTGGTTGCTTAGATAATCTAAAGTCTGACACTAATATGTATTTTGTTTCCTTAAATTGCTATCTTAGCATCAATATTTGAATTTCCTACCCGTGTATTTTGGTGAAGTATGCATAAGTCAAAGAATGCCACTCACCCTCTCTTGACCAAGTAAGTAAAATTTTGGTGAAGTATGCATAAGTCAAAGAATGCCACTCACCCTCTCTTGACCAAGTAAGTAAATGATTGATTTCAGTATCCAACTTTATTAAGTGTAAGGTCTCAATTCGAATCTGCCCTTCAAAACTGGTATCTGACAAATTCTTTAGGTGACTTGAATTGCCAAGTACTCAAAAGTGATGACTAAATTCCTCACTCAAGTCACTATGAGGTTTCTGTAAAAATAAAGCACTTGAGTGGAAGAATTTTTTGTGACATAATAAATAAATAAAAGTGACTTCAGTGTAGGGATGACAATTATCCGTACTCGTGAGGATTCGCGGGAATTATCCGTGATGGGGCGGGGGCTATAGTACCCGTCCTGCAAGTACCTACTGATTGGGATGAAATCCGCAAGTGTACGATTTCGTCGTCAAGTAATAAAAATATCGAATCCACATGGACTATGTTTATGAATACCAATTAATTAATTAATTCAACTAAATTAAACAAAAGAGAATATAATTGTTGAACAAGAACGTAGAAACCAAACAATTAAATAAATAAAAGTTAAGACGCAAAATTGAGAATAAAAATAGCAAAATGTTGAGAAAAGATTTCAGATTTAAGAAAGCTTCCAGGATTGGGGTTAACCACAATGATACAAGACTCCTAATTGACAATCCTCTTATTAACACTTGAAATTCAATTGAAGGTGAATTACCCTAAATTAGTTATTGTTCCCTTTCAAGACCGTGCCCAATTAAACCAATTCCTACTCTCGTGGTAATTGAATCTAAATTGAACTCATTATGCTTTTTGGTAATTCATTAATCCTCGAAAGGTTAAACCTACTCTCGTGATTTAAACCTTAAGTTCAATTCTTATAATTCCAACACCTAGGTTCACCTTTCAGTACGTCCCTAGATATCTATGAGATGCAAATAAGTGGCCAGCAAATTCACATGAATAATCGCAATAAGGATTGAATCAACAACATTCAAGATTAATAAAAGGGGTAAACAATATCAATTAATCATCATCAATGTATCAAAAGGCATTGCCCAATCCTAGAAACAAAAGAAACTACTCAGACATGGAGAAGAAGAAACCAGAAATCAAGTTCCAAGAACCTCCAAACCCGTAATCCTAGAGAGAAGAGAGGAAGATGAAGATCAAGAGCCTCCAATGTGCCTCCTTTCAAACCAAATTCGAACCCTAATGTTGTCTTCAGAACATCTATATATACTCCATGGGTTAAAACTGGTTCAAGCCCATCAGAAAAGAGAAAAACGGGCTTAAAAATCTGACACGCACCTTGAACCACGGCCGTGGTGGGGACCACGGCCAGGCCGTGGTCAGTTCTGGACTCAGACATTTCAACCAAACTCTCAACCACGGCCAGTGGTGGCCACCACAGGCCGTGGTTGTCTCTGACTTCCCTTTTGCTTTTTCACGTAGCTGCTCGATCTATGGCCGTGGTTCAGGCCACGGTCAGGCCGTGGAACTCTCTGGAATGAGTTTTTTGTCCCAAATTACTACCCTTTAAGCTCCAACTTCAATTGTGCAAGCTTTCCATCTATTTTAAGGCCAATTAAGCACCAATCCTGCACAACAACACCAAAAACACCGCAGTTATCCGAATTAAAGGGAAAAACAAACAAAAATGGAAACTAAAATGCCTAGAATGTATAAAAATGCATGCAAACACATGAACAAAATATGATGTTGTTTCACACACACATCACCTACAAACCCGTAAGTATGTTTTTTTTATTTAATATATATCATATATTATGATTCTTTTTCTTTTTAACTTTAAAATGAGATGAAAATACATATATTTTTATTATTTCAAAATGAATTTTTATTGAATGAGCCTATAATGATAAAACTTGTTAAAAAATATATACTATTTATGTAATAATTATTTATGTAAACTAATTATTACAAAATATAATTGAATTTAGTTTGTTATTTATAATATTCTTTTAATTTTGTAAGAATCTTAGATTATTGAACAAAGTTGTAATATGTAATATTAAAGTTTATTTTATTTATGCTTTTTTAAATTTTTATTTTAAATTATTAATTATTCACGAATGTCCAATATTAAAATCTACCCACAGAAATCATAAATAGATATCCATGACAGAAGCAGGGACAAGGGTGAAAGAAACACTACTCATCTCCGTCCCGTCTCGCCTCATTTTGTCATCCCTACTTCAGTTGTGATAGTTCATCCTTTAAGATTCGAGATTTGACAAGCAACATGCATACTCCTTTTCTTTTACTCTTATAAACATCTCTGTTCGCGTTCTAGACTTCTATGTTTCTATTATTGACTACCTAATGAAAATTTGAATTTGATAAGATATTTGATCTTTCAAATGTTAATTTATTTGGCAAAGGATTAATTTTAAAATGACAAATTTAGAACTTAAGGAAAAGTATAGACTATTTACATAAAATTCAAGTCTCAAAATTTGGGTGAAAAGAAGCATCAGTGGAGGGTAGTCTCTCAAGTAAAGTCGTCAGATCATAATATGGGTTGGTCTACCATTGTTTCTGGACGAAACGAGTCTTTCAAATATTATGTATTTTCTATTCAAAAATGGTTTTTGTATTCTTACTTTTTTTGACACTTACTTTTGAGACTCATATGATGTGGTGAATATTTTTAAGATAAATTGTGATTCTTATGTTAAATATGATAAACTTTGATTAGCCAAGTTAGAAAGAATAAAAAAAAGGTTATCACAAAATTAATAAGAATTATCACTTATAGTCTCATTAATCATTACATTCTTGATTTGTATTAAAAATTATGTCTCAATAAGTAGTAAAATCTCTAAGATAAATGGTGATCTATTTGTAAGATCTAATAAATTCTATTTTCAACTCACTATGTGTAATAGAAGAAAATTACCATACAAATAATTTGAATAATCACTTATTGTCTCATTGATCACTACATTTTATGGATATAAGAAATGAGTACAGAGTTATTTTCTATTAAACAAAGAAACACAGTTACACACTATTATTTGTTTTCCATTTTTAGTTGACCTGGGTTTTCCACACTTTGAAACACAGTTACACACCATTATTTGTTTTCCATTTTTAGTTGACCTGGGTTTTCCACACTTTGAACAAGACAAATTATTGTTTGTTTTCTATTCTGAGTTGGGCCAGGTTTTCCACTCATCGAGATGTGACTACTAAGTTTAATTGGAAAAAAGAAAAAAAAAAAGAGAAACGCAATTCGAAAAAATAAAAAAATTGGAGACATATCATGAGAGAGATTGAAAATTTGTGATGATTAGTTGAAGTAAGCATCCTTAATTTGCTGCTGCTAATATCAAATGGGTCAAAGGAATTTTCCAATCATCAAAGTCAAGTGATTGAAAACAAAGGTAGTTTACTAATGCATGCTTGCAAATGTATCTGATTGAGTCTAGTCTAAGAATTTGTTATTGCATTGAATGACTTGGTCATCCAATATATATATATATATATATATATATCAAAGGAATTTTCAATCAAAGTCAAGTGATTGAAAACAAAGGTAGTTTACTAATGCATGCTTGCAAATGTATCTGATCTGATTGAGACTAGTCTAAGAATTTGTTATTGCATTGAATGACTTGGTCATCCAATATATATATATATTCAACTTGTTATGACCTCTGCACAATAGTGCAGGTCAACATATTATCATGGGAACTATTTTTTCCTAGGCTAGCTAGGGGGATGGAGATGCGATGGAAGGGGAATATTTAATTTATTGGGTGCGTTTTTTTTTCTTTTATTTATATATTATTTACATTATGTTAAATGTTCATATTTAAGAATTTTATTTGAAAATATGCAGATAAAAAAAGAAATTTCATTTGAAAAACCATTATAAAGTGGAATAAATTGAAAAGTAAGTAGTTCTACATTTTGAATCATCTGAATAACTCCCTAACCTTAAAAACAATTTAACTGGGTGTTTGGAGCATTTAAAATAAACTATTTTTTTATAAGATTTACTTACCAATTAAAAATTTAATTGGAATAATAATTAAAACTTTAATTTATTTACAAATCATATTTCATATACTATATCTGATTATTTGTAAATTTGATGACTTTTAACATAATTTATAATTTTTTAAATAATTATTATTTATAATTAAATTGTTTTTAAATAGTGGAATAAAGAGCAAATGCCAAGACTAGAAAGTAGAAAAAAAGCAACGCCCGGGGAAATGCCATGCAAGACCCCAAATGCAGACAAAGACTGGGGATAGACCAAATAATACAGTCTCCGAAGTGGGACAAAAAATTTGGAAAAAAGAAAAAAAATAAAAGGAAAGGATTCTAAACACACACCTAACTTTGATAACTACTGTGCCAACAACTTTACAGTAGTAGGTCCCAAAAATATAGAAACTTCACTGCATACACTTGAAGCCGTGTATACATGGTTACATGCACAAAAGGATTGAAAAATTCAGCATATACAACAAGTTACATATATGTAAGTCTCTTAGCCATTTCTTCAAAGTCGTGCCCTTAGCTTGCACGGTAGGGAATTGTTTCCTGAAGTTCTTGGAATACTTGGTGTATGTGTTCTTAGACTCTCAGAATAAATGGCTTGTAAAATGACGTTAATTTCCTGACATTGCCTTCTTCGATCTGTTCTTTTTTGGTGATAAGCACATCACTTTGAATCGTGTTTCCTACGCATGCAGTCCAACCCTATATATGTCAAGAGCTGCTCAACGCTATTCAACAAGCTAGTTCTTTCCACTGGGAGTGACATAATTAATTGGAAAAATTCTTGCGGTGTAGACTAAACCAAGAAAAGCTGTACTTCATCGGCACAGAATTTTAAATTTTTTTGGGTTAAAAATATTAAAATGAAACTAGATATATAAGACAATATATTTATATTTGTATACAATTGGTTCCACTTTAAATTCAATTCAGGTATCTCAAATTCTTCAGCTTCTCTGCAACTCCGATCGATGGAAGTAAAGAATCATAATTACTTGACAAATTCAAATTCTGCGGCTATTGCAGGTTGAAGAGACATGAATTGTCAAGTATTCAAGAAGGTCCTGTTTGGTATGGAAAGAGATATTAGAGAAGGGAACACTCACTCTAATGAAAGTAAAAAACTCACTTTATTCGATTTTTTATTTTTTGGCTCGATTTTTTTTTTTTTTTAATTGAATTGAATTGTTGGTTAGTTTTAATTAATTCTGACGCTAATATGCGGAAGTTCCTTCCTTTCACATCTTATTTTATTGTTGGTGAGATCATCTAATTAATTCTGACGCTAATGCGGAAGTTCCTTCCTTTCATGACTACTTATCGTCAATCTTTGAATTTCTTAGATCTTCGTATTTACGTGAAGGAGACCATAGAATGCCACTACCCTTAAACTATAAAGTATTATATTTGGTTCAAAGATTACAAATATATTCCATTGGACAATTAATAGGATATTTAAAATTATAAAAAATTAATTTAAGTTAAACAATATTTTTCAAAATTTTAATGGCATAGGATAAATTTGTCTTTTTATATAACTTATGAAAATTTCCAAATAAATTCCTTTTTTAAATCATACTAAAATTATAATGTACTACTAATAAAAATATTTCACTTAAGTATTAAGGTTTGAGTGTTGATTACAAATATATTCCTTTGAATTTAAACTTGATGTATTCACTTTTCTTGTACTAATTAATTGTTTATTTACGTATTAATATATTCATGTATTTGTAAGTTTTAAGTATTTATCAATGCATGTACTTAGTTAATAGTTTTAATAAATATTTTAGAATTAAGTTAATTATAAGACTTGTCAAGAGATATTATATATATAAATAGTCTTGTATTTATATATTTTTTTTATAAAAATTAAAGAATAAGCCAAATCTAATATTGTAAGCTAGGTTTTATTAGTAAACACTTGAGTTGTAGGCCTTGGTTTGGCCACTACCGGTATAACAGGTTAATTTGCACTAGGCATCAGATCGAAAAGGGATGTATACCAAGTACTCAAGTAAGGTTTATACACTCACGCAACATAGTGGTCGTCCAACTCCTATGACTCAGGTTCTGCACTATATATTTCTCAATTCTCTATGTTATCTGTAACGTTTTCAATGGTCTGCCTTTTTTAAACTAGTCTTCGTTCACTATTGGTTGAATTGACATAGTGATAATGTTGTAGTCATTATAATACCTCTTTTTCTATTTGAATTCCTTATTCCCTTTTACAATTTGTGAGTTTTATTATTTAAAAATGTTAATGATGTTGTTCATTTATTACTTATCTTATGCAAACTCTTGTTAACAACAAATTTTCTATCTCATTAATTTTATTTTTTTATTGTTATTTGCTTAGAACTTTCCAATTAAATTTATTACAACTAATATTATGTTATTTATGTATGTATATTGAAGAATTTAGTATTTGATTCAACTAGTGTTGCATTCTTTTATAACCTTGTGCGTTGCACATCTAATTTTCTTTATAGTGAAGTAATCAGGACATAAACATTGTAGGAGGTGATTATCAATCATCTCGCAGATTAGAATTAAAGAATGAAAATAGAGATAATGTGACATTAAACATTGAAAAACGAATTGATGTGATCCATATCCATATGGAAGGATTTCTAATGAAACCAAATAGGTGGGATGGAATTAGAAACTAAAGATTCAGCTTATAAATCCCACCCACATAAAATGGGTTTTATCATAAACATAAAATGAAAATGGCAATTGGATCGATAGCACATTTTTTTGTTGTAGTGATTAATGGTTATTCTTGTTGCTGAATACTTTATCTCTATCGTCGCATGCTTACATAAACTGATAATTAAAGAAAAGTATATCACAAATCAACACAAAATTTAATGTGTTCGGCTAAACATTCCTGCATCTATGAATTAAGAAGAGTCAAACATATTATCAAAACAAGATTACATATGTTTAAGAATACTCTCAATCTATTCTATCCTACAATTATCACACAACTATCTCTACGTCTCCTCCAAGCTCCCTCAATCTCATTTTATATATCTTTTCATAACTCTAACAATTCCTAATATAAATGTTTATTACACACGAGCTTGCTACACAAGCAATGACCTATATATACATAATGCTTATAAACTTTCTTAGTTTCCTATTAAAAACAAATATCTCACATATTTTTCATATATCTTTATATTAATTAATTACAAAAGTTGAATTTACTAATAAATTATAAAACTATCAATAATTATCAAAACAATAATTTGGGTCAAACTCAATAATCTTCACATTGATCCAAATTCTATCATTTTGAACATTCTTCAAAATCTACACATGTCCATCTTCAGGCACTCTCATCGTTGCAAGTCTTGGTAAACCGCTACAAACTACGTCTTTCAAATTCAAACCACAATCAAAATCATCAAGCGAATCTTCCAATCAAATTTGCACACTTGCACCATTATCAGTGAAACACGCCGCTTGACATCCACATAATCAAAAAGACTTTTGACACACTTATATTGTCATGTTCATAAAAAAATTCCATCATCAACGAACAACTTCAAATCTTCAAATTATCACCTTCTCCATTGTCATAACAAACTTATCAAACTGTAAAAACCACATCTTTCAAATCCAAACAATGATCAAAATTGTGAAGTAATTCTTCCAAGGCTTGGGCCCACTAAGACATTTCTTTGGAGCACGCCACTTAACATCCACAGCCAAGAAGACTTTTGATATATGTATCGCCATTTATAACTAAGCATTCAACCTCAATTATTAGGAAAACTTTTAACACAAGGGACCAAAAGGACCATATTATCGTGCTCTGATAACACTTGTTTGGGATCATGTTTTCTTCTTCGCTTGCTTACATAAACACTTATAATTAAGGAAAAACATTACACAAATTATGCACAAAGTTTAACGTGATTCGACTCAACATGTTATTCATAAATAAGAAGAATTAAATCTATTATCAAAATAAGATTTCAAGATAATGTCTATGAGTACTTTCAAACTCCTCTATCTCATAACTACCTCACCACTATCTCTACATCTCCACCAAGCACTCTCAATCTCATATTGTCTCATACTTCTTCTCATAACCCACAAGAATTTACTTGATAAATTAACAATGGCTCTTAAAACTTTCTTTAATTATGACTTCCCTAATTTTCTATTAAATATAAATATCTCACATTTTACACATATTTTGATGTCAATTAATTATAAAATTTGAGTGTGTCAATAAAATAGAAAGCTATCAATAATTATTAAAATAAGAAGTTGGGTGAAACCCAACAATTCTAATAAAGATAGACTAAGTTAATATGAAGTGCCTTTATCTTCTGACAAAATTTCATTGTCGTGCAAGAATGAAAATCGGAAGTCATTTGGCTTAAAAATAGTCAGACACAAAGTAAGAGTCATTTGCACATATATTAGATATTTATACCTAGCTACACAAGCAGCTATTTTAAACTGATTTAGATGGTCTAGTTCAAACGAATTTGAGAGACATTGTATTTAACTATTTACAAAGAATGCAATAGATTTTCATAATTTTTTTTCTATACAATACAAGTTGATGAAGATTATTTAATAACGAATATTTTTTTGCGTGTAATAGAAAAATGATTGTTGACTTTGCATACTTTGCTGATGTAGTTTGTTTTGGTATTATTTACCAAAAAATGATTTCTTTTCTTATTCTTTCATTTTCTAAAATACAAAAATTCAAGTTATTTGAGAATTAAATAATATATGTGGGACGTGACCTTCGTCAATAGTGGAAGACTTTTTTTGTGAAATAAAAGAGACTAGTGGAAGAATTTTTGGTGAAATAATTAATATGCGACTGATGATGCTAGATGATGTTGCTAAGATAAGATTTGGACATTTTTTTCTCTCCCATTTTAGCCGTTTGTCCTTTTAGTGTTGACTGAATCCAAGTGTGCTTGATGAGACCTTTTTTTTTTTTTTATCCTTGAAATGTTAATTAAACATAAAAAGTAACTATTCCATTCAATAATGTCTACTTTGATTATTTCTTTGGAAAGTAATAAATTCATAATCCATTTGTCATTAAATCTTTCTAGTTTTAAAAATATAAAAAATTTGTAATTATTTCATATCATTTATTAATTTTTACGGTACATAGAAATTCGGAGTATAGCACAAAAACCAAATAATTTAACAATATGAAAAATTTGTTGCTATTCATAATTTGATGCTTCGTGAAGATATTTTGCAACATTTATGGCTATGTGTTTTAGTATAAAGTTTATAAGGAGGGACAACTTCAAAACCCTGAAGATTAGTCTTATATTCAAACAGTATAAGAAAATCTGGTAAAAAAAAAAAAAAGAAAGAGAAGTGAGAATGATGTTTAAAACCCAATAAGCGTAATGGGGCTAAATTAATCCCGATAAAAATCTTGAAGTACTTACAAAATAATAACCTTGAAGCAAAATACGGGGCAAGAATCACAAGAGGTACTTGACTAAAAGATTGATTTGTAATACCAAGGGATCAACCCCACAACGGCGCACCAAAATTTCCATTTTCCTTGAAAGCAAAGTGATTGCAATTGTCATAGAGTAGAAGATGAACGAGAGAGTTCTATGATTTAGTGTGTGTTTTAAATTAATTTATTTTTGTTTATCAAAATATTTCGATTGTTACTAATTTGATTATGGTAAGCTTTTTGTTTATAGACAAAGTTTGATTTTTAATCTCGATTCGGAGAAGGGAATTACTTTATCTTAAAATTCTAGTCTAAATTTAATATCTTAAAGGAATGCAAATGGAGATTTCGAATTCAAAACAGTTATTCATATCCAAAATCGAAAGTTCATACGTGATATTTAATTTAGTGAAATAAGTTTGAAAACAAGAAGAGTTTTGTCTTTGAGAAATAAGAGATTCAGTGTAAATGAAAACAAGTAAAATGCAAATGATAAAAATGAAAGTGCATTCGAATAAGTAAATATGACAAGTAATGTAAATTGTAAAAAATAAATAGCATAAAGTAAAGTTGTTCAAAAGAAAAGTAAACGTGCAAGTATGAAAATTGTAAGAAAGTAAAATGCAGAAAAGTAATAAAAGCAATAAAAAGAACTCAAATGACCTTTGGAAAATCACTTGATCAGGAATAGAAAAGAGTTTGCAATAAAATAAAGTGACTGAAAGCAAATGGACTAAAATTAAACTTGCATTAAATTTGTAAATTATACAAAATTGAAAGTGGATAGAAACATATTGAATTAGGCTTGTACTGTTTTGCTCGAGAAGTCAAGGAAGTGAAAACGTTTAAGTAACAAGTGTTTGAAAGTATTGAATTTTCAACTCTTAAATATTTTCATCCTCTCGATATTTATAGACTTCTTAAGTAACTACTTTTTTCACAAGATCTTGACATGTGTTTAAAACAAAGATAACTGCTTAATGATTAGTAATCCTTGTTTAATAAACACCAAATCCTTGTCAGCGATCCTCGTATTACAACTAACTGTTTAATCTTTGTCAGCAATCATTGTGTTGTCTTGGTCTAACATCTGCAATCGCTGTTAACTTATTATTTAAATTCAAAATCTCTCTTTTTGAATTCAAACTTGAATCTTCTATCATTTGCTGATTTCTCCTAGTCGAGATCTTCCACTCTTCTTTTTTTTTTTTTAAGAATTTGTTAAATGTAACTACTCCTCGAATCTTGATTTCGATTCAAAATCGAAATCACAATATTTATTATAAAGCAAAAATGACCTTACTTGATTTCGTATTCAAATTATCATTATTAATTTCGAGCTCTTACTATCACTTCAACTCCAATAACTACTAAAGTTCTAAGTTTGCAAGATTCACTCGAGGTCTCTACTGATAGTTACAAAATTGAAGGTAGCATTTCAGGTACAAAATTGAAACTAACATTAATTCCATAATTCTCCATTTCGATTTGTATTATCACTTCTCGATGGTAGATCGAAACCATTATTTAGACAACTCCCAAATCGAACAATGTCAGCTTAGATGACTTCATTACCTTTTATTCTAATCAGAATCATGTAGTCACAAAATAATCTTTCGACTTGTCATCGAAATACCTTAAATTGAAAATATGTTATTTTTATACCAACAATTTTGTTTTAAAATAGTTTATAATTAAAATATTTTTATTTTTTTAAAAGATAATTATTTACTTAAAAATAAGCATTACCAAACATGCTTTTAGCGGGTGCAGTAGATATGGGCTCTATTTTAAGTAAGTGTATCATTAAACAAATTCAGTTACTCATCTCTTACTAATTTTCAGCAAATATTACATTATGCTCTTGTTGCTGAGTTTTCTGTTCTTTTTCTTTTTCTTTTGGTCTTAGGAGGTTTTTCCTTTCTTTTGGGTCAAACTGATCCAAACTGCAACAAATTTCATCTTTCGAGTCCAAATCTCAATTAAAATTGTCAAACAAATACTCAGGTGTTTGTACCCACTGTTATTATTGAAACATGCCATTTGACCTCTACTGTCAACTTTCAATAAATATATCACCATTCATAAAGAAATATGCCGGGATTCATTATTAGGAATACTTTTGACATAAGGACAAAAAAATCATATTATCGTCCAACTCCTTGAGCCATGAGCTCTAATATCTATTTTTGTAAAATATCACATATTCTTCTTTACATATTTATATAAATACTTATAATTAGGATAAGGCATCACATAATTAAAATTAATCACACACAATATTAAACGTGGTTATTATCATACTTACATTTATAGATAAAAATATTCAAATATACTATCAAAACAAAATTATATTGTCATTTTCAATGTTCTCTATCCCACAACTATAATACCACTATATCCATATATGTCTCCACCAAGCTCTTTCATTCTCATCTCATACATCTTTCCATAAGTCTAACAATCTCCCATTACAATATATTTCACAAAAATTTGGTTGACAAGCAATGAATCTTGCATGCTTATTATGACTTTTCTACATTTTTTTTTAAAAATAAATGTCTCATATATTTTAATATTAATTACAAAATTTGAATCTATCAATTAAATAGAAAATTATTTATAATTATTAAAATAAGAATTTGAGTCAAACATAACAATTTTGATAAAGATAAACAAGAAATTAATGTGAAGTGTCCTGGTCATATGACAAAATTTGATTGTCATGCAAGAAATAAAATTAGAAGTCATTTAGCTAAAAATTTGTCATAGTAAGAGTCATCTGCACATATCTCAGACATTAACACTACACAACCCGCTAGCTAAAATTGATTTAGATGGTCTAGTTCAAATGAAGTTGAGAGATATATATTGTATTTAAATATTTATAAGTGTCATAATTTTTATATATGCAATACAAGCTGATGAAGATGATTTAATAACAAATATATTTTTGGGTGTAGACAAGGATGATTGTTGACTGTGCATACTTTATTGATGTAATTGGTTTTGGTAGAAACGTTATTTCTTTTCTTCTTTCATTTTTTAAAATATGAAAATTCAAGTAGAGGTATTACATAATATATGTGGGACGTGATCTTCGTCAATGGTGGAATAATTTTTTGTGAAATAATAAGTTGCGTCTGGTGGAGTGATGCTAGCCGGTGCAGCTAAGATACTATTTGGATAATTTTTTTCTCTCCCATTTTAGCCGTTTGCCTTTTAGTGTTGACCAAGTCGGAAAGTGCTTGATGAGACACTTTTTTTTATTATTATTATTTCTATCCCTGAAATGTTAAGTAAACATAAAAAGTTACTATTCCATTCAAAAATGTCTACTTCGATTCTTTCTTTGGAAAATAATAAATTCATAATGCCTTTATCATTGAATCTCTAGTTTTAAAAATATCTATAAATTTGTAATTATTTCATATCATTTTTTTTTTTTAATTTTACGGTGGATATAAATTTGGAGTATAGTATAAAAATCATTTAACTTAATAATATAAAGAATTTGTTTTATATTTCCAATATGATGTTTTGTAGATAAACGTATTATTGTTGAGAAAATACTTTGCAACATTTATGGCTATTTGTTGTAGTATAAATTTTATAGGGAAGGGCAGACTCAAAATCCTAGCGATTAAATTCATACCAAATGGTATTAAGAAAATTTCTGTTAGACAACAAAAAATAAAATGAACAGTGAGAAGAATGTTGTTTAAAATCCAATAAAGCGTAATGGGGCTAAATCAATCCCAATAAAAATCCTGAAGCACTCACAAAATAAGAACCTTGAAGCAATATAGGGGGCAAGAATTAATCATAAGAGGGACATGACTAAAAGATTGATTTGTAGTACTAAGTGGGCAACCCTCAATGGCACACCCAAATTTTCATTTTCCTTGAGAGCAAAGCGACGACAAATGTTATTGAATAGAAAGATGAACGAAAGAGTTCTAGGATTAAGTGGGTGCAGTAGTCATGGGCTGTTATTCTAAGTAAAATAAGTGTATTGTTGACCACATTTATCTCTAGCTCGAGTCAATTTTTATCAAATGTATTACATTATGCTCCTGTTGCTTCCATTTTTTTTTTCTTCTTACAAGATTTTCTATAGAAGTTGTATGCTTTATTAGGGATTCTAATGGTGCATTTGGATGTTTTAAAAAAGTAATTTTAAGATAGTAAAAGATGTATTTTTTTTTCTCTCTTTTTTAATTTTCAGCTTTTTTTTTTTATAATCAACTCATTTTAACTTCTCATAAAAAAGAAAAAAAATTGATTATATTTAAATTCTGCTTGTTTTAATAATCTTATTTGTCGCAACCAAAATTGCGACGTGACAACCGAAAAAGATTAGGATTTTGAAAATCAATGGAGTCGCCATCAATATTTATTTAATTTGGAAAAACATTAGAAAAACTCTTAAAATAGGCAAAACTGGTCTTTCAGAAAATGAGTTTGAGTTCGGGAGTCGATTACAAGTAGGAATGTGTTAAAGACTTACACTCGTCCATTACAAGAACGGTACCTTAAGTTAGTTGTGTAAATTTTAATAATCTCTAGTATTTTTTTTTATTTTACCCCTTTTTGAAAAGACTTTGTAACCATTTCTTTTATTTTCATTTTTTTAATATTTTTTATATTTTTATTTTAAAAAAAAAGAATCAATTTGTGAAAATTTAATTTGGCTTGACAGAATAGGGATTCTGCTCCTACGTATCCTCGAGTGCAATATAGAACTCAAAGTCACGTAGTTCTTTAGAAAATAAGTGTGAGTTGGTTAATTTCAATTAAAAGAATTTTGAAAAGAAAATTTTTTATTTGAAAACAAAATCATTCTTGTACAGGATTCAAGGTAGCACTAGGCTACTCAATAAACCCTATGATCCAAATGACATTGAAGATAGCATCTACTATTCAATCATCATCATTGATCATTGTATTAGCTAAAATATTTTTTTATATATATATTTTTATTCATTTTTTGTTTTTTTTTATTTACATTTTTTTCTTTTTTTTAAAAAAAAAAAAAGACAAAAAAGAGGGACAAAAGTCCCTTTGAATTAAAATGGATTCCCACGTGAATCAACAGACTTTCAAAACACTTTTTATATATTTTTTTAACATTATCATTTCTTTTAATCTTTTCACTTTTGTATTTTTTTATTAAAAAAAACACAAAAAGGGGACGGGGGAACCCACGTGAATCAACAGACTTTCAAAACACCTTTTATATATTTTTTAACATTTTCATTTTTTAATCTTTCCAATTTTATATTTTTTATTCAAAAAAAACACAAAAAAGGGGGACAACCCACGTGAAAGTGGGTTGATGCTTCTGCCTGAATTTTTTGAAACTCCTTTTTTAACCAAAAGTCAGAGACTTAAAACTTGAGTGATTTCAGGAAAACCAAACAATATCAGAGAATGAGAGAAAAGCTGAGACCTCTGGCACGAAGAGAGAACGCAGGCAGTGGGGATGCTGGCCAGAGCACGAAGGCGAGTGGAGAGCGACGGAGCTTGTTCCGGACAGCGTGACGAGCGATGGCTTGCGGTTCTGGATTTCGGCTCAGGACGGAGGTGGGTGGTTGAGCTGCAGATCTGGGCTATTTTCTCCCAAATCTGGTTGGGTTCTGCGTCGAAGCTGGTTTGCGGTGCGGATCTGGGTAGGCTCCGGCAGAGCGGTGAAGCGTCGTGGCGGTTTGCGACTGGGCAGAACTGGATTTGGCAGGTATCAGTGCTAGTTCGACGGGTCCGCAAGTCCGATTAGGAATGGCTTGGGTGGCGCCGGTCCGTGGCTTGGACGGCGGTGGTGCTGGCAGCTGGAGGCTCAGGTCAGAGGTCCTGGTGGAGGTGAGTGACTCGGTTGGAGGGTGAAGGTAGTTGAGAATGGAGATGGTGGATTGTTAGAATGGAGGTTTTGATGGAGGTTGGGTGGTGGTTAATGGTTATTTTGAAGGTTGAAGATGGGTTGAAGGTGATGGAGGAAGTGATGGTGAATGAAGATGAAGCTTACAGAATGGTCATTATTGGTTTGTTGAAGATGGATTGTTAATGGTGGTGGTGAAAGTTGAAGATGAAGGGTGAAGTTGATGGCAATTGGTGAACGGAAGGTTCAAGGGAAAGATGGAGGTGATGGAGGTTTTATCAATATGGTCAAGAAGATGGCTCTCTGAAGAAACGAAAAACTCCAGCCTCCCCCAAAAAATGGTTCCCTCTCTCCCATTCTCCCCCTGGTTGCTGAGTATATGGCTTCCTTTTCATTTTGTGCACTCATCATTGCTTGTGTCTGGTCACTCAATTTTGTTCATAGAGGAAGTGAGTGTGTGCAGAGAGATTGAGTGTAAAGAGAAGGCTACGTGTAGAAGAGAAATTGTGCAGTGCATGAACGTGTGTGTAGAGTGATGTGAGATTTGCTGAGTGATGTGAAATCATACTGAGTGTAATGATTGAGTATGACAAAAAGTAACTGCAAAACAATTTTTTTATTTTTTATTTTTTATTTTTATTTTTGCACAAATAAAAAAAGAGATGGAAGTAAATAAAGTCTGAAGAAAAAATATATGATCACAACATTGCAATTAAGCATCCTTTCACTAAATTATTAATCATTGACTAAGCAATAAAAATTTTATGGACAAAATTGAGTATCAACAGCTGCCCCCATTTGCTTTCCATTTAAATTAAATGGGAAGCAAAGGAATTGATTCAATTTTGTTCATGAAAATTTTCATTTCCTTTTTTTTCTTCTTTTTTCCCCCCTTTTTTTAGAAAGCAGATTGATGCAAAAACAATAGTCATTAAAATGAGGTAAAAAGCTTGCGGAGTCGGGTATCCGCCGAAACTGGACAAAAACTTAAAGCTAGAAAACTAAAGTTGATGGGTACGAGGACCCAAAAAAAAAAGGGTGCAGAGACCCGGAAACTAAAGACGAATGGGCGCAGGGACCCGGAAACTAAAAGATGATGAGCACGGGGACCCGAAAACTAAAAGATGATGGGTGCGGGGACCCGAAAACTAAAGGCGATGGGCACGGGGACCCGGAAACTAAAAGACGATGGGCGCGGGGACTTGAAAACTAAAGGCGATGGGCGTGGGGACCCAGAAACAAAAAGAAATGGTGTTTGAGCTTGTAAATGCATGTGATGCTTGAGATGATACACGATGCAATGGATGTCCTATTGTAGAGATTCTCATGGACAAAGTGGGTAAACAAATTTTTTTTTATTAGTTTTTTTTGCGCATCAGAGCTTTAGTTGGATCGCTTTTGGTTCCACAACACTCTTAAGGACTTCTTCCCATAGCAGGATCAAGGTCAAACAGTAACAAAATTCATTGATTGGCTTCTTGATTTGCCGATGACTCTTATCAGGAAATTCATCGCGTTTCCCATGACCTTTCAAGATTGTTTAAACAAATCTGAATGCTTTTGCAATATGATTACATGTTTCACATCTCAATATAAATCTATCATGATAAATGCATATTGAATTAATAATGGGTTGTAATGAAAATGGACTATCATTATGGAGAGGAACAGTACAGGAAAGGCGGTACCACAAGGGTTAGAATTGAAAAGTTTACAAAAGAAAGTTGGAGTAGAGTTTTCCAGCTCTTCCAGTGATGCGCTCTTTAGGATGATCAGTGCTAATTTCCCATGTATAAGACCATAAACACCCATTTGTCTGTTTTTGAGAACATGATTTGATCCAGTTTCTACGCATTAGGAGCATTCATGAGAAGACTTCGTATTTAAACTACCCCAGTTCGGCATCAAGAAACTCAAACTACCCCAGTTTGTGACTCGAGGCGACTCCACTTCTCTAGATGTGTCAGGAACCTTTTTTTTTTTTTTGGACCCTAACTTTTGTCTAGGTCGCTCTTTTCGAGTTTTCAACCTAGCAGATCGCTCTAATTTTTGCCTAGGCTGCCTTTTCAGGTTTTCAGCCTAACGAGCCACTTTTCTCTTCTTCTTTTTTTTTTTGTTTTCAAGCATAATACATTTTGACAACATCTGAATTTACAGGAAGTGGTAAATCTGCACCATCCATATTTGTGAGAATCAAAGCTCCTCTCGAGAAAGCCTTTTTTACAACATAAGGTCCTTCATAGTTTGGAGTCCATTTTCTTTGATGATCCTTTTGAATGAGAAGAATCTTCTTGAGTACTAGGTCTCCTTCTTGAAACTATCGCAGACGCACCTTTTTCGCATAGGCTTTCATCATTCTCTTCTGGTAAAGCTGGCCATGACATAATGCAGTTAATCTCTTTCCTTCAATGAGGTTCAACTGATCAAGTCGAGTTTGAACCCATTCAACTTCTTCTAATTCTGCTTCCATCAGCACTCTTAATGATGGAATTTCCACTTCAATAGGGAGTACTGCTTCCATTCCATAAATCAAAGAGAAAGGGGTTGCCCCAGTTGAAGTACGAACAGATGTGTGATAGCCATGCAGTGCAAATGGTAGCATTTCATGCCAATCTCTGTACGTTACAACCATCTTTTGAACAATCTTCTTGATATTCTTATTTGTCGCCTCCACTGCCCCATTCATCTTGGGGCGATAGGGTGAGGAATTGTGGTGCTCAATCTTGAAACTCTCACACATCTCTTTCATCATCTTGTTGTTCAGATTAGTGGCGTTGTCAGTGATAATTTTGCTTGGCAAACCGTAGCGACAAATCAGCTTTCTTTTGACAAATCTAATCACTACATTCCTGGTCACATTGGCATAAGAAGTAGCTTCAACCCATTTTGTGAAGTAATCAATTGCAACAAGAATAAAACGATGTCCATTTGAGGCCTTCAGTTCAATGGGCCCTATGACATCCATTCCCCATATCGAGAATGGCCAAGGTGTTGTTAAAACATTCAAAAGTGCTGGCAGCGCATGGACCTTGTCAACATATGTTTGGCATTTGTGGCATTTCTTCACATAATTGAAGCAATCGATTTCCATTGTCAACCAATAGTACCCAGCTCTTAGTATCTTTCTTGCCATTGCATGTCCACTTGCATGAGTTCCAAAAGAACTTTCATGGACATCTCTGATGATTTTCTCTGCCTCCACTGTATCAACACATCTTAGCAGTACCATGTCGTGGTTCCTATTGTAGAGAACTTCCCCATTTAGAAAGAAACCCATTGTAAGTCTTCTGAGGGTCCTTTTGTCATTTTCTGAAGCATTTGGAGGGTACTCTCTACTCTTGATGAAGCATTTGATGTCATGGTGCCACGATTTCCCATCTGACTCCACTTCTATCATTTGACAATATGCTGGTTGGTCACGACTTTCCATTTTTATGAGTGGCAAGTCCTTATCATGGCTTACTTTGAACATTGACTACAATGTGGCCAAAGCATCAGCCAACTGATTATCTTCCCGAGGGACATAATGGAATGTGACTTCGTTAAGTTATTCAATCAACTCCTTGATGTAAGCATGATAAGGGATTAACTTAGCATCTCGAGTTTCCCATTCTCCCTTTAGCTGATGGATGACCAAGGCAGAGTCCTCGTATACCTCAAGAACATTTGCCTTTGATTTTATCGCTGCTTGGATTCCCATGGCACATGCTTCATACTCGGCTATGTTATTCGTACAGTCAAAACACAATCTAGCAGTGATCGGAATGAAATTGTTTTTAGGGGAAATTAGTATGGCTCCAACTCTATGCCCCAGTGAATTAGAAGCTCCATCGAACAACAAAGTCCATTTTTCTTTTTCCGAGGATTCTCCTTCTCCAAGCAAAGCCATTATATCTTCATCCGGGAATTCACACTGCATAGACCCATAATCTTCCACAGGTTGACTAGCCAATAAATCTGCCAGAGCACTGCCTTTGACTGCTTTTTGGGTGACATAGACAATGTCATATTCTGATAGCAAAACTTACCAGCGTGCAATCTTCCCAGTGAGGGTAGGTTTTTCAAAGATGTACTTGATCGGGTCCATTTTGGACACTAACCAAGTGGTGTAACACAACATGTACTGCCTCAACCGGTGGGCCGCCCATGCCAGGGCACAACACGTGCGTTCCAACAATGAGTATTTTGCCTCATAGTTGGTGAACTTCTTACTCAAGTAATAAATGACCTGCTCCTTTTTACCAGTTTCATCATGTTGTCACAGTATACAACTCATGGATTCATCCAACACAGTCAAGTACATGATGAAAGACCTTCCTAGCACTGGAGGTACCAAAACTGGGGATTCTTCCAGATACTACTTGATCTTCTTAAATGCTACCTGACAATCCTCATTCCATTCTACTATCTGGTTTTTACGCAACAACTTGAAGATTGGCTCGCACGTTGTAGTCAACTGGGATATAAACCTAGTAATATAGTTCAGCCTCCCCAAAAACTCACGAACTTCTTTTTTAGTGCGAGGAGCTGACATCTCTATGATTGCTCGAACTTTGTCTGGATCAACTTCTATCCCTTTCTCGCTAACCACAAACCCCAAGAGCTTGCCCAATTTTACACCAAAAGTGCACTTAGCAGGATTCAGTCTGAGCCTGAACTTTTTCAACCGCTCAAAGAGCTTTTGCAGATCGGTTATGTGATCTTCTTCTGTTTTTGACTTTGCAATCATATCATCCACATAAACTTCTATTTCTTTGTGCATCATGTCGTGGAACAATGCCACCATCGCCCTTTGATAAGTTGCTCCGGCATTCTTCAATCCGAACGGCATCACTTTATAGCAAAAAGTCTCCCACAGAGTGATGAATGTGGTCTTCTCCATATCTTCAGGTGCCATCTTGATTTGATTATATCCCGAGAAACCATCCATGAAGGAGAAAAATGCATGTTGAGTAGTGTTGTCCACCAAAATATCAATGTGAGGTAAAGGCAAGTTGTCTTTAGGGCTGGCTCTATTCAAATCTCTATAGTCAACGCACATGCGTACTTTCCCATCTTTCTTCGGGACAGGTACGATGTTGGCAACCCATTGAGGGTACTTTGCGACAGCGAGGAAACCTGCATCAAACTGTCTTTTGACCTCCTCTCTAATTTTTAGCGACATTTCTGGCTTCATTCGTCTCAACTTTTGCTTGACGGGAGGATATTCTGGTCTTAACGGCAATTTGTGCTCAACTATGCTGGTATCTAGGCCCGACATATCTTGGTATGACCATGCGAAGATGTCGCGATAGTCAGATAAGAGCTTAACTAACTTGTTTCGCTCTTCTTTTTTCATGGAGGTGCCAATTTTAATTTCTTTCTTATCATCATCCGTCCCTAAATTAATCACTTCAGTCAACTCTTCATGGGGTTGAATTTCTTTAGCCTCTTGTTCCATTAATCTTATTAGCTCAGGAGAGAGTTCCCAATTGTCATCATTATCCTCATCAACATGATTAACGGGATGGTCAAAATCATATAATGGGGTCATAGCACTGTCATTTTCAAGAGAGTCACTTTCAGATCTGCATTTATTGATGTCAACATAAGTAAAAAAGAAGATAATGAATAAATGCTAATGTAATGGTTGAACAAAAACTAAAAGGGAAGATAATTTGAAAATGCATTTTATTGATAGCAAATATTGAAAAGGAAACATGTGAGCCCATTTTTACAATATATTTTCCTAAAGCCTTGGGCAGAGCTATAGGATTAGCATTACAGAATTACTTTGAATCGATTTCAAAAGTCATGGGAAAATCGATGATCTCCCAATTATTGAGCTCTGCATTCGAAGAACATGGGTACACCAGACTAACACCATGGTCGATGGGTTGATCTTCATTGATAGCGGTCACTTAGTTCAGAAACACTAATCCTGCACTTCGGAAGCTCTGTCGGATGTCACAGATGGAGATCCTCTTAGTTTTAGGCTCCCGATTTTCCAACCGAGCCAACCTCTTCTCTCTTTTCTCTTCTATGACCCTTCTCTTGTCAGCTTTAGTCGGTTTATACCCTAACCCAAACCTGTTCTTATTTTCACATGGTTGTAGAAACTTTGCAATGCCTTGTTTATTCATTCCCAGTTCTTTTCCACTTTGATATCCTCTTTCAAGCATAACCGTAGCCATCATTATGGATGCACTAGATGACTGTGGTTTTGGAATTCGAGCTCCTTCCTTTACATAAATAGCATTAACGACCTCGAATGCTTAGAATGCTGTTTCAAGAGCTTCTTCTGCAGCTTCAATGTAAGGAGTCGATGGGAGCTTACTCACAAACAGGTCTTCCTCACCCGAAACGATCACCAACCTATTGCCAACTATGAATTTCACTTTCTGGTGCAGAGTGGATGGCACTGCCCCAGCAGAATGAATCCAGGGTCGTCCCAAGAGGCAACTGTAAGTTGGTGTGATATCCATCACCTAGAAAAGTATATGAAAAGTAGTAGGTCCAATTTGAACTGGGATCTCTATTTCTCCCATCACCTCTCTTCGAGTCCCATCAAAAGTCTTCACGATCATTGTACTTGGTTTCATGTAAGTCCAATCAAAAGGCAACTTGGAGAGAGTTGATTTTGGCATTACATTCAAAGAGGAACCATTGTCAATGAGCACTCTAGCCATTATATGATCTTGGCATTTGACAGAAATATGCAGCGCCTTATTGTGCCCTATCCCTTCAGCAGGTATCTCATCATCGGTGAAAGTGACATAATTATCAACAGTAATGTTGCCAATAATACCACCCAACTTGTCAACTGTAATGTCATGAGAAACATGGGTTTGATTTAGTATCTTCATCAACACTTTCCTATGCGGCTCAGAATTCATCAACAAGGACAAGAGAGATATCCTTGCAGGAGTACGATTCAACTGATCAACCACCTTATACTCACTTTGCTTGATGAACTTCAGGAACTCACAAGCTTCTTCATCAGATACCTCCTTCTTATACTCATTTGTCTTTGTCAACCCTTCTTTTTCTTTCACATCATTCTCCATAGAAGTCTCTCCTATCTTGCTCTTCCCCTTGTAGTTTCTCTTTTCTTCTTCGTCTTGCCCCTTTCGTAATTTGTCAGGAGTGTAAATGCGACCACTTTGTGTCATCCCTCCAATCCTCGATATATTAGTGATAATAGAGGTCGAACAAGATGCAACTTTTGGCTGATCATTTGTGAAATTATTTCCAAGGACTTGTACATCATAATTCCATGGTACTGCTCTGGTGTCCTTGAATGGAAAAGGACTAGGAACATGAACGGTGATGGGCCTCGGGTCACATGGAGGTGGCGAAGGCGCACTTACAGTGTAATAGATAACCAAAGGTTTGATAGCCAGATTTGCAATGGAAGGGACCAGAGAGTTTATGGCTTTCTGACCTTTTTGAAACTATGGAATAGCACATTCATCCACCATGCTTATGCCACCATTGTCACATAGATGACCTATTTGCACTAGTTGCGTATCCATTAGATCTTGGGGGATTTATCTGAACTCACTACATTCTTCAATAGAATGCCCCATATTCCCATGGAGATTGCACATTATTTCATTCTGGTCGTCCCCTTTTTCTTCAATTTGAACTTTCATCATCCCGAATTTGCACAGCTCTTCAAAAATGACCCTCATGGGGGTTTTGACATCTTCCACTCGTCTTATAAGCAGCTGGGTAGGGCACTCCTCTATAGCATTGACTGTAGGATTCACATGGTTAGGCAAAGGGTTGTGACCCATACTGGGAGTATTTGCCTTGAAATTCAACCATTTGGCATCGATTAGGTCTTGCACCTTAAACTTCAGCGTTTTGCAATTTTCTATGGAATGGCCTGCAACCACCGCATGGTAATCACATTTGGCATTTGGGTCAAATCCTTTAGGGTATGGGGGTTCCACTGGCTTCGTAGGGCAAGGAGCCAAGAGAGAGTTGCGGAAAAGTTGGGGTAGTAACTCGGTATAGGTCATAGGGATTGGTCGAGATGAACAAGCTTCCTTTCTTGGTTATTTGGTGGTCTTCTATGGTTTGTGTTTGGATTTTGGGTCCATGATTGAGCTGTTTGAGGCGGTAAGGTATGTGGTGTCTGGTATTGAGTAGGAGATGGCATTTGGTGAGGCCTCATTGGGTGGTGAGGTTGAGGATAAGGAATATGTGAATCGTTGGCAACATGAGGGTGATAAGGCTGGGGATATGGAATCGGTGGAGTAATGGGAAAGTACGGGTGATAAGGTATGAAAAGAGTTTGGAAGGATGGTTGATGGTTCACTGGTGTTTGGCTATATCTCCCTTGGGTGAAGTTTCTCTGATTGGAGGTAACAACATGAGTTTCTCCTTCTCTTTTCTTTCCCATCGGGGGCCTCTTGGTGTTAAATGTTCCTGTCGAACTTTCAACGATCTTCCCACTTCTCATTCCTCTCTCAACTCTTTCTCCAATGATAACCATGTCCGAGAAATTTGATGACACACTCCCTATCATTTTGTCATAGAAGGGCGGTTGCAGAGTGTCAATGAACGTGGCCACCATTTCTCTTTCTGTCAATGGGGGCTCTACTTGAGCAGCCATTTCTCTCCATCGCTGAGCATATTCCTTAAAAGTTTCAACATCCTTCTTAGCCATATTCTGGAGCTGCAATCTATCCGGTGCCATATCAATGTTATACTTATATTGCTTCAAGAAAGCATCAGCCAAGTCTTTGAAACATCGAACATGGGCACGCTCAAGAAGAGTGTACCAATTCGAAGTTGCCCCAGTCAAGTTGTCTTGGAAAAGGTGAATCAGCAGCTTGTCATCGTGAGCACACGAAGCCATCTTGCGGATATACATGGTCAGATGGTTCTTTGGGCAAGTGGTCCCCTTGTATTTATCAAAATCTGGAACTTTGAACTTCGGTTGAATCACCACGTTAGGGACAAGGCAAAGTTCTGAAGCATCAAGGAGACCGTAGCTACTTGCCCCTTCTATGGCTCGCAGTCTCTCTTCTAGAGTTTTCAACTTCTCTCTGGACTGAGAATTTTCAACAGAGGAATTCAATGGGTATTGTGGCATAAAAGTGGGGATAAAATGTTGTGCCGGCAAGGTTCTGTTGGCAGGTGGTTGGGTTGTGTTCAAAGAGTTAGCAGTGGGATTGCTGCCGTCCAGGGGATTGGTCGCTTGTGGTAGTATAAAGCCGGCAGGAAAACCATACGGTGGAAGAAAGAAGGGGAATGGGTGCTGTGTTTATGGTGTTTCATTAGCACTTGGCAGAGTAACCTGAGTTTCAGTAGTATTTGGCAGGTTTGGGGTTAGTGTTACTTCTGCTGTCGTGCTATTATCAAGGGGATTTGTGGCCAATGGTGGTACATACCCGGGAGGGAGGCCATATGGTGGGAATGGTGGAACCTGAGTTCCCTGCGAACTGGTGACAGCGGGTTGAGTGGTGCTGTTTGGATAAACAGTTAGCGACATCATTGTAATTGGCTAGCTATCATGGAAAATGGTTTTGATGATAACAAACATTAAGATGATGAGAAGACCAAGTCCAAGATCTTCAAAGAATAGCTTTAGGACTTAGGATCTTTGTAAAGAGCCTTTTGGATATCTCATTGGTTTTGGTTGCAAAGAAATGCTTTTCAAAATAAGTTCCCAAAATGAAAAATTCATTTTTCTACTTATTCGAATGTGCTAAAACTGTTTTTATCTCAGGAGTATTCGAATACATTCTATGGTATTCGAATAACCATGTTTTAATATTCATACGTTTCGTTTTAATATTCATACGTTTTCTGTTTTTCAAAGTGGTATTCGAATACCCCTCTATAGTATTCGAATAACCTGATTTCAATTCGAATGTTTCTGTTTCTTCAAATAGAGGTATTCGAATACCTCTTATGGTATTCGAATAACCTGATTTCATAACATATCTCTTTAACTAAGGTATTCGAATACCCTTAACTGGTATTCGAATAACCCAGCTTTGATTAGTTTTTTAAAAATGTTTTGGCAAGAGGTATTCAAATACCTCATAAGGTATTCGAATAACGTTTTTCAGAAACAGATTTACGAAGCTTTCGTAAATGGAAACAAGCGGCCATAATTTCAATAATTACATGGTTTTAATTGCTCCAACGGCTATTTTATTTCATTGCTCTATAAATAGAGACCTTGGGTCTCTTCTGAAAAGAGCTCAATCACTTGAACTATTATTTGCTTGTGTCAAAACGTGATTTTCTATTTTCTCATATTTTCTGTGCTCTTTTTGCCAAAACCTTGAGATATCCTTAGAGAGCTTTCTAGCGCTTCAACTTGTAATATTTGCTCTAAGTGAGAGTTTATTTTTCATCTATTCTCTGCTTTTGAAAAAGGGTGAGGTATCCCTTAGTGAATTTGTGAGGGTGAGGTATCCCTCAGTAAAAGGGTGAGGTATCCCTTCTTATAAAGAAGGTGAGGTATCCTTCAAAGGGGGTGAGGTATCGCTCTAGTATATAGGGTGAGGTATCCCTGTTATGTAAAGGTTGCAAGCACCTGTTTTAAGCTTGTATTGAATAGTAAAAAATCTCGAACTGTGTTTCGGGGACTGGACGTAGGCCACAAGTGGTTGGTGGTCGAACCAGGATAAATATCGTGCCTGCTTTTCTTTTCCTTTATCTCTTTATTTTCAGCAATTTATTTATTCTTGCTTAATTGTTTATTTACTGTTCTTAGGCATTTTATCATCTTTACATATATTCATTATATTACTTCAAGAAATTTGTATTAAAAAGAGTTTGCGAAAAAGTTTTTAATTACTCAATTCACCCCCCTCTTGAGTACTGAAGCCACTTGGGTAATAAGTGATATCAGAGCTAGACTCTTGTATAAAGAGCTTAACCGCTTCAAGAGTACATGGCTTCATCAAATGGTTTTTCAGAAGCAACTTCCATAAATCGACCACCCTTTTTCAATGGGGATGGTTATGCATATTGGAAGGAAAGAATGAAAATCTTTATCGAGGCTATTGATCTAGATGTGTGGGATGCTGTCGAAAATGGCGCATTTATACCTACACGCATTGTCAATGGTGTAAAAACCGAGATACCTAGAAGTGATTGGTCTGATGTGGATAAAAGAAAAGTTCAATATAATTTAAAAGCCAAAAACATTATTACCACTGCTTTGGGGTATGATGAGTTTTTTAGAATTTCAAATTACAAAACCGCTAAAGAAATGTGGGATACTTTACAAGTTACCCATGAGGGTACTAGTGAGGTAAAGAGGTCGAGAATCAATTCTCTAACTCGCGAATATGAATTGTTTAGAATGAACCAAGGAGAAAGCATTCAAGAAATGCAAAAGAGGTTCACCCACATTGTTAATCATCTTGCATCATTAGGAAAGAGTTTTACTAACGAAGATTTGATTAACAAAGTGTTGAGATGTTTGAGCAGGATTTGGCAGCCTAAGGTGACAGCT
Organism: Ormosia emarginata; assembly: GCA_029884605.1. Lineage (NCBI taxonomy): Eukaryota > Viridiplantae > Streptophyta > Magnoliopsida > Fabales > Fabaceae > Ormosia > Ormosia emarginata. The sequence goes on along the minus strand of JAQQTP010000017.1, from coordinate 1,204,095 downwards.
ATTTCAGAGTTAAGAAATTTGGCAACTATGACTCTTGCAACTCTTTTTGGAAAACTTCACGAGCATGAATTGGAACTAAACAGACTAAGTCAAAGTGAAGAAAATGACAAGAAGAAAAAGGGAATAGCCCTCAAAGCCACCACCTCAGTAAATGATGACCACAATGACGAGGATGAAGAAGGCACTGAAAACAATGAGATCAATAAAGAAAATTTCGGCCTTCTTGTAAGAAAATTTGGTAAGTACCTAAAGAAAAAGGGGACACAAAGAAGAGTCTACATAGCATGGGATGAAAATGACATGGACTCCACTGATAGCTCAGATAGCGAGGAAGCTCATCTATGTTTTATGGCCAAAGGAGAAGAAGAAGAAGAAGAAAGCGACAACGAGGTAAATTCTGACTTATCTCCTTCTTATGATGAATTACAAGATGCCTTTGAAGAATTGCATGACGAAACCTTAAAACTCACAAAACAAATTTCTTCTTCTAAGAAAAAAATCTCTTCTCTAGAAAATCAAATTCTTATTTTAAATAAAGAGATTGAAGAACTAAAAATTGAAAATGAAACTTTGGGAATTATTGATGCATACTCATCTCATCCCTCACATGCTTCTACTTCTTCGTCTTGTTCTTCATGTCATTTGCTTGAAAAAGAAATCGAAGATTTAAAGAGCACTCTTGCTAAATTCACTCTCGGAAGAGACAATTTAAATATCATATTAGGAAAACAAAGGGTTGTTTTTGAAAAAGCTGGAATTGGTTATAACCCGAAAAATCAGCATAAATCTTATAAAAACTTCTTTGTTTATTCAAGCATTTCTTGTAGTCCATTTATCAAATGTTTTTACTGTGGAAAGAAGGGTCACAGTGCTTCAACATGCAATGCAAGAAAGAATGTTAACACAAAAATTGGAACAAAAATGGTTTGGGTTCCTAAGGGTACTATACCCAAAACTGACATTCAAGGACCCAAGAAAATTTGGGTACCAAAAACCAAAAATTAAATTGTGTTGCAGGTGTGCTTGAAAGCCTAGAATTGACTTCAGCATTTTTGAAAGTGGCTACTACGAGCACAAGACCAGAAATAACTTCAAGCTCTCTTCCTTCTTTTCATGAAGCTTGAAGTTGCAACCATGAAATAAGTTCTTAATCATTGGAACAGATAAGAAAATAATGGCAAATAATAAGGCAAGCTCTCTTACGGTATTTTTTTTTGTTTCCATCATCGGGTAAGGTTTTCGCCTCTCAAACATGTAGTTCTGGACATATATATATGCTTTCATGTTGATGTTATTCGAATAACTATATTTGGTATTCGAATACCATTGCCTTGTACGTAAAAATCTATGTTTTTTTCTAATAGGTCTATTCGAATACCCTCCCATGGTATTCGAATACCATACATCAGTATAGAGTTCTTATGGTTTTATAAGCTGGTGCATTCGAATACCAAAATATGTATTCGAATAATCTGAGACATCTTTATCAGCATTTGTTACATGCTATCTGGAGTATTCGAATACCTTCCAAGGCATTCGAATACTTGCTCTTTCTGGAGTTTATAAATGTGATGGGTATTCGAATACAGCAAAAGGTATTCGAATACCACATGGCTGAAAATCAGTTTTACATCGTGTTCTCTGTTTCGTTTCTGCCTCTTTTTTTTTTTCTTTGCATATGCAATGCAAATATATTCTAACTATAAATAACATGCTTTAGATGAAATACATCTTATTTCTTTTTGAGCCTAAATGAAAATTACATGATGTTCTTAAATGCATATTTCTTAGCATGTTCTTGCCCCTCCTTTTTCTCAAGGTCATGCTGCATATTTAATTCTTTGTAAAGTAAATGTTTAATGTAATTGGCTACTGTTTTAATAAATATATGAACAAATACAACAAGTGGTATGAATGTAATAACAAGTGGTAACAAACAAGTGGTTAATTGACCAAATTAATCAATGCAATATCTCTTACCCTTGTGAACTCATTTGTTATTTTTGATTTATTATTTCGAATGATTTACTTGCTTATAAGTTTGACTAACCTTTATGGATCCAAAAATTAATGGATACCAAAGAAAATGCTTTGAATTGTTTTGTAGGGGTCTAACTACCTCAAGCAAACTCTTAAATAAAAATTATTCAACTTGAGGGAAATGAATGAAGAGGACATGAGGAGACTTTCTTCAAGAACAATGGAATGAAATACTAAATGGAAGAAAGCTTAAACCTAAAGGACTAATAAACGAAGAACATTACAAAGAAGCATCTCTCTTCATCTAATTCAATAAGTATCTCTATCTCTAAGCGATTGTGATATTCTTTATGAATTGTATGATACTCGTTGATTAATTGATCTTAAATGATTAAATTTTTTTTTGAGTAATATGCTTAGCATTGACAAAAGTGCCAAATTGGATATTATTATTTTGTCATTGCATATAGGGCAAATTATGTTAGTTCTATACAATGCTCTGATCCCTATAGCATATTCTATCAAAGTAAAAATATCTATGATTCTCTTAATAGATGACAGATTTATAAGAAATTAATAGCAAGTGGTAAAGATCTTACTTTTTGGTAACAAGTGAGTGTTAACATTTTAATAACATGTGGTATCAAATATAAATTATTTTCTTGATAAATGTAATGGCTGTTTTGATGATAATAAAAAAAAAGCAATAAATTGTTTAATGCATGAATGTATCTTTGCTTATGTGCTGAATATTATGCTTATCTTGCTAATTTCATAAAATTATACTCCGTTGCTATTCTTGTATGCTATAATATATCTTGTTGGATTGGCATATACTCTGTTTACCTTATACTTTATCAAGCCCCATCTTTTTTATCATGACAAAAGGGGGAGAAAAAGCTTGAATTATTTGTTTGAGAAAAGTCAGGAGGAGAAAAAGTAAAAGTTTGGTAAGACAAACATGGAAATTGGATTCCAAAAGTAAGGGAGAGCTGTTGTGCACATCTCTGATATAAATCACCTCTTACGAAAAAGAGGGGGAGTAAGTTTCTCATACTAACTTTGTGAATTCCAATTTATATGAACTAATGCTTTTCTCAAATGTTAGTTTGTCATCATCAAAAAGGGGGAGAATGTAATTGGCTAGCTATCATGGAAAATGGTTTTGATGATAACAAACATTAAGATGATGAGAAGACCAAGTCCAAGATCTTCAAAGAATAGCTTTAGGACTTAGGATCTTTGTAAAGAGCCTTTTGGATATCTCATTGGTTTTAGTTGCAAAGAAATGCTTTTCAAAATAAGTTCCCAAAATGAAAAATTCATTTTTCTACTTATTCGAATGTGCTAAAACTGTTTTTATCTCAGGAGTATTCGAATACATTCTATGGTATTCGAATAACCATGTTTTAATATTCATACGTTTCGTTTTAATATTCATACGTTTTCTATTTTTCAAAGTGGTATTCGAATACAGAGGTATTCGAATACCTCTTATGGTATTCGAATAACCTGATTTCATAACATACCTCTTTAACTAAGGTATTCGAATACCCTTAACTGGTATTCAAATAACCCAGCTTTGATCAGTTTTTTAAAAATGTTTTGGCAAGAGGTATTCAAATACCTCATAAGGTATTCGAATAACGTTTTTCAGAAACAGATATACGAAGCTTTCGTAAATGGAAACAAACGGCCATAATTTCAATAATTACATGGTTTTAATTGCTCCAACGGCTATTTTATTTCATTGCTCTATAAATAGAGACCTTGGGTCTCTTCTGAAAAGAGCTCAATCACTTGAACTATTATTTGCTTGTGTCAAAACGTGATTTTCTATTTTCTCATATTTTTTGTGCTCTTTTCACCAAAACCTTGAGATATCCTTAGAGAGCTTTCTAGCGCTTCAACTTGTAATATTTGCTCTAAGTGAGAGTTTATTTTTCATCTATTCTCTGCTTTTGAAAAAGGGTGAGGTATCCCTTAGTGAATTTGTGAGGGTGAGGTATCCCTCAGTAAAAGGGTGAGGTATCCCTTGTTGTAAAGAAGGTGAGGTATCCTTCAAAGGGGGTGAGGTATCGCTCTAGTATATAGGGTGAGGTATCCCTGTTATGTAAAGGTTGCAAGCACCTGTTTTAAGCTTGTATTGAATAGTGAAAAATCTCGAACTGTGTTTCGGGGACTGGACGTAGGCCACAAATGGTTGTTGGTCGAACTAGGATAAATATCGTGCCTGCTTTTCTTCTCCTTTATCTCTTTATTTTCAGTAATTTATTTATTCTTGCTTAATTGTTTATTTACTGTTCTTAGCCATTTTATCATCTTGACATATATTCATTATATTGCTTCAAGAAATTTGTATTAAAAAGAGTTTGCGAAAAAGTTTTTAATTACTCAATTCACCCCCCCTCTTGAGTACTGAAGCCACTTGGGTAACAATCATAACTCCTTGAGGGTTGAAGCTTTGATACTGCAGAGGGGTTGGAGAGAAGCCAGGCAGGTGAAAAGGTGTGGCCGGGTGTCCTTCGTTTGCCACTGAGGGATTCCCATCTGTGCTCTTTCTATTCTCCATAGACTGCAACATCTCCATCATCTTGGACATTTGCTCTCTAAGCTGGTTCATTTCATCCTTAAACTCTTAAGTTTGCTCTATCTCATCCATGATCCTTGCTTGGGAACGAGTCCTGTAAGGGTGTCGCGGGAGCTGCTTTTCTACTATAGTGTCTACTTTTCCTGCTCGAGCAAACATGATATGAATATGCAAATGTTGATTAAACAAAAATAGTGACATACATGTATGTGAAGTAAAAGATTATGGCCTTACTATGAACTTGTTTACACTATGTGAGTATGCTTGGTGGTCATGGAAAGGTTCGCACAAACATTTGACAGCAAGGCAAAATCCCTACATTTAGCACTAGGGCATATTGCTCCTTAGGCAAAAATGTGGTTGATAGTGAATCCAAGGGAACATTTATTCCTTAATGGATACCATCTTCTCAATCATTCACTGGCAATGCAACCGTAGGACCAGACTTCCCATGCTTTCAATCAAGGACGAATTCTCTCGAGGCAGAAACATGATTGACAATTTATTGAAGGGAGAATTCACACCTCTATGAATAATGTCTTGATAGAATAACCAGATTGGTATTTAAACAAAACACAACAATGAGCATCTATTTTCATTTCAAATTTCAGAAGTACAAAATTTAGTTCTCACAGAATGAAGCACAATTACATTAACAATTTCATTTGCTTCTTTCTAAAACCCTTAGCAAGACCTCGACAATACTTCATAAAATCAGCTATCTTTGATGGTAGTCGTAGCTAGGGGTTTACGTGAGCTTGAATGTCTGCTTCTTCAAAACGAGTAATCAGTTGTGCGGTGTGATATTGTAAACTATCAGACATGTCTTCAAATTTGTTCTTCCATTCTTCTTTTTCAGCCTCTTGATTTTGTGCTATTGATTGCCACACCTCTGCCCATTCTTCTTTTTGCCTCAATAGTCTTTGGGCTTCAAGTCTCCACCGCTCATGGTCTCGCCCCAACTCTTGAATTTTTAGCTTCAAATGCTCATTCTTTCGGTTTGCTTCCACGAATGCATCATGGTATTTGGTAGCTAATGCCCATCCTTGGTCAGAGCGGCACTTTGCTTCAGTTAGGGCCTCTTGTAAGGCCTGTATTCTATGATCTTGTACCCTAGCATTCGCTTCCAACTTTTCTTTCTCTTGTAAGATCATCAACATTGTCTCTTCTTGAGTGCTAATCTTTGCTCGTAATTCACGAACTTCTGTTGTGGTCTTTTCATATTCTATCTCTTTTGCTCTCCTTACTCTTTTTACTCGGCTTGGAGTCTCAGCAGCATCTGCACACGCATCTTTTAAATATTCAACTTCATTAGCTAGCTTCTGACATCGACTCTGGTGGATTACTACTTTTAACTCAGCAGTTTCTTTTCCTTGTTCCAAGACTTTCAACTGTGCTTTCAGTCTTTCTATCTCGGTTGCCATTTGAGGTATGATTTGAAGGTGACCTTTATCGTCTGAAACTGTCTTAAGGATACTTTTCTGTGCCCTTCTTGCCTCTCTCCATTGCAAGTAGTCAGGGGTACAAATCACCACATGCTTCCCTAATTCCTTTGTTCCTGCTATGTGAATATTCTTCCAAGCATCTCTAATCTCTTTTTCCCGCTTGATAGTGCTTCCATCTTGCTGGTATAAGAAGCTGAACCCTCAAAGTTACTTTTCGTTTGGCACATGTTGAGTCCACCGGAGTTGTCTAAGTACGAGGATTGGCGTATATGATACACCACCTCTAGGGCTCATCAAAAGAACATTAGGAAAATCACCACAGCTGAAAACTATCTATTCTCCATGATACCACGAGCATACCCATTTAAAAGAATCTGGCCCCATCCTCATGAAGTCATTTTTCCATTCAATTGCTTTTTGTTGCTTCGCTAGTATGCGACCAAAATTCCTTAACGGGTCAGGTAGGAGTCCCAGGCGATTTTTTATATCCATATGTGTCATGATCCAAACGTACAATATATATGTACAACATCGAATCTTTCCACCACCCTTTTGATGACAGACTTCCATTGTCAAGAAAGTATCGGCAAGAATAGCAAGGACTAGATTTGCTTTATACTTCTCAAACTTGAAGAATACATCTATTGCTGCTTGATCTACCACATCTGAGGTAAATGGGAATAACACTAACCCAAATATGGTTAATGCCAATGTTTTGTTGAAAAAATCCCACTTTCCTTGTTGTGCTAAATACTGAAGATGTGCTTCTAGGTAACTTTTCTTCAAGCCTTCTGTTCCTCCCCTTTTTTCCATGCCCAATTGATTTGCTTGAGTCCCTATCAGTTCTGCTATCTTCCCTACTGACACATAATACCCTCCATAAAGATAAACATTTGGATACTTGTTCATTGGAAACCTCAATATGATTGCATACTCCTCTATGGTTGGTGTAATGTCCAAGTTAGGTAGCTCAAAACATTTCAGAGAATAACTCCAAAATTGAGCAAGGCCACTCAAAGCGGGCTCCTCCACTGTAATGCGTAGAAATCTAGAATTTGCCCATAACTGCTTGAGAACTCTGATCGAGCCTTAGGGGTCATTTGTTCAATAATTTCCTTCACGTGCCTCAAATCACTACCATTTACTGTAACCCTTATACTCTTCTTGAGGTCGACTGCATGGTTGGAGTTTTGTCCTTGACATGCTTCTTCCATTCCTTGCTATTGATAAGTACTAACCTTTCCACTTTACCAAGAAAACTCACCCTAAAAAAAAGAAGTAATGAAGAGAATATGTAAGCAAAACAGAAAAAAAAAAGAATACACCCTAAAGATACCTCTCCCCAAAAGGTGCATTGCCTCTTTTTTATATTTATTTTTATTTTTATTTTTATTCTAAATGATGAGACTATTATGCAAATGCAAAATGATGTGTACTTTGTTATGCTGACAATTTTTTTTAATGACAAATGCAAGAATGAATGAAAATGCAAGCCATTAAAGTGCAAGAGGATGTATTTTTTATTTTTGAGGATGCTAAGAATGCAAGGAAAATGTAAGTCATACAAAAGAAATGCATAAATAAAACATATGAGAAAGAGAAAGGTAAAGAAAGAGTACGCTCCCTTTGTGCCCTAGTCAGGTGGAACCTAAGAAGTTAGATCATCTGAATGTCATGACTCTAATTTTGGAAGTTACTATGTTCAATCTATCAGTGCAAGATTTTCAGGACAGATCTAAACTTCTAAAAAGTCATGGTCCACAGATTGCCCCTATCTCGAAAGACAATGACCCAATTCATGAATTAATCACAAGTATGGATAAACTCTCTCAATATGACTAATCCATGATATTGGTAACAGTCTGAGTGGCGTCTCAACGAATGTCAAGTGAGCATAAAGCCCCTCAATAACAAAAGTCGAGACTCCTCCTATTCCTCGGATTCGCACAGACACGGGTATAGAGCCTAAAAAGTGTGTGAGGTAAGTGATGGTGATGTGTGTGTGGGAGCATACCAACCTGTACCAAAAAAATTAAAAAAAAAATTGAATTACCCCCCAACCTACAAAAACATATATACAACAACCAGCCAGCAATCATCTATCTTAAGATTTCAACAAATAAGCACAAGAAATATATATACAAGTAAATCATGTAAAAAAATAGAGAATAATGCTAGCAAATATTTACATACAAAGATATTCACACAAAAAAAAGAAAAAAAAGGATAAATAAATAAATAGAAATTATTAATAATTTGCACAACTAACATCAACAGGCCTGACTCTCTAAAGTTCCCCAGTGGAGTCGCCAGCTGTCGCAACCGAAATCGCGACGGGACAACCGAAAAATATTAGGATTTTGAAAATCAATGGAGTCACCACCAATGTTTATTTAATTTGGAAAAACATTAGAAAAACCCTTAAAATAGGCAAAACTGGTCTTTTAGAAAACGAGTTTGGGTTCGGGAGTCAATTATAGGTAGGGAAGGTGTTAGCACTTACACTTTGCCTGATTACAAGAACTGAGTACCTTAAGTTGGTTGTGTAAATTTTAATAATCTCTAGTATTTTTTTTTATTTTACCCTTTTTGAAAAGACTTTGTAACCATTTCTTTTATTTTCATTTTTTTAATATTTTTTATATTTTTATATTTAAAAAAAAAAAGAAAAGAAAGAATCAATTTGTGAAAATTTAATTTGACTTGACAGAATAAGAATTCTGCTCCTACGTATCCTCAGGTGCAATGAGGAACTCAAAGTCACGTAGTTCTTTAGAAAATAAGTGTGAGTTGGTTAATTTCAATTAAAATAATTTTGAAAAGAAAATTTTTTATTTGAAAACAAAATCATTCTTGCACAGGACTCAAGGTAGTATTAGGCTACTCAATAAACTCTATGATCCAAATGACATTGAAGATAGCATCTGCTATTCAATCATCATCATTGATCATTGCATTGGCTAAAAGATTTTTTTTTTTATATATTTTTATTCTTTTTTTATTTTTTTTATTTAATTTTTTGTCTTTTAAAAAAAAAAGACAAAAAAGAGGGACAAAAGTCCCTTTGAATTAAAATGGACTCCTACGTGAATCAACAGACTTTCAAAACACCTTTTATATATTTTTTTAACATTATCATTTCTTTTAATCTTTTCACTTTTGTATTTTTTTATTAAAAAAAAACACAAAAAGGGTGGGGGGGCAACCCACGTGAATCAACAGACTTTCAAAACACCTTTTATATATTTTTTAACATTTTCGTTTTTTAATCTTTCCAGATTTATATTTTTTATTAAAAAAAAACACAAAAAAAGAGGGCAACCCACGTGAAAGTGGGCTGATGCTTCTGCCTGATTTTTTTGAAACTCCTTTTTTAACCAAAAGTCAGAGACTTAAAACTTGAGTGCTTTCAGGAAAACCAAACAATATCTGAGAATGAGAGAAAAGCTGAGACCTCTGGCACGAAGAGAGAACGCAGGCAGTGGGGATGCTGGCCAGAGCACGAAGGCGAGCGGAGAGCGACGGAGCTTGTTCCGGACAGCGTGACGAGCGACGGCTTACGGTTCTGGATTTCAGCTCAGGACAGAGGTGGGTGGTTGAGTTGCGGATCCGGGCTATTTTCTCCTAGATCTGGTCGGGTTCTGCATCGAAGCTAGTTTGTGGTGCGGATCTGGGTAGGCTCTGGCAGGTATCAGTGCTGGTTCAACGGGTCTGCAAGTCCGATTAGGAATGGCTTGGGTGGCGCCGGTACGTGGCTTGGACGGCGGTGGTGCTGGCAGCTGGAGGCTCGGGTCAGAGGTCCTGGTGGAGGTGAGTGACTCAGTTGGAGGGTGAAGGTAGTTGAGAATGGAGATGGTGGATTGTTAGAATGGAGGTTTTGATGGAGGTTGGGTGGTGGTTAATGGTTATTTTGAAGGTTGAAGATGGGTTGAAGGTGATGGAGGAAGTGATGGTGAATGAAGATGAAGCTTACAGAATGGTCATTATCGGTTTGTTGAAGATGGATTGTTAATGGTGGTGGTGAAAGTTGAAGATGAATGGTGAAGTTGATGGCAATTGGTGAATGGAAGGTTCAAGGGAAAGATGGAGGTGATGGAGGTTTTATCAATATGGTCAAGAAGATGGCTCCCTGAAGAAACGAAAAACTCCAGCCTCCCCCTCTAAAAAAATGGTTCTCTCTCGTTCTCCCCTTGTTGCTGAGTATATGGCTTCCTTTTCATTTTGTGCACTCATCATTGCTTGTGTCTGGTCAGTCAATTTTGTTCAGAGGAAGTGAGTGTGTGCAGAGAGATTGAGTGTAAAGAGAAGGCTACGTGTAGAAGAGAAATTGTGCAGTGCATGAACGTGTGTGTAGAGTGATGTGAGATTTACTGAGTGATGTGAAATCATACTGAGTGTAATGATTGAGTATGGCAAAAAGTAACTGCAAAACAATTTTTTTATTTTTTATTTTTATTTTTGCACAAATAAAAAAAGAGATGGCAGTAAATAAAGTCTGAAGAAAAAAAAATGTGATCACAACATTGTAATTAAGCATCCTTTCACTAAATTATTAATCATTGACTAAGCAATAAAAATTTTATAGACAAAATTGGATACCAACATTATTCAATTAGTTAAAAGTATTTAAAAAATATTTTTTTACTCTTATTGTCAAAAAAACACAAACAATCGCACCGTTAGTCTATAATTAACTACATTAAATATGGTTTACAAACACTTTTGTCTGTTAAATTATCTTGAATAAATATACAAACAGATTGGTGAAGTTAGATCTTTGATTTCTAGTTGCATCTTAAGCCCATCCTAATTTATCCTAGATTTCCTTTTTCCAAATATTAAAACTTTGTTAAGAATCATTCGTCACTATACTAACTACTAAGTCTAAAGAACTGGAAATTCAATTTTGGAGTGAAGTATAATTTGAGAACCAAAACTTTTTATGATAAATTAATTAAGGAATTGATCTTTTGTTGTTATCAATTAAAGATTTCAATTCTATTAAAATATTTTAATTAATAACAAATATTAAAAAGACAAAAAAATCCAATTTGATAAATGAAAATAATTTATAATATGAACAAAATATATGACATATATATCTTAAAATTCATTTTCCAATTGATACATATTATTAAAATATTTTTATTAAAGTTGAGCTCCTTAATCTGTGACCAAAATAAAATTTAAGTCCTAATTAATAAGTTTTAAAATTAATGTCATTAATTAGTTATGATAATAAATTAAGTTGGGTTGCTTCTCCGATACTTTTCTCTTCAATTTTGTAAACAGTTCCAATCCTTTTTATTTGTTTATCTATTTATTGGTTTGGGTCGTAAACTATGAAGCATGGACATATTGTTTTGTAAGTATATCTGCATGTTGAATATGTTTTCGTGTAAGATAAATAGAGATTCACATACGACACACGTATTTTATGTGTCTAAATGTATCCGATTAAAAATATATTTTTTTGAATTTAGACACGACCTATTAATATTTTTTTTTAAAAAAAAATATTTTTCATGACTAACTCTAATAAGTAAGCATGTAACTCACTCAAATCCAATCATATGACTGACGTCTCAAGTCACTATTTTCACATATTAGTTTTTTAAGTTTTATTTTTTCACATGTCACTGTTAGGCTTTTAAGTTTTATCTTTTCACATACCACTATTTTCATCTCAAGCCCTTCTACTTAGTCTTAAGCGTTAAGCGCTCACTTAATCGTCACCAAAGTTTGTCTCATTCTATCAATTATAGATATTTGATATCAATTTAATCACTAAATGACATCAATTTAATTCTTTAATCATTAGTTTATATACAAAAAATATGATTTTAATATCATTTTCTATGATTCAAAAATTAAATTGATATGACCAAATTAACGTGAACTTAACCTTTCAAGAGCTAAAATACTAGTTTACTCAAATTTTTGGGACCTTGCTGAGTATCGTTTGCAACCTGAATATGTTTATATTTTTTAAATTATTTTTGTTTATTTTTTATTAGAAATTAGAGTAGACTCTTTTCTGTGTTTGGGCTTGACCTTGAGGCTAGGATTAATCCTTTACTTAATGGTCTTTGGCAGACTTTCTGGCACTTAATGGGTTTGGTGTTTTTCCTTTGAGTTGTTAAGGTTAGTTAGTGGGTTAGGCTTTTTTTTTTTTAGTTAAAAATACAAAATATTAAAATACCAAAAATGATAAAATTACTGAAATATCAAAAAATTGACAAAAATACAAAAGTACAAAAGAAAAAAAATCTTAAAATGATAAAATATTAGAATATAGATAAATAATAAAATAAAGATTTTGATTTATTGGATTGGTTTGATTGTTTAGAGTCGTCAAGAGTTGTTGGAATCCTAAAATAATTTTCAAGTAGTAAGCAAATGATTGAGTTTTGTTTGTTTATCACTCTTTTTATTTGTTTATTTATTGACATATTACTTGATTTTAATTGAACCATTGTTAAACAAATTTTTTTGAACATTTTATTTCTTGGTTAATTAAAATTAACTAATTCACATTTATATTTCTAAAGATCTACATTGTCTATAATTCTCTTATTGCATTTGAGGAATACGTAAGTCAAAAATTAAGTTAAAATTAAATTTTCATAATTTATTTTTATTTTTATTTTTATTTTTTACTTGTTTTATGTTTCCTGAGCTTGCAAATATTTAATTCATGTTTTATGTTGTTTGTAAATATTGATTTAATTTTCTTGATTATTAGTACTTGGCATTGTCTATTTTATGAGGTAAACTTAATATGTTTAAGTTATCATAATTCACATAATTAAAGTAACTATTTTAAGACAAATGTATCATGAATGTTGTGAAATTTAGTCTTTATTATTTCATGTACATAATTGGCTCCGAGACTTAACTCTTTTTTTATAGATCAATTTTCAAATTTATTTTTATTAAAAATGATTTTTTAATTTTTCTCTAACTAATAAAATTGGTGATAACTCTTTTAAATTTTTATTTTAAATTCAATTGTCATGCTCATTCTGGACTCTCCCTCTAAGACGATTGTGACATTGATATTTCTTTTGACTATATTTAGATATTTAATAATTGATGAAATAGAATTGAATGAGATGAGATGAGATTAAATGAAATAAAATGAGATAAAAGTAACATTCTATTGTTTGAATATTTTAGGATGGAATGAAGTAAAGTTACCATTTTATTGTTTGAAAAGTAGATGAAATAATAAAAGTTATAATTTTATTTTTTCTAAATTACCCTTATTGCAAACACATAAATTTTAAGGTATGAGGTTCATGTAGTAAAATCTTAATTATAATAATAATAATAAAAATAATTATATCTCATACCCCCCAAATTGAGAAGAAGAAAATTGATGAGTTTTGATGGGATGTGATGGAATTCATCCCACCAATTTTCATTTCATTCCATCTTTTTTTAACATAACCAAAGAATAAAACCTACCTCTATTCTCTTCAATTCTATTCACTCCTATCAATCCAAACATAACCCATCTTGTCCCTCAAAGACCTAACATACTATACTAATAAAACCTTATTATTGTGAAGGAAAATTTCCACTAATTTGTACTTGCTTGTTAAGGTAAATAAATTGGTAGATGATTATTAAGAAAGTAGCCAACAATAGAGTAAGATAATAGTAATAAAAACAATTTCACACTTTATTTTATGATAGAGAGTAGGAAGTCATTTTAAAAACAGTACCATACAATTAGAGTAGTTAATAAATTTAAGAAAATATTCATTTCATATTATTTTTTATATATCATTTTTTATATCACATATCAATAAATGTGATTAAGTAAAAAAATATTTATATGTAAATATTATAATTAATGATATATGATAATAATATAAAAATAATATAAAAAAATATAATAAAAAAATTAGAATGGATATATTTATAAGAATAGGATGGATAAGGCACGAGCCCGCCACACAATCCTAGCCCTCCACGCGTTTATTACCCAACAGTTCATAATGACATGTCGTCCAATTGAAACTCCCAAAATACCCCTCGCCACCACTTCTTATATCTCTTTTGTCCCTCCCTTGCTTCATCCAACACCCTTCAGAGCCGCCATTGATTCTTCACCATTTTATGTATTCCTTTCCCTGCTTCTCAAACCTTTTCAAATACCCGTTTCGAGATTCTACCCTTATGCCTCTTTCTTCTTCCAAAGTTTCATCCTTTTCTGCATTTTCTGTCTGAACAATTAATGGAAATGGTCTGAGAAAGGCAACTTCTTCTTCATCTTCTTCTCTGAGCTTTGCTATCTCTTCCTCCCCTTCTTCTCTGAGCCTTACTAAGAAATGGGGTAACAGAGACCTCAGGGTTCGTGCATCAACTGTGCCTTTCACTGGCGTGATATTCGAACCTTTTGAGGAGGTCAATAAGGATGCTCTTGCTGTTCCAACAGCACCTCAAGTTTCATTGGCTCGTCAGAAATATGCTGATGAGTGTGAATCTGCAATTAACGAGCACATAAAGTGAGCACTTATATAATTCTCATTTTGTTTTTTTTCCTCATTTAAATTAGTATCTTCAGTTTAATTTGTGCATATCAAGCCTTTTTTTGTTGCATATATATATATATATATTTGATGTCTAAAGTATTAGAATACTTTATTTTTATTTTATTTTTCCTATTAATAGAGCACTAAGATCTTCATTTGTTACTTTTTTTATTTTTATGATTTCTTTTTCTTTTTTATCCATCTCAATCACACACACTTATATAAACACCACTTTACATCTATACAATTTTATCAATCTAAGCAGACCTGGTTCCACTAAAATTCCGGTACTCTAATTCTGTCATGTATGCTGATATGAAGAGATGTGAGTGGTGGGCGATGTGTAAGAAACATTATTCCATCTCATTCTTCCTTTGCTAAGAGCTTTTCCTCTCTAATTGTGTGTCACAGTGTGGAATACAACGTTTCCTATGTGTACCACTCCAAGTTTGCATACTTTGACAGGGACAACGTGGCTCTCAAGGCACTTGCCAAGTAACAAGCACAAAACCCCATATGCCTCCTCCCTCTTGTAGTTTCTTCCATTTCTCAAATGGGTTTTCAATTTCACGTGCTGTTATTGTTGAAAACAGGTTCTTCAAGGAATCTAGTGAAGAAGAAAGAGAACATGCTAAAAAGCTTATGAAGTATCAAGTTGGTTTAACTTTGTACTTCTCTCTGTTTGACTCTTCATCAAGCTGTTAAAACATTTTAAAGTTCTCTTACAATAACTGTATTGACTTATATGGCTCTGATTAACTTGTTTAGAACATTCGTGGTGGAAGAATAATACTGCACCCCATCAAGAATGTCCCCTCAGAATTTGAGCATTTGGAAAAGGGGGATGCATTGTATGGTGAGTTTGATTATTTCATTACTCAAACTTCTGTGTTTCTCAATGCCTTGATCTTTTCTGTTTGCAACTTGACACAACATTGTTGTGAAGTTTTGCATTCTTCTTTGTCATATTCATTTGTTAAAACCATTATTTATGCTGACCTTTGATTTTCTGTTTTACTCTTTTGCTTTATTCAGCTATAGAAGTAGCTTTGTCATTGGAGAAGTTAACAAGCGAGAAACTTCTGAATGTGCACAATGTAATGCCTCTTTACATTCTTCAGCTTTTGGTTGCAATTTATTTTTTCTGAGAAACTCCCAAATCATTTGATCTATAGTTGTTATGGCTAATCAATCGAAGATTTGTGATTAATAGGTGGCAGACTGCAACACTGATCGTGAAAGCGAGTTTTTGACTGAGGAGGGGAAACTCATCTAAGGCTTAGTGTATAGATACTTTTGAAATTTAAATTAGGGAAAGGGAAGAAATTTAGAAAAGGAAAAATGTGAGAAAAATAATGCTTCAACAATGTATGAGTTTCCCAAACTTTTGTCCCTTTTTTTAATTTTTTGTTTTCTGTATTTTCCTTACAACAATTCAGCACTATAAAAGGTAGGTTTTTGTTAAAAGCTAACTGAGACACAAGCTAAAATAAAGTGAGAAGGATTACATATACATCAATGATGTAAACATGATTTTTTAAGTTGATTTTGCGTCTTTTGGTTACATTACTACATGTATGCCTAAACATCTCGTTTCCTCTTGTACAGGTTGAAGCAATTAAGAAGATAGCAGAGTATGTGGCTCAATTGAGAAGGGTTGGAAAAGGTCATGGTATGTATATAGCCACCATAATTTATTGTTTGATATTGGTTCACTAAGTTTGCCTTTACATGTACCTATCCAGTGTGGGGTCCAGTCAGGAAGACAATTGCATCCAGTCATGTGCGTCTTGGCTTGTATACTAATTTGTCAAAAGACAAGTTGTAATTGAAACTTTCGATGGCTTAGCCTTGATTGGAGAAAATTTCGATGGTGATTGAAATTGGCGGATGAAGGCAATTTGAAATCTCTATAAATAGAGATTGCCTTCATCTGAAATCAAGATGCAGAGAAAACAAGCATCAGATCCTCACAATTCTAGAGAGCCTCACAAGAAATAGTGAGAGAAAATAGAGAGAGAAAAATAGAAAGAGTTTTTGAGATCCACTTAAGGGTGAAGTTTGTATTCCCATTATTGCTATAGTGGAGATTTAAGTGGCCTACGTGTCTCATAATTTTTTCCTACTCACATTAAGAAAGTTTTTCACACTAAAAATTTCTGGTGTTATTACTCTTATTTACGCTTCCGTATAGTGCATATTTTTGAGTTCACAGAGAAGGAAAATTATGCTGACATTTCCCAACAGTGGTATCAGAGCTCTCAGAATTCTCGGATACTAGGTGCGGGATTCATAAGAAAATTCTTAGTATGCTATGTGGTTGCAGCATTGTCTGATCTTCCACATTAAAAAAGAATTATTCTTGTTGCTATGAATAACGTGTAGTGGTGTGAAAGTGTTGGTTAGGAAAGTTCTGGTTAGAAAAGACTTGGTATTTAAGTGTGTCCATTAGTGAACCACCTTTCTTTCCTAGGAACTTACCTGGTGCACTGTTTGCATACTACAGTTATCGTTTCAATATACGATACTATTCACATATACAATATTGACCTGTGCAATTCAAGATGGAGGGAGCTGTTATTCATGATGGAGATATGTTCAAGTTAATTGCTGAAAATTATTCCCATTGGAAGCCGATGATGGAAGACCACTTATATTGCAAGGATTTCTATGAGCCAATTACTCAAAAAGATAAACCGGAAGGGAAGATCGACAAAGATTGGGAGCTCCTGAATCGGAAGGCAGTAGCTATGATCCGTAAATACATTGATCGCAGTTTGTTCGAGCATGTATCAACTTATACAAATGCGTATGAGTTGTGGACCAAACTTGAATTCTTGATTCAAAAGAAGACGCCCAGAAACAAAGCCCACCTGGTTAGACGATTGGTAAAGTTGGAGTACTCTGACTGTCAGAACATGATCGAACATTTGAATACCTTCAAAGGTATTGTGAATCAACTGATGAAAACAGAAATGAAGATAGATGATGAGTTGCAAACTCTTCTACTCCTCAATTCTCTACCTGAGAGTTGGGACACTCTAGTTGTCACTCTCAACAATTCTGCTCCAGATGGAAAGCTTAGCATGGATTCAGTTACAGATAGTTTGCTGAATGAAGAGTCAAGACGGAGAGAAAGAGGCTTGAACAACCAGTTTGAAGCCAACGTTGTTGACAACAGAGGAAGGAGTAAGAATCGTGAAAAAAGAGGTCGTGGAAAGTCACAAGGTAGATCCAAATCTCGCACTAGACTAAGTTGTTATTATTGTGGCAAACCAGGCCACAGGAAGTCTGAGTGCAGATTCTTGAAGAGAGATCAACAGGATGGAACAGTCCATCCTGACCAGATAGACCCAAAGAAAAAGAAGGAAGAAGGAACAACTACTGCGGTGGCCTCGAATGATGAGAATATATTTCTTGTCGGAGAAGAAAATTATCTAAACATTTCATCCGATGATTGCATATGGATAATTGATTCCGGAGCATCTTTCCACGTCACACCTCATGAAGGTTTTTCTCATCATACCAAAAAGGAGATTTTGGTACAGTGAAGAAGGGCAACCACGTCACAAGTAAAATCGTCGGTATTGGTAAAGTAACTTTGATAAGTGAGAATGGAACCAAGCTTGTGCTGAAGGAGGTAAAACATGTACCTGAGATGCGTCTAAACCTTATCTCAGCAGGCAAACTAGACGAAGTTGGGATGATAAACCAGTTTGGTGCCAACAGATGGAAACTCAGCCGAGGAAGCATGATTATTGCTCGCGGCAGAAAGGAAGGTTCTCTGTACATTATGCAGGGAAAGATATGCAAAGGGGAGATGAATGTTGCTCAAGACGCAAGTAAGGAATTGTGGCACAAACGATTGGGCCACATGAGCGAGAAGGGTCTGGAAATCTTAGCAAAACACTATCTTCCAAACATAAAAGGACAGCCACTTGAATCCTGTGAAGACTGCCTAGCAGGAAAACAACACAGAGTATCTTTCAAAAGATCAGATGATGCAAGAAGAAGAAAACAGATTCTGGATCTTGTTCACTCAGATGTTTGCTCAACATCTGAAAGGTCCCTTGGCGGTGTCCAATACTTTGTTACCTTCATTGATGATCACTCCAAGAAAGTGTGGGTGTATTCATTAAAGATGAAAAATCAAATTCTTCAAGTTTTCAAGGAGTTTCATGCTTCTGTAGAATGAGCATCTGGAAGAAAACTGAAATGCTTGAGAACTGACAATGGCGGAGAGTATAGAGGTCTATTTGAGGATTATTGCAAGACTCATGGGATAAGACATGAGAAAGTACCCCCCAAGACACCTCAGATGAATGGATAGCTGAAAGAATGAACAAAACGATTGCATAGAAAGTCAGGAGCATGCTTTCTCATGCAAAACTCCCCAAGGCATTCTGGGGTGAAGCAGTAAAAATTGCAGTTGATTTGATCAATTTGTCTCCTTCAAGACCTTTAAATGGAGAGATTCCAAAAGAAGTATAGTCTAGAAAGAAAGCTTTGTATGGTCATTTGAGAGTCTTTGGGTGCAGGACATTTATCCATATTCCTAAAGATGAAAGAGCAAAGCTTAACGCAAAGACGAAGGAATGCATATACCTTGGTTCACCAAGTGATGAACTTGGCTTCAAATTATAGGATCCTGTAAACAAGAAGATTGTTCAGAGCAGAGACGTGGTATTCTATGAAGATCAGACAATTCAGGATATTCAGCAATCTAAGAAGCCAAAGACCATTGTGGTACACAATTCAGGGGGAGAGATTCCTCAAAGGAATGAGCAACCTGATCAAACAATACAACTCCATCAGATGGAGCAACCTGATCAGACGGAACAACCTGACCAAACAAAACAAAGTCAGGCAATGCAAGAAGAACAGATTGAAACTGATCAAGTAGAACAAGAACCTCAAGTGAGAAGATCAACGAGAGTCAGACAACCATCAAGAAGTTATATCTCAAATGATTATGTCACTCTCATTGATGAAGGGGAGCCTCAAAGCTTCACGGAAGCCATTGAGATAGACGATAAGGAGAAATGGATGCAAGCCATGCAAGAAGAAATACAATCCCTGAAAGTGAATCAGACGTATGACCTGGTGAAATTACCAGAAGGAAGAAGGGCATTGAAAAATGAGTGGGTGTTCAAACTCAAGACCAAAGAGAACAACCCAAACTCCAGGTACAAAGCAAGGATTGTTGTGAAGGGGTGCAACCAGAAGAAAGGCATAGATTTTGAAGAAATCTTCTCACCAATGGTGAAGATGACGTCCATTAGAGCGATTCTTGGTCTAGCTGCAAAATTAGACTTAGAAATAGAACAGCTTGATGTTAAAATAGCATTCTTACATGGAGACTTAGAGGAAGAAATTTATATGGAGCAACCAGAAGGTTTCGAAGAACCAGGCAAAGAACACCTAGTGTGTCGTCTGAAGAAAAGCCTCTATGGTTTGAAGCAAGCTCCAAGGCAATGGTATAAGAAGTTTGATCTCTTCATGACCTAACACAATTTTAAGAAGACCTCCACAGACCATTGTGTGTTTGTGAAGAACTATGAAAATGGTGAATCCATCATACTATTGTTGTATGTTGATGATATGCTGATTGTTGGGAAAGATAAGACAAAGATAGTTGCTCTCAAGAAGGCATTGAGCAAATCTTTTGCCATGAAAGATCTGGGTGCAGTAAAGAAGATTCTTGGAATGAAGATCATCAGAGATCGATCTAGAAGGATGCTGTGGATGTCACAAGAAGACTATATCAAGAAAGTTCTTGAAAGGTTCAGCATGCATAATGCCAAACCTGTACATGTTCCATTACCTGGTCATCTTAAACTGAGTAAGACGCAAGGTCCAGGGAATGAAGAAGAAAAGGAAGAAATGAGCAAGGTGTCATATTCTTCTGCTGTTGGTAGTCTTATGTATGCAATGGTCTGTACAAGACCAGACATTGCTTATGTTATAGGAGTTGTGAGTAGATTCCTATCGAATCCAGGAAAGGAGCATTGGAATGCTGTGAAATGGATACTAAGGTATCTGAAAGGAACTGTCAAAAGGTGCTTGTGCTTTGGCAATGGAAATCTAATGCTCACTGGGTATTCAGATGCAGATATGGCAGGAGAGGTGGATTCAAGAAAGTCTACATCAGGATATCTGATTACTTTTGCAGGGGGAGCTATCTCATGGCAATCACGACTACAAAAGTGCATTGCTTTAAGCACCACAGAAGCTGAATTCATCGCAATCACTGAAGGTTGCAAGGAGATTCTGTGGATGAAGAAGTTTCTACAAGAGTTAGGCCAGAATCAAGAAAGCTATGTTGTCTATTGCAATAGTCAAAGCACAATACATCTCAGCAAAAACTCGACATTTCATTCAAGGTCAAAACATATTGACGTAAGGTATCATTGGATTCGTGATGCGTTGGAAAGTAAACTGCTGCAGATTGAGAAAATACATACCAAAGACAACGGGGCAGATATGATGACAAAAGTTCTACCTAAAGAGAAGTTAGAAGTCTGTAAAGAAGTTGCAGGCTTAGCATCAACCCCAAACTGATCTAAGGATATTTCCTCTTTGGCTGGAGGGGGAGAATTATAGGGCCACGTCCAGCCAATGCCACAAGGCAAACAACTTGGCATTCCAACTCTTTTCAACTTTTAGTGGAACATGATGAGTTGCCAACCCATCATGCATAAATGCTATGTTTTTCCAGCAAATTATGTTCCCATTCTCTTCTTATAAATAGAAGAGCAGGAAGCTCAATTAGACATAGAATTGAAGAAGCAAATTCTCTTCAACAGAGAGCCTCACCGAGAGACATAGTGAGAGAAAATAGAGAGAGAAAAATAGAAAGTTTTTTTATCCACCTAAGGGTAAAGTTTGTATTCTCATTATTGTTATAGTGGAGATTTAAGTGGCTTACGGGTCCTGTGATTTTTCCTTACTCATATTGAGAAGGTTTTCCACGCTAAAAATTTTCTGGTGTTATTATTATTATTTACGCTTCCGCATAGTGCCTATTTTTTGAGTTCACAGAAGAGGAAAATTATGCTGGCATTTCCCAACAGTGCATATGGCTGGACGATGAATACAACCTTCAGTGATTGCGATGAATTCAACTTCTGTGGTGCTTAAAGCAATGCACTTTTGTAGTCGTGATTGCCATGAGATAGCTCCCCCTGCAAAAGTAATCAGATATCCTGATGTAGACTTTCTTGAATCCACCTCTCCTGCCATATCTGCATCTGAATACCCAGTGAGTATTAGATTTCTATCGCCAAAGTACAAGCACCTTTTGACAGTTCCTTTCAGATACCTTAGTATTCATTTCACAGCATTCCAATGCTCATTTCCTGGATTCGATAGGAATCTACTCACAACTCCTACAGCATAAGCAATGTCTGGTCTTGTACAGACCATTGCATACATAAGACTACCCACTGCAGAAGAATAGGGCACCTTGTTCATCTCTTTTTTTTCTTCCTCATTTCCTGGACATTGCATCGTGCTTAGTTTAAGATTACCAGGTAATGGAACGTGCACAGGTTTGGCATTATACATGTTGAACCTTTCAAGAACTTTCTTGATATAGTGTTCTTGTGACATCCACAACATCCTTCTGGAACGATCTCTGATGATCTTTATTCCAAGAATCTTCTTTACTGCACCCAAATCTTTCATGGCAAAAGATTTGCTTAATGCCTTCTTGAAAGCAGCTATCTTTGTCTTATCTTTCCCAACAATCAGCATATCATCAACATACAACAATAGTATGATGGATTCACCATTTCCATAGTTCTTCACAAACACACAATGATCTGCGAAGGTCTTCTTAAAATGGTGTTGAGTCATGAAGAGATCAAACTTCTTATACCATTTCCTTGGAGCTTGCTTCAAACCATAGAGGCTTTTCTTCAGACGACACACTAGATGTTCTTTGCCTGGTTCTTCGAAACCTTCTGGTTGCTCCATATAAATTTCTTCTTCTAAGTCTCCATGTAAGAATGCTGTTTTAACATCAAACTGTTCTATTTCCAAGTCTAGTTTTGTAGCTAGACCAAGAATCGCTCTAATGGACGTCATCTTCACCACTGGTGAGAAGATTTCTTCAAAATCTATGCCTTTCTTCTGGTTGCACCCCTTCACAACAATCCTTGCTTTGTACCTGGGGTTTGGGTTGTTCTCTTCAGTCTTGAGTTTGAATACCCACTTATTTTTCAATGCCTTTCGTCCATCTGGTAATCTCACCAGGTCATACGTCTGATTCTCTTTTAGGGACTGTATTTCTTCTTGCATGACTTGCATCCATTTCTCTTTATCATTCGTCTCAATGGCTTCCATGAAACTTTGAGGTTCCCCTTCATCAGTGAGAGTGACATAATCATCTGAGAAATACCTTCTTGATGGTTGTCTGACTCTCGTTGATCTTCTCACTTGAGGTTCTTGTTCTACCTGATCAGTCTCCATCTGTTCTCCCTGCATTGCTTGACTTTGTTCTGTCTGGTCAGGTTGTTCCGTCTGATCAGGTTGCTCCATCTGATGGGGTTGTATTGTCTGATCAGGTTGCTCATTCCTTTGAGGAATCTCTCCCCCTGAATTGTGTACCACAATGGTCTTTGGCTTCTTAGATTGCTGAATATCCTGGATTGTCTGATCTTCATAGAATACCACGTCTCTGCTCCGAACAATCTTCTTGTTTACAGGATCCCATAATCTGAAGCCAAGTTCATCACTTGGTGAACCAAGGTATATGCATTCCTTCGTTTTTGCGTCAAACTTTGCTCTTTCATCTTTAGGAATGTGGACAAATGTCCTGCACCCAAAGACTCTCAAATGACCATACGAAGCTTTCTTTCCAGACCATACTTCTTCTGGAATCTCTCCATTTAAAGGTCTTGAAGGAGACAAATTGATCAAATTAACTGCAGTTTTTACTGCTTCACCCCAAAATGTCTTGGGGAGTTTTGCATGAGAAAGCATGCTCCTGACTTTCTCTGCAATTGTTCTGCTCATTCTCTCAGCTAGTCCATTCATCTGAGGTGTCATAGGGGGTACTTTCTCATGTCTTATCCCATGAGTCTTGCAATAATCCTCAAATGAACCTCTACACTCTCCGTCATTGTCAGTTCTTAAGCATTTCAGCTTTCTTCCAGATGCTCGTTCTACAGAAGCATGAAACTCCTTGAAAACTTGAAGAACTTGATTTTTCGTCTTCAATGAATACACCCACACTTTCCTGGAGTGATCATCAATGAAAGTAACAAAGTATTGGGCACTGCCAAGGGACCTTTCAGATGTTGAGCAAACATCTGAGTGAACAAGATCCAGAATCTGCTTTCTTCTTCTTGCATCATCTGATCTTTTGAAAGATACTCTGTGTTGTTTTCTTGCTAGGTAGTCTTCACAGGATTCAAGTGGTTGGCCTTTTATGTTTGGAAGATTGTGTTTTGCTAAGATTTCTAGACCCTTCTCGCTCATGTGGCCTAATCGTTTGTGCCACAATTCTTTGCTTGCGTCTTGAGTAACATTCATCTCCTCCTTGTATATCTTTTCTTGCATAATGTACAGAGAGCCTTCCTTTTTGCCGCGAGCAATAATCATGCTTCCTCGGCTGAGTTTCCATCTGCCGGTACCAAACTGGTTTATCATCCTAGCTTCGTCTAGTTTGCCTGCTAAGATAAGGTTTAGACGCATCTCAGGTACATGTCTTACCTCTTTCAGCACAAGCTTGGTTCCATTCTCACTTATCAAAGTTACTTTACCAATATTGGCAATTTTACATGTGACATGGTTGCCCATCTTCACTGTACCAAAATCTCCTTTTTGGTATGATGAGAAAAAACCTTCATGAGGTGTGACGTGGAAGGATGCTCCGGAATCAATTATCCATATGCAATCATCGGATGAAATGTTTAGATAATTTTCTTCTCCGACAAGAAATATATTCTCATCATTCGAGGCCACCGCAGTAGTTGTTCCTTCTTCCTTCTTTTTCTTTGGGTCTATCTGGTCAGGATGGACTGTTCCAGCCTGTTGATCTCTCTTCAAGAATCTGCACTCAGACTTCCTGTGGCCTGGTTTGCCACAATAATAATAACTTAGTCTAGTGCGAGATTTGAATCTACCTTGTGACTTTCCACGACCTCCTTTTTCACGATTCTTACTCCTTCCTCTGTTGTCAACAACGTTGGCTTCAAACTAGTTGTTCAAGCCTCTTTCTCTCCATCTTGACTCTTCATTCAGCAAATTATCTGTAACAGAATCCATGCTAAGCTTTCCATCTGGAGCAGAATTGCTGAGAGTGACAACTAGAGTGTCTCAACTCTCAGGTAGAGAAATGAGGAGTAGAAGAGTTTGCAACTCATCATCTATCTTTATTTCTGTCTTCGTCAGTTGATTCACAATACCTTTGAAGGTATTCAAATGTTTAATCATGTTCTGACCGTCCGAGTAATCCAACTTTACCAATCGTCTGACAAGGTGGGCTTTGTTTCTGGGCGTCTTCTTTTGAATCAAGGATTCAAGTTTGGTCCACAACTTATACGCATTTGTATAAGTTGATACATGCTCGAACAAACTTCTGTCAATATATTTTCGGATCATAGCTACTGCTTTCCGATTCTGGAGCTCCCAATCTTTGTCGGTCTTCCCCTCCGATTTATCTTTCTGGGTGATTGGCTCATGCAAATCTTTGCAGTATAAGTGGTCTTCCATCATTGGCTTCCAATAGGAGTAGTTATCTGCAGTTAACTTGAACATATCTCCATCATGAGTGACAGCTCCCTCCATCTTGAGTTACACAGGCCAATACTGTATATATGAATAGTGTCGTACAGATAAATAGTACTGTATACTGAAACAATAACTGTAGTATGCAAACAATGCACCAGGTAAGTTCCCAGGAAAGAGAGGTGGGTCACTAATGGACACACTTAAATACCAAGTCTTTCCTAGCCAGAACTTTTCTAGATAACACTTTCACACCACCACACGTTATTTCTAGCAACGAGAATAATTCTTTTCTGATGTGGAAGATCAGACAATGCTGCAACCACAGAGCATACTAAAAATTTTCTTATAAATTCAGCACCTAGTATCCGACAGTTCTGATACCACTGTTGGGAAATGCCAGCATAATTTTCCTCTTCTGTGAACTCAAAAAATAGGCACTATGCAGAAGCGTAAATAATAGTAATAACACCAGAAAATTTTTAGCGTGAAAAACTTTCTCAATATGAGTAAGGAAAAACCACGGGACCCGTAAGCCACTTAAATCTCCACTATAACAATAATGGGAATACAAACTTTACCCTTAGGTGGATAAATTTTTTTTCTATTTTTCTCTCACTATTTCTCTCGGTGAGGCTCTCTATTGAAAAGAATTTGCTTCTTCAATTCTATGTCTAATTGAGCTTCCTGCTCTTCTATTTATAAGAAGAGAATGAGAACATAATTTGCTGGAAAAGCATAGCATTTGTGCATGATGGGTTGGCAACTCATCATGTTCCACTATAAGTTGAAAAGAGTTGGAATGCCAAGTTGTTTGCCTTGTGGTTTTGGCTGGACGTGGCCCTACAAGGAAACGGATAGAAATGCAATGAGTTTTCTCCAGTTCATGCTGGTGGTCTCAGCATGTTATGTTTCGACAAGTGTAACAAAATCTAGACCGGAAATATAGACCAAACTCAGATATTGGCTTCTACATGAGATTCAAATTTGGACTCTGATCATTCACTTTCACTTGCTATGGTAACAAAATTAATGATGTGATGGGAGGGGTAGAGGCTGAAGTAATGGAATTGACATGTACTGTATCTAGACATGAAGCAAAGTTTGTTTTCCCTTCTCTCTCCACTCCTACCAATCATACTCTAAACCTGGACTTGTCCATCAAGAAAATCTAGGACCAGTTACCTGATGTCCAAAAAAAGAATTCAAGTTGGCCGAAAACAGATTTCCCAATATGAAGATCTATTGGTCCTTTTCTTGTTGGAGGCATACTGAGGAGAAGAAGATTGAATCATTTTCCACATGACTTGTATATCTGCATATTCCCCACAAGACTCCATGTCCTTATAAAGACTAAGAAGCCCATTTCTGTGTCCTGTAGTCAACACCATAAATAAACAAAGGATCAAGGACAAACCAGATACAAAGTTAACTTATTTACTTCTTGTAATTCAGGATTGTTGATAATATGTGTGTGGCTCTATGCATATATATTTCACAATTTGGCTAACAATAATGGCGTCTCAAGCAGCCTGTTACTTACCTTGGGGTTTGAACCTGAAGTTTGAAGTGACTTTACGAAGGATACTCTTAATTGGGTAGATAGACAAGCTCTTCAAGTACCTCCAGCCCTTCCAGTTCCCCATTTTTCAGGAGTAGATAGCCCTTCTCTTCCTTTTAGCCTCCTTTTTATATATGCATCATGCTCTTTGAAAAATATTACAATGACTTCAAGCAAAACAACAAGATGAATCCTGTCATAGCAGAAAGCAACAAAGAAGAAGACAAGGCCTTCGCGTACTTCCTGATTCTTCTATTTGCATAAAATATTCAAGAAATTTGCTTGAATATCCTATTCAAACTGATACTACTATTTAAAAGTAAAAATAATCATGTTTATGGTGTTACTTAAATTTATCAGGAAAACACATTAATTATTGTAAATTAATATTGGGTGAGGAAAAAGAAAAATGCCCCAAGGTCAAACCAACCATTAGGTTGAGAATGGATTTTTTATGAGTCTATATGGCATATAATGCAGGGTTAGCGTAAATAAATAATGAGTAGGATGAAATTCATTTGAATTTTGCATTCCTTACTTATCCATCTCACTAAATATTCTCAATTTGATTGCATGTAAGGGAGAGTGGTGTGGACCCCCTGGTTGAGCGGTTGGTTGGTTTATCTTCAGTGCCTTTGTGTTTGTATTTGCACTTTCTCTGTAGTCTTATGTACTGAAATAAAGATTAAACATGGCATGTAAAGAGACTTAAGATCCACAATCATAATATTGAAAGCCAAGGTGCTTGATTGATATTGAAAAGTGATTAATGTGAAAAGAGCGTTTGGATTCTGTGCAATCGTTTTCTATGCTTACATAATCGCTTAGGTGAGTGCAATTTAAAAGATAGACCGAGGCATGTACTGATGTGCATGGTAACTATTTTTTGTGGTCCTTCTCAACTGCTTGCCATGACATCTGACCTATTTATATAACTTTGATATTGAGTTTTTCCCTGAAGTTATCTCTGTGTGTGTGTTTTTACTTGGGGGGAGGAGTGTAGATGGGAATATTTTGGTGCATATTCTCACTGATTTTTTTATTAATAATTTAAAAGGTGTAGTTGCAATTTTTTTAATGGAAAAGATGATTTATTAAGCTGCAGCATCCTCAATCAAGAGAGGTACAAGAGAAGGAGGTGGATCCTCTAGCCACACATTAGAGCCATTCAGCAAAGCAAAGTGAACTAGAGAATCAGCAACCTTATTACATTCCCGCGTAATAAAATCACACTCAAACCTAGAGAACCAAGAAGCAAAGATACAAATATCTTTCATAATTGAACCATTGAAGGAGAGGTCTTCACTATCACCATTTATGCTGGCGTAATTGCAAAAATTTAAATTACACATAAACTAAAACTACAATTATTTAATTACCTTTGTATTTCAGCTGCTAAACTCATGTCTTGTTATTCTCAAGCGTATTGTCATGGGACTATATATACAAGACCTTTTGTTTTTTAATTTTAGTACAAGGTCTTTATTAATGACTACAAATTTGACCTTCGCCTCTGTCTTATGGGGGATTTACGATCGAAAGTTGCACTTATTTTATTTTATTTTATTTTTACATAAAAAAAGCAAAATATCACAAACAAGATTTCATGAAACGTTCACGAATGAGAAAAAAGTGAAACAATTTTCTTGCATTTTGTCAGTTACTTTTTTAATTTTCAACCATCCTTGTTCCTCTCTCTAACCAATTATTAAGAATTTGTGATAGCTTTCGCACAAAAACTTCTCTAGGAAATAGAAAAGGGTGTCCGTTGGTAGTTTCTGCGGCATTTGTGAACCTCACTCAGAGTAGGTTGAGTTGGATTAAACTTATAAATTTGACATAAATAAAAAAATCTACAAAAATAAATATCAAAATATAAAATAAAAAATTCATTATATATAAAATATTTTACTAAAAATAATATGTCTCAAATAAATTAAAATGTCAAATAATTAGTCTTATACAAATGTAACAAGTCTTAAACAAGGTAAATAATATAATAGTATTAATAGGATTATATTTGGTTCAAAGATTACAAATATATTCCATTGGACAATTAATAGGATACCTGAATGGCAAGGACTCAGATAACTTGTTCCCTATTCCTGTACTACTAATAAAAATATTTCACTTAAGTATTAAGGTTTGAGTGTTGAGAATTTAAACTTGATGTATTCACTTAATTAATTGTTTATTTACGTATTAATATATTCATGTATTTGTAAGTTTTAAGTATTTATCAATGCATGTACTTAGTTAATAGTTTTAATAAATATTTTAGAATTAAGTTAATTATAAGACTTGTCAAGAGATATTATATATATAAATAGTCTTGTATTTATATATATTTTTTTTATAAAAATTAAGAATAAGCCAAAAGCATTGTAGGCCTTGGTTTGGCCACTACCGGCATAACAGGTTAATTTGCACTAGGCATCAGATCGAAAAGGGATGTATACCAAGTACTCAAGTAAGGTTTATACACTCACGCAACATAGTGGTCGTCCAACTCCTATGACTCAGGTTCTGCACTATATATTTCTCAATTCTCTATGTTATCTGTAACGTTTTCAATGGTCTCCCTTTTTTAAACTAGTCTTCGTTCACTATTGGTTGAATTGACATAGTGATAATGATGTAGTCATTATAATACCTATTTTTCTATTTGAATTCCTTATTCCCTTTTACAATTTGTGAGTTTTATTATTTAAAAATGTTAATGGTGTTGTTCATTTGTTACTTATCTTATGCAAACTCTTGTTAACAACAATTTTCTATCTCATTAATTTTATTTTTTTATTGTTATTTGTTTAGAACTTTCCAATTAAATTTATTACAACTAATATTGTGTTATGTATGTATGTATGAAGAATTTAGTATTTGATTCAACTAGTGTTGCATTCTTTTATAACCTTGTGCGTTGCACATCTAATTTTCTTTATAGTGAAGTAATCAGGACATAAACATTGTAGGAGGTGATTATCAATCATCTCGCAGATTAGAATTAAAGAATGAAAATAGAGATAATGTGACATTAAACATTGAAAAACGAATTGATGTGATCCATATCCATATGGAAGGATTTCTAATGAAACCAAATAGGTGGGATGGAATTAGAAACTAAAGATTCAGCTTATAAATCCCACCCACATAAAATGGGTTTTATCATAAACATAAAATGAAAATGGCAATTGGATCGATAGCACATTTTTTTGTTGTAGTAATTAATGGTTATTCTTGTTGCTGAATACTTTATCTCTATCTTCGCATGCTTACATAAACTGATAATTAAAGAAAAGTATATCACAAATCAACACAAAATTTAATGTATTCGGCTAAACATTCTTGCATCTATGAATTAAGAAAAGTCAAACCTATTATCAAAACAAGATTACATATGTTTGAGAATACTCTCAATCTATTCTATCCTACAATTATCACACAACTATCTCTACATCTCCTCCAAGCTTTCTCAATCTCATTTTATATATCTTTTTCATAATTCTAACAATTCCTAAGTGTTTATTACACACGAGTTTGCTACACAAGCAATGACCTATATATACACAATGCTTATAAACTTTCTTAGTTTCCTATTAAAAACAAATATCTCACATATTTCTTATATATCTTTATATTAATTAATTACAAAAGTTGAATTTACTAATAAATTATGAAACTATCGATAATTATCAAAACAATAATTTGGATCAAACTCAACAATCTTCATATTGATCCAAATTCTATCATTCTGAACATTCTTCAAAATCAACACATGTCCATCTTCAGGCACTCTCATCATTGCAAGTCTTGGTAAACCATTACAAACTACGTCTTTCAAATTCAAACCACAATAAAAAATGTCAAGCGAATCTTCTAATCAAATCTGCGCACTTACACCATTATCAGTGAAACATGCCGCTTGACATCCACATAATCAAAAAAGCTTTTGACACACTTATACTGTCATGTTCATAAAAAAATTCCATCATCAACAAACAACTTCAAATCTTCAAATTATCACCTTCATAACAAACTTATCAAACTGTAACAAACCACATCTTTCAAATCCAAACAATGATCAAAATTGTGAAGTAATTCTTCCAAGGCTTGGGCCCACCAAGACATTTCTTTGGAGCACGCCACTTAACATCCACGACCAAGAAGACTTTTGATATATGTATTGCCATTCATAACTAAGCATGCAACCTCAATTATTAGGAAAACTTTTAACACAAGGGACCAAAAGGACCATATTATCGTGTTCTGATAACACTTGTTTGGGAATATCATGTTTTCTTCTTCGCTTGCTTACATAAATACTTATAATTAAGGAAAAATATTACACAAATTATACACAAAATTTAACGTAATTTGGCTCAGCATGTTATCCATAGATGAAGAGAGTTAAATCTATTATCAAAATAAGATTTCAAGATAATGTCTACAAGTACTTTCAAACTCCTCTATCTCATAACTACCTCACCACTATCTCTACATCTCCACCAAGCACTCTCAATCTCATCTTGTCTCATACTTCTTCTCATAATTCTAACAATTTCCAAACATAAGCATTTATAACCCACAAGAATTTAATTGATAAATTAACAATGGCTCTTAAAACTTTCTTTAATTATGACTTCCCTAATTTTCTATTAAATATAAATATCTCACATATTTTACACATATTTTGATGTCAATTAATTATAAAATTTGAGTGTGTCAATAAAATAGAAAGCTATCAATAATTATTAAAATAAGAAGTTGGGTGAAACCCAACAATTCTAATAAAGATAGACTAAGTTAATATGAAGTGCCCTTACCTTCTGACAAAATTTCATTGTCGTGCAATAATGAAAATCGGAAGTCATTTGGCTGAAAAATAGTCAGACACATAGTAAGAGTCATTTGCACATATATTAGATATTGATACCTAGCTACACAAGCAGCTATTTTAAACTGATTTAGATGGTCTAGTTCAAACGAATTTGAGAGACATTGTATTTAACTATTTACAAAGAATGCAATAGATTTTCATAATTTTTTTTCTATACAATACAAGTTGATGAAGATTATTTAATAACGAATATTTTTTTGCGTGTAATAGAAAAATGATTGTTGACTTTGCATACTTTGCTGATGTAGTTTGTTTTGGTATTATTTACCAAAAAATGATTTCTTTTCTTATTCTTTCATTTTCTAAAATACAAAAATTCAAGTTATTTGAGAATTAAATAATATATGTGGGACGTGACCTTCGTCAATAGTGGAAGACTTTTTTTGTGAAATAAAAGAGACTAGTGGAAGAATTTTTGGTGAAATAATTAATATGCGACTGATGATGCTAGATGATGTTGCTAAGATAAGATTTGGACATTTTTTTCTCTCCCATTTTAGCCGTTTGTCCTTTTAGTGTTGACTGAATCCAAGTGTGCTTGATGAGACCTTTTTTTTTTTTTTTATCCTTGAAATGTTAATTAAACATAAAAAGTAACCATTCCATTCAATAATGTCTACTTTGATTATTTCTCTGGAAAGTAATAAATTCATAATCCATTTGTCATTAAATCTTTCTAGTTTTAAAAATATAAAAAAATTGTAATTATTTCATATCATTTATTAATTTTACGGTACATATAAATTCGGAGTATAGCACAAAAACCAACTAATTTAACAATATGAAAAATTTGTTGCTATTCATAATTTGATGCTTCGTGAAGATATTTTGCAACATTTATGGCTATGTGTTTTAGTATAAAGTTTATAAGGAGGGACAACTTCAAAACCCTGAAGATTAGTCTTATATTCAAACAGTATTAGAAAATCTGATAAAAAAAAAAAAAAGAGAAGTGAGAATGCTGTTTAAAACCCAATAAGCGTAATGGGGCTAAATTAATCCCGATAAAAATCTTGAAGTACTTACATAATAATAACCTTGAAGCAAAATACGGGGCAAGAATCACAAGAGGTACTTGACTAAAAGATTGATTTGTAATACCAAGTGATCAATCCCACAACGGCGCACCAAAATTTCCATTTTCCTTGAAAGCAAAGTGATTGCAATTGTCATAGAGTAGAAGATGAACGAGAGAGTTCTATGATTTAGTGTGTTTTAAATTAATTTATTTTTGTTTATCAAAATATTTCGATTGTTACTAATTTGACTATGATAAATCTTTTATCTATAGACAAAATTTGATTTTTTATCTCGATTTAAAGAAGAGAATCACTTTATCTTGGAATTCTAGTCTAAATTTAATATCTTAAAGGAATGCAAATGAAGATTTTGAATTTAAAATAGTTATTCAAATCCAAAATTGAAAGTTCATACGTGATATTTAATTTAGTGAAATAAGTTTGAAAACAAGAAGAGTTTTGTCTTCGAGAAATAAGAGATTTAGTGTAAATGAAAACAAGTAAAATGCAAATGACAAAAATGAAAGTGCATTCGAATAAGTGAATATGACAAGTAATATAAATTGTAAAAAATAAATAGCATAAAGTAAAGCTGTTCAAAAGGAAAGTAAACGCGCAAGTATGAAAATTGCAAGAAAGTAAAGTGCAGAAAAGTAATGAAAGCAATAAAAAGAACTCAAATGAACTTTGAAAAATCACTTGATCAGAAATAGAAAATAGTTTTGCAATAAAATAAAGTGACTGAAAGCAAATGGATTAAAATTAAACTTGCATTGAATTTGCAAATTATACAAAAATGAAAGTGGATAGAAACATAATGAACTAGACTTGCATTGTTTTGCTCGAGAAGTCAAGGACGTGAAAGCATTTAAGTAACAAGTATTTGCAAGAATTGAATTTTCAACTCCTAAATGTTTTCATCCTCTTGGTGTTTATAAACTTCCTAAGTAATTACCTTTTCCACAAGATTTTGATATGTGTCTAAAACAAAGATAACTGCTTAATGATTAATAATCCTTGTTTAATAAATACCAAATCCTTGTTAGCGATCCTTGTATTACAAGTAACTGATTAATTTTTGTCAGCAATCATTGTGTTGTCTTAGTCTAACATCTGCAATCGTTGTTAACTTCTTATTTAAATTCAAAATCTATCTTTTTGAATTCAAACTTGAATCTTCTATCATTTGCTGATTTCTCCTAGTCGAGATCTTCCACTCTTCTTTTCTTTAAGAATTTGTTAAGTGTAACTATTCCTCGAATCTTGATTTCGATTCAAAATCGAAATCACAATATTTATTTATAAAGCAAAAATGACCTTACTTGATTTCGTATTCAAACTACCATTATTAATTTCGAGCTCTTACTATCACTTCAACTCCAATAACTACTAAAGTTCTAAGTTTGCAAGATTCACTCGAGGTCCCTACTGATAGTTACGAAATCAAAGGTAACATTTCAGGTACAAAACTAAAACTAACATTAATTCCATAATTCTCCATTTCGATTCGTATTATCACTTCTTAATAGTAGATCGAAACCATTATTTAGACAACTCCCAAATCGAACAATGTCAGCTTAGATGACTTCATTACCTTTTATTCTAATCAGAATCATGTAGTCACAAAATAATCTTTCGACATGCCATCGAAATACCTTAAATTGAAAATATGTTATTTTTATACCAACAATTTTATTTTTAAAATAGTTTATAATTAAAATATTTTTATTTTTTTTAAAAGATAATTATTTACTTAAAAATAAGCATTACCAAACATGCTTTTAGCGGGTGCAGTAGATATGGGCTCCTATTTTAAGTAAGTGTATCATTAAACAAATTCAGTTACTCATCTCTTACTAATTTTCAGCAAATATTACATTATGCTCTTGTTGCTGAGTTTTCTGTTCTTTTTCTTTTTCTTTTGGTCTTAGGAGGTTTTTCCTTTCTTTTGGGTCAAACTGATCCAAACTGCAACAAATTTCATCTTTCGAGTCCAAATCTCAATTAAAATTGTCAAACAAATACTCAGGTGTTTGTACCCACTGTTATTATTGAAACATGCCATTTGACCTCTACTGTCAACTTTCAATAAATATATCACCATTCATAAAGAAATATGCCGGGATTCATTATTAGGAATACTTTTGACATAAGGACAAAAAAATCATATTATCGTCCAACTCCTTGAGCCATGAGCTCTAATATCTATTTTTGTAAAATATCACATATTCTTCTTTACATATTTATATAAATACTTATAATTAGGATAAGGCATCACATAATTAAAATTAATCACACACAATATTAAACGTGGTTATTATCATACTTACATTTATAGATAAAAATATTCAAATATACTATCAAAACAAAATTATATTGTCATTTTCAATGTTCTCTATCCCACAACTATAACACCACTATATCCATATATGTCTCCACCAAGCTCTTTCATTCTCATCTCATACATCTTTCCATAAGTCTAACAATCTCCCATTACAATATATTTCACAAAAATTTGGTTGACAAGCAATGAATCTTGCATGCTTATTATGACTTTTCTACATTTTTTTGTTAAAAATAAATGTCTCATATATTTTAATATTAATTACAAAATTTGAATCTATCAATTAAATAGAAAATTATTTATAATTATTAAAATAAGAATTTGAGTCAAACATAACAATTTTGATAAAGATAAACAAGAAATTAATGTGAAGTGTCCTGGTCATATGACAAAATTTGATTGTCATGCAAGAAATAAAATTAGAAGTCATTTAGCTAAAAATTTGTCATAGTAAGAGTCATCTGCACATATCTCAGACATTAACACTACACGACCCGCTAGCTAAAATTGATTTAGATGGTCTAGTTCAAATGAAGTTGAGAGATATATATTGTATTTAAATATTTATAAGTGTCATAATTTTTATATATGCAATACAAGCTGATGAAGATGATTTAATAACAAATATATTTTTGGGTGTAGACAAGGATGATTGTTGACTGTGCATACTTTATTGATGTAATTGGTTTTGGTAGAAACGTTATTTCTTTTCTTCTTTCATTTTTTAAAATATGAAAATTCAAGTAGAGGTATTACATAATATATATGTGGGACGTGATCTTCGTCAATGGTGGAATAATTTTTTGTGAAATAATAAGTTGCGTCTGGTGGAGTGATGCTAGCCGGTGCAGCTAAGATACTATTTGGATAATTTTTTTCTCTCCCATTTTAGCCGTTTGTCCTTTTAGTGTTGACCAAGTCGGAAAGTGCTTGATGAGACACTTTTTTTATTTTTTTTTTATTTCTATCCCTGAAATGTTAATTAAACATAAAAAGTTACTATTCCATTCAATAATATGTACTTCGATTCTTTCTTTGGAAAATAATAAATTCATAATGCCTTTATCATTGAATCTCTAGTTTTAAAAATATATATAAATTTGTAATTATTCCATATCATTTTTTTTAATTTTACGGTGGATATAAATTTGGAGTATAGTATAAAAATCATTTAACTTAATAATATAAAGAATTTGTTTTATATTTCCAATATGATGTTTTGTAGATAAACGTATTATTGTTGAGAAAATACTTTGCAACATTTATGGCTATTTGTTGTAGTATAAATTTTATAGGGAAGGGCAGACTCAAAATCCTAGCGATTAAATTCATACCAAGTGGTATTAAGAAAATTTCTGTTAGACAACAAAAAATAAAATGAACAGTGAGAAGAATGTTGTTTAAAATCCAATAAAGCATAATGAGGCTTAATCAATCCCAATAAAAATCCTGAAGCACTCACAAAATAAGAACCTTGAAGCAATATAGGGGGCAAGAATTAATCATAAGAGGGACATGACTAAAAGATTGATTTGTAGTACTAAGTGGGCTGTTAAGATTAGTAATGTATATGAGAAAGAGGAAAAGAATAAGAGAGAAAAGAAAAGTGGTAGGATTCTTTATTACAAAGTAAATCAGTCAACATTATAAGAATAGAAAAAATGATAAAAATATATATACAACAAATAAAAGACTAAACTACCCTTAAGATAAATAAAATAAATAAAATATAAATGCACTATATTATCTAACATCTCCCCTCAAACTCACGATGCATCAACAGGAAGCATCGAGAGTTTGCTAATCAAGAAACGAAAGCGTGGAGTGGAATGCGACTTTGTAAACAAGTCAACAATTTGCATGGAGGAAGATACGAAGGGTAAAGTGATGGTCCCATGCTGAAAGTGGTGTCGAGTGAAATGACAGTCAATCTCAATATGCTTGGTGCGTTCATGGAAGACTGAGTTGCGAGTGATTTGTATAGCACTCATATTATCACAATACATAGGAGTGAGTCCAAGGGAAGTGACACCCATAGACTCAAGTAACCAACACAACCAAACTATTTCGGCAGTAGTGGATGCCATGGCACGGTACTCAACTTCGGTAGAAGAGCGAGAGACAACAGCTTGCTTCTTACTCTTCCAAGAAATGAGAGAATCCTTCAGAAAGATGCAAAACCCTGTGGTAGACTTACGATTGGTGGAATCACCACCCCAATCAGCATCTGAGTAAGCACGTAATTTCAAGGAAGATGATAAAGGAAAAAGAAGACTCTGAAATTAAGTACCCCAAAGATAACAAAGAATGCGAAGAACAGCTGCCCAATGAACTGTAGTAGGAGAAGCAACAAACTGACACTACAACAAAAAAAAGGCTTTAGTGGCAATTTTTTAGTGGCCATATACTAATTGCCGGTAATGCCTTTCTCTAATACACTGTATTTGCGACAAACGAGTACTGACCACTAAATATGCTAATTTTAGTGGCAAATATCAGAAATGGTCACTAAACATTCTAATATGCTGAATTTCACTGCCGCAATCTTTTTCCATTCCCTCTACTATTTTTCCTTCTCTATTCTGAAAAGAGGAGCTTACCGAGAAACCCTTCACCATTCTCAACTCTGAACCAATCCCCCAATCCCAGAATCCTTCACCATTCTCAGAAACCCCAACCCCCCAAATCCCCAATCGTTGAACCCAATCGCTTCCTCTCAACCCTCGATCTCTCAACTGCAAATATCAAAGTCTCACTCTCCATTCTCCATTGCGTACGAGATAACGAGAAGCTGCAAGCTTGCAAATGACTGGCTACAAGTACATTTCTTTCTTCCTTTATTTCTTTCTTCCATTTCATATTGTATTGTATTTGATACTAGACATCATGAGCTTGCAACCGACCATCTCTGCTTCCCCTATCTCATCGTATCTTCCTCCTTAACCACATTTCTTGAATTTTTTTTTAACATTTTACCAAATTTCTGTGTTGGGTTTTGCTTGAAGCTTTTTTATGTTTTTGGAGTTGTGTTACTTTTAACTTTAAAGCTGAGCATGAAAATCTCTTATGGATTTCTCTGTTTTGTAACTAGCTACAACCCATCATTATCAAGCTTATTAGTGACTGAAGGAATTGGGTGGGAGGGTCCAAATCCTCTCGAAGAGAGTCTGGATTATCAGTATTTTCTTTTTTTGTTTTGTTGAGAGGAAGTGAGGAAGAGAGTTTCTCTTATTTTTTGTACAAACTTACCTCTGTTACTACAGTACTATTTAGCTATTTCTGGTCCAGTTCTATTAGACAATATTAAAAATTCCAAGTAATCTACCTGATTCAAATACTCAAATGTCTTCCCTTTTACATTGCATAATTTATTCAATTCATCATGCAATGACAATTTCGTGTTGCTAAATAGAAAAGAAGTTTATTAATTAGAAATTAATATGCTGACACTGTTACAGATGAAAATCTTGTAACAAGCAGAACA
Organism: Ormosia emarginata; assembly: GCA_029884605.1. NCBI lineage: Eukaryota > Viridiplantae > Streptophyta > Magnoliopsida > Fabales > Fabaceae > Ormosia > Ormosia emarginata. Next base: position 1,165,498 of record JAQQTP010000017.1, on the reverse strand, counting down.
CCTGATATATCCACGGGTTGATTTGTTGATGCACTTCATCTAGTAGTGGTCCATGCAGAATAGTCAAAGGAACCTGAAAATTCATTAACTTTTAACTGAAAGTTGTTATGAGAATTTGTTTGTAGCGATATTATATTTCAGAAAGCATTTAAAACCTGTCTTTCATGGTTAATGAGATATGTGCCATTTGGACGAAAGATATAGGCCCCAGAATTATGTGAGGGAAATCAAATTACAAAGTTATATTAAAAGTATAAGACCTGGAGGAGTAAAAGGTTAATAACATATTGGTATCTTTGGTAAAAATGTCTACTTGTGGATCTTTTTGATGAGTTCCATTATATCCTGAATAGTAAAGGTACCTCTGTTCAACTTGTTCCTCAACCTTTCATGTCAAAAATAAGAGTGTTAATCAAGTTTTAATTCTTTCCTTTTCATTTTTCTATCCAACCATGTAAAAGTCACAGCTGACAGAATATATTAGTTGGGAGTTTGCGAATGAAATCACCAGATGCAATTTTTAAGTGTGATTATTAGTTTTATTGATGTGGTAGTCTAGTCACCAGTGCAATTATGTTAGAGACCAAATAACAGCTAGATGTGTAATTCTATGTAGTAAAATGAACCAATCTCCATATTGATATTTTAAATTGCGGGTGGGGTAAAGTGGAAGAAATTCGAAGACACATTTTGAATTTCAATAATTAGGTACAACTCTATACTTCTATTACACATTTTGAATTTAAAAAAATTTAGGTACTACCTTTGAGAAGGGTATTCTTGCCTGTGTTTTACCCATAATTTACTATCTTTACTGGTTAATTTTATGTACATGGTAATTTTTCCTCCCTTTGGTTTCAGTAACCCATGCTGTCTTAGACCGGAAGCATGTTATGTGCATTCTTTTTATCAGAGACTTGAAAGATACAATTATGCATTTATGAATTTATTGAGATTTATATATGATGGAATTGTTGGACTGCCTAGGGGAGGTTAGCTGATTGAATTACAGTCCTGAACAAGAACATTGTACTACTTAAGGTTTTGTTGATTGGATTTTTTTTTCATTTTAATTTTGGATGCATATAACCAAAATAACTTTTAGATCAAATGAAGACCTCAGGGATGGTATTGCCTAAACTGCTAAACTTACCTGGTTTGGACTCTGGATTGATAAATTGCCATTTCCTGTTGGAAAGCACTTAGCTTTATATCCAATCCAGACAAAAGCAGTTGAACTTAAAACACGTTGCAGTGCTCATTATTTGCAAGAACTCTTGAATATTACTTCTGATGCTGCTTCACAAATCAATAACCAAATGGTCCTAATCCAAAGACTGCAAAATAGAATTTAACATGGTAGTAGTTGAAAATACAAACTTCAATATGATTTAGTCATGAAAGAGAAATCTGTCAAGGGTTCTAAATTTCAATATAGCCAGAATAGAAATTTTAGGAATAGTGTTACTACTTAATACTTATAGTTAGATTAGATCTAGAGTGATCATACATAACTATAACTAGATGGGGAAACAGTGTGAGAATGATATTGATATCTTGGTGGAACTCATTCTTAAACTATGCAATTTTCTTCTATATTGCTTATTAACAAATCTGACTGTGTATGATCTTGAGTTTTTGCTTGACTACTCTCTATTTATATTTATCCTGGGTGAAATTTGAGTGAGAAAAGAATTGCCTTATCTTTCTTCCTACCATTAATTTGAAGTCAATTTAATATTTCATAAACTCGGCTATCTTCTGTGGTAGCCTTAGCAACAGATTCATGCAAATCTGAAGGTCTGCTTCATCAAAACGACTAACCAGTTGTGTAATGTAATACTGCAAGCTGTTAGACATGTCCTCATATTTCTTCATCCAATATTCCTTTTGATCCCTTTCATTTTGAGCTGCCCATTGCCACGTGCCTTCACTTTCTTCTTTTTGCAGTCGTTGCCTTTGAGCTTCGAGTCTCCATTGCTCCTTTTCTTACTCTAGCTCTTGAGTTTTCAACTCCAAACGCCTCGCTCTCTTGTTTGCTTCCTTGAGTGAATTATAATATTCTGCAGCCAAAACCTGTCTTTGATCGGAGCGTCGTTTCACTTCAACCAGAGCTTCTTGTAAAGATTGCATCCTTTGGTCTTGTGCTCTAGTATTTGCTTCCAATTCTTCTTTCTCTTGCAAAATCTTCTCTATCATTTCTTCTTGAGCACTTACCTTCAGTTGTAGCTCCTGGACTTCTAATGTGATCTTATTTGATTCTACCTTTCTTCCTTTTCTTGCCCTTTTCACTCGGCTCAGAGCTTCAGCAGCATCAGCTTGTGCATCCTTTAAGTCTTCAATCTTGTCGGCTAACTTTTGGCATCGACTTGTGTGAATGACGACTTTTAACTCAGCGGCTTCCTTCCCTTGTTCCAAAAACTGCATTTGTGCTTTCATCCTCTTTATCTGGGTGGTCATTTGAGATATAATCTGGAAGTGATTTTCATCACTTGACACTGCCTGAGGGGTACTATTTTGTGCTTTCCTTGTTGCTCTCCATTGCAGGTACTCGGGAGTAGGAATTACCATACGTTTTCCTAGTTCTTTCGCTCCTTCCCTATGAATAATTTTCCAAGCGTCCCTAACCTCTTTTTCCTACTTGGTAGTGCTTCCATCTTTCCTATATAAAAAGTTGAATCCTCTAAGCTATACTTTGTCAGGCACGTGCTGAGTCCATTGGAGTTGTCTAAGCACAAAGACTGGTGAAAAGGATACACAACCTCTCACACCCATTAAAGGAACGTTAGAAAAGTCACCACAACTGAGCACTATTTCTTCCCCATGATACCAAGAGCAAACCCATTTGAAAGAGTCTGATCCCATCTTCATGAACTCGTCTTTCCATTCATAAGCTTTCTTCTGCTTCACTAGCATGCGACCAAAATTCCTTAGCAGATCAGGTAAGAGGCCTAGGCGGTTGTGTACATCCATGTGCGTTATGATCTAAACATATAACATATGTGTGCAACATTGGATCATCCCCCTCCTTTTTTGTGGCAAATCTCCATGGTCAAGAAAGTATCAGCGAGAATAGCAGGGATTAGATTTGCCCTATGATTCTCAAACTTGAAGAAAGCATCCATTGCTGCTTGGTCCACTACATCTGAAGTGAATGAGAATAACACTAATCCAAAGATGGTTAGTGCCAATGTTTTGTTAAAGAGATCCCACCTTCTTTGTTGTGTTAGTAGCTCAAGATGTGCTTCTAGGTAACTCTTCTTCAATCCTTGTGTTCCTCCTCTCTTTTCCATGCCTAACTGATTTGCCTGAACCCCTACGAGTTCTGCTATTTTTCCTTTTGACACATAATGTCCTCCATAAAGATAAACATTAGGGTACTTAGTCATTGGGAGTCTCAACATGATTGCATACTCTTCTATGGTCGGTGCAATATCCAAGTCGGGCAACTCAAAACATTTCAGAGAATAATTCCAAAACTGGGTAAGGCCACTCAAGACAGGTTCTTCAACAGGAATGCACAACAAATCTAGGATCTGTCTATAACTGCTTGAAAACTCTGATCGAGCCTTAAGAGTTATGTGTTGAGTAATGTCCTTCACACACCTTAGATCACTGTCATTTACTGTAATCTTCATATTTCTCTTAAGATTAACTGCATTGCTGGTGTTTTTTCTTTAGCATATCTCTTCCATTCCTTGCTATTGAATGAGTACTAATCTTTTCACTTTACCAAGTAAACTCACCCTACAAAAAGAAAAAAAAAAGAAAAAGAATGTAAGCAAACCAGAAAAATGAAGAATGCATCCTAAGGATACCTCTCATCAAGGTAATTCTAAAATGTACCCTAACATCCTACATGGAGAAATCCTTATAGCGTCGTAAACCCAAAGGATTACGTATGATTTGCTGTTGCATGCCCTCTTTATTTTTTTTATGCAAGAAAATGACATGAAAATGTAAGATGATGCATTTATTTTTGGGAATGTCATGCAAATGCAAGGTAATGCATGTCCTTTTTTTATTTTCTTTTTTGTTTGAAAAATGCTATGAATGTCATGCAAATGCAAGATGATGCATATCTTTTCTTTTATTTCTCCTTTGTTTGAAAAATGCTATGAATGTCATGCAAATGATATGAAAATGCAAGATGAAACATCCCCCCTTTTTTATGATTTTTTTTTTAAAAAAAATGAATGATATGAGAAATGAACAGATAAAGAAGAAGTATACTCCCTTTGTGCCCTAATCAGGTGAAACTTAACAGTTAGATTTCCTTAAAGCCAAGACTCTAATTTTGACAGCCACTATATTCCATCTATCAGTGCAAGGTTTTTAGGACAAATCTAGACCTCTAAAAGTCATGATCCCCAGATTGCCCTTATCACGAAAGATAGAGACCCAATTCATGAATTAATCACAAGTAGGGATAAACCCTCTCAATATGACTAATCCATGATGTTGGTAACAATCTGAGTGGTGTCTCAACCAATGTCAAGTGAGCATGAAGTCCCTCAATAACAAATGTCGAGACTCTTCCTATTCCTCGGGTTCGCACAGACTCGGGTATAGAGCCCAAAAAGTGTGTGAGGTAAGTGTTAGTGACGTGTGTGAGGAAGCATACAAACCTACACAAAAATTTTAAAAGGCTAAAATTTACCCCCCCAACTTGCAAAAAAACATATATACAACAGCCAGCTAGTAATTATCTATCCTAGGGTTTCAACAATTAAGCACAAAATATATATACAAGTTAAAATATACACAAGATAACGATACCAAATATTTACACCAAAGTATTAAACAAAAACTATTTACAAATAAATAAGAAAACAGAAAAAAAGACAAAAAAAGGTAAAATAAATAAATAGAGATTATTAATAATTTGCACAACTAACAACAACAGGCTTGACTCTCCAAATAGTCCCTAGTGGAATCGCCATTTGTCGCGACCGGGATCGCAGTGAAATAGCAGCTCAAATGATTTTAAAAGATAAAAATATGGAGTTGCCACCAATTTTATTTAAATTTAGGAAAAATTAGAAAACTTTTTTTAGAAAACAGTCTTTGAAAACCAGATTGGATTCAGAAGTCGGTTATGGTTAAGGAAGGGTGGAAACTTAATCCTACAGCACCCCTAACACACTCGTCTTAAGACGGTACCTTAAGTCAATTGTGCAAAAACTTGATAATCTCAAATTTATTTATTTTACCCCTCTTAAAAAGACTTTGTAATTATTTTATTTTATTTTATTTTTTTAAAAAGAAAAAAAGAACCAAATTGTGAAAATTTAATTTTGGCTTGACAGAATGAAAATTATACTCCTATGTACCCTTAGGTGCAATGAGGAACTCAAAGTCACGTAGTTCTTTAGAAAATATATGTGAGTTGATTGATTTTAATTTAAAAGATTTTTTTTTAAAAAAAAGGGATTTTATTTTGAAAACAAAAATCATCCTTGCGCGGGGTTCAAGTTAGCACTAGGCTACTCAATAAACCCTTATGATCCAAACGACATTGAAGATAACATCTGCTATTCAATCAACATCATTGGTCATTGCATTCATTAAAATATTTTTTCATTTTTTTATTTTTTATTTATTGTTATTTTTTTTATTTTTTGGTATTGTTTTTATTATCTTTTTTTTGTATTTTTTTGTATTTTTTATTTTTTTCACTTAACAAAGTACTATAAAAGTTATCTAATATAAAAAAACACACTTAGCTCTTTAAATCAGAGGCAATAAACATGAAGCTAAAAGGAAAACTAAAGAGTCAAGGTCCCAAAAAGAGATTCATAATATAAAATAAAAGAGAGACCTATACTCTTTCAGAATTAAAAACCGAACAACACAAAAAAAGGGTTGCCCTAAAACAAAATAAACAGCCCACATTCTTGGTGACTTCTTTTTTAATTTTTATTTCAACTTACCCTTTTTTTTTAAAAAAAAATTCAGCAACCTAAAAATAAAATAACTAAATAAAAAAATAAAAAAATGAAAAAAGCCTAAACTCACAGTAGCGGGAAACAAGGTAAAAGCATTCAAACCAAATAAAGAAAGAAACAATGGGAAATAGGGCTATGATGAAGAGAACTGGGACTACACACCTCACTGGCGGCGGCAGGGGAGGGCTCGACTATGGCTTGGGTAGAGCGGTGTCGGTGGAGCGGTGTCGGTGGAGCGGTGCTGCAACAGATGCTGGTCCTAGCGGTGCGTGGTTCGAGATCCGAGTGGGAGGTGGCGCACAGTGCTGCGCGAACGGCGGCGTAAATCGCGGGTGCGGCTCAACGGAGCTTTCTGGTTCGCGTTGAAGATGGTGGCTATGCGTGGACGGCCAGCCGTGGATCTCCGTTCACAGCAGTTGCTTGGATCTTGGTGACTTCGGACGATTGGTGCGGCAGTTTACGGTGCAGATGGGCTCTGGTTCAGAGTGACAAGAGCAGGACGGTATTGGCTGGTGTGGCTCGCGAAGGGGCAGGTGGCGAGGTGGCTGGTTCGCGCAGTGGTTGGTGCTCACGGTTTGATGGCTATGAAGGATGGTGAAGGTGACTTCACGTGGTGGGTTTCACGGTGAGGGGCTGAACGCATGATGCATAGTGAAATGGAAAGTGGTTGATTGGGTTGGTTATGGGAGGAAGGTGGGGGTGCACAATTTTGGGTGATGGTTCACGACGGTTGCATGACATGGTGGTGAAGGGAAGTACGGTGGTTACTTGGTTGAGGTTGAAGTTGAGTGGCTTCGGTGAGGTCACGGTTTGGGTGGATGGGTGGAGGTGAGAGTGAAGATGGAAATGGTGATGAAGATGGGGGTGGAGGTGGTCACGGTTGGGTGACTCTTGGTGGGTAGTTATGGTGATGTTGAAGGTTGAAGGTAGTTAGAAAAAAATGGTGAAGATGAGTGAGGTTGGAAGATGAAAGTGAAGGGTTGCTTGAAGGGTGGTGGAGCAAGGTGGTGGCTTAAAGGGTGGAGTGATGGTGAAGATGTTGAAACTTGATAGAGGTTTTGGTGAGTCAACTCGGTTGGGTGAAGGTGAGTGAGTGATGAATGTAGTGGAGGTGGCTTGCTGATTATGGAAGATGAGTGGTAGAGGTAGAAGATGAGATGAAGATGAAAGTGAGAGTCAGGGAAATGGTGAGTGAAGATCCAAAAAAGAAAGCAAGCCCCTTGGTCTTGTATGTGAATGAGCCCAAAAACAGTCAGTGAGCCCCTTTTTTTATCCCTCCAAAATGGAGACCCCCCAAAACCGTGTGTGAGAGGGAGTGAATGTGAATCAGAAGTGAAAAATCTCCTCCCCTGGTTGCTCTACGTGAGACCCCCTCCAAAATGAGTCTCCCCCTCTCCTCTGTTTCTGTCCAAAAAACCTCCCCCTCTCTCTGCTCTACGTGAGTCCTTTAGAGCAATCCAGAAAAGAAAAAAACTTTGGGTGTGTGTGCAGCCAGTGGAACGTGAGCCTGGAGGGGAGCAGCAGCTAGCAATAATGCCAAAAGAAAGTGGGAGCCAAGGAAGCTTGTCCTCCTCTGCCAAAATGTTGTATGTGTTGCAATGCCTGTATTGCTGTGTTTGCATGGCCAAAAAAGGAAAAAGAAGATAGAGCAGGAAAAGAACAATTGTTTCCTTCCAAAAAGAAGAAAAACAACCAAAACAACAGCCTGCATCATTCATTTTTTCTTTCGTTTTTCCTTTTTTTTGGTTTAATTATTTTTTTTTTAAGAAAACAAAGTAGGCTTATTCTGTTTGGGCTAAGAAAAAGGGCCAAAAAGTGGACCTCAATTTTTAATATATTTTTTTAATTTCATATAAGTCCTTTTTTTTTAGTCCGGTCAAAATTGAGTGTTCACATATCTTATCTATCTATTCATTTCTATTACTCAATAGCTTCAATGAAAATTGATAATCAAGTGTTTTACAAGGGTTTTGCGAAAATATTTTATATACTCAATTCACCCCCTCTTGAGTATTGAGGCCACTTAGTAACACATTGTACAAAGTTCTTAGGCTCAAGGTCCACTACATGAGTTTTTAGGCTCAAGGCCTTTTGCATAAGTTTTTCTGGCTCAAGGCCCATTGCATAAAGTTTTTTGGCTCAAGGACCTTTAACAGTATTGATGAGAAAAGAAAGAATAACCAGGAAAGTCATAAAGCAAATCAATGAGTTTTGCTACTATTCGACCTTGATCCTGTTGTGGAAAAAGTCCTTAAGGGTTGTGGAACTAAGAGCAACTCAATTAAAGCTTTGATGTGCAAAAAAAATATATTTACCCAATTTGTTCATGAGAATCTCCATAATGGGACATCCATTGCATCATGTATCATCTCATGCATCATATGCATTTACAAAGTCAACACAATTTCTTTTTTAGTTCCCAAGGCCTTATGCCCATTGCCTTTAGTTTCAGTGTCCCTGCACCCGTTGCTTTTAACTTTCACGATAAGTTAGGGTCTTATGCTAATTGCCTTTTCCTTTTCGGGTCCCCGCACCTGTCACTTTTAGATTTCACGGCAAGTCAGGGCCTTATGCTCATTGTATTTTCCTTTACGAGTCCTCATACCCATCGCTTTTAGCTTTCATGGCAAGTCAGTGTCTTATGCTCATTGTTTTTTCCTTCCCGGGTCTTCGCACCTATCGCTTTTAGCTTTCACGGCAAGTCAGAGCCTTATGTTCATTGCATTTTTTCCTTTTCGGGTCCCTGTATCAATCGCTTTTAGCTTTTATTGCAAGTCAGGGCCTTATGCTTATTGCCTTTTCATTTCCAAGTCCCCATACCCATCGCTTTTAGCTTTCATGGCAAGTCAGAGTCTTATACTCATTGCCTTTTTATTTCCTGGTCCCCATACCCATCGCTTTTAGCTTTCACGGCAAGTCAGGACCTTATGCTCATTGCCTTTTTCCTTTCAGGGTCCCCGCACCCGTTGCTTTTAGCTTTTGCAGGAAGTCAAGGCCTTACGCCAATTGTCTTTAATTTTTCGTGTCCCTGCACCTGTTGCCTTTAAGTTTTCTGTCAAGCTTCGGCGGATATCCGACTCTGCAAGCTTTCTACTTTCTGCTTTAAAGATTTTTCTAATGTTTTCTCAATTTAAATAAACATTGGTGGCAACTCCATTGATTTTCAAAAAATCTTATATTTTTTGTCATCCCATCGCAATCTCGGTTGCGATAGCGACAAAATTATCCTATTTTATTAGTAACTGCAAATGCCAAATTTGTTTTAGGTTGAAGAAGACCTAATCTAGTTTCTTCAGACTTGAGATGAGGAAGAGCATCCTTAAGTATAGGCAATAGATCCTGATGTAGCAGAGATGCTCTGACAGGTTCATAATCATCAGTGACAACCTTCAAAAACTGGATGAGTCGGGTGTGGTTATGATATTCCGCATATTATTTGGCATCACTTTTGTGTTCCATGGTTGGTTCACACAAGATCAGTTGATTCCAAACAGATTTCATTTGAGTTCCTTTAAGAGCTAGTACTGATGAGATAGATCGAAAATGGTGTAACGATTCTTGAGATGATCCTATCCTTCTTTGGTAGTTTCGAAACGCTCAAATTACAAATGAATACTCAGGGTAGAGGTATTCCGAAACTAGGTGATAATCTGATAATTTCTGCTATCACTATCTTCTAATTTGTCAGCAAAATTTTCTTCAGTGTCATACTCATTTTTTGTGGGGCACATGATGTCACCTGTCACATATCTCCAGAATTTGCGTCCTTTTAAAAAATCACATATAACCTCAACCTAATGAGTGTAATTAGAACCATTAAGTAGAACTGGAAAAAGTTGAGCAACTTTGAATTTTTCCATTATAACAAATAAAGGCAATGTAAAAAAAAAAGTGTACTTTCAAGATTGAATTGATGAAAAAAGATCTCAAAAACAAAAAGATCTCACCAAAAAATCTTGAAAAGAGGTTAGGTGTCACATCAGCACTAGTGTCAACATCAACACTAGTGTCCAAGTCATTAGCTGCATCAGCCCCTGAGACATGTCAGCGTGTTGTGTCAGCGTGGGCGCGGGTTGGAGGAGCGGGTTCGTTGATGGATCGGAGGACGGTTAGAAGGACGGTGATGTCAGTGCCAATGAACGACGCCGGGAAGGTGGCAGATCGGAGATGACCGACGATGAGGTATTTCAATTGTGAAGGGAAAAAAACAGAGGAAAACAGCGGAGAACAAGAACCTAAGCTCTGTGATACCATGTGAGAAACGGAAGAGACTTGCGAAGATTTTTGTATTCTCTGAATGTGTTGAGTGCAATGATCTTTACACTTATTTATAAACCTATAACTATGCATAAGATACAAGTACAATGCACATTATTCATATTTTACACATGTTACATATTTTATACATAACATATATTTTACATGTGACTCACATTTTACATGTTTTACACACTAACACCACAATTCAATAAGCCAGAACAATGCATTCTTACCCATATAACTCAACACAAAACCAGCAACCATAATGCATATATCTCTCCATGGAACCAACTAAAACCCATAAGCTTAACCCGTTACAAAAGGGCCGACACATGTCATTTCATGGAAACAAATAAAAACCTATAAGAATAACAAGCATATATCCAGCCCCAAGACCGGTACAAAGGGATTTGCACGTATTACTGCAACCAGCAAATTGCTGACATAAGACCCAACTACTCGTTCATCACCTACACACCTATGTGAACTCAGCTATATGCTTGAGCTTCTACCCCAAAACCAACACATAATCTTTCCTTAATAAAGAAACATATCCTAACACAAACCCAAACCTGTCGCCAAGCAGAAACTTCAAAAAAGCAAACAGACGCCATTCTAGAACAAAAACAGAGCTCTAATAATCGTCAACCCAGAATCATCTCTAACCATAAGCCCAACATCAAGACACATAGCAATGAACACAGCAGCATATTGTTCAAGCAACGTCAAGCTTATAGTAATGAGAACAACCCCGTAGCTGAAGGGAAATAAGAACACCAGCCTATAAATAGATGAAGCACATGCAAGTGCACAGAGCCCAAACATACTTTAATATTCACATTCCATCGCACTGTACTCAACAAGTAAGCCCAATCAAGCTCAAAAACTAATTAGTTTGGAGGCCAACTATAGAGTAATTATAAATTTTAGTTTTCTAAAAATATAATTGACGTTGTATTTATCCTCTTTTTAAAAGAGAAATAAAATTGGTTCTGTAAAAGAACTTCTGAAAATAGAAAAAAATTATTTAGATAGTAATAGATTCTTTATATACTCTTTTTCTTTTGATGTCGTCAACTCTAATACAGATAATGTTACGGGAAATCTTGAACAGAAACCCATAAAACAAGGGCCATTAAAACGTTATCAAAACCTTTTAAATAGCTTTGCATAGTTGCATTTCTAGTGCACGCCAGATAGGGGCAGTGACAAATGCAAATGCATGCAGCTTTTATTTATTTATTATTATTATTATTATTATTATTAGCACATACATGTAGATTTTCCTAAACTCAAAGAAACCATAATTATTATTAGCACATACATAATACATTTGCTTCACCATCCGAGATATCAGCGAGGCCTCCACCTTAGAGTTCTATACTTATGCTCTCCACGTTGTTCATATACAAAATCAAGCTGAGGAATGATCTTGTAAAGCAGATCATCCACATGCTTGCTATACCACAGTCTCCATCTCTTCCAGAAAATAAGGGGAAGAATGACAAGTTCAAAGCCAAAAGTGAATCCCAACTCAGCACTTAAGAAATTCCAATCAATTGAACTATGTGTTTCAGAAGCTACTAGTGGTGACTGTGACAGCCCTTGTACTCCATCATCACTACAATTCTTGGTTAGTGGAGCTCCACATAACCCTCCATTGCCTTTAAAGGAATCAGGTTCAAAGGACTGAATTTGTGTACCTATTGGAATTTTTCCCACCAAATGATTAAAGGAGAGATTCAAAACTGAGAGGAAAGTTAAACCTGCAATCTCTCTGGGAATTTCTCCACTCAACATGTTATTTGACAAATCTAAGCACTCAATCTGTGTCAAATTTCCTAAAGATGATGGGATATGACTTGAGAAAGCATTACATGACAAGTTAAGACCTTTCAATGCTCTGAAACTCATAAGCTCTTCGGGTATTGGACCTGTAAAATCGTTGGACGAGAAATCCAAGTAAGTGAAGACAGTGAGGATTTTGACCAATTTCATTTGCAAACCTTTGTTGACAATTGTTACCGAGTCCAGGTAGGTTCCACCAGATTGGCCAGCTTCTACAGAATAAGAGAATATGTGATCGATCGCAGCTTGAGGTTCCCCTGCAAATAATTTGGCTAATTTTACAACAAGAACTTTGTCAAGGACTAGCAACATGTCCTTGTAACGAATAGAATGATGGAAATCATACATATCAAAAAATAAATTGCCTGACTTTTCATGCGCATCATCTTCATAACCCACCATTGCTATCCAACTTTTCAAGAGTGCTCCTGGTACTATGCCGGTGAAATTGTTGGAAGCTATATCAACAATATGAAGCCTCTCCCAATTGCCTGTGCTATGTGTGCATCCAATGGGACCATGGAGTTTGTTTGACCTTAAAATCAAAACTCGCAGGGTGGAAATGTTCTTTAAGAAGCATGGAAATCTATCACTCAATAGATTATTTCCGAGGTTTAAAACTTCTAGGCTCTGGCAGTTGGCCAAAGAATTAGGAATGGCACCACCCAAGAGATTTCCATTGAGATCAAGGAACCTTAAATTACATGAACTTGGAAATGTATCAGAAATATAACCTGTTAGTTTGTTTCCAGCAAGATCTAACACCCTGAGAGTACTACTCCTTTTCAAACACTCGGGAATGAAGCCATTGAAGCTGTTATGAGAAAGATCAAGCATTCGAAGAGTAGAAGAATTACAAAAGGATTCATGGATTTTTCCATGAAAGCTATTGTTTGATAGTGACAGGAAATATACGAAATGGAGGTGCTTCCCTATGTCAGGTGGGAGAAAGCTGAATCCATTGCTTGAGTAGTCCAAATAGGTGACATATTTCATGAAAATGGGAGGCAACCCTTGGAGTTGGTTGGAATGAAGATCAAGATTTAACATATTAGAGCTAAGATTTTCAAAGGGCCCTTCCAAATCTGTCAGAAAATTGTTGGAAAGATTCAGAATAACCAGAGAGTCGATTCTCCAAATCCAGTTAGGTATTATTCCTTGAATTTGGTTGTTGGATAGGTCTAGACTACCTAACTGGGATTGATTTCTCAAGAAACCTGGGAATTCCCTCAAGTTGCAAGAACCCAGCAATAGATTTATCATACCGGGAAAGGATGAAAAGCCATGATCATCATTGAAAGTTGTATCAACTGACACATTGTTGTGTGAAAGGCCTAATGTGTAAAGATTTTGCAGCCTCCGAATCAAATCTAGTTGTATAGTGCCATTGAACTGATTTGAAGAAAGTTGGAGGAAGCCTAGTCTTCTAAGATGAAAGAGAGACACAGGAATAGGCCCTTGTAGTTTATTGATGCTCAAATCAACCAACTGTAATGCAGAGGACGAGGCATTTGGGAATTGTTCCAACAAACCGGAAAATCCATTATGAGAAAGTGTAAGCTCCTGCAAGGATGGAAGTGTAAAAATAGATGAAGGAACCCTCCCATTGAGAAAGTTATCACCTAGATTAATGCTGAGGAGATTTACAAGTCCCCCCCAATGAGTAGATGAAATTACTCCTGTGAAATCATTGTAGAGTAGGGATAGATATTTGAGGTTCTTGGACATATTGAAAGACGGAAGAGGGCCACTGAAGTTATTAAATGACAAATCTAGGTGAACAAGTTGGGTGAGTCCGAACAATGAAATAGGGAGTGTACCATTGAATTGGCAGTTAGATAAATCTAATGTAGACAACTGCTTCAGATTGGAAATACCTGATAACTGTCCAGAGAAATTTGTATTGCTAAGATTCAAGGTATGAAGATATCCATCTTGTGGGAATTTTGGCAAGGAACCACGAAGATCTGGATTATCTGATATGTCAAGGACCTTTAGTGTTTGTATTTTGAAGATATCCTTTGGTAAAACACCACTCAAACCGCAACTGCTGAGCTGCAAGGTGGTCAAATTGGAGAAATTTGCAAAGGATTCTGGCACTTGACTTGACATATTATTCAGGTTCAGTCGAATTACTGAGAGTGACTGAAGCTTTGATAGTGAAGAATCAATTGGTCCTGAGAGGTTGCAAGATGACATGCTCAGAACTTGTAGATTTTGCAGTGAAGATAAGGCATGGCACCATTGCTTTCCATCAGCAGACACCCTTACACCATCCAGATACAGTTTTGTGATTTCTGTAAGGTTCTGCACAAACATACCAATATTTGGCTTCTCCAATATCATGGTACGTTGTGAGGTAAAAGATGAGACAAATCAAGAGTAGCCAACTTTGTTAGTTGAGAGATCTCAGTTGGAATTTGTTCCTCAAAGCCAGCATTTGACAAATTCAAATACCTCAAATTCTTTAGCTTGCCAAACTTCGAAGGAATCGAAGTCATTATAGGCCAAATTCAAACTCTGCAAATATTGCAGATTGAAGAGACTTGAATTGTCAAGTCCTCCGGAAATAAATTCCTCGCTCAAGTCAAGAGCAATAACACGTCCATTGTTGCATGCTACTCCATTCCATTGACAGCAATCACTGCCTTGATTCCAATGAACCAGTTTTTTGGATTTGGCATGGTTGAACATAAGGTTGTTCTTCAAATGGAGCAACAAGAATTGCTGATGATCAAGACAGTGGCTGGTCGTTACAAAGACATTGATACTCAAGTTTATGAAGCAAAAGGGTATAATAAAAGGCAACAAGACTAGATGAAGTCTCATTGTTGATGATTATTAAGGGCACCCCTATGATGAGTAGCTGCTTAAAGAAGGGTGAAGATGGCCTAGCCTTGAAGATATTCCTTTTTATAGATTCAAAATTAAACATTTTTATGGTTTGCTTGATGATCTAAGTCTGACACCAGCGTTTAAGTTCCTCCCTTACATTGCTACCTAGTCATCAACTTTGAATTTTTTAGCTGCTCTTTTCGTGAACGACCTTCCACTCACCCTTTTTTGACAAGTAAGTAAATGAAGTAGACAAATCAAGAGTGGGAAACTTTGTTAAGTGAGAGGTCTCAATTGGAATCTGGTCCACACGTATGATATTTGACAAATTCAAATACATCCAATTCTTTAGGTTGAATTTCGAAGCACTGAAAGTAACTAAATTCCTCACTGAAGTACAAGTACTAACACATGCCTTGTTTCATGCTATTCCATTCGTCTCTCTAGTCATTAGCCAATTCGAAGTTGTTGTTGAAATAAAGCGACTTGAGTATTCGATGACATTGCAAGTGATCATTGTTAGTCTGATAATTTTTCTCCTAAATTGTATGGAAATTATTAAGTTGAATTAATATTTGTCTTCTAAACATATTGGTAAGGGAGACCGCAAATTCTATAAAATTGTAAAAAATTGGACAATACTTTATGTACGTTAAATTGGTGAAATTTTGACAAAGAAAATTATTCTAGACGGGGAAAATAAATCCTCCATTGTTGTTTTAACTGAAAAAAAAACACAGTTCCATCGTTTTTAAATCTTCAAAGCATTTGACGAGGGCAAAAGTGTATATTTCTTAATCATAATGAAGATTTACTAAAATTAGTTTGTAGGGTTAAACTCAGTTTGCCATTTAGTGGTTTGAAGTGATATCATTTTACTAACATGTGGTTTCGACTTTATCACCTTACCCCTGTTGTTAGTTCTAGTAACATGTTGTTCCCTTGTGATTTCATTTCCTTTAACTTTTATATTACAGATTTATTAACTTTAACTATGAAAGTTACAATAAATCTACTACAATTCTTTTTTTTTTCTCCCAAAAATAATTTTCTCCTTTCCTGAAATTAAAGACCTTAGACAAACTGAAAATTTTGTTTGTAAATGTATGTTATCTCTCTAGATATAGGTGTTTGTTCAATTTCAAAGGTTCTCCTTTAATGCCTCAAACACTAGTGCTCTGTTTATATTTCTGTTGTTTATTTTCTTTATGTAACAATAAATTCTCAAATGATACTCAAGACTTTGTGTATTCCACATGCTAACATTATTTGGATTTCTCAAGTCTTTTAGTTTCTTAGAAACTCGTGTAGTAACTTAGCTTCATATAGTCTAAGGCAAGTGGACATATGTAGAAATGGTTTAGAGAGTTAGTGTTGTGGTAACAAGTGAGCTCTACTGAGCAAAAAAAATATTACCTCTGAAAAGCATAACTTGATGTGTAAACACATTAATTTGATGGTGTTAGTATCGAAAAAAAAAGATATATTTCGATAAGTGAGTAGCTATTTAGTAGTTATTAGCAATTTGATTATTGAAGATTTGAAGACAAAAGAAGTTGTCAAGAGTAGTTATTAGTGGTTACGAATAGTTATTGGTGGTTACAAGTAGTTAGGATCTTTGTTTATAAATATTAGTTTGTACAATGTAATAAGAGTTGAAACTTGTAAAATCCCTACACATCCCACACATATAAGAGGATTCGACGGGTGCACTGCAAGTTTTCAATCAACATTTACAATTCAGTCAAGTTTGCTTTTATTTACTTCTTTTCATTCTTTTTAATTCAGCCAAGTTTATTCTCTTTTATTTCATTTCAAGATTTTTATTGCTTTCTTTACGTGCTTTCATTACTTTTCAATCAAATTTATCTTTTTACAAGTTTAGTTATCAATTCTTTACATGCTTTCATTTTTATTTTACTTTGATTTCTTTATTTGCACTTGTTCGAATACTCCTTATTCTTTATATTTATGATCTGAGTTACCTAATTATTGAAAAACCCATAGAGGAAGTGATTCCCTTCCTCGAATTGAAATCGAGAATCAAACTTTGTCCACAGACAAAGAGTTTACCAAATTGCCGAAAAATTGATAAAATTTTCAGTAAACAAATTGGCATGCCCGGTGGGACTCAGTAAGGGTAACGTGCATCACAATTGTTTTATGAGTTTATCCTTTGATAAGTTGCTCATACAATAAAGAATAAAACTGGAAACAGTTTTTAAATCGGTACTAAAATCGATTACAAAGGCATATATGTATTCTTGTCTTTATCTGCAATTGCTGGCCAACATTATATTCGATTGGTCAGAAAAGAAGTAAAAATAAATATATATATTTTGAGATATGTGCCTCAATATTTATGGCCAAGATGCTACTATGGAGTGTCAAACATGACTAAGTCTTTCACATTCCAATGGTTTGAAAAAAAAATGAGGTAGATCGAAACTATTCGACTCTTAACACCAAGATAAAATTAGTGAACTCATTTTCGACAGGCAAATAAAAGTGCCACTGCCTTCCAATCACTTCAGCCATCTTCATGAAATTATTATAACATGTTACTCTTTTTGGCTTTAATCGAAAAAGTTGGCTAAAAAATTATTGAACAAGGATCTATTCATGAAATTATTGGCTTTAAAAAAAAATATTACATAAAAAAGAATTTGTCAAATTGGTAGAGCTGCTCATTGGTGGATCTATTCATTTGGTTTAAGCCCATATATTATTATTTGACTCCTTAGAAGTGCAGAGATCAACCTATGGTGAAGTGGAGTTCACCAGGAGAGATCTATCCTTATGAATATGTCTAAACTTGACTTACCACTGGATTCTACAACTTCTGGTGAAAGGCATAAAGTTGCTCATTGGCTCTGACTGGAGAAGAATAAAGTGTGCCAAAGTATTCAAAATTTTCATGGCTATAAAACCATGTCTTGACTGTTGAGTGCTGACATGCTATAATGGTTGGGGACTACTCTTAATTTCAAAATCGAAATTTTGAATGCTGACATACTATAATGATCAAAATGGTATAACCATTTCTATTGGGTTCGACCATTAAAAAAAAGAAAAAGAAAAATTGAAATGGCTTTAAAATCAAAATCGAAATTTTGAGTGCTGAAAGGTCGTAATGGTTGCCAACATTACGACTAACATGATATGGAGTTGCTCAAAGTGGAAGTCTTCGACATTCTGACATGGTTGAGTAACCATTTAATTATTTAAACTCTTCTACCATGGAGCTGGTCGAACTCAAAGCTTCGAAAGGATAAAACCCATATACAAGGTATTGTTATATCGGTAGGCTTCACTGCAAGATTGGCAACATATTTTCAATTTAAAAAAAAAATGAAATGATGCAATACAGTGTAGTGACCAATATGGCAAGCTTAAGGTGTTATTCCTTTGACAAATAATTGCCTCAAATGAAAGGTCCTTTGATTGATAGTTATATAAAGGACCAACATTTTCATGAATAGAAAATCTAATACTGATATTGGATGGATTTTTGTTGAAATAAAGATACTATGTTAGTATTTATCTTTTTCCTATTCAGTCTAAAGATAAATATTTGGGGGCCTGTTAGTATCGAAAAAAAAGATATATTTTGATAAGTGAGTAGTTATTTAGTAGTTATTGGCAATTTGATTATTGAAGATTTGAAGACAAAAGAAGTTGTCAAGAGTAGTTATTAGTGGTTACGAATAGTTATTGGTAGTTACAAATAGTTATTGGTGGTTACAAGTAGTTAGGATCTTTGTCTATAAATATTAGTTTGTACAATGTAATAAGGGTTGAAACTTGTAAAATCCCTACACATCCCACACACATAAGAGGATTCGACGGTGCACTGCAAGTTTTCAACCAACATTTATAATTCAGTCAAGTTTACTTTCATTTACTTCCTTTCATTCTTTTTAATTCAGTCAAGTTTATTTTCTTTTATTTCATTTCAAGATCTTTATTGCTTTCTTTACATGCTTTCTTTTACTTGCTTTCATTACTCTTCAATCAAATTTATCTTTTTGCAAGTTTAGTTATCAGTTCTTTACATGCTTTCATTTTTATTTTACTTTGATTTCTTTATTTGCACTTGTTCGAATACTGCTCATTCTTTATATTTGTGATCTGAGTTACCTAATTATTGAAAAACCCATAGAGGAAGTGATTCCCTTCCCTGAATTGAGATCGAGAATCAAACTTTGTCCATAGACAAAGGGTTTACCAAATTGTCGAACAATTGACAAAATTTTCAGTAAATAAATTGGCACACCCGGTGGGACTTAGTAAGGGTAATGTGCATCACAATTGTTTTATGAGTTTATCCTTTGATAAGTTGCTCATACAACAAAGAATAAAACTGGAAACAATTTCTAATCCGTACTAAAATCGATTATAAAGACATATATGTATTCTTGCCTTTATCTGTAATTGCTGGCCAACATTATATTCGATTGGTCAGAAAAGAAGGAAAAATAAATATATATATTTTGAGATATGTGCCTCAATATTTATGGCCAAGATGCTACTATGGAGTGTCAAACATGACTAAGTCTTTCACATTCCAATGGTTTGAAAAAAAAATGAGGTAGATCAAAACTTAGAGCTGTCAAAAAGGCCCAGCCCACCCCCATCAAGCCCTAGCCCACGGGCTAAAAAGCCCACAAGACAAAAAAGCCCACAAGGCCAAAAGCCCTTAGGGCTAAGTAGGGCTAGGGCTGGCCCACGGGCTGACTCACTAATTTAAAAAAAAATTGACCTTCCTATTTAATAGGTTGGCCCTAGCCTACCCAATGGGCCAACCCTATGAAAAAACAAAATGATCAATGTCATAAACTAAATTAGAAAGATAAGTAAAATCATATTACTGACATTAGCTATAGTCCTAAAACAATTAATTTGAATTAATTTAATAGCACAGAACAACATAGGCAAGTTCCAGTAGTCACTTTATTGTTGTGCCCAACTCAGATTTAGACCACATACCACTGTGGGCGAATTCAAGTCTCCACCATCTAGAGCATGTACTTCAACACCAGCATCAACCATATTTCTCGCCCTCTATATCACCATTATGCAATTTATCTTCACTATCCAATATGTTATCAATTGTATTTGTTTCTTGATCCTCTTTATCATGTTCACCGAAGGTAACCTAAGATCTATATCCATGACAAGAACAGATTTCTGGCTGATGATTTCAAGGGTACTGAAAAGTGGAAAGAACAAAAATCATGTCAAGCAATCAAGTAAATCAGCTCAACTTCATTCATTTATGCATTGCCTCCCTATGTTGATAATGAGTTTTCTAGGAAGAAGTAAAAAAAAAACACAGACCAAGAGAAAAATGAGTTATAAGATAAGGAAATTGCAAACAATAGAAAAACAATGGTATAATTCCACTAGTGCTAAGGCATATGGAAGCAAACTCATGTGTAAAAGATAATAATATGGTCTCTGGTAGATAATAGCCCCTTAGATATTAATGTTCATATGTTTCATTTTTTGAGGAAGCCATTATCATTTAGAAATTCCTCAGAATTGACAATACAAAGAAGTAAATAAGGGTGGAAGGAAAAAGGTTTTCAAAATAATTCCTTAGTATTAAAAGTTAAAACATCTAAAAGATTTACACAAATGCACTCCATATATGAATTCTGATTAAAGCAACGGTAGAGGTGAAGCCATAGCTTGTAAGATAAAATCAGTTTTCTTTGGTTTTTGGGTTATAAGTATCTAGCAAAGAAATTCTATGCCTCAATAGTAAATACTAACGTGAAGCAGAAAGTCTTTAAAATTTTCCTATGAGTCTTATTAAGTTTCTAATTCAACAGTATGAATGTCATGCATATGCAATCTTAAAAAGGAAAGCTAGTGTGAAGATCAAAGGTGTCAGACTTGAGAATCTATCCAGAAACAATGAAGACCCTGTGTGATAACAACTAGGAAGTAGGATTGTTCATATATAAACCACCAAAGACAAATATCATACGCATTTAACATATCAAATTCCCACCGCATATGCTGCAAGTCAGCAAGGTCATAAAAAGTACAAACAAAATATGAAGGAGACCTTGTAAAATTGCTCTGCAAACAAAGGCCAAGTGATCATTGGCAAACCTGCACTTAAGCTTTCAAGTATTGAATTCCATCCACAAGAAGTCACAATTCCTCTAGTGGCAGGGTGGTTCAATATGAGCAACTGTGGTGCCCAGTTCCATATGATAAAACCTTTGTTGCTTTCTTTCATTCTCTGATCAAAACTACCAAGAAAACTGTCTCTCTTTTCATCTCCAACCTTACTCGTAATGACCCAGATGAAATTATGACTAGAATTTTCAAGCCCATGAGCAATTTCAACAAGCTGAGCATAAGGGAGCCTCCCAAAACTTACATATAACATTGGGCCTTTTCTGCAAGGGCTGTTGATGGAACTCTAACTCCTTACCCATTCTTCTAGATACTAAGTTGTCATCTCTATATTTTCTGGCATACCAAGAATTGAAAACTTCTGGGTATCAGAGACTAACCTCTCATGAGGGTTATGCTTCCTAACAAGATAATCGCACGCTTTGACATAACAACAAAGCAACCAGGCAAATATCAACTAAGTTTGACATAGAAATCATCAAATCAAAAAAAGAAAATAAATAATCAAATCAAATTACAAAAAAAATCAGAATATACAGAATCACTCTATCATGAACAAGATCAAACTCCAATGAATTACATAAACTTATCTGATAATCAAAATCAACATTTAAATAAAAATAGAGAAATGGTGGGAAAAAGAAAAAAAAAGCTAACCAGGAAGAGCAGGCATGGCTCAAGAAGCAACGGGCTTAGGGGACTTCTCCACCTCGACAAGGCACATACGGCAATTTTCGGCGATGGAGAGCCTGCTGTGGTAACAAAAGCGAGGAATGTCGACGCCGGCTATCTCACACGCCTGAAGAACGGTCATTCCCTTAGGGATTTTCACGGGTTAACCATTGACGAACACCTCAATGGCATCGTCCGGGTTTGGGAAGTGGACCCTTGCGCCGGCGACTGGAGTCCAGAGATGGAGGTTGGCCGGTGGGGGTTCAAGCGGGGCTTGTGCGGCAGAAGATTTCTGAGATGGAGGCTAAAGAGAGAGAGGAAGAGAATGGTTGAATGGGACAACCGTGTTTTGTCCCAATTTGTGATAGGGTTGACCCTGTAGACAACCCAGCCCTAACCCACTCTAAGGTGGGGCTTTATGGGTCAAGGGCCAAAAAGCCCTACTACAAAATGGGTTAATAAAATAAATGGTCCTATATAAAATTTAGTGGACTGTCCCATGAGCTTCAACCCAATTGACAGCTCTATCAAAACTATTCGACTCTTAACACCAAGATCAAATTAGTGAACTCATTTTCGACAGGCAAATAAAAGTGCCACTACCTTCCAATCACTTCAGCCATCTTCATGAAATTATTATAACATGTTACTCCTTTTGGCTTTAATAGAAAAAGTTGGCTCAAAAATTATTGAACAAGGATCTATTCATGAAATTATTGGCTTTAAAAAAAATATTACATAAAAAAGAATTTGTCAAATTGGTAGAGCTGCTCATTGGTGGATCTATTCATTTGGTTTAAGCCCATATATTATTATTTGACTCCTTAGAAGTGTAGAGATCAACCTATGGTGAAGTGGAGTTTACCAAGAGAGATCTATCCTTATGAATAGGTCTAAACTTGACTTACCATTGGATTCTATAACTTCTGGTGAAAGACATAAAGTTGCTCATTGGCACCGACTGGAGAAGAATAAAGTATGCCAAAGTATTCAAAATTTTCATGGCTATAAAACCATGTCTTGACTGGTCGAAATAGCCAAGGTCGAATAAGTGCAAAAAAACATGTAGTTAGGGTCGAAATGATATAGCCATTTATATGGAGTTCGACCATGGAAAATTAAAAAAAAAACAAAATGGCTATAAAATGAAATCGAAATGTTGAGTGTTGACATGCTATAATGGTCTGGGGTCTACTCTTAATTTCAAAATCGAAATTTTGAATGCTGACATACTATAATGATCAAAATGGTATAACCATTTCTATTGGGTTCGACCATTAAAAAAAAAAAAAAAAGAAAAATTGAAATGGCTTTAAAATCGAAATCGAAATTTTGAGTCTGAAAGGTCGTAATGGTTGCCAACATTACGACTAACATGATATGGAGTTGGTCAAAGTGGAAGTCTTCGACATTCGAACATAGTTGAGTAACCATTTAATTATTTAAGCTCTTCTACCATGGAGCTGGTCGAACTCAAAGCTTCGAAAGGATAAAACCCATATACAAGGTATTGTTATATCGGCGGGCTCCACTACAAGATTGGCAACATATTTTCAATAAAAAAATGAAATGATGGAATGCAGTTCAGTGACCAATATGGAAAGCTTAAGGTGTTATTCCTTTGACAAATAATTGCCTCAATTTAAAGGTCCTTTGATTGATAGTTATGAAAAGGACCAACATTTTCATGAATAGAAAATCTAATACTGATATTGGATGGATTTTTGTTGAAATAAAGATACTATGTTAGTATTTATCTTTTTCCTATTCAGTCTAAAGATAAATACTTGGGGGCCTGTTAGTATCGAAAAAAAAAGATATATTTTGATAAGTGAGTAGTTATTTAGTAGTTATTGGCAATTTGATTATTGAAGATTTGAAGACAAAAGAAGTTGTCAAGAGTAGTTATTAGTGGTTACGAATAGTTATTGGTAGTTACAAATAGTTATTGGTGGTTACAAGTAGTTAGGATCTTTGTCTATAAATATTAGTTTGTACAATGTAATAAGGGTTGAAACTTGTAAAATCCCTACACATCCCACACACATAAGAGGATTCGACGGGTGCACTGCAAGTTTTCAACCAACATTTATAATTCACTCAAGTTTACTTTCATTTACTTCCTTTCATTCTTTTTAATTCAGTCAAGTTTATTTTCTTTTATTTCATTTCAAGATCTTTATTGCTTTCTTTACATGCTTTCATTACTTTTCAATCAAATTTATCTTTTTGCAAGTTTAGTTATCAGTTCTTTACATGCTTTCATTTTTATTTTACTTTGATTTCTTTATTTGCACTTGTTCAAATACTCCTCATTCTTTATATTTGTGATCTGAGTTACCTAATTATTGAAAAACCCATAAAGGAAGTGATTCCCTTCCCCGAATTGAGATCGAGAATCAAACTTTGTCCATAGACAAAGGGTTTACCAAATTGTCGAACAATTGACAAAATTTTCAGTAAACAAATTGGCACGCCCGGTGGGACTCAGTAAGGGTAACATGCATCACAATTGTTTTATAAGTTTATTCTTTGATAACTTGCTCATACAACAAAGAATAAAACTGGAAACAATTTCTAATCCGTACTAAAATCGATTACAAAGGCATATATGTGCTCTTGCCTTTATCTGTAATTGCTGGCCAACATTATATTCAATTGGTCAGAAAAGAAGGAAAAATAAATATATATATTTTGAGATATGTGCCTCAATATTTATGGCCAAGATGCTGCTGTGGAGTGTCAAACATGGCTAACTGTTTGACATTCCAATGGTTTGAAAAAAAATGAGGTAGATCGAAACTATTCGACTCTTAACACCAAGATCAAATTAGTGAACTCATTTTCGACAGGCAAATAAAAGTGCCACTGCCTTCCAATCACTTCAGCCATCTTCATGAAATTATTATAACATGTTACTCCTTTTGGCTTTAATAGAAAAAGTTGGCTCAAAAATTATTGAACAAGGATCTATTCATGAAATTATTGGCTTTAAAAAAAATATTACATAAAAAAGAATTTGTCAAATTGGTAGAGCTGCTCATTGGTGGATCTATTCATTTGGTTTAAGCCCATATATTATTATTTGACTCCTTAGAAGTGTAGAGATCAACCTATGGTGAAGTGGAGTTTACCAGGAGAGATCTATCCTTATGAATAGGTCTAAACTTGACTTACCATTGGATTCTATAACTTCTGGTGAAAGACATAAAGTTGCTCATTGGCACCGACTGGAGAAGAATAAAGTATGCCAAAGTATTCAAAATTTTCATGGCTATAAAACCATGTCTTGACTGGTCGAAATAGCCAAGGTCAAATAAGTGCAAAAAAACATGTAGTTAAGGTCGAAATGATATAGCCATTTATATGGAGTTCGACCATGGAAAATTAAAAAAAAAACAAAATGGCTATAAAATGAAATCGAAATGTTAAGTGCTGACATGCTATAATGGTCGGGGTCTACTCTTAATTTCAAAATCGAAATTTTGAATGCTGACATACTATAATGATCAAAATGGTATAACCATTTCTATTGGGTTCGACCATTAAAAAAAAAGAAAAAGAAAAATTGAAATGGCTTTAAAATCGAAATCGAAATTTTGAGTGCTGAAAGGTCGTAATGGTTGCCAACATTACGACTAACATGATATGGAGTTGCTCAAAGTGGAAGTCTTTGACATTCTGACATGGTTGAGTAACCATTTAATTATTTAAACTCTTCAACCATGGAGCTGGTCGAACTCAAAGCTTCGAAAGGATAAAACCCATATACAAGGTATTGTTATATCGGCGGGCTTCACTGCAAGATTGGCAACATATTTTCAATTTTAAAAAAAATGAAATGATGCAATACAGTTCAGTGACCAATATGGCAAGCTTAAGGTGTTATTCCTTTGACAAATAATTGCCTCAAATGAAAGGTCCTTTGATTGATAGTTATAAAAAGGACCAACATTTTCATGAATAGAAAATCTAATACTGATATTGGATGGATTTTTGTTGAAATAAAGATACTATGTTAGTATTTATCTTTTTCCTATTCAGTCTAAAGATAAATACTGGGGGGCCGGTGTTAGTATCGAAAAAAAAAGATATATTTTGATAAGTGAGTAGTTATTTAGTAGTTATTGGCAATTTGATTATTGAAGATTTGAAGACAAAAGAAGTTGTCAAGAGTAGTTATTAGTGGTTACGAATAGTTATTGGTAGTTACAAATAGTTATTGGTGGTTACAAGTAGTTAGGATCTTTGTCTATAAATATTAGTTTGTACAATGTAATAAGGGTTGAAACTTGTAAAATCCCTACACATCCCACACACATAAGAGGATTCGACGGGTGCACTGCAAGTTTTCAACCAACATTTATAATTCAGTCAAGTTTACTTTCATTTACTTCCTTTCATTCTTTTTAATTCAGTCAAGTTTATTTTCTTTTATTTCATTTCAAGATCTTTATTGCTTTCTTTACATGCTTTCATTACTTTTCAATCAAATTTATCTTTTTGCAAGTTTAGTTATCAGTTCTTTACATGCTTTCATTTTTATTTTACTTTGATTTCTTTATTTGCACTTGTTCAAATACTCCTCATTCTTTATATTTGTGATCTGAGTTACCTAATTATTGAAAAACCCATAAAGGAAGTGATTCCCTTCCCCGAATTGAGATCGAGAATCAAACTTTGTCCATAGACAAAGGGTTTACCAAATTGTCGAACAATTGACAAAATTTTCGAAAAACAAATTGGCACACGTGGGACTCAAGAAGGGTAGGTAACATGCATCACAATTGTTTTATAAGTTTATTCTTTGATAACTTGCTCATACAACAAAGAATAAAACTGGAAACAATTTCTAATCCGTACTAAAATCGATTACAAAGGCATATATGTGCTCTTGCCTTTATCTGTAATTGCTGGCCAACATTATATTCAATTGGTCAGAAAAGAAGGAAAAATAAATATATATATTTTGAGATATGTGCCTCAATATTTATGGCCAAGATGTCTTTGGAGTGTCAAACATGGCTAACTGTTTGACATTCCAATGGTTTGAAAAAAAATGAGGTAGATCGAAACTATTCGACTCTTAACACCAAGATCAAATTAGTGAACTCATTTTCGACAGGCAAATAAAAGTGCCACTGCCTTCCAATCACTTCAGCCATCTTCATGAAATTATTATAACATGTTACTCCTTTTGGCTTTAATAGAAAAAGTTGGCTCAAAAATTATTGAACAAGGATCTATTCATGAAATTATTGGCTTTAAAAAAAATATTACATAAAAAAGAATTTGTCAAATTGGTAGAGCTGCTCATTGGTGGATCTATTCATTTGGTTTAAGCCCATATATTATTATTTGACTCCTTAGAAGTGTAGAGATCAACCTATGGTGAAGTGGAGTTTACCAGGAGAGATCTATCCTTATGAATAGGTCTAAACTTGACTTACCATTGGATTCTATAACTTCTGGTGAAAGACATAAAGTTGCTCATTGGCACCGACTGGAGAAGAATAAAGTATGCCAAAGTATTCAAAATTTTCATGGCTATAAAACCATGTCTTGACTGGTCGAAATAGCCAAGGTCGAATAAGTGCAAAAAAACATGTAGTTAGGGTCGAAATGATATAGCCATTTATATGGAGTTCGACCATGGAAAATTAAAAAAAAAAACAAAATGGCTATAAAATGAAATCGAAATGTTGAGTGCTGACATGCTATAATGGTCGGGGTCTACTCTTAATTTCAAAATCGAAATTTTGAATGCTGACATACTATAATGATCAAAATGGTATAACCATTTCTATTGGGTTCGACCATTAAAAAAAAAAGAAAAAGAAAAATTGAAATGGCTTTAAAATCGAAATCGAAATTTTGAGTGCTGAAAGGTCGTAATGGTTGCCAACATTACGACTAACATGATATGGAGTTGCTCAAAGTGGAAGTCTTTGACATTCTGACATGGTTGAGTAACCATTTAATTATTTAAACTCTTCAACCATGGAGCTGGTCGAACTCAAAGCTTCGAAAGGATAAAACCCATATACAAGGTATTGTTATATCGGCGGGCTCCACTGCAAGATTGGCAACATATTTTCAATTTTAAAAAAATGAAATGATGCAATACAAGATTCAAGTGACCAATATGGCAAGCTTAAGGTGTTATTCCTTTGACAAATAATTGCCTCAAATGAAAGGTCCTTTGATTGATAGTTATAAAAAGGACCAACATTTTCATGAATAGAAAATCTAATACTGATATTGGATGGATTTTTGTTGAAATAAAGATACTATGTTAGTATTTATCTTTTTCCTATTCAGTCTAAAGATAAATACTGGGGGGCCGGTGTTAGTATCGAAAAAAAAAGATATATTTTGATAAGTGAGTAGTTATTTAGTAGTTATTGGCAATTTGATTATTGAAGATTTGAAGACAAAAGAAGTTGTCAAGAGTAGTTATTAGTGGTTACGAATAGTTATTGGTAGTTACAAATAGTTATTGGTGGTTACAAGTAGTTAGGATCTTTGTCTATAAATATTAGTTTGTACAATGTAATAAGGGTTGAAACTTGTAAAATCCCTACACATCCCACACACATAAGAGGATTCGACGGGTGCACTGCAAGTTTTCAACCAACATTTATAATTCAGTCAAGTTTACTTTCATTTACTTCCTTTCATTCTTTTTAATTCAGTCAAGTTTATTTTCTTTTATTTCATTTCAAGATCTTTATTGCTTTCTTTACATGCTTTCTTTTACTTGCTTTCATTACTCTTCAATCAAATTTATCTTTTTGCAAGTTTAGTTATCAGTTCTTTACATGCTTTCATTTTTATTTTACTTTGATTTCTTTATTTGCACTTGTTCAAATACTCCTCATTCTTTATATTTGTGATCTGAGTTACCTAATTGTTGAGAAACCCATAAAGAAAGTGATTCCCTTCCCCGAATTGAGATCGAGAATCAAACTTTGTCCATAGACAAAGGGTTTACTGATAATCACATATTTTATTCATTAAGAAACCCTCATTATTAGTCATTTACACTCTTCATGTACTTAATTGACTGAATTTGATTATGTTTTGTAAGTTTGAACTCGAATCGGACTTAATTGATTTTTCAGCATTATTCGAGTCTTACACTGTTTCTGTATTTTGGCCATATCTTGAGTTCTAAATGTCTGATAATTATGAATTTTACCTTGTAGGAAAGATAAAAGAGAGCTCTACAACTTTGATGAAGAGCTCAAAGTCAAATTCAGACATTTAGTGGAGCTAATTGGGCATGGAAATCAGAATACGGGATTTGTGACTGGAACCCGAACAGTGTGTAGTAACCAGAACATAATTCGAGTTTGGGTTTATAGAATGGGCTGAAAATTGGTGATCTGAAAGTTAAGACCCATATGTACAACTTTCATGACAAACACAAAACTTGATTCGGGCTCCTTGATGGAGATATTGGGTCTGAAAGTCAAAACAGAGGTGCTGAAACTGGTCCTGAGCAGTCTGTAGTAATTGGGTCATATCTTGGGCTGTAGGATGAATTTTTGGGTGCTTCCAGAGCCATTGGAAAGCTTAGACAATTTTCTAGAACTTTCATGAAGACCATTTGGCTCAAAAATGACGAAATCAATGAGTTCAGCAATGAATACTTTCGGAGACAAGGAAGCTCACCTACCAAGTTCACCTACCAAGCTCACCTACCAAGCTCACCTACCAAGCTCACCTACTAATTCCACCTACTAATCTCATCTACCCATCTACTACTACTCTGAATCCTCTATAAAAGGAAGCATGTGGAGAGCTCTAAACACAACATACACTTAGTGTTAAAGATAGTTTTTCATAGTTCTTGTATATTTTTCCTTCATTGTAATGGAGAGCTAAGTCACTTCTAGTCAATTCGGGACTCTTGAAGAGATGGTGGCTTGGATTCTTGAGACCTTGGTTATGTAATGTATTTGATTTATATTTGAATTCCTCTTCTCTTCTTCTTCTGTTCTCTTGATCTTGAATGCATGAATGGTGATTCTGTTTATGTTTGATCGATTTGATCTTGGTTTAAGATTAAGTATTGTGATGAAATTTAGAACTGATTGATCTAAACTAATCACGTAATTGAAGAGGTTAGGTTACTGATTTGTGCCTAGGTTAATTGAATTCGGTGCTTAAATTGACATATATTTACATGAATGGTGCGATTGCAGATTTGTGTTTATCACTTGTTAATTGAATTCGGACGATTGTCTAGTATGAATTCGGATCGATGCAGAGATCTCGTTAGATCCAAGTTAACCATTCAAATGTATTTCAGGTGTTTGTTGAAAGGTCTATGATTGAATCCACCCAATCTCGGATAGATTTCTGAATTGACTGTTCTTTTAATTGTTATTTCTCTTTAAATCCTCATCACTGCGATCCTTGAACCATCAAAACCCCTCTTTTTCTAACTTTCACTTAATTTGATCAAATTACATCTACGATCCTAGAGGAGACGATCCGGTGTTGTTCACTATACTACAAGTTTAGGTAATAACTTCGGTTATAATTTTGATCGAGTTCTATTACTCGTCGAATTTTGGCGCCGTCATTCTTGGGGAACTCGTAAGTGTAATCTTTTCATTTTGAGTAACCTTACTAATTTTTGTTCTTTCTTACCTATTCTAACAGTTATTTTTCATTTACTAACATTGTTCATACCATACTAATATTTTTATCCTAGCTTTTGAATTTTTCTCGATTTAGGAAAGACGGAAAACAGGTGATTACGGTAACTATTGCAATTTTCGAATCGCAACATGCCCGAATGAGCTGAAACTTGGTCGGTTGAAGGAAAACACTGATAAACAAGACTCACATAATTGTGAGGTCACCCCTGGTTTTTCGAAATTCTATCATTTAGACCACTTTTTTAATTTTTTAATATTTTTTATTACATTTTCTAGTTTCATTTTTATGTAGATTTTGTTCTCAGTGTTGATTCCATAATTTTTAAAAATGTTTAGACATATTTACTAGATTTATTTTTGCATATTTTGAGTGTTGTTTAGTGTATTTTGCTTAGTTGCGCTTTTGTGTTTTTGTGCTTTAGTTGATGCATGACTAGGTCCAATCCCGATATCTTGCTTGATCTTGATCCCGAGATTGATAGGACCTTGCATAGATTAATTAGAGCTCGTGTGATAAATTCCGAGTTAATTCTCGAACCAAATTTTGGGAGTGAACCCGATAACTTAAGTAATCCCGAAATCATGGCCGATAACATGCATAATAGAACCCTTAAGGAACTTCGTCGCTCCCGATGTATCTTACCAATCTTTGTGCATTCAATATCCTGATCTTGATGCATTTTGAGTTGAAATCTGGTTTGATACACTTGTTACCAAAGTTTCATGGTCTTGCGGGTGAAGATCCTCATAAGCACCGAAAGAGTTCCATGTTGTGTGTTCAACCATGAAGCCACAAGGCATCTCTCGAGGAACACATCAAGTTAAGGGCATTTCCTTCTCACTTGTCGATGCAACCAAAGATTGGTTGTTTTATCTTTCACCAGGTTCAGTTAGAAGTTGGAATGACATGAAGAGGTTGTTCCCGGAGAGATTCTTCCCCGCCTCGAGAGCCGCCGCAATTAGGAAGGATATATGTGGCATCGACGTATGTCCGGTGAGACTTTGCATGAATACCGGGAGAGATTCAAGAAGTTGTGTTCGAGCCGCCTCATCACCAAATTAGTGACCAACTCTTGATTCAATACTTTTATGAGGGTTTGTCCAAATGATAGAAGCATGATCGATGCCGCCTCTCCTGGAGGAGCCTTAGTAGACAAAACTCCTACCGCCGCAAGAGATCCGATAGCAAACATGGCATAATACCCAACAGCTTTGGCTCGCGGATCATCACCGCAACCAGAGGAGTTAATGAAATTCAAGCATCTCATATGGACCAACACGTAGAATGGAACACGACTAGATGAATTGACTTCTTTGGTAAGACAGATAGCAAGGGTCAACAACCACCCATGCAGATGACTGCATCAGTGTGTGGAATTTGCTCTAATTCATCTCATCCTACCGATTCATGCCCTACACTTCAGGAAGATGGTTCCGCTTTTCCTGATCAATGTGTTGCTGCAGCTAGTGTTTTTCCTGGTAGACCCCAATATCAGCAACAACAACAACAATCTAGATATGATCCATTTTCTAGCACTTATAATCCTGGTTGGCGAGACCATCCCAATTTGAGATATGGGAATCCTAGCCAGCAACAACAACCCCACCAAAGAAGAACAACAAATTTCACTAGCAAAGAACAACAATTTAGATACCAAGCTGCAGGTCCAAGCAACAAATACCAATAAATACCCCCTGCATTCAGACAACAACAACCAGTTCAGCAGTCTGTCCAATCCACTCTAGCTGAGCCATCATTGGAAGACCTGATGAAACAAATGGCTACAAATAACATTCAGTTCCAGCAGAACGTCAGTGCCAACATTCAAAATTTACAAACTCAAATCGGGCAGGCAACCACTGTGAGCGAGCTAAAGAGTCAAGGTTCTAGCCAATTGCCTTCACAAACAAATAACAATCCAAGAGGCAACGTAAGTGCAATTACCTTGAGAAGTGGCAAAGAAGTTGATGTTCCAACCTTACAAAGAATCGAAATTGACCAAAAACAGGAAATGGATAATTCAGTCCGTAAATCGTACACCAAGAAAATTGCAGAGAATTCGGATGTTACCATTCCATTACCTTTTCCAAATAGGATCACACAATCCAAGAGAACAATGCAAGCGTAGAAATGGAAAAAGAAGTCATGGAGACATTCAGGAAAGTGGAAATCAATATTCCCTCCTAGATGCAATCAAGCAAATTCCAAAATATGCTAAATTTCTCAAGGAGTTGTGCACTCATAAGAGAAGGTTGAAAGGGGATGAGAAGATCAAGCATGGGTAGAAATGTTTCGCAATGATTCTCGCCAAGCATGCCACATAAATGCAAAGATCCTGGAACTTTCACAATTTCTTGCACAATTGGCAACTCTAGATTTGAGCATGCAATGCTAGATTTGGGTGCTTCGATCAATGTCATGCCCATGTCAATGTATAAGTGTTTAAACATTGGTACTTTGCAACCCACTGGTATCGTGATTCAGTTAGCAAATAGAACAGCCACCGCTCATCCCGCAGTGTCTTGGAAGATGTGTTAGTTCGGGTGAATGAGTTGATTTTTCCAAAGATTTCTACATTCGGACATGGAAGATGAGTCTCCAACAAACCATGCTCCATTGATTCTAGGCGGCACTATTCCTCAAGACCGCCAAGACCAAGATAGACGTGCATGCCGGCACCCTTTCTATGGAGTTTGGCGACGATTTAGTACAATTTAACATTTTTTATGCCAC
This sequence comes from Ormosia emarginata, assembly GCA_029884605.1. Classification (NCBI taxonomy): domain Eukaryota; kingdom Viridiplantae; phylum Streptophyta; class Magnoliopsida; order Fabales; family Fabaceae; genus Ormosia; species Ormosia emarginata. The sequence continues at coordinate 1,132,376 of JAQQTP010000017.1, read as the reverse complement.
GAGACACCCCCTAGAGGAGCATTCTGTTTTCCATGTTGATATGATTGAGATGCTTTGGTTGATGATGTCTATACCGATTTATATGCCGAATTCCCGATATTGTTGACTATCTTGGTTCTGTTTTCTTGTGATACATGTGCCACTTGTGATGTTGAACCATGTCTTTACGTGTCCGAGATTTATTCTCATATGAGTAATGATACAAATTGCCGATGATGCAACAATTGAGAATGAGAGTCGCACTACATGCTGAAATTAATGTTGCTGAGATAGTTATTTCAGATCACTTGTTACCTTCCATTGTGCAACCTCCATCTTTGGAGTTGAAGACTTTACCGCACCATCTTAAATATGCATATTTGGGAGATGGTGAGACACTTCCTATGATCATTGCTAAAAACCTACAACCCGATCAAGAAGAAAAGTTACCGCAGATTTTGAGGCGTAAATAGGCAAGCCATCGGATGGACTCTTGCAGATATTCCCGGTATTAGTCCCTCCACATGCATGCATAAGATTTTATTGGAAGAAGGGATCAAACCAAGTTAGACACCCCAAAGGAGACTAAATCCCCGATTCTAGATGTGGTGAAGAAGGAAGTTACAAAGCTACTTCAAGTCGGCATTATTTATCCCATATCCGACGATACCAATGGGTGAGCCCGTGCAAGTGGTTCCCAAGAAATGCGGGGTCACAAAGGTGGTTGCGAATCGAACAATGAGCTTGTGCCCACACGAGTTCAAAACAAATGGCGAGTTTGCATTGATTATAGGCGCTCAACCAGGCTACCGTAAAGGATCATTTCCCGCCGCCTTCATTGATCGAGATGTTGGAGCGGTTAGTCGGCAAGTCACATTATTGTTTCCTGGATGGATATTCGGCTATTTTCGATTCATATAGCCCCGTAAGACCAAGAGAAGACTACTTTCACTTGTCCATTTGGCACATTTGCATACAGGAGGATGCCCTTTGGTCTATGCAATGCTCCATGCACCTTTCAGAGGTGTATGGTAAGTATCTTTTCTGATTTTTTAGAAAATTGCATGGACGTATTTATGGATGATTTTACTGTCTATGGATCTTCCTTTGATGCATGTTTAGATAGTCGCTCAGTGTCTTGCATAGATGCATTAAGACTAACCTCGTTCTAAATTTTGAGAAATGTCATTTCATGGTAGAACAAGGTATAGTCTTAGGGCATGTGATATCTCGTGAAGGTATTGAGGTAGATCCCGCAAAAATAGATGTTATTTCATGCCTATCTTACCCCACATGCGTGCGGGAGATTCGTTCTTTCCTTGGTCATGCGCAGGTTTCTATCGGCGGTTCATAAAGGATTTCAAAGAAAATTGCACTTCCGCTATCCAACTTACCGCAAAAAGATGTGGAGTTTCACTTTGACAAGAAGTGCCGTGGATGCCTTCAATCAATTGAAGCAGTGCATTGACCAAGACACCTATCATCCAACCGCCGGATTGGACACTTCCATTCGAGCCGATGTGTGATGCCTCTAATTATGCATTGGGAGCTGTTTTGCACAAAGGGTCGGTAAAGTATCTCATGTCATTTCCTATGCTTCGAGAACTTTAGATCCTCGCACAAATCAACTACACCACAACCGAAAAGGAACTTTTAGCAATTGTTTTTGCTTTAGATAAATTTCGATCATATTTGCTTGGTTCCAGAGTGGTTGTGTTTTCGGATCATGCAAAGATTGAAGTTTCTCCTGAAAAAGCCCAATGCCAAGCCCCGGTTGATTAGGTGGATGTTGCTCCTCCAGGAGTTTGATATTGAGATCCGTGACAAGAGTGGAGCGGAGAATTTGGTGGCTGATCACTTGAGTCGAATTGCAAGGGAGGCGATGTTTTTCCCATCCATGATGTTTTCTCGATGAGCGGCCTTTTCAAGCCGCAAGGCAACATCCCTTGGTTTGCTTTGATTTGATTAATTTCTTGGTTGCTAACGCAATACCGCACATTTCACTAAGGCTAAGATTGATAAATTGAAAAGTGAGTCAAAGTATTATGTGTGGGATGATCCTTACTTATGGAGATTTTGCAGTGACCAAGTAATTAGGAGGTGTGTGCCCGATGATGAATTCCATTCCATTCTTAGCTTTTGTCATAAACTTGCATGTGGCGGCCACTTCGGTCCTCAACGGACTGCTAGGAAAGTTTTAGACTCGGATTATATTGGCCCACTCTATTTCATGATGCATATATGTTTTGCAAATCTTATGATCAATGCCAGAGAACAGGGAATACTTCTCGTAGGAATGAAATGCCCCGTAAACCCTTATTATTCTCGTGAGATTTTTGATGTTTGGGGTATTGACTTTATGGGTCCTTTTCCCGTATCATTTGGTTTTGTTTACATTCTCGCTTCACGTGGATTATGTATCTAAATGGGTGGAGGCTAAGGCCACTCGACCGATGATTCTAAAGTTGTTGTGAATTTTATTAGATCACGATTTTCTCGTAGGTTTGGAGTCCCGAGATCCATCATTAGTGATCAAGGTTCACATTTTTGCAATCGAAGCATGGAGGCTTTGATGAAGAAGTATGGAGTCCAACACAAGGTTTCTACACCCTACCACCCCCAAACCAATGGGCAAGCCGAGGTCTCCAACAGAGAAATTAAGCGATACTCCGAAGGCATTCAACCTAACAGAAAGGACTGGAGCAAGAGGCTTGAGGATGCTTTATGGGCTTACCGGACCGCTTATAAGACACCAATCGGGATGTCTCCGTATCGGATTATTTTTGGAAAAGCTGCCACCTACCGGTGGAAATTGAGCATCGAGCATTCAGGGCGGTGAAAAGGTGCAACTTGGACCTAGATCAAGCGGTTTTGAGAGGAAGTCTGCAAAAATGTGCAGCTGCAAGAATTGGAGGAGATCCGCTTGGAGGCTTATGAAAGTTCCAAACTTTATAAGGAGAAGACCAAAGCCTTCCATGATAAGTTGATTCTGAGGAAAACATTTGAGATTGGTCAAAAAGTTCTCCTCTATAACTCCCGCCTCCGACTCATGCCCGGCAAATTAAGGTCTAGATGGGATGGACCATTTATTGTTACTAATGTTTTTCCTTCCGGTGTCGTTTCGGATTAAAAGTGAGGTCACCGCCAAAGCTTTCATCGTAAATGGACACCGCCTCAAACAAGATCATGAACTTCCGCAGAATGCGTGTGGAGGTGATGAACCTTCTCCATCCGCATTATGAATAAAAAAAAAAAAAAAAAAAAAAAAAGAAAAAAAAAACAAATTGTGTGCCCGACAATGAGGTAGGTAGAGTCGCTCGTAAGCATGTGGAGGTCATTTTTTTCACGACAACAACTCGCAAAAATCTTGCAAGATGGATTTTATTGGCCTACTTTATTAAAGGTCCGTTACACCTTTTGCAAAAGCTGCGGAAATTGGTCAAAAAGTTCTGCTTTGAGATTATCATCTGCACCTACTCCTTGGAAAATTGAGATCTAGGTGGCGCGGTTCTTTGTTGTCGACACGCGTATTCTCTCAAAGATCGATACCGAGGATCCTAGGAATGGTAATGCGCTTAAGGTTAATGGACAAAGACTCAATCATTCCCGGAAAACCAAGTTCTTGAGTTCTTTGCGTTCTTCGGTTAAGTGGCGGATACGGTACTCCGTGACTCTTGAGTCGGTTTATTCTTCGCTTTCCCAAAATAACTCGAACCCTTCTTCTCCTTCAAAATGGATGTCATTCTTTCAAACTCCGAGAAAACATTTTCCTTCTCTTCCTCAAAATGCTCGAGAAAAATCTACAAAGTTCGATGTGAGAGATTGAGAATGTTAATGCACAAAGGTATGCCGAAGATGTACGCTGGATAATTGAAGCAAAGGTCCGATTAGCGGTGAGTCCTCAATTTCATTTGACTCATATATGCCCTGGCCTTGGAAGAAGTTCATATTCTAAAAGGAGAAGAGCAAAAAGGTTACAAGTCCGTCACAAATGTGGACGATGGAACCGTAACAAGCGATGTCGTACTAAGGGGATGGTTTCCGCAAATGAGAAGATAAAATTTTCTTCATTAAGAATGGATGAGTAAGGAGTCATTAGATGATATCTTATTGACTCTTGAGACGCATTCTTGTGGATTGGTGCATCGTGAAATTCTTAAATTGTGGAATCTCTTCAAGGATGAAGAACAATGCTACGCCTTGGGAATCGACTCTAAAAGACCCTGTTTGCCAATTTATAAGAAAATTGGATGGGAAGCTTATCCTCGACTCATAGAAGACGTTTAAGCCATTCGGACGTTAAACCAGAGGCGATGTGAGCCATATCCACAAACAATCAGACATATCATCTTCTTCTTCTTCTTCTTCATGGCATTTTACAAAAAAAAAAAAAAAATGAAAAAAATGAAAAAAAAAATGAAAAAAAAATGAAAAAAATGAAAAAAAAAAATGTATACTTCTTAGGGTTGGCTTTGGTAACACAAACCGTGAATGAGGAAATGCATGCATCCTGATCCAGCCTTCTTAATTGAAAAACAAAGAAGGTAGATTGTATCCCACATGTGAGGCAGCCAGTCGTATTATGGTCACTTGTCCCTTCTCGGGAGCCCTATGTTGCGCTGGTCTTGAATGGGTCAAATATCGGTCAACAATGCTTTGGCACAAAGCCGAAAGAGCAGACTACCTCCATCCCAATCTTAAGTAAGTATACACTCATCTTTCATCAAGTTTTTCTAACAATTTCACAAAAAAAAAAAAAAACGGACGTGATGTCTCTATGCGCACTCATGACGCGTTAGCAAGATAAAGATACGCCATGGAAACCGTATATACTGTGTATGTCATCATTTTCTATTATCTTTGTATCATTTTGTTGTATTTTGATTTTTGTACAGACGATCCTTTGAGCAGGGTCCTTCAGGGGTTTCTAGACTTCTTTACCTTGATGGTTTTCTTGAAGTCAAAAAAAAAAAAAAAAAGATTCTGTGTCTCTTAATTTCAACCTTTTCTGACAACCGCCAACCTACCCTCATAGGTGCAATTATTCCCCTTTCCATTCTTTTTCCTATTTAAACACTCCATTTTCTCCATTTTCCTTCAAACTCAGAAACACTCAAAGGGAGGAAGAGTATAGAATGGGGCCTTCTATTCGTAACCTCAAAAATGTCTGTGTTTTTTGTGGGTCGAGTTATGGGAAGGGATTAGAGTTTGTAAACGCAGCTAGCACTCTTGGTCGATCACTTGCTGCGAGGAATATTCATCTTGTATATGGGGGAGGTTGTCGTGGGTTAATGGGGGCTGTATCACTTGCTGCCTTTGTAAGAGACATCAGGTTTTAGGTGTCATTCCTGAAACTTTAGCTCAACAGAACATCAATGGAAAGACAATTGGGGAGGAACTTAAAGTATCATCAATGCATGAACGCATGAAGATAATGCTTGAAAACTCTGATGCATTCATTGCCTTACCAGGTGGTTTTGGTACTTTGGAAGAAATTTTTCAAATTGTCTCTTGGGCCGAACTGAACATCCACCATAAACCCATTGGTTTGTTGAATGTTAATAATTTCTTTGATCTTTTGTTTTTTTTTTCTTGACAAAGTCAGGAACGTAAATTTATCACTCATTCTAAGACGACAACTTCTTATCTCTCGCCTCCACTATTGATGAGCTCATTGATAAATTAGAAGCTTTTGAGTATGTACCGATCGTATCGCCTCGTATAGATTGGTCAACAGAAAGCAGCGAAGGAAGTAACAAGAAACAAGAGCCCGATCTGAAACTTTCTCTTTAAAGGGTTTGATTTTAAAAAAAAAATTGTTGTTGTTTTGTTTAGTATGATATGGTTGTCATGGACTTATTAAATCAATTAGTGATGGCGAGTAAGGAGTAATTTTACTCTTGAGACGCATCTTAATTGGTGGCAGAGTAAGGAGTTTTTTAGGTAGTAATTAATTAGTATTGAATTGTGGAAGTACTAACGTTTTCTTATTTGATTTCTTTTCGTGGTCTCGATGCGACCGACAAGCAGTTTTCTTTTCTCGCTTAGCGTTGATTCACTTCTTATCGTGTTGTGTTGCTCTTTTCTATCTCTTTCTTTCACATTGAGGACAATGTTCTATTAAGTGTGGGGGGAGAGATTTTAGCATGTTTCTGTTTCTTTTCGTTTGTTAAAAAAAAAAATTCAAAAAAAAAAAAATTTCAAAAAAAAAAAAAGAAGGTTCATTGCATGATTGAATAATTTTTCTCCCTTCTTGAACTGATATGCTTGGTGATGGATGATTGAATTGATGAATTGAGTTTGATGGATGCATATCTTGTGAGATTTTGAGCCGATGGATGGATTCAACATTTATGTCATTCTCTTTCTTTCTTGTGTGATTTTCACTCATGTTAATGACCACTCTAGAACTTGCTTTGATTCTTTTTGAGGCTACATTTCACTTGCATGCATGAACATGATTGAGGCCCTCTTTCTTAGCTAGTTTAACCAAATAGCCAACCTTGTTTTCAATATAATATCAAGCACTCTTTTGACCTCTCGAAAATTCTCTGATTCTTGCCAACCTTGTATATTTTCCTTTGCTTAACCCCTTTGAGCTTATTTGACCATTCCTTGTTTCTAGCTCATTATGTGCCTTAAATGAAAAATCGTGTTCTTACTGTACCTTATGGAATAAAAGAACATTAGCCTGGTTAATGGATGAGTTTTTGAACAAGTGTGGGGGGTGTGTGTACAAAATGGTTGTTGAAAAAAAAAAAGTGCCTAGAAAAAAAAATGTATGTATATAGTTATGTTCATATATATAAAAAAAAAAAAAAGAGAAAAGGATGGGGAAATGAATATGTAAAGGGATATACATTAGAGTTGAGATGAACTTTTATGCTTTCGATATTTGAACTCACCTCTCATTTGCTTTTATTCTCTTTGGTATTTATCTTCTCATATCCATTTTATCCTCTTCTGTTACCTTGACCTCACTACAACCTTGAATAAAGTCCTCATGATTTGTGTGTGCATGTGTTTTGAGTAGTGGAGAAGTAGAAGATAAGCAAGCTTATGGTAGTGCAATTTTCATGGGTTGAATTGAGTGAAATACCTACCTTTTAAACACTTGAGAGATTGAGAGGAATATTGTGAAGATCCATCATTCTTAATTCATTCTTTTCAACGGAAGTTTCCTTGCATTTTGGTTTGAGATGTGAAGAAATGTTACCTCATTTATGCTTTGATCCCTTGAATTTCTTGTTGCTCTTCTTGCTTCATTGAGTCCTTTAGAGTTTTTAACTTTTAAGTTTGTGTCGTTTGTCTTTGTCTTCTAACTTTAGTTTTATATGTTTTGCCCAGGAGTGCAAAAAGCTAAGTGTGGGGGAATTTGATAATCACATATTTTATTCATTAAGAAACCCTCATTATTAGTCATTTACACTCTTCATGTACTTAATTGACTGAATTTGATTATGTTTTGTAAGTTTGAGCTGAACTCGAATCTGACTTAATTGATTTTTCAGCATTATTCGAGTCTTACACTGCCTTTCCGTATTTTGGCCATATCTTGAGTTCTAAATGTCTGATAATTATGAATTTTACCTTGTAGGAAAGATAAAAGAGAGCTCTACAACTTTGATGAGAGCTCAAAGTCAAATTCAGACATTTACTGGAGCTAATTGGGCATGGAAATCAGAATACGGGATTTGTGACTGGAACCCGAACAGTGTGTAGTAACCAGAACATAATTCGAGTTTGGGTTTATAGAATGGGCTGAAAATTGGTGATCTGAAAGTTAAGACCCATATGTACAACTTTCATGACAAACACAAAACTTGATTCGGGCTCCTTGATGGAGATATTGGGTCTGAAAGTCAAAACAGAGGTGCTGAAACTGGTCCTGAGCAGTCTGTAGTAATTGGGTCATATCTTGGGCTGTAGGACGAATTTTTGGGTGCTTCCAGAGCCATTGGAAAGCATAGACAATTTCCTAGAACTTTCATGAAGACCATTTGGCTCAAAAATGACGAAATCAATGAGTTCAGCAATGAATACTTTCGGAGACAAGGAAGCTCACCTACCAAGTTCACCTACCAAGCTCACCTACCAAGCTCACCTACTAATTCCACCTACTAATCTCATCTACCCATCTACTACTACTCTGAATCCTCTATAAAAGGAAGCATGTGGAGAGCTCTAAACACAACATACACTTAGTGTTAAAGATAGTTTTTCATAGTTCTTGTATATTTTTCCTTCATTGTAATGGAGAGCTAAGTCACTTCTAGTCAATTCGGGACTCTTGAAGAGATGGTGGCTTGGATTCTTGAGACCTTGGTTATGTAATGTATTTGATTTATATTTGAATTCCTCTTCTTCTTCTTCTGTTCTCTTGATCTTGAATGCATGAATGGTGATTCTGTTTATGTTTGATCCGATTTGATCTTGGTTTAAGATTAAGTATTGTGATGAAATTTAGAACTGATTGATCTAAACTAATCACGTAATTGAAGAGGTTAGGTTACTGATTTGTGCCTAGGTTAATTGAATTCGGTGCTTAAATTGACATATATTTACATGAATGGTGCGATTGCAGATTTGTGTTTATCACTTGTTAATTGAATTCTGACGATTGTCTAGTATGAATTCGGATCGATGCGAGAGATCTCGGTTAGATCCAAGTTAACCATTCAAATGTATTTCAGGTGTTTGTTGAAAGGTCTATGATTGAATCCACCCAATCTCGGATAGATTTCTGAATTGATGCTCTTTTTAATTGTTATTTCTCTTTAAATCCTGTCACTGCGATCCTTGAACCATCAAAACCCCCCTTTTTTCTAACTTTCACTTGATTTGATCAAATTGCATCTACGATCTTAGAGGAGACGATCCGGTGTTGTTCACTATACTACAAGTTTAGGTAATAACTTCGGTTATAATTTTGACTGAGTTCGGCGCTCGTCATTTACCAAATTGTCGAACAATTGACAAAATTTTCAGTAAACAAATTGGCACGCCCGGTGGGACTCAGTAAGGGTAACATGCATCACAATTGTTTTATAAGTTTATTCTTTGATAACTTGCTCATACAACAAAGAATAAAACTGGAAACAATTTCTAATCCGTACTAAAATCGATTACAAAGGCATATATGTGCTCTTGCCTTTATCTGTAATTGCTGGCCAACATTATATTCAATTGGTCAGAAAAGAAGGAAAAATAAATATATATATTTTGAGATATGTGCCTCAATATTTATGGCCAAGATGCTGCTGTGGAGTGTCAAACATGGCTAACTGTTTGACATTCCAATGGTTTGAAAAAAAATGAGGTAGATCGAAACTATTCGACTCTTAACACCAAGATCAAATTAGTGAACTCATTTTCGACAGGCAAATAAAAGTGCCACGCCTTCCAATCACTTCACCATCTTCATGAAATTATTATAACATGTTACTCCTTTTGGCTTTAATAGAAAAAGTTGGCTAAAAAATTATTGAACAAGGATCTATTCATGAAATTATTGGCTTTAAAAAAAATATTACATAAAAAAGAATTTGTCAAATTGGTAGAGCTGCTCATTGGTGGATCTATTCATTTGGTTTAAGCCCATATATTATTATTTGACTCCTTAGAAGTGTAGAGATCAACCTATGGTGAAGTGGAGTTTACCAGGAGAGATCTATCCTTATGAATAGGTCTAAACTTGACTTACCATTGGATTCTATAACTTCTGGTGAAAGACATAAAGTTGCTCATTGGCACCGACTGGAGAAGAATAAAGTATGCCAAAGTATTCAAAATTTTCATGGCTATAAAACCATGTCTTGACTGGTCGAAATAGCCAAGGTCGAATAAGTGCAAAAAAACATGTAGTTAGGGTCGAAATGATATAGCCATTTATATGGAGTTCGACCATGGAAAATTAAAAAAGAAACAAAATGGCTATAAAATGAAATCGAAATGTTGAGTGCTGACATGCTATAATGGTCGGGGTCTACTCTTAATTTCAAAATCGAAATTTTGAATGCTGACATACTATAATGATCAAAATGGTATAACCATTTCTATTGGGTTCGACCATTAAAAAAAAAGAAAAAGAAAAATTGAAATGGCTTTAAAATCGAAATCGAAATTTTGAGTGCTGAAAGGTCGTAATGGTTGCCAACATTACGACTAACATGATATGGAGTTGCTCAAAGTGGAAGTCTTTGACATTCTGACATGGTTGAGTAACCATTTAATTATTTAAACTCTTCAACCATGGAGCTGGTCGAACTCAAAGCTTCGAAAGGATAAAACCCATATACAAGGTATTGTTATATCGGCGGGCTTCACTCCAAGATTGGCAACATATTTTCAATTTTAAAAAAAATGAAATGATGCAATACAGTTCAGTGACCAATATGGCAAGCTTAAGGTGTTATTCCTTTGACAAATAATTGCCTCAAATGAAAGGTCCTTTGATTGATAGTTATAAAAAGGACCAACATTTTCATGAATAGAAAATCTAATACTGATATTGGATGGATTTTTGTTGAAATAAAGATACTATGTTAGTATTTATCTTTTTCCTATTTAGTCTAAAGATAAATACTTTGGGGGCCGGTGTTAGTATCGAAAAAAAAGATATATTTCGATAAGTGAGTAGTTATTTAGTAGTTATTGACAATTTGATTATTGAAGATTTGAAGACAAAAGAAGTTGTCAAGAGTAGTTATTAGTGGTTACGAATAGTTATTGGTAGTTACAAATAGTTATTGGTGGTTACAAGTAGTTAGGATCTTTGTCTATAAATATTAGTTTGTACAATGTAATAAGGGTTGAAACTTGTAAAATTCCTACACATCCCACACACATAAGAGGATTCGACGGGTGCACTGCAAGTTTTCAACCAACATTTATAATTCAGTCAAGTTTACTTTCATTTACTTCCTTTCATTCTTTTTAATTCAGTCAAGTTTATTTTCTTTTATTTCATTTCAAGATCTTTATTGCTTTCTTTACATGCTTTCTTTTACTTGCTTTCATTACTCTTCAATCAAATTTATCTTTTTGCAAGTTTAGTTATCAGTTCTTTACATGCTTTCATTTTTATTTTACTTTGATTTCTTTATTTGCACTTGTTCAAATACTCCTCATTCTTTATATTTGTGATCTGAGTTACCTAATTATTGAAAAACCCATAAAGAAAGTGATTCCCTTCCCCGAATTGAGATCGAGAATCAAACTTTGTCCATAGACAAAGGGTTTACCAAATTGTCGAACAATTGACAAAATTTTCAGTAAACAAATTGGCACGCCCGGTGGGACTCAGTAAGGGTAACATGCATCACAATTGTTTTATAAGTTTATTCTTTGATAACTTGCTCATACAACAAAGAATAAAACTGGAAACAATTTCTAATCCGTACTAAAATCGATTACAAAGGCATATATGTGCTCTTGCCTTTATCTGTAATTGCTGGCCAACATTATATTCAATTAGTCAGAAAAGAAGGAAAAATAAATATATATATTTTGAGATATGTGCCTTAATATTTATGGCCAAGATGCTGCTGTGGAGTGTCAAACATGGCTAACTGTTTGACATTCCAATGGTTTGAAAAAAAATGAGGTAGATCGAAACTATTCGACTCTTAACACCAAGATCAAATTAGTGAACTCATTTTCGACAGGCAAATAAAAGTGCCACTACCTTCCAATCACTTCAGCTATCTTCATGAAATTATTATAACATGTTACTCTTTTTGGCTTTAATCAAAAAAGTTGGCTAAAAAATTATTGAACAAGGATCTATTCATAAAATTATTGGCTTTAAAAAAAATATTACATAAAAAAGAATTTGTCAAATTGGTAGAGCTACTCATTGGTGGATCTGGTCATTTGGTTTAAGCCCATATATTATTATTTGACTCCATAGAAGTGCAGAGATCAACCTATGGTGAAGTGGAGTTCACCAGGAGAGATCTATCCTTATGAATATGTCTAAACTTGACTTACCACTGGATTCTACAACTTCTGGTGAAAGGCATAAAGTTGCTCATTGGCACCGACTGGAGAAGAATAAAGTATGCCAAAGTATTCAAAATTTTCATGGCTATAAAACCATGTCTTGACTAGTCGAAATAGCCAAGGTCGAATAAGTGCAAAAAAGCATGTAGTTAGGGTCGAAATGATATAGCCATTTATATGGAGTTCGACCATAGAAAATTAAAAAAAAAAAACAAAATGGCTATAAAATGAAATCGAAATGTTGAGTGCTGACATGCTATAATGGTCGGGGTCTACTCTTAATTTCAAAATCGAAATTTTGAATGCTGACATACTATAATGATCAAAATGGTATAACCATTTCTATTGGGTTCAACCATTAAAAAAAAAGAAAAAGAAAAATTGAAATGGCTTTAAAATCGAAATCGAAATTTTGAGTGCTGAAAGGTCGTAATGGTTGCCAACATTACGACTAACATGATATGGAGTTGCTCAAAGTGGAAGTCTTCGACATTCTGACATGGTTGAGTAACCATTTAATTATTTAAACTCTTCTACCATGGAGCTGGTCGAACTCAAAGCTTCGAAAGGATAAAACCCATATACAAGGTATTCTTATATCGGTGGGCTTCACTGCAAGATTGGCAACATATTTTCAATTTAAAAAAAAAATGAAATGATGCAATACAGTTCAGTAACCAATATGGCAAGCTTAAGGTGTTATTCCTTTGACAAATAATTGCCTCAAATGAAAGGTCCTTTGATTGATAGTTATAAAAATGACCAACATTTTCATGAATAGAAAATCTAATACTGATATTGGATGGATTTTTGTCGAAATAAAGATTCTATGTTAGTATTTATCTTTTTCCTATTCAGTCGAAAGATAAATACTGAGGGGCCTGTGTTAGTATAAAAAAAAGGATATATTTCGATAAGTGAGTAGTTATTTAGTAGTTATTGGCAATTTGATTATTGAAGATTTGAAGACAAAAGAAGTTGTCAAGAGTAGTTATTAGTGGTTACGAATAGTTATTGGTAGTTACAAGTAGTTATTGGTGGTCACAAGTAGTTAGGATCTTTGTCTATAAATATTAGTTTGTACAATGTAATAAGGGTTGAAACTTGTAAAATTCCTACACATCCCACACACATAAGAGGATTCGACGGGTGAACTGCTAGTTTTCAACCAACATTTACAATTCAGTCAAGTTTGCTTTCATTTACTTCCTTTCATTCTTTTTAATTCAGTCAAGTTTATTCTCTTTTATTTCATTTCAAGATCTTTATTGCTTTCTTTACATGCTTTCTTTTACTTGCTTTCATTACTCTTCAATCAAATTTATCTTTTTGCAAGTTTAGTTATCAGTTCTTTACATGCTTTCATTTTTATTTTACTTTGATTTCTTTATTTGCACTTGTTTGAATACTCCTCATTCTTTATATTTGTGATCTGAGTTACTTAATTATTGAAAAATCCATAGAGGAAGTGAATCCCTTCCCCGAATTGAGATCGAGAATCAAACTTTATCTATAAATAAAGAGTTTATCAAATTGTCAAATAATTGACAAAATTTTTAGTAAACAGATGGACAAGAGCATAAATAAGTACTTTTGTTGTTGGTATAGTGAAAACACACACACACAAGAAGCTTACAGATGTGTTGGTAATGAAATTACAAGGGACTAAGTGCTAATGAAACTGAACAAAGCAGCAAAATAATAAAGTCGAAACTACAATGTGGCAAAATGATATCGTTCCAATTATTATGTATATCAAATTTTAGATAAATTAGATGTTCATTCATGACTAATGAAACTAATTATTTATAGATTCAATAAAATCAATACTTTCAACTTTTGCTTTTAATAATTAAATTAATAAAATATATTAATTTTGTTTTTACTTGATGAGAGAATAAAAGAGAGAGAATAAATCATATAAGTGAAACTTATATATAATCAGCTGTGTATTTAATGAGATGTGTTTGAATGACATGATTAAATGATAATGTGATAGGCCGTCTCTGTACAAAAATTTCTCCTGAACAGAAAGGCAGTTTACTAGCTAATGCTTGCACATCATCTGATTGAGACTAGTATATGAATTTGAGTAATGTTACATTTTCTTACTCAATTATTTTAATAATTATTTTAATATTAAATAAAAAAATATGAAATAAAAAAATAAATACATCTAATATTTTAAAAATATAAAAATATTTAATATTTTTTTTATTTAATAATTAAAAAAATTAAATAAAAAAATAAATCATTTCTCTATGAATTTTGTCTTGCATTAAATAACTCAGTTGTCTAGTATTTATTTTACCCAACTTGTTACACGATACCTATTTATTTAATGAACTATTTTTCCCTAGGCTAGCAAGGTTGATGGAGATAGGAGGTGTTCACGAGTTTAACTCGATTTACAAACCCAATTAATTTGAATTGACCTAATATGTTATAATATATTTGAATTAGTTCAAATTATCGGTTAGTTTAGTTTTAACTTGATTAATTCGACTTCTAATTGATTTAAGTGACGGGTTGAGTAATTCAATCCGATGATCTGACCCGATGACTTGACAACTCGAATAAAACAATGTCGTTTTTTGTATTTTTTATTAGGAATATTCATGGATCCGATCCGACATGTGAATCCGACCCGACCTGAACCACTCATTTCATTTTCAATTTTAATCTTTCTTTTCAAATCTCCGACCCCATTACTTGACCCGAACTAATCCGATTGCCATCGAATTGGTTTGAGTCGAATTATTCGAATTTTTTTTATATAAAATTGACCTGAATCGATCTAATTTTGATGAATTGGTTCAGATATTTTTTTTCTCCTAAACCCAACTCAATCCGACCCGTAAACACCCCTAGATGGAGATGCGATGAAAGGGGAAGATTTAATTTACTGGGTGTGTTTTGTTTCTTTTATAGATACTATTTACATTATATTAAATGTTTATATTTGAGAATTTTAGTTGAAAATATGCAGATGAAAAAAAGAATTTCATTTGAAAAGGCATTTGAAAAAGTAAGTTGTTCAACATTTTCAACTTGAATCACTGAATAAAACCTTAACTGGGTGTTTGGAGCATTTAAAATAAAACGATTAATTTTTTTATACAAAAGGAAAATATTTTACTTACCATCAATTATTTTTTTAGAAAATTAATTGGAATAATAATTTTAAACAAATTTATTTGTAAATCATATTTCATACTATATCTGATCATTTGTAAATTTGACCACTTTTAGTATAATTTATAATTTTTAAAATATTTTTTATTTATAATTAAAGTGTTATTTTAGTTGTGAAATAAAGAGCAAATGCCAAGATTATAAACAAAGCAACGCACGGGAAATGCCAACTCCTTGCATATCCTCTTAACACCAAATGCAGACAAAGATTGGGGATAGACCAAATAATACAGTCTCCGAAGTGGGACTAAACTTGGAAAAAAGAAAAAAAAAAAAAAAAAGGAAAGGATTCTAAACACACACCTCATTTGCCAACAACTTGAAAGTAGTAGGTCCCAAAAATATAGAATTTTTACTGCATACACTAGAAGCCGTTACATGCACAAAAGGATTGAAAAATTCAGCACATAAAACCGGTTACATGTATGTAAGTCTATTGGCTATTTCTTCAAAGTCATGCCCTTAACTTGCATGGTAGGGAATTGTTTGATTTGTTTCCTAAAATTCTTGGAGTACTTGGTGTATGTTTTCTCAGACTCTCATAATCCATAACTTGTAAATTGACATTAATTTCCTAACATTGCCTTCTTCTGTTCTTTTTAGGTGATCAGCATAGCACTTTGGATCGTTTTTCCTACGCTTGCAGTCCAACCCTATATACGTCAAGAGCTGCTCAACGCCATTCAACATGTTCTTTCCACTGGGAGTGACATAATTAATTGGAAAAATTATTGCATTGTAGACTAAAACCAGGAAAAGGTGTACTTCAAGTGCACTAAATTTGACTTGTTGGGTTAAAAATATTAAAATGAAACTAGATATGTAAGACAATATATTTATTTTTGTATACAACTGGTTCCACTTTAAATTCGATTCCGGCGTCTCAAATTCTTTAGCTTGCAACTCGGATCAATGGAAGCAAAGAATCATAGTCATTACATGAGAAATTCTAATTCTGCGCAGATTGCTGGTTGAATAGATGTAAGTTGTCAAGCATACAGGAAATAGATTCGTCAATCCGTGTGGAGTTTAAGTGGGCTACATATGGCAAACAAATTCACTTTTTTATGATTAAAGATAAATGAAATTATATGCATTTTTTCATAAAAATTAAGAAAGATTGTAATTTTATACTTACAAATATATTAGTTTTAAAGTCACAATAACTTCATTTCATGAAATTATCACCTTTCATAAATCATGACTAGTGTGA
Source organism: Ormosia emarginata (assembly GCA_029884605.1). Taxonomy (NCBI): domain Eukaryota; kingdom Viridiplantae; phylum Streptophyta; class Magnoliopsida; order Fabales; family Fabaceae; genus Ormosia; species Ormosia emarginata. The sequence continues at coordinate 1,115,986 of JAQQTP010000017.1, read as the reverse complement.
CAACAACTTCACAAAAAGTAGTAGGTCCCAAAAGTATAGAGATTGTTTGGCTACTTCTTAGAAGTCAGTCATTCCCTTAACTTGCACCGATGGACGATATATTTGGAATCACATATTTTGATAATTAATTTATAAATGAGATTTTTTGTTTGATAATTTTTTTTAAAAAAAGATTGAATTGATTTTAAAATCTTTTTTGATTTAAATTGTATGCATATAAAAATTCAATTATATTTGGTGGGATTTGAATAGATATGATTTGATTTGAGTCTTAATTACTTTAATTGATGATTTCCCCTTATATATTAGTTCACACGTTTCATATAAGTACTGGTAATAAAATAAAATAAAACTCTTAAAACAAAATGAATTTAAGTCAGTTTTTAAGTATTCCAAATTAACATGAAAATTAATTTGTAGTTGAATTCAAATCTTATTTTTTATAATGAATTTCAATCATAGTAATTAACTTTTAAATCAAATTAAATCAATCTAGAGTAAATCCTTGTTTTCATCCTCCAAAGATATAAGCATTATTACTTTGGTTGTTCAGAGATTTTTGTTATCAATTTAGTTTCTCAATAATGTAATGTGTTATCACTTTGATTCTCCAAAGAATATTTACATCAATTTAATCTATAAAAATGTAAAGTGTCATCAATTTAAACTTTCAATCATGCAAAATATCATCAAATTAGTCTTAAATTAGGGCTTCATTACATTCATTTTTCTCTAGCCAACAATGAAGGACCAAGTTAACGACACTTTGCATAATTGATAAACTAAATTGATGGCAACCATTTTTACAATACTAAAATAATAACGCTTATATTTTTAGAAGACAAAAATAGGAGTTTACTCTTCAATTTACTTTTAAATGAATCCAAACTCAAGCGTCAAGGACCAACTCTTTTATGAAGAATGGGGTGACATGCGTGAATTATCCATCAACTCTCAGTATACATGTCTTTACAATTGACATTAATTTCCTGATATTGTCTACTTCAATCATTTTATGTGACCATCGCATCGATCACTATGTAACTTTGTATCGTGTTTCCTACGCAGTTCAAGCCCATATATAGTCAAGAGCTGCTCAATATCATCGAAGAAATTCTTTCCCCGCGTTACTAATAGGAGAGATTCTTGCAGCTTAGACTAACTCAGCAAAAACTGTACTTCAAATTCAAGAAAAGTGCTTTTAACTTCTAATGACCAAAATTTAGTGAGTGTAAGACCTTAGACCGTCACTAATTATATACTATTAGTGACTAAATCTTATTTTATCACTAACACCATTCACATATTGACCAGATAGCGAATTGCCACAATAAGTTTATTAACAGGGAACAAAAATATGTTTACCTCAAATAATTTGTTTCTAATATATAAAATTAGTAACGAATTTCAGTTTCTATTACAAGATTGTCACTGATACACAATTTGATAGACGAAAAAAAAATATTAATGACAAAAACTTAACTTTGTCATTAATATTATATCATTTTAGTGACAAATGTACAGGTCGTTACGAGAAGAAGCTGATCTGAAGTTTATCAGGCAAACGGGTATAAAGAAAGGCAATAAGACTAGATGAAATCTCATTGGAGATTATTATTAGAGGCACGTCTATGACTGACGGGATAAGAAGTGTGTGGATGGTATAGCTTTTGACATATTCCTTTTTAACTCTATTATAGCAGTCTCAGAAGTCAAAAGTGAACAGAATTTGAGGAAAAAAAAGGAGGGGGGGGGGGATCAAAGGATTCACACCTCACCTTCATAATGGATGTGTGTTAGTATTGAAAAAATATATTTTGATAAGTAGGTAGTTATTTAGTAGTTATTGGTAGTTATAAGAAGTTATGATCTTTACTTATTATAAGTAGTTATTAGTGGTTATAAGTAATTAAGATTTTTGTCTATAAATATTAGTTTGTATAATGTAATAAGGGTTAGAACTTGAAAAATTCCTATACATCTCACACACATAAGAGGATTCAACGGGTACACTACAAGTTTTCAACTAGTATTTTCAATTCAGTCAAGTTCGTTTTCCTTTACTTTCTTTCATTCTCTTCAATTCAGTCAAATTTATTCTCTTTTATTTAATTTCAAGATTTTTATTGTTTTCTTTACATGCTTTCTTTTACTTGCTTTCATTACTTTTTAATCAATTTTATCTTTTTGCAAGTTTAATTATCAGTTCTTTATATACTTTTATTTATTTACTTATCAATTTTGATTACATCGCTTTCATTTATTCTTTCATTTTTATTTTACTTTGATTTCTTTATTCGCACTTATTTTAATACTCTTCATTCTTTATATTTGTGATTTGAGTTACCTAATTATTGAAGAACCCATAAAAGAAGTGATTCCCTTCTCCGAATTGAGATCTAGAACCAAACTTTGTCTATAGACAAAACGTTTACCAAATTGTCGAACAAATTGAAAAAAATTCCAGTAAACAAATTGGCATGCCCAGTGGGACTCAGTAAGGATAATGTGTATCACAATTGCTTTTATGAGTTTATCCTTTGATAAGTTGCTCATATAACAAAGAATAAAACTGGAAACAGTTTTCAAATCGGTACTAAAACCAATTATGAAGGTATATATGTATTCTCGCCTTTATCTTTAATTATTGCATTCAATTGGCAATTGTTGACTAACATTATACTCAATTGGTCAGAAACAAAATCAAAGGGTAAAGTGGTCGAAAGTGCCAAGTTTCATGAACTGTCGAGGATTGTTGAAGAATAACACTTTAATTTGAAAACAAAGTACAAGTGTTCGAATTGTTTGAAAAGATTTTTCCAAGTTTTGGCACACCCAGTAGGTGTTTCTAAAAAAAAAAAGAGACAAATCGAAATGATTCGACTGTTAACACCAAGATCAAATTGGTGAACTTATTTTCAACAAGCAGATAAAAGTGTTATTGCCCTCCAATCACTTTAACTATCTTCATGAAATTATTAGTTTTAAAAAAAAATACATAAAAATCTTGTCAAATCAATAAAACTGATTTGCAACTTATGGTGCTCATTGGCACTGAGTGGAGAAGAATAAAGTATGCCAAAACATTCAAAATTTTCATGGCTATAAAACCTTGTCTTGAGTGCTCATTGGCACTGAGTGGTCAAAATTTTTATGGTTGACATGCTATGGAATTGGTCGAACTTCTAAAAAATAATAATAATAATAAAATAAAATAAAAATTAAATTAATAAAATCATGACAAAAGTTGTCAAGACGAGAAAGTATTCGACATTCTGACATATGATTTTGAATGGCCATTTAATTATTTAAGCTCTTATACCATGGAGCTAGTCGAACTCAAAGCTTCAGAAGGGTAAAACTCGTACAAGGTATGGTTATATTGGCAGGCTCCACTGTCAACATATTTTCAATTAAAAAAAAATGAATGAATGAATGACAAAATTTACTCAAGTTGTTGAAACTGTGAGTAAAGCTGTCGAAAAGATATATGTGGGCTTGCACTCATGGCTGACATGTGGAGTAGAACAATATTTTTTATTGTGTCGATATACTATACAATATGAAGTTTTTGACAAGCAAGCTTATGGTCGAGAGACCATACATTTTGAATTTTTCGATTTATCATGGCACTGCTTGAGCTTTGAAATGTGGAAATATATGCCCATGAAGTCCCTACTATTAGGAAGCCATCATTGCAAAGCAGCAGTTGATGTGACAAAATTTGGATGCAAGTGCCCATAAAGGGATCACACATACTAAAAAATTGCAGGGTGGTCATATCTAATTGATAATGGTCAAATTTAATTTTTTGACACTGATCAAGATATTTGAGTTCATAGCATCAGGGTCGAATTAGTTGCTTTTATTGACATTAGCAAGTCTAGAAATGAAGTTTGACCATAGATATATATAAAAGAAAAAAGAAAAAAGAAATTCCATGAATTGAAAATCCAATACTGATGTTGGATTAATTCTTGTCGAAATAAGGACACCATTTTAGTATTTATCTTTTTCCTATTCATTCAAATGAAAAATACTGGGGGGCTGTGTTAGTATTGAAAAAATATATTTTGACAAGTAGACAGTTATTTAGTAGTTATTGGTAGTTATAGGAAGTTATAATCTTTATCTATCATAAGTAGTTATTGGTGGTTACAAGTAGTTATGATTTTTGTCTATAAATATTAGTTTGTACAATGTAATAAGGGTTGAAACTAATAAAATCCCTACACATCCCAACACATCAGAGAATTCAACGGGTGCACTACAAGTTTTCAACCAACATTTTCAATTCAGTCAAGTTTGTTTTCCTTTACTTTCTTTCATTCTCTTCAATTCAGTCAAATTTATTCTCTTTTATTTAATTTCAAGATTTTTATTGCTTTCTTTACATGTTTTCTTTTACTTGCTTTCATTACTTTTTAATCAATTTTATCTTTTTGCAAGTTTAATTATCAGTTTTTTACATACTTTTATTTATTTACTTATCAATTTCGATTACATTGCTTTTATTTATTGCTTTCATTTTTATTTTACTTTGATTTCTTTATTCGCCCTTGTTTGAATACTCTCTATTCTTTATATTTGTAATCTGAGTTACCTAATTATTGAAGAACTCATAAAGGAAGTGATTCTCTTCCCTAAAATGAGATCTAGAATCAAACTTTGTCTATAAACAAAACATTTACCAAATTGTCGAACAAATTGACAAAATTTTCAGTAAACAATGTGCCATCAAGTTTACAGTAAGCCGTAGGTCTCAAAAACATAGACTTTTATTGCATAGTTGCATAGAAGCCGTGTGTATACATGATTACATGAACAAATGGATTGAAAAACTCAGTAAATGCAACGTGTAATTCTTGGCTACTTCTTTAAAGTCAGACATCACTTGAAGTTGAAACTTCAAGTCCTGACAGTTTGATTACAGAGACTGATGATCAACTTGACAGTTTGATTACAGAGACTGATGATCAACTTTTCTAAAAACTTATCTCTTAGATAATGAATCATTTTTATACCTCACATTAAGTTCTTAGAATAATTGGTGTATTCTCAGAATATATGTCTTGACAATTGACATTAATTTCCTGACATTGTCATCTTCGGTCATTTTTCATGATCAGCACATCACTTAGCAACTTTGGAATCGTGTTTCCCACGCAGTCCAACCCCATATAAGTCAAGGAAAAACTGTGCTTAAAATGCACTTGATTTTATTGACAAAAAATATTTAAGTGAATATACAACTTACAAGTCAGTGCTAACTCACTTGGTGGATGTTTCGTTCATAACAATTTCAAATTTGGATTCAAATCCTAGAACGACATTGCACTCATAATAACTGCAAACTTGAATTCGAATCTTAAAATCCCATTAGTAGGTGATTTATTCAAGAAAAAAGTATGCAATTTACAAGGATGCCATTAGGCTACACAGTCACCCACTTGATAAATGAGCTAGTGTTGCCAGACTTCTAATAATAAAAATATATAAGTATTTATTTAGTTTTCAAATCGATTCAATTTAAATACCTCAAATTCTTAGTACATTTGTGTGGAGTGTAAGTGTGCCACATGACAAACAAACTCTCTTTTATTAATATACTAAAATGAGATATATCATATAAGGATATAAACTTTTTATGATAAAAATCAATCAAAAAATTAAATTTTCATTCTTATCTCTAGGACTCAACAACACTGATGAATCTTTGATGAATTTTGTTTTGCAGATGAACAAATTAAAGTGGCTTTGTTTTCTAACCCACTAAATTGCAAAAATGACATGACAAGAACATAATTACAAGATGTGGTTAAAAAAAGGCTCTTGATCATTCTAAAATATAGATTATGAATGTCAGACATACTTACAATAGTAGACATTTTAGGGAAACAAAACCAAAACACAAGAGAATGAAACATAAAACTAAAAAGGGTAAAATGGTGAGGCAGTAATCATTAGCAGACATATGCCTTGCGAAGAAGGGGACTTGTCCACACTTTATAAAAAAAAAATAACCACATAACCCCCTAACATTAACAAGAAGAATATTAAAGTATAAGCACGTCAGCATGTGAGATTCAAATCTTCTGTCTCTTTTTTCTGTCAGCTGATCAGAATCATAACCAGTACATTGTAATACAATTTAAAGATCCCCCCCCCCCCCCCCAAAAGTAAAAGAAGCAATAACATGTCAACCATAAGGTAACAAATTGAACTCACATGAAGGCTAGCTCAAAATTCTGATGTTAAATTGAAAACAAAGCTATTCTCAAACTGAGCCGCAAAACCTAGTCTTACAGACAACTTGATACGTCGTCCTTTGGGAAGAGACACCCAAGGCTTTGTTCCTTTGCCAATAATGAATACATTACCCATGCAAGTTTCAAACTCATGACCAGTGGCATCCTGGACGTTGATGGTCTCAAAACTTCCCTTGTGCTTCTCCTTGTTCTTGATGACACCAACACGACCTCTGTTCCTTTTTCCAGTCACCATAACAACATTCCCCACTCAAATTTGATGAAATCAGTGATCTTGTTGAGTTCCAAGTCTAGTTTGATAGTGTCATTAGCCTTAATTAGGGGATCTGCATAGCAGATGGTGTGCCCTGTTGTGTGTCCAACTCAATTGTGGAGCCCACTAGCTTTATGCCATAAAGTGAAGGAAAAAAAAAATGAATGCGAAGGTGATTTTTTGGTGTCTCACGGGACCCCATAGGGGAAGTGGAGAGGGTTTAATGTTTTGAAACCCCATTCTTCTTCCTTGGAATGGAGCAGCCGTCGACTGTTGAGAGAGGGAGTTGAATGTGTGTAAGCTGATTTTTGTGGGTTGAGATTGGATGGTGATTTGTGGTCTTACCGATCTGGATGATTTTTTATTTTGTTGCTCCTTATATTGTAAATTTTTGCTTGTAAGGTTAGAATTTCATTTTTTTCATCTCTACTTGTTGGGTTATATTTGTACCGTTTTATGAGTTTTGAACTTTGTGGCTTAGTTGAGATTTCTTCTTTGTTAGTAGTGAGCAAGAGTTAGTGTAATATCTTTGTTTGTTGAGAGACATTTTACTGGACTCACTGATCTATTATAGTAAAAAAATTTCTAGACTAAGTCCAATAATTTTTACCTCACGTTGAAGAAGTTTTTCATATTAAAATTGTGTGTATTTCCTTTTATATATGTATATATATATATATATATATATATATATATATATATATATATATATATATATATATATATTGCATTCTTTCATCTAATGATTGAGATTATTTCGTTAAAAATTTTGCTCTCATTAGATGAAAGTGAATCTAACAAATTTAAAATGAGTGTAAGTAAAAAAAAACTTACACCTGTAAATTGATCCTACCTCTATATATATCCTACCTCTATATATATATATATATAAGGTAGGATCAATTTATTACCTATTATTGGTAAGTTTTATTTGACTTACACTCATTTTCAAATTGTTAGATTCACTTTCATCTAATAGTTACTTTTAACGAAATAATCTCAATCATTAGATGAAAGCTTAAATCTAATGATTGAAAATGAGTGTAAGTCAAAAAAAGACTTACAAGAAGCATGATATAAACCGATCTCCCCTCATATATATATATATATATATATTACATTCTTAAATATATTTGTTGGTAGATATTTGATTGGTTGAATATTTTGCTCCTCATTAATTCTTTCAAACAGGAAAAAAAATTTATTAACTATTATTGTGTGTTGTTGCTTTTGTTATGTGCACACCCTTTCCCAACATGGTCATTATAGGTGTTCAGATAGTGGATGCCCTTCTGCCCAAATTGAACAGATCGAACCTTGCAAAGCTTAAACTGCAAAAAGTTAACAAACCAAATTATCAAATCACTACAAAGAAAACCCACAGAACTAACATAACAAGAAGCATGTGCAATGAAACAACGACACATTATTAAGGATATTTATGTGTATAAATACTAAATTATTGCCAGCATTCCACATTTGTGTTCTGAGAAAGTCAGTGGATCAAAGATATATTCAAATAAGTTTTCAATATACTGATCTAAGAAGTTCAAAATTTGAACATCCAACCACGCACCTCTTTTAGTGGTGTCAATAAGCATCAGTCATGTGATATACAGTGGGAAAAGAACTAATTTACTATTTATAAAACCAAGCAATTTTATATTAAGGTTCACATTACAGAAATTATGAAGGATTTGACAGATCTTTGCCTCGTCATCCGTTACAGATTGGAGATGTAAACGGCCCTTTGTGTCATAAAGAAGACGGAAATTTCCGTTTGTCTTAACAGAAAGAGAATAGAACAAGTTAATCACAAAGGAAAATGCAAAATAAAAAAAGTGCTTAATTTCTTGAATTGTCTAAATACTCACTACATTTCCAAACTGTGACATGAAAGGATAATGGAAAAGTGGTAACATTGTCCAATTATTGAAGAAATAACTTTGACATCATTATTTTAGCAATGCCATGTAGCAATCAAGTTTAAATGCTTACCCATAAAACCAGCAGGTTATCTTGTCTGTCCTAACCTTGCCATCAACAGCAACATATTGAGTGCATTAGTTCAAATGGAAATTACAAATGAAATCAAGTAAAATAATAGTATTGAAACAATAACTGAGAATAATATACTCACAAAGGCACCACCAAGCTTGTCTAGCATCCAATGTTTTGGGGGCATTGAGCCTCTTTGATGTGTTTCTTCACCCCTCTTGGCCTCAAATATATGAGAGAAATTACAAATTTGTGTTAGAAAGAGAGAAACATATATACAAAAAAAGTTAGAAAATGTTTCTGTATATTCTCTAAATTATTGAATTAATTAGTATGTACAAGAGAATTCTCTATTTATAGGAAAGAGATTCTATATAAAGAAGGAAATGCAATCAAATATAATCAAAATAGTATCTCTAATTATATGCAAATCAAATCCCTAAAATAACACAAAATTAAGCCTAATTTAATTATGAGATATGTTTCAAATATTCTAATATTTTCCCTCAAGTTAGAGCTACTAAGCTTTAGATTGTTATAATTAGACACATGAAAATAAAACAAACTAAAAATAATTTAAAAACACAACGTTAAGATCTTGAAGAAGTTAACAAGTCCGAACTGCATTTGGGATGAAACCATCTACATCTGAGAAAATCTAAAATGGGAACTGAGTCTAAAATGAAGTCTGTCATCATAATGGAGTCTACAATTTAGGACGAAGTTTAAAACAAAGTTTGAAATCTAGTACGGAGTCTGAAACGGAGTTTAAAAAGAAGTTTGGCATCAAAACAAAGTTTGGAATCTAGAATGGTAATCAGAGTCTGGAACAAAATGACGGAAAAATAGTGATGATGAGCTAAAGGATTGGATCAGAGTGGACAAAGATGAGGAGAACAACAAAACTAAATTTGGATTTGATGGTGATTAGTAACGATTCTAAAGAAATTCACGAACTCTACATAGCGAAAAATGAGAAACTCTCCTCAAGATAGATATTATGACTCTGATACCATGTCAAAAATAGAGAAACAGGAACACAAAAAAAGCTAGAGAAAGTTTCTGTATATTCTCTAAATTATTTCTAAATTAATCATGATTTACAAGAGGATTATCTATTTATAGGAGATGGAGTCTATATAAAGAAAGAAATACAATCAAATATAATCAAAATAATATATCTATTTATGTGCGAACCAAATCTTTAAAATAACACAAAATCAAGCATAATTTAAGTTTGATATATGTTCTAGATATTCTAATAGAACAAGCAATAAAAGTAAAAAACATTGCAAATAAAACCACCAAAATAAAATAAATATTCAAAAAAATATAAGTTAGTTTAGTGGTCATGATGGGTTTAACTCTCTTCAACTGAGATAAAAAATTTTATTGAATAATTGAAATGAAGCACAAAACACTTCGTAAAGTTAGCCAACTACATCCACACTAGGGGTGTCAGTGGGTGGTTTGGTTTGAGTTTTGGAAAAAAATAAATCTGAACTAATTAAAATTAATTGGTTCCATTTGGTTCGATTTTCTTGTTTTTTGATAGCCAAATCCGAACCAAACCGAACCAAACATCTACGGATTAGTTTGGTTCGGGTGATCGAGTTGGTCATTATTATTTTTAACACAAATTAGCTAAACAATTATACATGCAATACAGAAAAGTATACATAATGTATCTAAAATTCTAAATAATATTAGAACATAGACTAACCTTTGCTCTTCCATCAGGCAATGAACATTCAATTTCAAGTTGAGTCACACGATCATTGATATTTGAGATTTCCTATTTATATCAAACCTAAAATGCCAAAATAGTGAGAAAAGAAAATTTCCTAAGTATCAAAATTATACATAATATCCCTTGTGTTGCTATATATCAAAATTTCCTAGCACTATTGCATGCATATTGTTTATTACAATAGTTACAAGTAGCCTTATCATTTACTTTTTTGAAATGAGCCCAAGCATTAGAAGGGGGTCTACTAGGTTTCCTTTTCAATACTTCTTGTTGTGATGGAGGGGCATCTTGTCCATGTGATGACATTTCTTGTCCTTGTGTTGGAGCTTGTGTTGGAACCTCTCCTAGTTGCATGTCACTAGTTGGTGTTGGAGTGGTAGCACTCCCAACTTGAGTTCCACTACCACAAGTGCTTGGAGTCCCACTAGTTCTAAATGAATCACTTGCCATTTGTTGGTGTTAAGTAACCTGCAAAAAAGATAAAAATATAACTATTAGTTAAATATATTCCTTAATAAGCACTTATTTATTATCTATAATTAAATGGGGAGACTGTTATTAACAATATACTTTAATGATTGAGCATTGAAGAAGATCTATGATCAAATTTTACTGAGAGGAAGCAACTAGTAAGGTGTCAATTCACAGGACAAGAATAGGATACCAGGTTTTGTGGTCCAAATTTTTATATATAAAAAACCCAAGAGAGAGTAAGATGCTCTTCATAAACAATAATAGCCTTAACAACAATGAAAATAAAAGAAAATAAAAAAGAGGGAAAAAGACCAATATTGTCAACAACTCAATTCCTGATCATGATGAGAGGAATGTGGTAAATGCTTTAGAGATTAAGAGACCACCAATGAAGAAGGTCATGAGCTTGCATACGCCAATGGCGAAAATATTTGAAGGGTTGAGTAAAGCAGGTTATGATATCACTACATCAGCTACAACAATGAAAGAAGAGAAGTACGATGAAGAGTCAAGTTGTGTTTACCATTATGGGGGAATAGGATATGATATTGAGAACTATTTGGACTTTAAGGCTCGAGTTTAGGGATTACTCACTTTGGGAGTGATACAAGCTAAACAAGGGTTAGATTCCTCTAAAGAAGTCATTCGCCATTCAACAACTCGAAACCTCTAAATAATTAAAGATCTGAGGCGTTTGTCATAAAATAATCAGTGATGTTGAACTCATGTTAACTTTCTTGAAGTATTAGTGCAATAAATTTACATGGATACCTTGTTTCCTTTCATTTTTGTCACATTGTCTTTCTTGACATTTATGTTCTTTTATTTCTTCAAAGTGTCTTCCTTGTATTTGGACCCCGTTGAACTCCAATTCTTGGGAATTCTCAGTTTGGTAGATGTCAATAAAGCTCGCATGTGCAAGTGTCTTTTCAAAAAGAAAAAAGAAAAGAAAAAGAAAAAGAAAAAAAGGAGCAAGGAAGTAATCACTTGGTGTACACTATCTTTTTGTCTCAAAATTAAAGTTTTGAATATAAACAATCATGATTTGAAAATGAAGATGAGTCATTTTTTCTCTATCTTTTACAAAATTTAATCATCTTTATCCCTTGTTATCCTTTTTGAGCTTGAAAATTTCTTCAATAAACCATGGATAAGGATCACCCCTATACTAGGGGATACCAGGAAACAAAAGTTGATTGCCATGGTGACTGTTCTGAAGCATAATGGAAAAATAATAAAAGGTGAAAATAGGGCAAAAATAAAAAAGAAGAAAAAGGAAAGAAAGAAGAAAGAAAATGAAATGAAATAGGGAAGAAATGGAGAATAATAAGAGAAAAGTGTGTTTGAAAGTGAAAAAGTAGTTGATAAAGTTTAATTTTGAACAAGGATCCTTAGTCCCATTCCACCCTTAAACACTTGTTTGAGTCTTATATTTTTCCTTTCATAACCCCTAGCCTTGGCCATGTTACAAGTGTCAAAAAGTTTATTTTGATCAATGAAGGTTTGTTGTCATTTTCGTTAACTTTAATTTTGAGACAAATGTTACGCTCATCCAAGTATTTAGTTCATTGCTCCTTAAAAAAAAAGAATAAGAGAAAAAAGAGACTTACACCAGGACAAGTTTCTACCTTGTTTGAGATGGCCCTATATTGGGGCATTCTTTTCCATGGTTCAATTTAACCTACACTAGAGCAAATCTTTTGGTCATTAGGACGAGAGTTCCTGCCCTATTCAATTCTGTCCTAAACTAGGGCAAATTTCTCTTTAGTTCAATTTGACCTTACATCAAGGTGAGTTTCTGCCTTATTCAATTCAATCCTAGACTAGGGTAAATTTCCTTTTCTCTGACTCAAATTGTCTTACACTATGGCAAATCTTTTAGTCACTAGGGTGAGTCTTGGCACTATTCAATTCAGTCATAGACTTGAGCAAATTTTTCTCTAGTCCAATTTAGCTTTATCAACTCAATTCATGTCAAGTCAACACCTCTTTGAATCTCATATAATCGTTTGTGTAGTCAAACTTCTAAGATTAATCTAGAAGTTGTTCACTCAGTAAATTTCTTTTCTGTTTTACTTTTGAATCTATGTTTGTTTATTACATAATGCTTCAAGTAAGGTGAACAAGAGTACAACATTATGATTTGACCATCTGATGGCAATCCTTTGATGAACAATTCAGATCGAAAAGAACTTAGAAGTTTCAATTAAAAGGAAAAATGATATCCGAATGGATAATCTAGAAATAAGAGGTGCCTGAGCAAGAAAAAAAGAAAAGAAAAGAGCCTGAAAGGGCGGTTTAAGCAAAAGTTAGAGCAATATAAAAAAAAGAGCCCGTTAGGTTGAAAACCCGAAAGGGCGGCCTAAGCAAAAGTTAGGGTAAATAAATGAGCAAAATCTAAAAGAAAGAAGGTCTGAAGCTCCTTGAAAGAGTGTTGAAGAAAGTAGCAATAGAGACAGTGGTCGAATTATCAAATGGTTGTAGAGAATTAATTGAATGAGGAACAAGGAACTAATACTGGGGCAATTTTTCTTTCCCTTATAATTTTCTTTTGTTTCTATGCATGTGCCTTACCAAATGTCCATGTCCATCAGATTACCAAAATGATAAAAGGAAGTTTGTTCATCCAACGAATTTCTATCCATTCATGAATGCATGTCTAACTCATTAAGTTATGTACCAAATAACATAACTTTAATGTCAACAGTTTGATTTTGACAATTTTACAGCAATCCTTTAATGGTTGAGTCAGATTACAAGATCTCAGTAGTTCAAAGTACAGATTGCAATGTGACATTTGTTGGAAATGATCTCAATACTAGCCATGTAAGCCTTTGTTGAGAAGAAGAAAAGGAAGAGTTGAATTAATAAAAAAAAAGAATGAAGAAATGAAAAAAGGAAAAGAGAAAGTCAAGAGGATTCTAAGTTAACCAAATGATCTGATGGAGAAAGCATGTGAACAAGGGTTTGATTGGTCAAAGTTTTCTAGAGTCGCCGCTAGTTCAAATGATAAAAAAAAGAGAAAAAATGAGAGAAGAAAAAAGATCTTAAGTCCATAGTTTCATGTCATGTTGAGCGCATCACCTCCATGCATTTTCTCTTCTGAGCGCATCGGCTCCTGTCATTTACTTTTTGAGCGCATCAATTCCATGCATTTTAATTTATGAGTGCATCTGTTTCATGCATTTTAAATGTCTGTCATTTATTTTTGAGCGCATCGGCTCCTGTCATTTACTTTTTTCTAAGCGCATATGCTCCATGCATTTTAAATTCCTTGCATTTTAATTTTTAAGCATATCAACTCCTATCATTTACTTTTTGAGCGCATCGCCTTCTGTCATTTACTTTTGAGTGCATCGGTTCTTCACTTTTTTATTCTCGCATTGTTTTTCCCAGACAAAATTTGAGTTCATGTCTTTACTCATTCTTTACCATGATAAAATGAAAAGCTATGGTTATTCTTTTTATCTAGTAAAAAACAAGTAAAGAGAGGTAACTATGAACACTCAATTTTGTTCGGGGCTTTTATATAATAAAAAAAAGAAAATAAAAGAAAATAAAAGAAAATAAAAAAGGAAAAAAAGAGTCATCTTTCATTCAGTGGCCCAATATCCAACTCATCGACCCATTAATCCATAACCCATTATCCAATTCATTAACCCATAACCTGACCCATTGATCCATTATCTAACCCATTAACTCATTAACCCATTAACCTATAACTTGTTTTATACCAACTCCAGCACTTATCCAAAACAAACCCCGTCAGTTATCCTAAACCTTAAACTCATCCTAAACAAACCATAACTCAAACTCATCCTAAACAAACTCATCCTAACTAAATTTCATCGCTTATCCTAAACATACCCATCCTAAATAAATTCCAATACTCATCCTAAACAAATCCTAGTCACACTTTAATTGAAACACTTCAACCTAACTCTTTCCTATAAAACCACCATAACCCACATACTTGGAACCTAACCTTAACGACAGACTTTACTTTAACCCAAAACCATATTTTACTTTTTGTCATCACGTAGCCTTCCCCGACAACAACCTCCACTCCCACTACACTTCATCTTCAACCTCCCTTCACCCTTCATTATCATCTTCAAACCTTCATTTTCTTCATCTTCAACCTTCAACCAAACACCCTTCATTAACCTCTTTTCCCAAAAAACAACCATAATCTTCAGCAATCACTATCTTCATCACCCATATCACCACCATCTTTAGCACTTCATCTTCAACCTCCAACTAAACAACCAGTCACCACTACCCAATAAAACCACCGCACCAGCCACCGTGAAGTCGCGCCGCCGTCGAGCTCCCCTACGCCTGAGTCTTCTCCTTCAAATAGATCCATTTTTTTTTTAAGCAGCAGCATTATTTCTTTTGTTATGTTTGTTTGTTCCTTTTTTTGTTTTATTTTAAAAAAGGAAAATCTATTAGTTTTTTTTTTGGTGAAGTGGGCTTAAGGTAGTAAGCTTGTTGGGGTTGAAAAGCTAAAAAAATAATAATAAAAATGAAAATTAAAAAAAAAAGAGAAAATGATGAAAATGATATAAAATAACACATATATTTTTTTCTTAAAAAATAAAATAAGATTAACTTAGTTGTGACAGCTTGTTGATCTTGTAATCTTTGTAATCATATGAGTTGTGACAACTTGATGATTCAAAATTCTTTTTTTTTCAAAGTTAAAATAATAATCAACCCACTATCGTTAAACATTTCTTTTTAAAGAATAAAATAAGATTAACTGAGTTGTGACAGCTTGTTAATCCTATAAGTTTTGTAATCATCTGAGTTATGACAACTTGATGATTCAAATTTTTTTAAATTAAAAATAACTAACCCATAAGAATTTTATAAAGAACTACGTGACTTTAAGTTCCTTATTGCATATGAGGATACATAGGAGTGAAATTTCTATTTCGTCAAGCCAAAGTTTAAATTTTCACAAATTATTTGTTTGTTTTAATTTTTTTCAATAAAATGGGTAAAACAAATATATTATGAGATTATTAATTTCGCATAATTAATTTAGGGTAACCGTTTTAGGACGGATGTTTTAGGAGTGCTATGGGGTTAAGTCTCTACCCTTCCCTATGCATAACCAACTCCCAAATCCAATCTAGTTTCAAAGACCAATTTTTTTTTAAGAAAGGTTTTCTAATTTTTTCTAATTTAAATAAAATAGGTGGCAACTCCTAACAATTTATTTGATCGCCGCTCCCGCCGCGATCAACGGTCGCGACAATCATGAGCACAGAAACTTCAATTGTTAGCTTTCCCAGGAGTCAAATAGATTTAAGTCAAATATCTATCTTTCTTTTTTCGGTTTCTGTCCCCCAACCCACAAAAGAATTAAGTGGATCAATGTCATTTAGGAAAACATCTTTTCAGTAATACAATCAGAATTTTGGTAATATTCTTTGCATTACAGATATAGAAGGCCAAAATGCAATCAAATTTGAGTAATCTACGCAATTACAGAAGGGGGAAATGACACTTTGGTTTAGACTATTCTCTATCTATTTTGGTATTTTTACTTGTCCAGTGTTTATCAATATTTTTTTTCTCAAACCTAGTAGTTATTGCATCCAATGTGACTTGCATTTGAAAAATGTTATTAAGATATTGAGAAATGGCAGCAGGAGAGGAAATCCCCTGGTTACCAAAATCCATGGGGTTCTTGTTAGAGGGGGCGTAGTACACGGGAAAAAAGAGGCTAGCAAAGAGTGAGGGGAGTTTGTGGTGAAGAAAGAGTTGAAGACTTATCAAGTAGTGGTAAGCAGCAGCGAGCAACGTCGAGGATGAGCAGAGCAGCGTCGAGGGCGAGCCCAGCAGCGATGGGGTGAGGCGGCGAGTGGCAAGGGGAACGGGGTTAGGGTTGGATTTGGGGAAAAATTGAAAAGGATTGAACTGATTTGGTAAAAATTTTGAAACGGGTTCATGTCTTCACAAGTTTAGAAAAAAAATGGTTCAGTTCAGTTTGGTTCACGGGTTTGAAACTCTGAACTCGTGAATCAAACCAAACAAGCTTCAATTGGTTTGGATTTTACCCAAACCAAACTAATTAATTTGGTTTAGATTGGTCGGGTTGGTCGGATTATCTAAACCAAATTACACCACTAATCCACACAATAATTCTAATAAAAATGTTATTTGCAAATCAAAAGTTTTACAATATTTTTGCATTTTACTTGTTTAGAAAAAATAAAAATAAAACGAATGTGTGTTGAAATGTATTATTTTCTTATTTTATTATCTAAAAATAATAACATAAGAATGATGCATATTTTTAAATTTGCAAATATTGTTACGATAATTTAAGTGGCACAATAAAAGACAACTTCTGCAATAACGGGTGTAGACTACGATTGCATAAAACTTGAACTCACATTTTCAACATTAACTTTTCAGGAACTAACCCCCTATCATAACTAAAGGCAGAGGAAAAAGGAGTATGTTGGGGGTAAAGTCACAAGTTCCAATTCGAAGAAGATATTTTCGACAGTCGAATGATAATATTGAGATATTCGACGAAGAGATTTTTGATAGTTAGATGATAATATTGAGGAAATTTTTTAAGTGCTGGACAAATATGAGTGTTAATAGTCAGGTGTTGGTTTTGTCAAAAAAAATTTATAACTGCTCTCAGTTGAGCAAAATATCAATGTTGAATATGTGGCATAACTATCATATACGTACCTAGATTTTAGGAGTTAGTTATTTTTATAGTTTGCCTATAAATATTAGTGTTCACGATGTACAATAGGTTGGTTACTGGATATACAATCTTAATTTCTCACTCAAATAGATTAACGGATTTGATCCAAGTATGCATTCCATTTTCATTTCAAGTCATTTACTTTAATGCAATGTTCTTTTAAATTTCTTTATTTTGAGTCTTGTTCTTTAAATTTCTTTATATTTTCTGCACTTTACACTTTTTTGTATTTTAACTTTATGCACTTTAATTTTTTGCATTTTACTTTCCTGCACGTTAATTTTATGCACTTTAAATTCCTGTTTTTTATATTTTCTACATTTTAATTTTTTTGCAATTCTCTATTTTTCTGCAACATTTAAGAGCTTTTATAAACTTTTGCTTCTTTCCTTTCACTTATGCTATTTACCTTCAGTTTGTTTTTCAAAAGGCTTTTTTCAAACGAGATTACCATATAACTCTGAACTTACATTCGACTGATAATATATATTTGTTTATTAGAATTTGTCTTAACTAAATTTCACCATAAACAGAGTGTCATGATGTATACCTCTTCTCTCGTTTTAAGACATTATTTATATGTAGTATTCCACTCAACTCTTATATTCTTACATCAAACAATGCATACATCCATTTTCACATTCCATCTAATATCATTCATTATACATATTTTTTTTATCATTTTCTCTCACTCAATCACATCCCTTAAAAAGGATATGAATAGTACATACACTACTAAAAATGATGTATGATTATCTTTTTCCTATTCCACTAGGCTTAACATATGGTTTTTTTTTTAAAAAAAATCCTATATTATACTGTTTGCTTTCGACTTTTGTGTAGATATTGATTATTCATGATGTCTCCACAAAATTTGAAACCTTCATAGATAATCCTAAATATATTATATCATAAAGCCTTAAATTATTGTTTACTGATCCTTTTTTAAAAGCAAAGGAGAAGTAATTTTATGTAAATATTGAACAAAATTGATACAGTTCTCAAAATTGCAGGACTTATTATAAAACAGCTTGTAAGAGTTTTAGTGAGGCTGTTGCAGCGGCTGCAAAGTCTACTCAAGCAAGCATTTAAGCAATGTACCCATTGTTCCTTCCTCGTCTAAAGGTCTTTATGCACAATAAAAGCTTGGCACCACTTCTAAAATTACGTCTGATATTTGTTTTATGAACCTTGTATACATGTGAATTATAGTAGGTTGGTTATCTATATATGTATAAGCTTGTGATATGTATAATTACACATGAGCTCTAGCTGTGCAGGGAATATTTGAAAATAATAGGTATAAATAAAAGTATTAAAAAAAAAACTCTTCGATATGTTGATATTATTGGTCATGGATCAAGACCTGAATTGGAAAAGAAACTTAAGGGATAATTATTCTCTAGGTTTTTAAATTTTTTGGAATAATTCAAATAGATCCTTAAACTAAAAAAAATTGTAATTAGGTCTCTGAACTTATAAAAGTTTGTAATTAAGTCCTTGAACTTATAAAAAGTTTGTAATTGAGTCCCTAGACCCATACAACCGTTAAAGTTTTGTTAATGTAAATATAATATTCTCTAATTCCAAATAAAATATTCTCTAATAGTATCTGTATGCAAATTTGGGTGTATGTAAATATTACCAGTTGAAATATGTAAGTTTCTTGTATGTATAAATACATACAAGAAACTTACAGATTTCAATTGGTATTTATACATACAAGAAACTTATAGATTTCAACTAGTAATATTTACATATACCCAGATTTGCATACAGACACTGTCAGAGAATATTTTGTTTGGATTTAGAGAATATTCTATTTACTTTAACGGTTATCTGGGTCCAAAGACCTGACTACAAATTTTTATAAATTCAAGGGCTCATACAATTTTTTTTTAAATTTAAGGACCTGTTTGTATTATCCCAAAAAATTTATAGACCTATAGAGTAATTATCCCAAAACTTAAAGTAACTAGGAAATGTATCTTTTAGAATAACTAAAACTCGTAAGCTTTACATGTACCAAAGAGCCTACATATAGAGAAATTCTTTCATAAACTAAGAATATTCAAGTTAGGTGTATTTGATCTATTATATCATTAATTAATAAATAAATAATTAGTTAATTAATAATAAACTACCATAGCAATTGTAAAATATACACCTCCTTTATGGGTACTAGTTTTAAGTAACTAAGGGAAATAATGCAAAAAGAAGATTTGGAAAAAAATATTGTAGGTGCAATTATTGTAATTTTGAATATACTGGATCACATTTGTTCTGGATCGCAGTACGAGGTCCCACCCCAAAGGGGCCAACCTATCATACACACTACCAGACTCTAGCATCAGCACCCCGGTTAGGCTGTCTGGATGCAAGCATCGGTCGTAGGCCCTAAACAGTACTCCTTAGGTCTGCGCATATCCTGATTACTGCCAATCGTGACCTTTAGAGTGTGGGAACTATGACTACCTGCTACAATGGTTGGTTACTAATGCGACAACCCCGATATTCTAGGGATCTACTTGGATTATCGTGGATGGAAGAACCCCCCATCAGGACTTACCTGAACGATCGTGGGAGGAGGTACCCCCCGTCAGGCCACGATCTCAACGTACCTGTGCCACGCGAAGCGCATGAGGACTCTACAAATGCTCTATAAGTATCAGGCTAGGCCATTCCAACCAAGCAATGAACAATCCTATAGTGAATACCCTTCTTGTGCATTGCCTGACTTGAGCGTTGGAATCTCTTTGCAGGTACCCAACCCCCCTGTCTCGGAGGCGACAGCTGCACAAGGAGGAGGAAACCACCATGTACGTGTCTACTCAGGCACCCTCTGGTTCTACATCAAAACATTCCAACCCCCCTATCTTGGAGACGACAACTGCATAAGGAAGAGGAAACCACCGTGTACGTGTCTACTCAGGCACCATCTAGTTCTACATTAGAACATTGGCGTTGTCTGTGGAAAAACGTTAAACTTTTAATCCCACCCAAAAATGGTGAATACAAGACAAAACTCAAGGAGAGACGTTGCGCAAACTTCTGCTAACCATAGGCAGGTTCCTGTTGCGCAACGCCCCCCTCACCTTATCCCACCACCTGCTGGTGAAGCCTCCGCCAAGAGAAACTTGGCACTCAACGCAGAGCACCAACATAATGGGCACTCCACTTCGATCTCCGATGAGAGTCCCAATCCATCACACAGGGTCTCTGTAAGAGATAGACTTGAAATCCAAGGCCAAAGAGGCAACCCCAACGTCCAAAAACATAAGATCCTAGTGCGTCAGCGTTTGGGAACCGCAAACGGTGAGGTTAACAGTTTCGCATCTCGTTCTGAGTGCCAGAATCAATCTCAAGTGTCCCAACGTCAGTTTCAGGACATGCTGCAACAACACATGACTATACTAAATGAACAGTACTAAAGACTGAAGGACATGCAACGGGCTATGTAAGAAAATCAACCCAGATCGAACCATCACAATGAAGGACGTAATACAGGAAACAACCAAAGGAGGGTTCATCCTGATGCCATGGTGTCAAATGTTGGGAACAACAACCTGAACCGCGGCATTCAGGAACACCCCTTCTCGGATCAACTGATGGAATACTGCATCCCCAGAAACTTCAAGTTCCCAACAAACTTGGAGATCTATGATGGAACCACAGACCCCCAAGAACATGTGAACGCTTTCGAACAGTCCATGTGTTTTCACGGAGGATCCATGAAGTTGCTATGTCGTGCTTTCCCTCTCTCCCTCAAAAAGGGAGCCCTCAAGTGGTTCTCCGGCCTACCATAGAGGTCCGTGGTAGATTGGTCAGATCTAAAACAACGATTCCTGCTCCAATACACCACCTGCAAGGAACAACCCAAGTCCATTGAGTCCCTAGCCAAGGTTCACCAGGGATGAGATGAACCCCTCCGTGATTGTGTAAGGAGGTTCATGGCGACATGTATCAATGTGGAAAACTTTGACGACAAGATAGCCCTTCATTATGCCAACAGCGACCTCTGAGTTGGTTCCGAGTTTTTTGCATTTGGTAAAAAAGAAACCAGAAAATCTAGGGGAATTCTAGAAACGATACCAAAAGTACGTCAACCTCGAGGAAGCAACGAAGGACCAGAGGAGATGTGATAAAGATGAGCGCACTCATTAAAAGCCCAATCACGATTTCTCACGGTCTAGGCATCCCAAAGGTAGCCCACTCCAGAGAAGGTATTCCGATTACACTGCTTTGAACACCCCCAGAAAAATAATTTTGAGGGAGGTCATACAGACTGAATTTCAGAACATCCGGAGGCCACCCCCTATCAAAAAGCACAAGTAGAAAGATCACTCTAAGCACTGTGAATGACATAAAGGTTATGGCCATGACACTGAAGACTGCTATCAACTGCGTGACGCCATTGAGTTCTTGATCAAGGCCGGACGGCTACAACAGTACATCCTTCATGCCCGGAATGATGAGCACTGTGGCGGAAGAAGGGATGACAAACGGCAAAGCCCATCTCCCCCTCACAGAAGAAGAAACTGAAGTATGAGGAGAAGATCTCGGACTCCACCACGCCGGGATAACAACAATTGGTAGGAAAAGGGCCGAGATTCTCTGCCCCATGATAATAACGATCACTGTCTCGAACCAAATAGAACAATCAACACCATTGCAGGAGGATTCGCTGGAGAAGGACTGTCAAATGGAGTGCGGAAGAAAGCATTAAGGATGATGGTATTCAGCGTTTCCCATGCTGAACCTAAATGTAACACCGCAGAAAGAAAGATAACTTCCATTACCTTTTCGGATAAAGACTACGGCGGAATCATCCCGGACCATGATGATCCGCTTATCATCTCTGGGATAATCTCCAATGTTGAAGTCAACTGAATCTTTGTGGACCAGGAAAGCTCAACAGATATTATGTTCTTGGATCTCTACCAGAAGTTAGAGCTCCTACGGTCAGATTTGACACCCTATGCTGGGGAACTCACAGGCTTCACGGGTGAGAAGATCACCTCGGTTGGGTTTTACGAAACCCATTTGACCCTAGGTTCCTCCAAGCTTTTCAGAACAGTCAAGGTGAAGTTCTTGGTTGTAGACTGCCTTTCGACTTACAATATCATCTTTGGTCGTCTTTCTCTAAATGCTCTTGGTGTCATGGTATCCACCACCCACCTTGTCATGAAATTCCTAAACAAACATAGTGAGGTTGTCATTGTAAAGGGCAACCAAGTCGCTGCTAGGAAGTGCTACAATGAAAGTTTAAAAATCTATAGGGCACTGGAAAGAGGAAAGTTTGTCACTCCCGGCCTAGTCCTGGATCAAGTCAACATACTGATGACCTAGTTGGATGCTAGAGAGGAACTTCGTGGCGTCAGACCCCAGCCAGAGGGTGACCTATAACCACTCCAACTTGGAGCCAGGACAGATCAGGTTACCAAGATTGGAGCTCAGTTGGAAGAGGACGAAAAACAACAATTGATTAAGCTGTTGTTGAAAAACAAGGACCTGTTTACCTGGATGTCATCTGACATGCTGGGACTCGACCCCTCCTTCATCTGCCACCTCTTGTCCATCAGTGAGGATATAAAGTCGGTCACTCAGAAGAAAAATGAAGGTCAGCCCTGAAAGGCAATAGGTCATCGAGGAGCAGGTAAAGGAATTGCTAAGTTGTGGGTTTATCAAGGAGATTACTTATACCACGTGGTTGTCCAACGTGGTCTTGGTAAAAAAACCCAATGGAAAGTGGAGAATGTGCGTGGATTACACAGATTTTAACAAAGCCTTCCCAAAAGATCCATATCCACTTCCCAATGTGGACAAATTGGTTGACATCTCTTCAAGTTTTAAGTAGCTATCATTCATGGATGCCTACTATAGGTACAACCAGATTTCGATGTACCCTAGAGATGAAGAAAAAACCACCATCATCACTGACAAAGCGAGCTACTGCTATAGGGTTATGCCCTTTGGTTTGAAAAATGCAGGAGCCACCTATCAAAGGACGATGAACAAAGTTTTCAAGAACTAAGTGGGGAAGATGCTAGAGGTCTACGTCGATGACATGATAGTGAAGACCTCACAGGGCGAATCGCACACGACAGACCTTGATGAAGTGTTTGCATAAGTCTAGAAGCATAATATGAGGCTAAACCTAGAGAAGTGCGCCTTTGGGGTTCGTGCTAGAAAATTCTTGGGGTTCATGCTAACCCACTGCGGAATTGAGGCCAATCCTGACAAGTGCCAGGCTATACTCGACATGAAAAGCCTTCAGTGCGTTAAAGAAGTACAACAACTGATGGGAAGGGTAGCATCCCTCACACGGCTCCTTTCCAAAGTGGCCCATAAGTCTCTTCCTCTCTTCAAATTACTCAAAAAGGACAAAAGCTTCGAATGGACCCCAGAGTGCGAGGACACCTTTTTATCCTTGAAAAAGCTTTTGTCCTCCCCTCCTATCTTATCGAGACCGGACCACAGAGAAACGCTCTTCCTGTACCTCTCAATTCACGAAGAGGCTATAAGCTCGGTACTAATTTGGGAGACAGACGAAGGTCAAAAACCAGTCTACTTCGTGAGCAAAGTCTTTCAAGGACCAGAACTCCGGTATCAGAAAGTCGAGAATGTTGTTTTCGCCCTGATCACCACGACAAGAAGACTGCGGTAGTACTTCCAGTGCTACCCTATGGTAGTAAGGACGGACCAACCCATCCGCTAAGTGTTACACAAACCAGACTTGACAGGAAGGATGATTGCCTGGGCAATCGAACTCTCTGAGTTTGGGATCGCTTATGAACCACAACTCGCAATAAAAGACCAGGCGTTATCTGATTTCTTAGTAGAACTTACTTCATACCCAAGTGACCCAAAAAGAATCTCTTGGACCATCTTTGTTGACGGATCCTCGAACCCCAAGGGAAGCGAGGCCGAAGTAATTCTAGAAAATTCAGAAAGATTAATGCTGGAGCATTCCTTGAAGTTCAAGTTCCTTATCTCAAACAACCAAGCCGAATACGAAGCATGCATTGTCGAACTAACCATGGCAAAAGACATGGGGGCAACTAGGATCACACTTTGTAGCGATTCTCAACTAGCAACCTCCCAAATCTAGGGTGAGTACCAAGCCAAGGAGCCACTCCTCCAGAGATACTTGGCTAAAGTCCGAGAACTCCTAAAAGGCTTCGAAGAGACCAAGGTTATGCACATCCCAAGGGAGCAGAACTCCAGAGTGGACCTTCTATCTAAGCTTACTAGCACCAAAAGCCCTGGCAACAACCGATCAGTAATCCAAGAGACCCTTTCTCAGCCCTCTATCACGGATTACGCCATGTTTCAGGTAGAAGAAGAAGGACCATCTTGGATCACCCCCATCATGGAGTACTTGCAGTCCGGAGTCGTGCCATCAGATCCTAAAGAAGCTTCAAAGCTAATCAAGATAGCAGTGAGGTACACTATCTATGGCGATCACCTATACCGATGTGGTTTCTCCTCTCCCCTCCTCAAATGTCTTACCCCAAAGGAAACAAACTATGTTCTGGCCGAGATCCACGAAGGAAGTTGCAGACACTACCTGGGGGGCAAAACGTTAGCCCTAAAAGCACTAAGGGCAGGATATTACTGGCCAACGATGGAAGCTGATTCTCATGCACACATCTAGATTTGTGACAAGTGCCAATGCCACTCAGATCACTACTAAGCCCCCCCGGAAGAATTGTTCACAGTGTCCGTGCCCTGACCGTTTTACAGATGAGGGATGAACATCTTAGGTCCATTCCCCAAAGCCCCAGGTTAGCTGAAGTACTTGGTAGTCGCGGTGGATTACTTTACAAAGTTGATTGAGGCAAAACCCTTAGCCACGATCACTTCAGCATGAGTCCAGAAGTTCACTTGGCGCCACATCTTCACCAGGTTTGGAGTTCAAGAGTTCATCGTAATGGACAACATAACACAATTCAAGGACAAGGGCTTTGAAGAGCTTCTGGCCGACTTAAAAATAAAACACCACTGCAATTCCGTAGAAAATCCCAGGACAAATGGACAAGCAAAAGCCACCAATAGAATTATTGTTTGGGGAATCAAAAGAAGACTAGACGAAGCCAAAGGAAATTGGGCCGAGCAGCTTGATCATATCCTCTGAGCCTACCGGACTACCCCCCATTCCACCACGGGTAAGACTCCTTTCAAACTCACCTATGGATGCGAAGCCATGATCCCGGTAGAAATAGGGGAACCAAATTGGCGTCATCAACAGTTTTCACAGAACAACAATTCCAATTTAATCCGTGAAGACCTGGATCTAATAGAAGAAAAGAGACGTGTGGCCATATTCGTGATGTAGCTCTGAAACAAAGGACATTGGTGAGATATAACAAGAAGGTGGTCCCAAGGAATTTTCAACCACGAGACTTGGTGCTCCGAAAAGTGAACATTGGTGGGAAAAATGCTTCTCAAGGGAAATTAGCCCCAAACTGGGAAGGCCCCTACCGCATCGTCACCAGCACCGGCAAGGGAGCTTACACGCTGGAAATGCTAACAAGAAAGGAGATCAAGAACTATTGGAATGCAGATAAACTTAGGAGATACTCTAGATGCCCATAACGCAGTCATCAACTAATGTTTGACCGTTGCAAGGGAGCTTACACGCTAGAAATGCTTACCCAGTGAATTTTTCACAAGAAGATCAAGAACTATTTTTGGTAATTATAGGGTCATAAACTTAAGAAGATAAGTGGCACTACGGGTTTAATGATCCGCAATCCGCCACTATACCTAAGCCAGATGGGACCCTGTCAAATAAGCATAGGACCTCAGGTAAGGTCTAATAACAACGCATGTCTAAGGCAAAAGGATTCGGAAGTGCCAAGCCTTTTGGACGTTGAATCCTAAGCTAAGGCGTTATTTTTTGTGCCTAAGTTCAAAAATTCCAAGCGTTTAATACTATAGATGCTGGATCATGAACTAAGGTGTTTGTTCTTACCCGAGAGCAACGCACCACTCGCATGAGGAAAGCTACTCATTAATTGTAGCTTTAATGCTCCTCAATTCTGATTGGACGAATGAGAAGCGTGCAGTTGGGAAACAGTTTGAAATTGATAAAGGGTCTTTAACTCCCAATAAAGTCGAAATAGAAGTTTCCCAAGGAAAGCCCAAAATTGCAACAAAGCACACAGAAAGGAAAAAGCCTAGTAAAGCTGCGTGCGAAAGGACCAAAAATCCCTCGAAAGCCATGCATAGGTGCGAAGGAAACACCTCAGATGACGAGATGACGATCGATGCCAACCCTGGAGGTACTCCACGATAACGGACACCCACTCTAAGGGACCTCATACCCGATAGGCATCCCGATCCACATCTGGAGTCTGATACTTTGACACTCAATTGTTATACTTAAGCGCCAAGCTAGGGGCAACTGTTCTGGACCGCTGACCGGGGTCCCACCCCAAAGGGGTCAATCCAGCAAACACACTACTAGACTCCGGTAGTAGCACTCCAGTTAGGCCGTCTGGACGCAGGCATCGGTCGTAGGCCCTAAATAGTATTCTTTAGGTCTGCGCATAGTCTGATTACTGTCAATCGTGACCTTTAGAGTGTGGGGACCATGACTTCCTGCTACAGTGGTTGGCCATTAACGCAACAACCCCGATATTCTAGGGATCTGCCTGGACGATCGTGGAGGGAAGCACCCCCCGTCAGGACTTACTTGAATGATCATGGGAGGAGGCACCCCCAGTCAAGCCACGATCTCAATGTACATGTGCTACGCGGAGCACATTAGGACTCTGCAAACGCTCTATAAGTATTAGGCTAGGTCATTCCAACCAAGTAACTAACAATCCTACAGTGAATACCTTTCTTGTGCATTACCTGACTTGAGCGTTGGAGTCCCTTTGCAGGTACACAACCTCCCTGTTTTGGAGGCAACAACTACATAAGGAGGAGGAAATCACTGTGTATGTATCTACTCAGGCACCCTCTAGTTCTACATCAGAACATTCCAACCCCCCATGTCTCGGAAGCGACAGTTACACAAGGAGGAGAAAACTACCGTATACGTGTCTACTCAGACACTCTTTAGTTCTACATCAGAACAATATTCAAGGGTTTGATGGAATTTGTTGAAAATAAAAGGAATAGAAATTATCATATGTTCAAAAGTAACTTATGGTAATTTAGTTGAGACGAAGAAATTACTAGAGAATGCCGATCAATTAGCAAAGTCAAACCAAGTTCTGTTATTAACGGGTATTTGTGTGCCAAATGATATAGTTACTGTTGAAACTAGCCAAGCAAACAAAAAGGAAGGCTATTAGTGAAATTGAAAGGGCTTTTAACCAAGGAGTTAGGAAACAACTCAATTGAAATTTTTAGGATGTTCAACTCAGCAGGTTTGCCGTTTAACCTTGCACAAAATCCATATTATTTTAGTGCATTTCAATTTGTTGCAAATAATTAAATTTTTTGTATTAAACCTTTTTGTTACGGTGCATTGAGGACCAAATTACAATAAAGGGAGAAGGCAAATGTTGAGAGACTAATTCAATCAATTAAAAGGACTTAGAATGAGAAAGGACTAAAGGAGTAGCATAGTAATAGATAGGTGAACAGATGTGTAACGAAGACGATTAATTTTATGGCTACATCTAATGGAGGTCCTATTGTTTGAAATCTGTTGATGAATCTGCAATACGCAATTTATACAATTTATAATTTCTAAAGCATGGTACATAATAATAAAATAGAGAGACATTACTTGTCATGTTATTCGTGGTACCTGAGTCAACCTCCCATATACTCTTTTTTTCAATCTTGCTATTAAGAGCACTTGGAAAAATATCTTTTTGAATTACAAACCCAAAATCAATAGCGGAGCTAGCTTGGTTGATTTTGGAGAATATCCAATTGTTTTGAGCTGCAGAACCAGAGCCAATAATATGATTTTTTGCATAACACGTTATATATGGTCTAGCCTTAGACGTTTAATGACAATGTCTTCATTGCTAAATCATTTCATAACTATTATTTATTTCGATGACTAAAGTTACATTACTTAACAATTATGATATTTTTTTGTAAGTTATGAAATTTTAGTAATGATATCTACCAATAAAACCGATAATTAAAACATAAAGGTATAGAAGATTATACATGAAGATATTATGTAAAGTAAAGTAGTCAATTCAGTATATTGCGCACTCTTAAGATTTATTAAATTATTTATAAAATTTTAAATCTTAAATAAAATAAAAAAGTGGTAATATAGCTAGACAATTAGTTTGACAAAAAAAGAAAACTAGGAAAAAGGGCATCTTATAGAAACTAAATTAAAATTTATTGAATAAGAGTAGACTATCCTCAAATCTCAATCAAGATATTGATGGTACTGAAATAATTTCCAAAAAAGTATATATTTAATCATTATAAGAATTTTTTAACATAAAACGTCTACTTAAGAAATGAAGAATTTTACCAAAAAACAGAAAAAAAAATCAAAATCTTATCATAATGTGCACTAAATTATATTACAATACTATTTATATTCACTTATTGTTTTCTTGTCGCCAACTCTGATAGGGAGAAGGAGGTTATGGGAAATCATGAATTGAAAACCATAATACAAAGGCCGTTAACGCTATCTAAACCTTTTAATAACCTTGCTTCGGAAGTCCATGCCATACATACATAGTGATAGATGCAAACACATGCAGCTCTTTTTTCTTTTTCATTTTTTTTTCTTGCAATAGCACATGCTTATAGCTTTCCGTAAACTCAACAATTACTTGAAAAACATAAGGATAAATGATAAAGCTAGTTGAAGCTACGTCTTCACAATAGGTTTACCATAGTTGGACAAAACTCCTTATTTTGCACAAACTAAAACGAAGAAAGATTAGAAGAAAACTCAAAAACCCAAATGAGAGAGAAAACTCTACAAGATCTGTTTGCTTTACAGTGGGTGAAATCAGCTAGGCTATCCACCTTAGAGTTCTGTACTTTTTTCCTCCAGGGTGTTCATAAACAAAATCAAGCTTTGGGAAAACTCTGTAAAGCAAGTCATCTACATGCTTGCAATACCATAGCCTCCATCTCTTGGAGAAAATAAGTGGAAGGATGACAATTCCAAAGCCAAAAGTGAATCCCAACTCAACACTTAAGAAATTCCAATCAATTGAACTATGCATTTCATACGGTAGTGATGGAGGTGACAGCCTTTCATTGGTGCAACTGCAATCCTTTGTTGCAGGTACACATAATCCTTCGTTGCCTTTAAAGGAACTTGCTTCAAATGTTTGCATTTGACCACCTGTTGGGATTTTCCCTACCAGATGATTAAATGAGAGATTTAGGAATGCAAGAAAAGTTAGACTTGCAAGCTCAGTGGGGATTTCTCCACTTAAAGTGTTATTTGACAAGTCCAAGGATTCAAGATATTTTAAATTTCCCAAAGATGATGGGATATGACTCGAGAATGCATTATGTGACAAGTTAAGAACATTCAATGCTCTGAAACTCATAAGCTCTTGTGGTATTGGACCTTCAAAATGGTTGGACGAGAGATCCAAAGAAGTGAAGATAGTGGGAATTTTGATCAACTTCATTTGCAAACCTTTGTTGACAACTGTAACTGAATCAAAGTAGCCACCACCAAACTCATTAGCTGTGACATAATAAGCGAATATGTGATCAACCACAAGATAAGGTTCAGCTGCCAACAATTTGTCTAATTTTATTACAAGAACTCTGTCGATAACTAATAACAAATCCTTGTAACGCATAGTATCATGGTTATCAAGAATGTAAAAAAATAAAGTCCCATACTTTTCACGGGCTTTATCTTCATCACCCATCACTTTTGTCCAGCTTCGCAAGAGTGATCTGGGTAGTGTACCGGTAAAATTATTGGAGGCTAGATCAACAATATGAAGCATTTCCCAATTACCAGTGCTATGTTGGCATCCGATGGGACCGTAGAGTTTGTTTGACCTTAAAATCAACACTCGCAGGGTGGAAATGTTCCTTAAGAAGCATGGAAATCTATCACTCAACAGATTGTTTCCAAGATTTAACACTTGTAGCCTCTGGCAGTTGGCTAAAGATTTTGGGATGGAACCACCCAAGAGATTTTCATTGAGATCAAGGAACCTTAAATTACATGAACTTGAAATTGTGTCAGAAATATTACCTGTGAGTTTGTTTCCAGCAAGATTTAGTACCGTGAGTGTGCTATTCCTTCATGTCAAACACTTGGGAATGAAGCCATTGAAGCTATTATGGGAAAGATCAAGCAATCGGAGAGTAGAAAAATTACAAAAGGATTCATGGATTTTTCCTTGTAAGCTATTATTTGAAAGGGAGAGGAAATATACAGAAGGGAGGTACTTATCCATGTCAGGTGGGACAAAGCTGAATCTATTGCTTGAGTACTCCAAACGGACAACATATTTTGTGAAAATGGGAATTGACCCACCAAGTTGGTTGGAATGAAGATCAAGGATATATAGATTAGAACTAAGATTTTCAAGGGGACCTTCCAAATCTGTCAGAAAATTGTTGGAAAGATTCAGATAAACCAGAGAGTCAAATCTCCAGATCCAGTTAGGTATTATTCCTTGAATCTGGTTGTTGGACAGGTCTAGAGCATTTAGCTGGGGTTGGTTTCTCAAGAAACCTGGGAATTCCCTCAACTTGCAAGAAGCGAACAATAGATATTTCATACTGGAAAGGAATGAAAGGCCATGATCATCATTGAAAGTTATATCAACTGACAAGTTGTTGTGAGAGAGGCCTAATGTATGTAAACTTTGCAGCCTCCGAATTACATCAAGTTGTATAGTGCCATTGAATTTATTTGTAGAAAGTTGGAGAAAACGAAGTCTTTCAAGTTGAAACATAGACACAGGAATGGGCCCTTGTATGTTATTGCTGCTCAAATCAACAAACTGTAATTCGGAGGAAGAAGCATTTGGGAACTCATCCAACAGACCGTCAAATCCATTATGAGAAAGCGTGAGTTCCTGCAAAGATGGGAGTGTAAAAAGAGATGAAGGAACTTTCCCATTGAGGGAGTTATCATCTAAATTAATAGTGAGGAGATTTACAAGTCCCTCCAAATGAGCAGATGGAATGCCTCCTGTCAAATTATTGTGCAAGAGAGATAAATATCTGAGATTCTTAGATATATTGAAAGATGGAACTGGGCCAGTAAACATATTGAATGATAAGTCCAGATGAACAAGTTGGGTGAGTTTTGACATTGAAATAGGGAATGTTCCATTGAATTGGCAGTAAGATAGATCTAATGTTGACAACTGCTTCAGATTGGAAATATAAACTGGTAACTGGCCAGAGAAATTTGTATAGCTAAGATGAAAGGTGTGAAGAGATCCATCTTGTGGGAAGTTTGGCAAGGAACTGTTAAATTTTAATTCAAATATATATGTTATGTGGATTAGCATTAATTAATAATTAAAATATTATTTAAATCATTAATATATTAATTATGGAGTTATGTTTATAATATAGCGTTTGGTCAGAACCATGAATATTGTATTTGGGTTTTTGTTGTGAGTAGCAATGGGTTTGGATTTCATTTTTTAGTAGCGTTCGAAAGTCACTCTACCTCATCCAGTAAGTTATAAATTGTTTCCCCATTAGGCAGTTTAGTGTACGCATGTAAAAATCTACCGGATTGAGGCGATTTCTCTCACACTTGAATTCTCTTGATTTCTTTCTTTGAACAATGATGGATTAGGAGCTATCTATACTGCAACATTCTTAATCTATCTCTTGAATACAATATGTATAATATCTTTATAATCTTGTATCTATTGTTGATCTAGGTTTATAGAATTAAATTTAAATCCTTCAATTGGTATAAGAGCCAAATAGATATAGATTATAGCTATTATATTCTTTTCATAATTAAATCAAAAATTCATATATCCTAATTTATGAACCCTAATTTTAATTGAATCTTTTTTGATCGAATTGATCAAATTAGTTTAGGGGTTTTTTTTTTTTCTTGTCAATGAATGCTGTGAGTTGTTGACGCTCTCTACTGTTCGTTTTTCGTGTTCATATTTTACGATTGTTTTTCCTGTATATCAAAATACGCCATATGCTTGTTTTGAAAATCACCATACACGCGTCACGAAACTCGTTTATTACCAATGCTGGAAAATGACACCAAATCTGATTAATATGAATTATTCTTTTGACCTAACACTTTAAGTAAATTCGTAGGCATGAATTAAAAACATCCTTAGGCTTTTGACTTTTGATGTCAGTTGCAGTATTTAGGATCGTGTTGTTGTTTTTCCTTTTCATGCTTAGTTGCTATAAACTTTATTATTTGTAAGTCTTTTTTAGATCTATGCTGTTAGGTTTAACTGCACTCTTGGATTTTGGGTTTGAAATTTTTTTTGTAACTATTTGTTGTTCTGCTAGTGGTTATTTGGTATATGATACTCTTCTTGATAATGTGTCATAATCATGAAATTAATTTTTTGATCTATATGCAAATTGAATTTTTATCATATATAATGAGTTTATCATATTCTATTAAGCATAATTATTGATAATTTGTATAACTGTGAGCTCACCTATCGTGGGTATAATTGTGCAAATTTTGTGAGTTGAATGATTAATTTTTTTTATCATAATTTTTTATTGCATTAATAGTAATTACATCCTATCGGTGTGTTGTTATTAATGTAATTTGTTATTGTACAATGTCTTTGTTAGATTTATCTTATGTCAATTATCTTTCGAGTACTATCGGTATTAGAAATTTTGGTGATATAAGATTTGTGCATTGTATTATTATATTTCTTATTTATTATGGTTCGAGACCCTTAGGCGGGATCATGATAAGTAAGAATTTTTTCTAAAGGGCTTGTTTGGTTGTGCATACGGAACCATTTAATTCTCTTATTGCATGATAACATCGTGCATATTAAATGTTTCCTTTTGTTGTTTTCATGCCAGCCTCTTTGCCTATGCAATTGACTTCTGTCAAGACTTTGAATGAGACTAATTTTGAGGATTGGAAAGAATCTCTAGATCTCTATTTGGCTATCACTAATATGGACTTGGCTTTGAGAGAAGAAGAGCCTGCTGTTCTTACTACTGAGTCTACTGCTGCTGAAAAGGCTTCTCGTGAAAAATGGGAGCACTCAAATAAGGTGTGTCTTAAGGTGATGAAATATACTATGGAGAAGTCAATTAGACAGAGCATTCCGGACAGTGAGAGGGCTAAGGAATTTCTGAAATCTGTTGGTGAGAAATTCACGACTTTTGATAAAGCTCAGAAGGGTCAATATCTTTCTTTGATTGAGAAGACTAAATATGATGGTATTAGTGGAGTTCGTGAGCACATCATGAAGTTAGTGCACTATTTCAATAAACGAAGTCTCAAGGTTGATCTCGGTGAGAGTTATCTGATCTGGCAGTTCGAGTCGCTCCCTTCTCAATTTGATGTTCTGAAGACCTCTTATAACACTCAAAAAGATGAGTGGACAGTTGATGAAATGATATTGTCTTTCAAGAAGAGGAATCTATAAGGAAAGGGAAATCACACAGTGTTCAGTTTGTTGCTTCTACTTCTGGTACTAAAAATGAGAAAAATAAAGGTTACAAAGGCAAGTTTCAACATGATAAGAAGAAAGGAGGGAAGGCATCTCAACACTTAGAGCCTAAGAAGTATTTCTTCAAGGGAAACTGCAAGTATTGCAAGAAGTATGGCCATAAAGTGGATAATTGTTACATTCTCAAGAAGAAACTTGAGAAACAAGGTACACTCCTAGCTCTAGCTTGTTTTGAATCAAACGTGATTGATGTTGCTCCCAATACTTGGTGGTTTGACTCAGGTGCAACTATTCATGTTGTGAATTCTTTACAGGGGTTCACAAGTCTGAGGAAGCCAAGTAATGCTGAATCCAAGATCATTGTGGGAGATGAAGCTAGAGTACCAGTGGAAGAAATAGGAGTAGTTACCTTATATTTACCTTCTGGACATACTTTATTGTTGAAAGATGCTGTTTATGTACCTTCTATGAGAAGGAATTTGATTTCAGTTTCAGCTTTGGATAAATGTGGCTACACTTTTGAATTTGGTAATGGAAAAGTTGTTGTTTGTTTTAATTCTGTTGTCGTTGGTTCAGGAGTTTTGTGTGATGGGCTATATATGCTGAATTTGAATGATATGTCTGTTAACTCTGTTGTTAGAAGTAAGCGTAGTAGGACTGATGAGAGTTCTTCTATGCTATAGCATAGACGCTTGGGGCACATCTCTAGGCTTCGAATTGAAAGACTAATTAGGGATGGTATTCTTTGTAACCTTGGCTTCTCTGATTTTGATACATGTGTTGATTGTGTTAAAGGCAAGTTCACTGGCAAAACTAGGAATAAAGGAGCAAACATGTGTGATGATGTGCTACAGTTGATTTACACAGATATGTGTGGACCCATTACACCCACTGCCATGGGTGGATATAGGTATTTTATTACCTTCATAAATGACTTCTCCAGATTCGGTTGGATAGATCTTCTCCAGGAAAAATCTGGTTCTTTGGATGCCTTCAGATCCTTCAAGGCTGCTGTTGAATTGAAATCAGGAAAGAAGATCAAATGTGTGAGGTCTGACAGAGGAGGTGAGTATTACGGCAGATATAGTGAAACTGGAAGAAATCCAGGACCGTTTGGCAGATTTCTCGATGAATGTGGAATTGAAGCTCAATATACTATACCTGGTACTCCTGAGCAGAATGGAGTTGCAGAGAGACGTAACCGCACGCTTATGGATATGGTGAGATGCATGTTGAGTCATTCGTCATTACCAGTTTTTCTTTGGGGAGATGCTTTGAAGACTGCTATGTACATTCTTAATCAAGTACCTAGCAAGTCTGTACCAAAAACTCCCTATGAGCTTATGACTGGAAGAAAGCCGAGTTTGAAACACTTTCATGTGTGGGGTTGTAAAGCAGAAGTTAGACCTTATAATCCTCAGCAGAAAAAGCTTGATCTTAAGACTGTTAGCAGCTTCTTCATTGGCTACCGCGTGGGCTCTAGAGGTTATAGATTCTATTGTCCTTCTCACTCCATGCGAGTCATCGAGTCTGATCGAGCGATATTCTTTGAGGATGATTTGGATAGTGGGAGCCATACACCACGACCAGTCACTCTTAAAGAAGATCAGACCGTAGTTCTGTCACGGGTTGTTTCATTTCCTACAGACATCATGGTTCCAGTCAATCATTATGATGATGAGGCTCTTCGAGGAGAAGATGATGTTGTGGCACCACCAGCTGATGAATAGGAACTAGATGACACTGCTGAAGTAGTCTCATTAAGATGATCTCAAAGAGTACGAAGGCCTTCTATACCGGATGACTATGTAGTGTATCTTCAGGAGCACGAGTTTGATCTCCATGATGACGATGATCCTATAACCTTTGAGGAGGCAATCTCTAGTTCTCATGCTTCCCACTGGCTGAATGCTATGCATGATGAATTGTCTTCTATGTCTCATAATGCTGTTTGGGATCTCGTGGAATTGCCAGTTGGTTGTAAACCCGTTGGGTGCAAATGGGTTTTCAAAACCAAGCGTAGTCCAGATGGTAGAGTTGAAAGGTACAAAGCTAGACTAGTAGCAAAAGGCTATAGTCAAAGAGAAGGCATTGATTATAAGGAGACTTTCTCACCGGTCTCTACAAAAGATGCATTTCGAGTTGTTATGGCTTTGGTTGCTCACTTTGATTTAGAACTTCACCAGATGGACGTGAAGACAGCTTTTCTGAATGGAGATCTAGCCGAGGATGTCTATATGGTTCAACTTGATGGTTTTGTTGAGATAGGTAAGGAGCATTTGGTTTGCAGACTTAAAAAGTCTATTTATGGACTGAAACAGGCATCTAGGCAATGGTATTTGAAATTTGATCAGGTTATCACTTCTTTTGGCTTCAAAGAAAATGCCTCAGATCAGTGCATTTATTTGAAGACAAGTGGGAGCAATTTTATAATTCTTGTTCTATATGTCGACGATATTCTTCTTGCTAGCAGCTGCGTTAAACTTTTGACTGAAACAAAACTGATATTGAGTAGCCACTTTGATATGAAGGACCTTGGTGATGCTTCAGTTGTTTTAGGCATCCAGATTTACCGTGATAAGTCACATGGCATTCTTGGATTGTCTCAGAGAGGATATATTGAAAAGATTCTCAAACGGTTTAATATGTATTCTTGCTCCCCATGTGCTGTACCTGTTCAAAAAGGTGATAAACTCTCTAAATCCCAATGTCCTCAAAATGATATAGAGATAGTTGAAATGAAAAAGGTCCCATATGCTTTCGCTGTTAGCAGTTTAATGTATGTTCAGGTTTGTACTCGTCCCGATATTGCTTTTGCTGTTAATGCTTTAGGGAGATATTTGAGCAACCCAGGTTTGGGTCATTGGAAAGCCGTGAAAAAGGTCATGAGATATTTGCAGGGAACCAAGGATTATTTGTTGACCTATAAGAAGTCTGATCAACTTCAAGTCATTGGTTATTCTGATTCTGATTTCGCAGGTTGTCCTGACGACCGAAAGTCTACTTCTGGCTCTATTTTTATGATGGCAGGAGGAGCTATTTCTTGGAAGAGTGTCAAACAAACTCTTACAGTTACTTCTACCATGGAGGCAGAGTATGTTGCTTGCTATGAGGCTACTTGTCAAGCCATGTGGCTAAAAAACTTAATCTCTGGCTTTCATATTGTTGAAAGCATATCTAGGCCACTTGTGATATATTACGATAATATCTGGCTGCTGCTGCATTTCTCTCAAAACAACGAAGCTCTTTCTCGCTCAAAGCATTTTGATATTAAATATCTGTTTGTTAGAGAGAAAATTCTAGAGTTTCAGACTCGAATTGAGCATCTTGCTACAAAGAACATGTTAGCAGATCCACTAACTAAAGGCTTAACTGTTGGAGCTTTTCAGAATCACGTAGCTCGTATGGGTTTAGTTAAGTCTTTTGATGTTTTGAGTTAGTGGGAGCCTGAAATTATATATATTTACTTATTGTCATTCTTATGAGATATGTATGAAATGACGTCACTTTTATTATCATATCTCTTATAGCATTTTCAGATGCTTGGACTATTCTTGGATTGCATATTTCTCTTAATTAATTATGTTTTTCATATTCATTATTCTTTATGTGAAATATGAGCATTTAACATGTATGATCTACTTCCCTATCGAATACTATTTTTGCAGCGTTAAAGCTTATATTTCTAAGGTTGTTGGTTGACACGTGCTTGGACCATAGTTAGTATTCTAGTGTTAATGATTCTTGTATTTTAATGATTGACTAATGCTATCCAAGTGGGAGAATTGTTAAATTTTAATTCAAATATATATGTTATGTGGATTAGCATTAATCAATAATTAAAATATTATTTAAATCATTAATATATTAATTATGGAGTTATGTTTATAATATAGTATTTGATCAAATTTATGAATATTGTATTTGGGCTTTTGTTGTGAGTAATGGGTTTAAATTTGTTCATTTTAGTAGAAATTTCATCGAGAAGTCCTACTCTCATCTGGTAAGTTATAAACTGTTTCCCCATTAGGCAGTTTAGTGTACGCATAGAAAACCTACCAGGATTGAGGGCAGTTTCTCTCACACTTGTGAATTCTCTTGATTTCTTTGCTGAACAACAATGGATTACGGAACTATACTAGGTACACATTCTTAATCTATCTCTTGAAAACAATATGTATAATATGCTATAATCTTGTATCTATTATTGATCTAGGTTTATAGAATTAAATTTAAATCCTTCAGGAACCACAAAGATCTTGATTATCTGATATGTCAAGGACCTTTAGTGTTTGTATTAAGAAGATATTTTTTGGAAAAACACCACTCAACTCGCAGCTGCTAAGCTGTAAGATGGTCAAATTGGAGAAATTTGCAAAGGATTCTGGCACAGGGCTTGACATATTATTTAGGTTCAGTCGAATTACTGAAAGTGACTGAAGCTTTGCTAGTGAAGAATCAATTGGTCCTGAGATATTGCATGATGACATGCTCAGAACTTGTAGCTTTTGCAGTGAGGATAAGGCATGACACCAATTCTTTCCCTCAGCAGATACCTTTACACCATCCAGAAACAGTTCTGTGATTTCTGTAAGATTCTGCACAAGCATTCCAATATTTGGCTTCTGGAGTTTTAGATTACGTTGTGAGAATGATGTAGACAAATCAAGTGTTGCCAAATTTGTCAGGTGAGAGATCTCAATTGGAATCTGCCCCTCAAAGCCAGAATTTGACAAATTCAAATACCTCAAGTTCTTTAGCTTCTCAAACTTGGAAGGAATGAAAGAACCGAAATCATTGCAAGCCAAATTCAAGTTCTGCAAATATTGCAGATTGAAAAGACTTGAATTGTTTAGTCCTCCGGAAATGTATTCCTCACTCAAGTCAAGACTAATTACACGGCCCTTGTTGCATATTACTCCATTCCATTGACAGCAGTCACCACTTTGGTTCCAATGAACCAATTTTTTGGATTTGGCAGGTTAAATATAAGGTTGTCCTTCAAATGGAGCAACAAGAATTGCTGATGGGCAACACCGTGGCTTGTTGCTACATCGATATTGATACTCAAGTTTATCAAGCATAAGGGTATAAAGAAAGGCAATAAGACTTGATGGATTCTCATTGGAGATAATTATTAGAAGCACCAGAATGACTGACAGGTTAAGAAGGGTGGGGATGGTGTAGCTTTGTACAAAATATTCCTTTTATAGATATTCAAAACTCGTTTGTTGTTATGGGTGTTTGTGGATTGGATTGGATTAATTTTGAGTAAAAAAATTATTCAATCCAATATAATTAGTTCTTTTATTTTATTATCTAATAGGTTTAGTTCAAAATATAAATTTAATTTAATCTAAATTAGTTTAGATTGGATCGATTTTTTAATTTTTTGTTATAATTTTTTTTTTTGCATAAATTCATCAAATTAATCAAAATATGAAAATTTAAATTTATTAAAATATATTAAATATAAGTCTAAATTACTTCATCAAAGTGTATAACAAATATAAGTTCAAACTAATTTATCAAAATATAAATTCAAATTATAAATATAAGTCCAAATTCAAGAGAAACAAATAAGTTTGATTTGAAAAATAATAGAAAAGTTTAAAATAAGTATAGATTACATAAGAATTTTTTAAGTAAAATATTATTTTAAAAAATGTATATAAAATTTTGATTCAATTTGAATTGCATTAGTATTTAAATTTGAATTTAAAATCTGATCCAATTCAATTAATTTCTTTATTTTTTTTTTGAATTTTTGATTTCATTGAATTTAAAATATTATTTTTATTATTTGATTGTTGTTGGCTAGATCATCTAATTAAGTCTGACGCTAATGCAGAAGTTCCTTCCTTTCATGACTACTTATCGTCAATCTTTAAATTTCTTAGATCTTCGAATTTACGTGAAGGAGACCATAGAATGCCATTACCCTTTCTTGACCAAGTCACTATAAAGTATTATATTCGGTTCAAAGATTACAAATATATTTTTGGACAAATAATAGGATACCTAAATGGCAAGGACTTAGACAACTTGTTCCCTATTCTTGTACTACCAATAAAAATATTTCACTTAAGTATTAAGGTTGGAGTGTTGAGAATTTAAACATGATGTATTCACTGAATTAATTATTTATTTACGTATTAACATATTCATGTATTTGTAAATTTTAAATATTTATCAATATATGTACTTAGTTAATAGTTTTAATAAATATTTTTGAATTAAGTTAATTGTAAGACTTGTCAAAAGATATTATTTATATAAATAGTCTTGTATTTATATTTTTTATAAAAGTCAAGAATAAGCAAAAAAAAATTAAGTAAGCCATGATTATCTAATAAAATTTCAAGTAAACTACAAATATCAAATAAAGTTTTATTAGTAAACACCGACAGAGCAAAAGCATTATAGGCCTTGGTTTGGCCACTACCGCCATAACAGGTTAATTTGCACTAGGCATCAGATCGATAAGGGATGTATACCAAGTACTCAAGTAAGGTTTATACACTCACGCAACATAGTGGTCGTCTTACTGCTATGACTCAGGTTCTGCACTATTTCTCAATTCTCTACGTTATCTATAACGTTTTCAATGGTCTCCCTTTAAAACTAGTCTTTGTTCACTATTGGTTGAATTGACATAGTGATAATATTGCAGTCATTATAATACCTCTTTTTCTATTTGAATTCCTTATTCCCTCTTACAATTTGTGAGTTTTATTATTTAAAAATGTAAATGGTGTTGTTCATTTATTACTTATCTTATGCAAACTCTTGTTAACAACAATTTTCTATCTCATTAATTTATTATTATTTTTATTGTTATTTGCTTAGAACTTTACAATTAAATTTATTACAACTAATATTATGTTATGTATGTATGTATGTATGTATGTATGAAGAATTTAGTATTTGATTCAACTAGTGTTGCATTCTTTTATAACCTTGTGCGCTGCACATCTAATTTTATTTTTAGTGAAGTAATCAGGACATAAAAATTGTAGGAGGTGATTATCAATCACCTCGCAAATTAGAATTAAAGAATGAAAATAGCGATAATGTGACATTAAACATTGAAAAAGGAATTGATGTGATGCATATCCATATGGAAAGATTTCTAATGAAACCAAATAGGTGGGATGGAATTAGAAACTGAAGATTCAGCTTATAACTCCCGCCCACATAAAATGGGTTTTAGCATAAACATAAAATGAAAATGGCAATTGGATCGATAGCATATTTTGTTGTTGTTGTAATTAAAGGTTATTCTTGTTGCAGAATACTTTATCTCTATATTCGCATGCTTATATATATACTTATAATTTAAAAAAAACATATCACAAATCAACACAAAGTTTAACGTGTTCAACTAAACATTCTTGCATCTACAAATTAATAAGAGTCAAATTTATTATCAAAATAAAATTATATATGTTTATGGATACTCTCAATATCTTCTATCCCACAGTTACCACACCATTATCTGTACATCTCCTCCAAGCCCTCTCAATCTCATTTTATACCCCTTCTCATAATTCTAACAATTCCCAATATAAGTGTGTATAACACACAAGCTTGCTACACAAGTAACGACTTATATATATACACTGCTTATAAACTTTCTTAGTTTTCTATTAAAAACAAATATCTCACATATTTTTCACATATCTTTACATTAATTAATTACAAAAGTTGAATTTACTAATAAATTATGAAACCATCGATAATTATCAAAACAATAATTTGAGTCAAACTTAACAATCTTCACATTGATTCAAATTCTATCATTCTTAACATTCTTCAAAATCTACAATATGTCCATCTTCAGGCACTCTCATCGTTGCAAGTCTTGGTAAACTGCTACAAACTAAGTCTTTCAAATTCAAACCACAATAAAAAAAAAACATCAAGCAAATCTTTTAATCAAATCTGTGTGCTTGCATCATTATCAGTGAAGCATGTCGCTTGACTTCCACATAATCAAAAAGACTTTTGACACACTTATATTGTAAAAAAATTTCATCATCAACGAACAACTTCAAATCTTCAAATTATCACCTTCTCCACCTTCATAACAAACTTATCAAATTGCAACAAACCACATCTTTCAAATCCAAACAACGATCAAACTTGTGAAGTAATTCTTCCAAGGCTTGGGCCCATCAAGACATTTCTTTGGAGCACACCACTTGACATCCACTATCAAGAAGACTTTTGATATATATCACCATTCATAACTAAGCATGCAACCTCAATTATTAGGAAAACTTTTAACACAAGGGACCAAGAGGATCATATTACTACGCTCTGATAACACTTGTTTGGGAATATCATGTTCCCTTCTTCGCTTGCTTACATAAATACTTATAATTAGGGAAAAACATTACACAAATCATACACACAGTTTAACATGATTCGACTCAATATGGCTACATCCACGGATGAGAAGAATTAATTCTACTATCAAAACAAGATTTCAAGATAATGTCTATGAGCACTTTTAAACTTCTCTATCTCATAACTACCTCACCACTATCTCTACATCTCCACAAGCCCTCTCAATCTCATCTTGTCTTATACTTCTTCTCATAACTCTAACAATTCCCAAATATGGGCATTTTTAACCCACAAGAATTTGCTTGATAAACAATGGCTCTTAAACTTTCTTTATGACCTCTCTTATTTTCTATAAAATATAAATATCTCACATACTTTACACATATTTTGATGTCAATTAATTATAAAATTTGAGTGTGTCAATAAAATAGAAAACTATCAATAATTATCAAAATAAGAAGTTGGGTGAAACCCAACAATTTTAATAAAGATAGACTAAGTTAATATGAAGTGCCCTTATCTTCTGACAAAATTTCATTGTCGTGCAAGAATGAAAATCGGAAGTCATTTGGCTGAAAAATAGTCATAGACACATAGTAAGAGTCATTTGCACATATATTAGATATTGATACATTGTATTTAACTATTTACAAAGAATGCAATAGATTTTCATAACTTTTTTTCTCTATGCAATACAAGTTGATGAAGATTATTTAATAACGAATATCTTTTTGCGTGTACTAGAAAAATGATTGTTGATTATGCATACTTTGCTGATGTAGTTTGTTTTGGTATTATTTACCAGGAAATGAATTCTTTTCTTGTTCTTCCATTTTCTAAAATACAAAATTCAAGTTATATGGGAATTACATAATATATGTGGGACGTGACCTTCGTCAATAGTGGAAGACTTTTTTGTGAAATAAAATGAGACTAGTGGAAGAATTTTTGGTGAAATAATTAATATGCGACTGATGATGCTAAGATAAGATTTGGACAATTTTTTCTCTCCCATTTTAGCCGTTTGTCCTTTTAGTGTTGACTGAATCCAAGTGTACTTGATGAGACCTTTTTTTGTATCCTTGAAATGTTAATTGAACATAAAGAGAAACCGTTCCATTCAATAATGTCTACTTTGATTATTTCTTTGGAAAGTAATAAATTCATAATCCATTTATCATTAAATCTCTAGTTTTAAAAATATAAAAATTGTAATTATTTCATATCATTTATTAATTTTACGGTACATATAAATTCGGAGTATAGCACAAAAACTAATTAATTTAATAATATGAAGAATTTGTTGCTATTCATAATTTGATGCTTCGTGAAGATATTTTGCTATGTGTTTTAGTATAAAGTTTATAAGGAGGGACAACTTCAAAATCCTGAAGATTAATCTAATACTCAAATAGTATAAGAAAATTTGGTAAAAAAAAAAAAAAGAGAGAAGTGAGAAGGTTGTTTGAAAGTTAAAACCCAATGAGCGTAATGGGGCTAAATTAATCCCGATAAAAATCTTGAAGTACTTACAAAATAATAACCTTGAAGCAAAATACGGGGCAAGAATCACAAGAGGTACTTGACTAAAAGATTGATTTTTAGTACCAAGTGATCAACCTCTTAACGGCGCACCAAAATTTCCATTTTCCTTGAAAGAAAAGTGATGACAATTGTCATAGAGTAGAAAGATGAACGAGAGAGTTTTATGATTTAGTGTCACTACAACATTTTTTACTTTAGGCAACGCTATTTTTAGTAACACTTCAAAAGCATTGTCTAAAGTTATATAGACAACGTCTTTTAAGCAACGTTTTGAAAACGTTGTCATAGAGAATACATGCAATGCTTTTTGGAGGTTCTCTAAATTTAATCTTGTTTAAGAAACGATTTTTAAACAACCTTTAATAAACGTTTCCAGAAACTTAATAGGCAACGTTTTAAAGTT
Source organism: Ormosia emarginata (assembly GCA_029884605.1). Taxonomy (NCBI): domain Eukaryota; kingdom Viridiplantae; phylum Streptophyta; class Magnoliopsida; order Fabales; family Fabaceae; genus Ormosia; species Ormosia emarginata. The sequence goes on along the minus strand of JAQQTP010000017.1, from coordinate 1,071,620 downwards.
GTTCCTAATTGTAATACTTTAGACCTTTATTAATTAATTTCTTTCAAATATTTTGAACAAAAAGACGCAAATAACTAAAGCCATTCCACGGGAGTGGCAAAATTTTTCTAATCCACTCTAATTTCTCTGAAAAACATATCACATTGAAAACTTATTGAAAAAAGATACTGATGTGAATTAAAAGATGCAAACTCAAGTGCAGGTTGTCTCAAGTAATAAATTTCTGGGGAGTTTGAGGTCGATTCACAGGGAATTGATGAAGAAAAATTCTTTGAGGTAAAGGAAGACTTTGTCACAACAATAAAGATAATAAAACTTGTTTACAATTAAATTGAAGAACTTAGTTAGGCTAGGAGATCCACTTTTGGTAATAAATTAAGAACAAAATTAATTCTTTTTATAACTCAATTGAAATCCACGCACAACGGAAGTTTCAATCGGAGAATAAAGCATTCAAAGTCCATTTAGAATTATATACGTAGTTATATTATGGTTCCTTTAATTATTTACCAACACCTACACTTGTAAATGGGTTCAAGCATTTATTGTGTCAATCCACTTGTCTACAATGAATCAAGAACTCCACTTTACAAGTAGGATTTTTAAATTGATTGAAAAAAAAATATAACATGTATAATGATCACTTGATAATATATCATTTAAGCACAAAAAAGAAATTAATCTAACTTCATTTTATTACCTAAAGCTTCACTACTTCACCCAAGCAAGATGAAGATTTAGTTACCATAAACAAGAAGAAAGAAAGAGAGTAGAAAAAAAAGATGAACATAATTTTAACTTAGAACAAAAGAAAATTACAACAAATAACACAATAACATAATCTAAGCTAAGCCAAGATTTCCCAAATGATCTGCCTATGGTCCCTTTTATATAGGATTAGGGATACAAAATGACAAGGAAATTGATTAATGAGTGAGTGGATGAGTGAGTGGATGAGTGGAAAATGCCAAAGAACTTTTGTGAGTGGAAAATTATTGAAATTTCTTATCTCCCAAATCATTCAGTGATGAACTCATGGATAACGTCAGAATGAAGCAAAGTGGTCTTCATGAAAGTTCTAAGAAATTGTCTCAGATTTCCAATGCCACCAAAATCATCCAAAAATTCATCATACAATCCATGAACCAATTACTGCAGACTATTCAGGCCCAATTTCAGCACCTTTGTTTTGACTTTCAGACCTAATATGACCTCTAAGCTATCCGATTAAGCTCTTGTGTTCTTCATGAAAGTTGTAGATATGAGTCTTAACTTTCAAATTCCAAAATTTCAATCCATTTCAGTTCCTTAAACTCGAATTATGCAATGATTACTGCACAATATTCGGGTTACAGTCACAAAACTCGTGTTCTGACTTTCAAGCCTAATTAACTCCACTAGATGTCCATTTTTTCCCTGGAGCTCTCATGAAAGTTGTAGAGCTCTCTCTTATCTTTCCTACAAGGTAAGATACATAATTATAAGACATCTAAAACTCAAGATATGACCGAAATACAGAAATAGTGTAAGATCAAAATAGTGCTAAAAAAATCAATTAAGTCCAATTTGAGTCCAAACTTACAAAACATAATCAGGCTTAATCAATTAAGTACATAGAGAGTGTAAATAACTAAAAATGAGAGTTTATTAATGTATAAAATATGTGATTATCAAATTCTCCCACACTTAGCATTTTACACTCTTGGGCAAAACACATAAGACCAAATCTAGGAAATAAAGAAAAACGACACAGACTCAAAAGCTAAAAACTCTAAAAGACTCGATAAAACAAGAAGAGCAACTAGAAATTCAAGGGATCAAAGCACTAATGAGGTAACATTTCTTCACATCTCAAACCAACAAGCAAGGAAACTTCAGTTGAAAAGAATGAATCAAGAATGATAGATCCTCACAGAATTCACTCTCAATCTCTCAAGTGTTTAAAAGATAAGTATTTCACTATATTCAACCCATGAACAATTGCATTACCATAAGCTTGCTTATCTTCTACTTCTTTGCTACTCAAAACACATGCATACAAAAATCAAAAGGACTTTATTCAAGGTTGTAATGGGGTCATGGTAAAGGAGAAGGAAAAATATGGTTATGAGAAGATAAATACCAAAGAGAATAAAAGAGTATTATGATATAATTAGAGTGGAGAAGATGTTTGAGAACATTCGTCATAAAGGACAATAACCAATATTTGACTAATGTTTTGTTGAAGATCAATCCCAAATTGGTGAATTGAATTCATTGTTAGGCCTGAACCTTCTCTTTTTCTTCCTGTTGTTTCCAAGCATCAACCTTTATTCTAGACTATGATAATCCTTTGATTGCAACAGTGGTCAGTTCTTTTTTTTTTTATCATTTTGCACACACACCCCCACACTTATTCAAGAACAAGGCCAATGCTCTCTTATTCCCTAAGGCTGGGTAAAAACATGCTTTTTTTCTCTCTTTTTTTTGAAGGCACGTAATGAGTTAAAAACAAGGAATGATCAAATAAGTTCAAAGGGGTTACACAAGAGAAAATATACAAGGATGACTATTTGGTCAAAGTAGCTATTTCAAAATGCCTCAATCATATTTATGTATGCATATGAAAATGTAGCCTAAAAAAGAATCAAAGCAAGTTCTAGAGTAACAATTCCATGAGTGAAAATCACACAAGAAAGAAAAGAATGATACAAATGTTCGATTCATTCATCAATAGGTTCAAAATCTCACAAGGCATATTTCTATCATTTTCAATCCACCATATCAACATTCATATCCAAGCTTATGATTTTTAAGAAAAAAGACAATTTATGCTAAGATCCAAAAATACATTTGCTACTTCTACACAAAATAATTATTTCCTCAACTAAGATGTGTCTCAAGAGTAAACTTACCTCCAAGGCAAAATTTACTCTTTACTCTGCCATCCTTAATTGGTTTTACTACGAATCTTTTTTTAATTTTTTTGTTGTTGTTGTTGTTTTTTTTTAACTTCAAGAAAACTATCAGGGTAAAGAAGTCTAGAAACCTCTGAAGGACCATGCTCAAAAGATCATCTGTCCAAAATCAAAATATAACAAAATCATACAAAGATAAAAGAAATATAATTGCAAATGATGACATACCTTTACGTACGGTTTTCATGGCTTATCTTTATACTGCGCGTCATGAGTACAATAGTTGCATATCTTTATACTGCGTGTCACTAGTGTGGTAGATACTCACGTCCATTTATTCAAAGAAACAAGAAAGAAGAAACCATTGTGGGTTTCCATCCTGGGTCTGGAACCTGGAGAGCTCACACTTGGGCTCGTAACATCAGCAAATATGCTAAAATCTGAAACCCGTAATATCCAAGATCCAGAATGTCCCATCCCAGGGCGCTGAGAGCCCCTTCTAATAAAATAGAGGATCAAGCTCAGATGCCTCATACGTTTTGGTAGCCACAAGTTACTTCTCACTAATAACCAGAGCGGGACGCTTCTGCTTGTCCATCAACTCCACAATGCCTAGATGGTAAACATTGGGTTATAGAGTGTGGCTCTCTACAGAGCATGGTACATGAACTTTTTTTAAGAACCAGCATGCAAAGATCCACCCGAGTCAATGATGGGTCAGCCAAAGGTTGGGACTCCACAACTACTTAAAGTCATGGTACTCCTTCTAGATAACCCTTGTTCAAACTTTTTTTTCTTTTTTTTCTTCTTTTTTTTCTTTTTTAAAGAAAACATGAAAAAAAAGAAGATAATATGTACAGATTGTTGTGGATATGGCTCACATCTGCCTCTAGTTTCACGTCCAGTAACGACTTAAAAGCCTTCTATGAGTCGAGAATAAGCTTCCCATCTAATTTTCTTATAAATTGGCAAACAGGGTCTTTTAGAGTCAGATTCCCAAGACTGTAACGTTTTTCTTCATCCTTGAAGAGATTCCACAAATTAAGAAGTTTATGATACACAAATCTACAAGAATACATCTTAAGAGTCAATAAGATATTATCTAACGACTCCTTACTCAGTCTATTCTTAATGAAAAATATTTTATCTTCTCTGTTTGTAAAAACCATCCCCAAAGAACGATATCGCTTGTTACAATTCCATCGTGCACATTTGTGATAGACTTATAACCTTTTTACTCTTCTCCTTTTAGAATACAAACTTCTTCTAAGACCTGGCATGTATGAGTCAAATGAAATTGAAGACTCACCTGCTAGTTGAACCTTTGCTTCAATTATCCAACGTACATCTTCTAGCATACCCTTGTGCATTAACAGTCTCAATCTTTCACATCTAGCTTTGTAGATTTTTGTCAGAGCATTTTGAGGGAGGGAAGGAAAATGTTTTCTCAAGTTTGAAAGAATGACATCCATTTTAAAGGAGAAAGATTTAGTTATTTTGGGAAACTGAAAAACAAACTGACTTGAGAGTCACAGAGTACCGTTATCCGCTACTTAACTGGCAACACAAAGAACTGCAAAAAGAAGGCAACAAAATTAGAATAAATTCTATTCATAACAAGGATCAGAAAGAAAGATGAATTCTGCCTCATTAACTTAGTTTTCCAGAAATGGTTTGAGTCTTTGTCCATTTACTTTAAACACATTACCATTTCTAAGATTCTCAATGTCTATGGCCCCATAAGGATACACATGTTTAACAACAAAAGGACCACTCCACCTAGATCTCAAATTTTCAGGAAATAGGTGTAGACGAGAATTATTAAGCAGAACTTTTTGACCAATTTCAAAAGATTTCTTCAAAATTGACTTATCATGAAAAACTTTTGTTCTAGCTTTATAAATCTTTGAGTTTTCATATGCATCATTTCTTAATTCCTCAAGTTCATTTAATTGCAATTTGCGTATCTTGCAAGCGTCATCAAGGTTTAGGTTGAAAGCTTTAATGGCCTAAAATGTTTTATGTTCTAATTCTACAGGCAAGTGACAAGGTTTTTCATAGACTAACCGATAGGGTGACATGCCCAAAGATGTTTTGAAAGCAGTACGGTAAGCCCAAAGTGTATCGTTTAGTCTTAAAGACCACTCTTTATGATTTGGGTTAATCATTTTTTTCAAAATTTGTTTAATCTCCTTATTTGCTAGTTCAACTTGTCCATTTGTCTGAGGATGATAAGGGGTGGCAATTTTGTGTGTAATACAATATTTCTTTATTAAAGATTCAAATAGTTTATTGCAAAAATGTGTTCCCCCATCACTGATGATAGCTCAAGGGATTCCAAATCAACATAAGATATTTTCTTTTAAAAATTTGAGAATAGTTTTATGATCATTGTATCGGCATGGAATCGCCTCAATCCATTTTGAGACATAATCAACTGCAACCAAAATATACACAAATCCAAATGAGGATGGAAATGAGTCTATGAAATCAATTCCCCAACAATCAAAAATTTCAATGACAAAGATGAGATTCAGAGGCATCATGTTTCTTTTTGAAATTGAGCCTAATTTTTTACAATTTTCACAACTTTTGTAAAAAAGTGTAGTAGTCCTTAAATAAAATTGGCCAATAAAATTCGCACTGCAAGATTTTCGTAATTGTTTTCTTTGAAGAAAAGTGACCTCCACATGCTTCTGAGTGACAAAATTTAATGACACTACCTACATCACTGTCGGGCACACTACCTACGAAAGATTTGGTCAGGACAATATTTGAACAAGTATGGGTCATCCCAATAAAAAATTTTCACCTCTGTCGAAAATTTCCTTCTATCTTGATGCTTCCATTGAGGCGGCATCTTTCCTATTACAAGAAAGTTGACTATATTAGCAAACCAAGGCATGTAATTGATAGAAAATAAAAATTCATTGGGAAAAGAATCATTGATGGGTGTGTTATCAAAAGGTGAGTCTGTTGTAAGTCTGGACAAATGATCAACGACAATAATTTTAGCTCATTTCTTAATTTGGCATCCTGCTTAGACATCAAATATCTAATAGTAGCATGATCGGTGAAAATCACAATAGAAGAACCAATTAAGTAAGATCAAAATTTGCCCAATGTAAAAATTACAACAAGTAGTTCTTTTTCAGTAGTGGTGTAATTTATTTGTGCATTGTTTAAAGTTCTACTTGCGTAACAAATCACATGAGGCTTACCTTCCTTTCTTTGGCCCAAAACATCGTCCATAGCAAAATCACTAGCATCACACATCAACTCAAAAAGCAAAAACCAGTCAGGAGATTGCATGATAGGAGCAGATGTCAGAAGACCAATTAATTTAAACAAATTTTTGACATTCTTGAGTCCAATCAAATGGTGCATCTTTCAACAAAAGATTACATAATGGTCTAGATATGACATTAAAGTTCTTAATGAATCTTCTGTAAAATCCTGCATGTCCTAAAAAGAAATGAACTTTTCTAACTGCTTTTGGGGTAGGCAAATGGGCAATTAATTCAACTTTGGCTTTATCAACTTCAATTCCTTTAGAAGATATCACATAACCTAACACTATTCCTGAGGTAACCATGTAATGACATTTTTTTCAATTTAATACAAATCCTTTTTCTTCGCATCTTTTAAGAACTTTTTCCAAATTATCAAGACAAATTTCAAATAAATCTCCAAAAACTGTCAGGTCATCCATGAAAATCTCTAAATAATGCCCAATCATGTCACTAAAAAAGCTTAACATGCATCTTTGGAATGTTGTCGGAGCATTACAAAGGCCAAAAGACATTCTTCTATATGCAAAAGTACCAAGGGGACATGTAAAAATAATTTTTTCTTGATCTTCCAATGCAATTGGTATTTGATTATAACCCGAATAACCATCAAGAAAACAGTAGTATGGATGTCCTACTACCCTTTCCAGAATTTGATCAAGAAATGGCAAGGGAAAATGATCTTTCCTAGTAGCAGCATTTAATTTTCTAAAATCAATACACATACGCCAACTAGATGAGACTCGCGTAGGTATTAATTCACCTTTTTCATTTTCAACCACTGTTATTCAAGATTTCTTAGACACAACTTGTGTAGGGCTTACCCACTGGCTATCAAATATAGGATAGATAATTCCAACATCAAGCAATTTAAGGACTTCAGCTCTAATTACCTCTTTCATGTGTGGATTTAATCTTCTTTGAGGTTGTTGAGATGTTTTAGCATTATCCTCTAAATGTATTCTATGTGTACATATTAATGGATTAATACCTTTTATGTCCTTCAATGTCCATCTAATTGCACTTTTATATCTTTTAAGTACTTCTCTTAATATACCTTCTTGTTCTTCAGTAAGAGACGAGAAAATTACCACTGGAAAGCTTTGCTCTTCTTCCAAAAATGTGTACTTCAACCCAGCAGATAATGGCTTTAGTTCCGGTGTAGGTACTTCTTCATGGGCATTATCATTCATGGGTTTTAGCTCTTCAAATCTTGATTTCCATCCCTTGTACTCCATTACCTATGTACAATCAAGCAAAGAGCATATTTTAGAGATATCATCTTCTAATTGCATGCCTGAATTAAATGAATTGACTAAATAAATTTCTAATGGGTCAGAAGAACTCCTTGTTTGAAGATGATCATCTACGGTGGCTTTAATTCCTTAAACTTCCTCCGTTTCATCAAGGACTTCCTGTGGTTGCTTGCACATGTTAAAAACATTGAGTTCTAGTGTTATGTTTCCAAATGTTAGTTTCACTACTTCATTTCTGCAATTTATCAAAGCATTAGATGTTGCTGAAAATGGATGGCCTAAAATAATAGGAATTGACTTGCAACTATCAACCATAGGTTCAATATCCAAGACAATAAAATTCACATGATATATCAATTTATCAACTTGAACCAACACATCTTCCACTATTCCTCTTGGAATTTTAATTAATTTATCAGCAAGTAGAAGAGTTACAGAAGTTGGTTTTAACTCACTCAAGTTGAGTTGCTGATAAACTGAATATGGAAGCAAATTGACACTAGCACCAAGATCAAGTAAAGCTTTTTTAATTTTATGTTCTCCAATTATGCATGAAACTATAGGACAACCAGGGTCTTTATATTTCAATGCATTATTATTCTGAAGAATGGAGCTTACCTGTTCAGCTAAAAATGTTTTCTTTTTCACATTTAGTTTGCTTTTAACAGTGCATAAGTCCTTCAAATATTTGACATAAGGAACCTATTTGATAGCATCTAACAAAGGAATATTGACGTTTACATGTTTCAAAATTTCAAATATTTCAGTGTTATGGTTCAATTTCCTTGAATTGTTTAATGTTTGAGGAAATGGGAGTGCAAGCTAGAGTTTGGTCTCTTTTCGGTCAACTTCTTTATTTTCCTGGGGAATTGGTTCATCTTCTTTCTCACAAGGTTTGAGAATTTGTTTTTCAATAATCTTTCCACTCCTAAGAGTTATCACTGACTTGACTTAATCCATTTGTTGGTTTTCTGAACTCCCCTCATTTAGACTATATTGACCCTTGGAATTTGGTTGAGGTTGAGAAAGAAATTTTTCTTTCTCGTGAATGGTGAGTGCAGAAGAAAGTTTAGCAAGAGTTTCTTTTATGTCAATCATGGTTTGATTGTTTTGTTTATTAATGGCCTCTTGTTTTTCTATGAATGCATGCAGTGTTTCTTCAAGATTTATCCTATATAGTGGGATATAAGGTACATATCCTTGAGAATTTTGAGAGTCTTGTTGTTCTTGAAGAGGTGGTGGTTGCACGAATTGTGACTGATTATTATTCCTTCAGTTGAAGTTCGGGTGATTTTTCCATTTCGGATTATATGTATCTGAAAAAGAAGTAAATAGCTTTTTAAAATTATTCATTGCATTTTCTTGCTCATATACAACTTCTTTAAAAACAGGAATCTTATGACATCCATGTGTTAAGTGTCCTAAGTCATCACAAATGTCACAAATTTCTTAATTTTGCACAGATTTGATTTCTTTTATTTTTCCTAATTCTATTGCTTCAATTTTTCTAGTCAAACTAGCAAACCTAGCATTTAGATCTTCCTCTTGACTAAGGTGATATTTTTCTTTATTAGCACTTGCAAGGTTAAATCTAATTGAATTTTCAGAAATATTAGTACCATGCCAAGATTGAGAATTTTCAGCCTACTGGTTTAAATAGTCTAAAGCTTCATCATGTTCTTTATTAAGAAACTCATCATTGCACATTGTTTTCACAAATTATTTAGTTTTAAGTGTTAAACCTTCATAAAAGAAGCTTATAGTGCGTCATTTTTCAAAATCATGATGTGGACAAGAATTTAACAAATCTTTAAACCGTTCCTAACATTGAAAATATGCTTCATTTGAATTTTGGAAAAAAATTTGGATTTGTCTTTTCATAGCATTAGTTTTATATGTTGAAAAAAATTTCTTTAAGAACTCATCTTGTATTTCTTTCCAAGTGCCAATTGATCTTGGTTTCAAAGTGTTAAGCCAAGATTTTGCTTTATCTTTTAAAGAAAAATGAAATAATTTAAACTTAATAATCTCTTCAGTGCAATTTTGATCATTAAAAGTAATACATACTTTCTCAAATTCTTTTAGATGTAAATATGGACTTTCAGATTCTAAACCATGAAAATTAGGAAGTAAAGAAATCATACATGACTTAATTCTAAAATTGTTGGTATTGAGTGGAAAGATAAAACATGATAGACTAGAATTTTGAGGTGGTTGCAAATATTCATGCATGGTTCGCAACGGTTGATTTTCATGTTCATCATATACACTTTCATTTTCAGTCATTATGTCAATTGTGTGTGATTGTGATTCAAACAAATCAATATATAAAGTACCAGGATTAATTTTAACTGAACGATCAGAATTTAAATTACGATACCAATTAAGCATAAATAAATGACTTAAAATAGAAAAAATAATATACAAGTAGGCGATTTACACCAGCCATCAAATACTAACAAGGATGTGGTATAAACTAACCACCTAATAAATATTAACAAGTAAAAAGTAAGATAACTAATAAAGTAAAAAGTTAGATAATTAAATAGTTAATAATTAGTAAGTTAGAAAGTGTAGAAAGTAAAATATAGAAAATAAAGTATAGAAAGTAAATTACAAAAAATAAATTTAAAATATAAAAATCGAAGAGAAACAGAGCCCCACCAGAGCCGAAAAAGAGAAGAAAGAAGAAAAATTATTTCATTATATTAAAAAGTAATAATAAATAACAGAAATTAAAAAATTAGAGAGCAAAAAATAAATGACATAAATTAAAAGTTAGAAAGCGAGAAAATAAAAGTTAGTAAGCAAAAATAAATGACATAAATAAAAAATTAGAAAGTTAGTAAGTTAGTAAATTAAAAGTAGAGATACAATTTACCAAATGATGAATATATAAGATGATGAAATTTACTTAAAGAAAGCGAATATCAATAAATTAAAACTTCAAATCAAGTCCTCGGCAATGGCACCAAAAACTTGATGCGGATTAAAGGGTGCAAACCCAAGTATAGGTTGCCTCAAGTAATAAATTTCTCGGGAGTCCGAGGTCGATCCACAGGGAATTGATGAAGAAAAATTCTTTGAGGTAAGAGAAGGTTTTGTCACAATAATAAAGATAATAAAACTTGTTTACAATTAAATTGAAGAACTTGTTTAGGCTAGGAGATCCATTTTTGGTAATAAATTAAGGACAAGATTAATTCTTTTTATAACTCAATTGAAATATACGCACAACGAAGGTTCCAATCGGAGAATAAAACATTCAAAGTCTATTTAGAATTATATACGTAGTTATATTATGGTTCCTTTAATTATTCACTAACACTTACACTTGTAAATGGGTTCAAGCACTCATTGTACTAATCCACTTGTCTACAATGAATCAAGAACTCTACTTTACAATGAGGGTTTTTAAATTAATTGAAAATAAAATAGAACACATATAATGATCACTTGATAATATATCATTTAAGCACAAGAAAGAAATTAATCTAACCTTATTTTATTACCAAAAGCTTCACTTCTTCACCCAAGGAAGATGAAGATTTAGTTACCCATAAACAAGAAGAAAGAAAGAGAGTAGAAGAAAAAGATGAACATAATTTTAACTTAGAACAAAAGAAAATTACAACAAATAACACAATAGCATAATCTAAGCTAAGCCAAGATTCCCCAAATGATCTGCCTATGGCCCCTTTTATAGAGGATTAGGGATACAAAATGACAAGGGAATTGATTAATGAGTGAATGGATGTGTGGGTGGATGAGTGGAAAATGCCAAAGAACTTTTGTGAGTGGAAAATTATTGAAATTTCTTGTCTCCCAAATCATTCAGTGATGAACTCATGGATAACGTCAAAATGAAGCAAAGTGGTCTTCATGAAAGTTCTAGGAAATTGTCTCAGCTTTCCAGTACCACCAAAATCATCCAAAAATTCATCCTACAACCTAAGATATGACCCAATTACTGCAGACTATTCAGGCCTAGTTTCAGCACCTTTGTTTTGACTTCCAAACCCAATATGACCTCTAAGTTGTTTGATTGAGCTCTTGTATTCTTCATGAAAGTTGTAGATATAGGTCTTAACTTTTAGATGCCAAATTTTCAACCTATTTCAGTTTCTTAAACTCGAATTATGTAATGATTGCTGCACACTATTCAGGTTACAGTCACAAAACTTGTGTTTTGACTTTCAAGCCCAATTAGCTCCACTAGATGTTCGATTTTTCCCTGAAGCTCCCCTGAAAGTTGTAGAGTTATCTCTTATCTTTCCTAAAATGTAATATACATAATTATAAGACATCTAGAACTTAAGATATAGCTGAAATACAGAAACAATGTAATACCAAAATAGTGTTAAAAAAATCAATTAAGTCCAATTTGAGTCCAAACTTACAAAACATAACCAGACTTAATCAATTAAGTACATGGAGAGTGCAAATGACTAAAAATGAGGGTTTATTAATGAATAAAATATGTGACTATCAAATACCAACCCACTAATCTCTCGATGCCTTAGACTGAAAGTATCTTAGTTTGAAGAAAATATCACGTCATTCAGATCAATTAGCTTCTTCTTCTCTTTGTCTAGCTCACAGCTAATTCAGATCACCCTGGTCTCGTGACTCCCTAGCCGTCGTTGCAGGTATAACCCACTCTCATTTGGTTTAAATCACTCTTAATAGTAGCAATAGTGGGTTTGGGGTAGAGGCGTAGGGTTGGGTTTGGAGTGCGAATCATTTGGATATGGTGTTTTACCTATACTTGGTTTTCAATAGCAACATAGCAGAGTGGATGACTGCGGGATTTAAAGATACAAACCCAAGTGCAGGTTGTCTCAAGTAATAAATTTTTCGGGAGTCCGAGGTTGACAATCACATATTTTATACATTAATAAACCCTCATTTTTAGTCATTTACACTCTCCATATACTTAATTGATTAAGCCTAGTTATGTTTTGTGAGTTTGGACTCAAATTGGACTTAATTGATTTTTTTAGCATTATTTGGGTCTTACTGTTATTTACGTATTTCGACCATATCTTGAGTTCTAAATGTCTGATAATTATGAATTTTACCTTGTAGGAAAGATAAGAGAGAGCTCTACAACTTTGATGAGAGCTCAAAGTCTCAATCAAACATCTAGAGGAGCTAATTGGGCTTGGAAGACCGAACACGAGTTTTGTGTCTGAAACCTGAACAGTGTACAGTAATCAGAGCATAACTCGGGTTTCAAGAATTATATTAGGCTGAAATTTGGATATGTGAAAGTTAAGACCCAGATCTAAAATTTTCATGTTGAACACAAAACTTGATTCGGGCTCCTTGATGGTGATATTGGGTCTGAAAGTCAAAACAGAGGTGCTGAAACTGGGCCTAAACAGTCTGTAGTAATTGGGTCATATCTTGGGCTGTAGGACGGATTTTTGGTGATTCTAGAGCCATTGGAAAGCTTAGACAATTTCCTAGAACTTTCATGAAAACCACTTGGCTTGAAAATGACAGAATCAATGACTTAAGCAATGAATTATTTCGGAGACAAAGAATCTCAATAATTCAACTACTCATCCAATCATCCAACCACTCCACCCACTCATCCACCTACTCTTAATCATCCTCCTTGTCATTTTGTACCCCTACTCCTCTATAAATGGCACCATGTGCTGGAGGTGGGAAGCTTAGTTTGGAAGCTTAGTTTTGAGTACTTGGTGTTAGGCTTAGTTGTTAGAAGTTTTTGTGTTATGCTTGTTTGTTGTTTTACTTTGTTGTTATTTTCTCTTGTTCTAAAGTGAAACTATGTCCATCTTTCTCTTCTTCTCTTTTTCTTTCTTCTTATCCATGAGTAACTAAATCTTCATCTTGCTTGGGTGAAAGAGTGAAGCTCTTGGTAATGAAATAAAGTCAGATTATTTTATTTCTTGTGCCTTAATGATATATTATTAAATGAACATTATATGTGTTGTATTTTGTTTCCAATCAATTTAGAAACCTTCTTTGTTAATGGAGATCTTGATTTATTGTAGACAATAGGATTAGCACAGTGAATGCTTGAACTCATTTACAAATGTTGGTAGATAATTAAAGGAATCATAATATGATTACATATATAATTGAACTTTGAATGTTATATTTTCCGATTGGAACCTCCGTTGTGTGTGGATTTCAATTGAGTTATAAAGAGAAATAATTTTACCTTTAATTTATTACCAAGAGTGAATCTCCTAACCCAAGCAAGCCCTTAAATTTATTTGTGAACTTGTTTTATTACTTTTGGTGTTGTGACAAATTCTCTTCTTACCTCAATTAATTTTTTCTTCATCAATTCCCTGTGGATCGACCTCGAACTCCCGAGAAATTTATTACTTGAGACAACCTGCACTTGAGTTTGCATCATTTAATCCCGCAGTCAAGTTTTTGGCGCCGTTGCCGGAGACTTGATTTGAAGTTCTAATATATTGAGGTTCCCTTTCTATAAGAAAAACATCACTAACAGGTATATTCTTCTTCTACTCTTTTCAATTTCTAATTTACTAACTAACCTTCTAACGTGCTAACATACTAACTTACTAACTTTTATATTTATGTCATTTATTTTTGTTTTTTGATTTTTTTATTTTCATTAGTGGGGTAACTCTCCCTTTTATTTTTCTCGTAATTTACTTTTTTATATTTTTTTTATTTGGTGGTTGGTTTATTACCCCATCTTTGTAAATATTTATTTTATTTTATTTTTCTGCCCTCTAACCTAATGAAATAATATTTCTTCTTCTCTTCTCTTTCGCCGGCTCTGGTGGGGCTTTGCCTCTATCCGATTTTCATATTTTAAATTTACTTTCTACGCTTTATTTTCTATATTTTAATTTCTCGTATTTTATTTTTCACATTTTATTTTTATTTTTATTTTTGGGTGGTTAGTTTATACCACATCCTTGTTTATATTTAATGTTGGGTGACACCGCCACTTGTATATTATTTTTTGTTTATTTATTTTAAGTTATTTATGTATTTATGTTTAATTGGTATCGTGGTTTAAATTCTAGTCGTTTAGTTAAAATTACCCTGGTACTTTATATATTAATTTGTTTGAATCACAATCACACACAATTGACACAATGGCTAATAATGAAAATATACATGATGAACCTGAAAATCAACCGTTGTGAACCATGCGTGAATATTTGCAACCACCTCGAAATTCTAGTCCATCATGTTTTATCTTTTCACTCAATGCCAACAATTTTAGATTTATGCCAGGTATGATTTCTTTACTTCCTAATTTTCATGGTTTAGAATCTGAAAGTTCATATTTACATCTGAAAGAATTTGAGAAAGTATGTATTGCCTTCAATGATCAAAATTGCACTGAAGAGATTGTTAAGCTTAAATTGTTTCCTTTTTCTTTAAAAGATAAAGCAAAATCTTAGCTTAACACTTTGAATCCAAGATCAATTGGCACATGGCAAGAAATGCAAGGTGAGTTCTTAAAAAAAAATTTTCCAAGACATAAAACCAATGCTATGAAAAGACAAATCCACAATTTTTCCCAAAATTCAAATGAAGCATATTTTCAATGTTGGGAACGATTTAAAGATTTGTTAAATTCTTGCCCACATCATGGTTTTAAAAAATGGCGCACTATAAGCTTCTTTTATGAAGGTTTAACACCTGAAACTAAACAATTTGTGGAAACAATGTGCAATGGTGAGTTTCTTGATAAAGAACCTGATGAAGGTTTAGACTATTTGAACCAGTTGGCTGAAAATTCTCAATCTTGGCATAGTACTAACACTTCTGAAAATTCAATTAGATCTAACCTTGCAAGTGCTAATAAAGGAAAATATCACCTTAGTCAAGAGGAAGATCTAAATGCTAGATTTGCTAGTTTGGCTAGAAAGGTTGAAGCCATGGAATTAAGAAAAGCAAAAGAAATCAAATCTGTGCAAAATGAAGAAATTTGTGGCATTTGTGATGACTTAGGACACCCAACACATGAATGTCCTAAGATTCCTATTTTTAAAGAAGTTGTACATGAGCAAGTAAATGCAATGAATAATTTTAAAAAGCCATTTACTTCTTCTTTTTCAGATACATACAATCCGGGATGGAGAAATCACCCGAACTTCAGCTGGAGGAATAATAATCAGTCACAATTCATGCAACCACCACCTCCTCAGGCACAATAGGACTCTCAAAATTCTCAAGGATATGCACCTTATGTCCCACCATATAGGAAAAACATTGAAGAAACACTGCATGCATTCATAGAAAAGCAAGAGGTCATCAATAAATAAAATAATCAAACCATGAATGACATAAAAGACACTCTTGCCAAACTTACTTCTGCTCTCACCATTCATGAGAAAGGAAAATTTCCTTCTCAACCTCAACCAAATCCCAAGGGTCAGTTCAGTCTAAATGAGGGGAGTTCAGAAAACTAACAAATGGATCAAGTCCAGTCAGTGATAACTCTTAGGAGTGGAAAAGTTGTTGAAAAACAAATCCCCCAATTTTGTGAGAAAGAAGATGAACCAATCCCCTAAGAAAATGAAGAAGTTGACCAAAAGGGGACCAAACTCTCACCTTCACCCCCATTTCCTCAAGCATTAAAAAATCCAAAGAAATTGGACCATAACAGTGGAATTTTTGAAATCTTGAAACAAGTGAAAATCAATATTCCTCCGTTAGATGCTATCAAACAGATTCCTTCTTATGCCAAATATTTGAAGGACTTGTGCACTGTTAAAAGGAAACTAAATGTGAAAAAGAAAGCATTTTTGACTGAACAGGTAAGCTCCATTCTTCAGAATAATAATGCGTTGAAATATAAAGATCCTGGTTGTCCTACAGTTTCATGCATTATTGGAGAACATAAAATTGAAAAAGCTTTACTTGATCTTGGTGCTAGTGTCAATTTGCTTCCATATTCAGTTTATCAGCAACTTAACTTAGGTGAGTTAAAACCAACTTCTGTAACTCTTCTACTTGCCGATAGATCAATTAAAATTCCAAGAGGAATAGTGGAAGATGTGTTAGTTCAAGTTGATAAATTCATATATCCTGTGGATTTTATTGTCTTAGATACTGAACCTATAGTTGATAGTTGCAAGTCAATTCCTGTTATTTTTGGCTGTCCATTTTTAGCAACGTCTAATGCTTTGATAAATTGCAGAAATGGAGTGGTGAAGCTAACATTTGGAAACATGATACTGGATCTCAATGTTTTTAACATGTGCAAGTAGCCACAGGAAGTCCTTGATGAAAATAAGGAAGTTGAAGGAATTGAAGCTATTATAGATAATCATCTTCAAAAAGGGAGTTCTTCTGACTCATTAGAAGTTTGTTTAATTAATTCATTTGATTTGCTTGATTGTACAGAGGAAATAGAATACAAAGGAAGAAAGCCAAAATTCGAAGAGCTAAAACCCATGAATGATAATGCCCATGAAGAAGTACTCACACCGGAACTAAAGCCATTACCTGCTGGGTTGAAGTACACATTTTTGGGAGAAAAGCAAAGTTTTCTTGTGGTAATTTCCTCGTCTCTTACTGAAGAACAAGAAGGAAAGATGTCACCTCAATGGACGCACCAAGATAGAAGGAAATTTTTGACAGAGGTGAAAAATTTTTATTGGGATGACACATACTTGTTCAAATATTATCCTGACCAAATTTTTCAGAGATGCGTGCCCGACAGTGAGGTAGGTAGTGTCATTAAATTTTGTCACTCAGAAACATGTGGAGGTCACTTTTCTTCAAAGAAAACAGCTGCAAAAATCTTGCAGTACAGATTTTATTGGCCCACTTTATTTAAGGACAGCTATACTTTTTGCAAAAGTTGTGAAAATTGTTAAAAGTTGGGCTCAATTTCAAAAAGAAACATGATGCCTCTGAATACTGTAATCATGATGAAGAAAAATGCTACAGTCTTGGGAATCTGACTATAAAAGACCCTGTTTGCCAATTTATAAGAAAATTAGATGGGAAGCTTATCCTCGACTCATAGAAGGCGTTTAAGCCGTTACTGGACGTGAAACCAGAGGCAGATGTGAGTCATATCCACAACAATCTGTACATATTATCTTCTTTTTCTTCATATTTTCTTTTGAAAAAAAAATAAAAATAAAAATAAAAATAAAAAAAATTAAAAAAAATGTTTGAATAAGGGCGATCCGGAAGGAGTACCATGGCTTTAATTAGTTGTGGAGCCCCAGCCTTTAGCTGACCCGTCATTGACTCGGGTGGACCTTTGCACGCTAGTCCTTTCAAAAAAAAAAAAGAGATTTTGTGTTTCTTGTTTTCAAACTTTTCTGACAACAGCCAACCTACCCTTATAGGTGCAATTATTACCATTTCCATTCTTTTTCTTATGTCAACACTCAATTTTCTCCACTTTCCTTCAACTCAGAAACATTTAAAGGGAGGAAGAGTATAGAAATGGGGCCTTCTATTCGTAACCTTAAAAATATATGTGTTTTTTGTGGGTCAAGTTATGGGAAGGGTTTAGAGTTTGTAAACGCAGCTAGCACTCTTGGTCGATCACTTGCTGCAAGGAATATTCATCTTGTATATGGGGGAGGTTGTCATGGGTTAATGGGGGTTGTATCACTTGTTGCATATATAAGAGGCAGTTGGGTTTTAGTAGTCATTCCTGGACCTTTAGCTCAACAGAACATCACTGGAAA
The DNA here is from genome assembly GCA_029884605.1 of Ormosia emarginata. Classification (NCBI taxonomy): domain Eukaryota; kingdom Viridiplantae; phylum Streptophyta; class Magnoliopsida; order Fabales; family Fabaceae; genus Ormosia; species Ormosia emarginata. The sequence continues at coordinate 1,053,492 of JAQQTP010000017.1, read as the reverse complement.
GACGGTTGGAGAAGAAATTCAGGTAACATCTATGCATGGATGAATAAAAAAAAATGCTTGACAACTCTGATGCATTCATTGCCTTACCAGGTGGTTTTGGTACTTTGAAAGAAATTTTTCAAATTGTCTCTTGGGCTGAACTGAACATCCACCATAAACCCATTGGTTTGTTGAATGTTAATAATTTCTTTGATCTTTTGTTATTTTTTCTTGACAAAGCTGTGGAACAGAAATTTATCACTCCTTCGGCAAGAAAACTTCTTATCTCTGCTTCCACTATTGATGAGTTGATTGATAAATTAGAAGCTTTTGTTTATGAACCTGACCCAGTAATAACTCAGATAGATTGGTCAGCAGGAAGTAGCGAGGGAAGCAGTAAGAAAAGAAAGTCAGATCTGACACTTCATCTTTAATACCTTTGATTTTATTTATTGTACTTTGTTTCTGTTAAAATTTGTGTCAGTTTTCTCCAACAGGTAATATCTTCTATCCTTTACTCATCTATATTTTAACATTGAGGACAATGTTGTGATCTAGTTGGGGGGGAGGATAGTTGACCAAAAAAAATTTTTTTATTTTGTTTGGGAAGTATGATATGATTGTCATGGACTTACTAAACCAATTAGTGATGGCAGAGTAAGGAGTAATTTTACTTCTGAGACGCATCTTAATTGGTGGCAGAGTAAGGAGTTTTTTTTTAGGTAGTAATTAACTAGTATTGATCTGTGGAAATAACAAAATTTTTGTCTTTTGATTTCCTTTGAAAGAGTCAAGCACTCTCACATCCTTGGAAGCAATTGAAATTCAGGAATCATAGCATGATTGAATAAATTATCTTCTTTCTTAAATTTCACATGCTTGGTTATGGATGTTGAATTGGTGGATAGAGAATGATAGAAATATGCCTTGTGAGATTTTGAGCCTATTGATGAATGGATTGAATATCTGTACCATTCTCTTCCTTCTTGTGTGATTTTCACTCATGGAATTGTTACTCTAGAACTTGCTTTGATTCTTTTTTAGGCTACATTTTCACATGCATACATTAATATGATTGAGGCATTTTGAAATAGCTACTTTGACCAAATAGCCATCCTTGTATATTTTTCATTGTGTAACCCCTTTGAACTTGTTTGACCATTCCTTGTTTTAAGCTCATTTCATCCTTCAAAAAAAAAGAAAAAAAAAAGAGTAAAAAAAAAACATGTTTTTACCCAATCTTAGGGAATAAGAGAGCATTGACCTTGTTCTTGAACAAGTGTGGGGGTGTGTGTGCAAAATGATCCAAAAAAAAATTTTTTTTTTGACCACCGTTGCAATCAAAGGATTATCAAAATAAAGGTGGATACTTGGAAACAACAAGAAGAAAAGGAGAATGTTCAAGTCTAACAATGAATTCAATTCACCAATTTGGGATTGATCTTCAACAAAACATTAGTCAAATATTGGTGATTATCCTTTATGATGAATGTTCTCAAACATTTTCTCCACTCTAACTGTACCATAATGCTTTTTATTCTCTTTGGTATTTATCTTTTCATATCCATATTATTCCTTCTCATTTACCATGACCCCATTACAACCTTAAATAAAGTCCTCTTGATTTTTGTATGCATGTGTTATGAGTAGCGGAGAAGTAGAAGATAAGCAAGCTTATGGTAGTGCAATTGTTCATGGGTTGAATAGAGTGACATACTTACCTTTTAGACACTTGAGAGATTAAGAGTGAAATTCTGTGAGGATCTATCATTCTTGATTCATTCTTTTCAACTGAAGTTTCCTTGCTTGTTGGTTTGAGATGTGAAGAAATGTTACCTCATTTATGCTTTGATCCCTTGACTTTCTTGTTGCTCTTCTTGCTTCATCGAGTCTTTTAGAGTTTATAACTTTTGAGTCTGTGTCATTTTTCTTTGTCTCCTAACTTTGGTCTTATGTGTTTTGCCTAGGAGTGCAAAAAGCTAAGTGTGGGAGAATTTGATAATCACATATTTTATACATTAATAAAGCCTCATTTTTAGTCATTTACACTCTCCATGTACTTAATTGATTAAGCCTAGTTATGTTTTGTGAGTTTGGACTCAAATTGGACTTAATTGATTTTTTCAGCATTATTTGGGTCTTATGCTATTTCTGTATTTCGGCCATATCTTGAGTTCTAAATGTCTGATAATTATGAATTTTACCTTGTAGGAAATATAAGAGAGAGCTCTACAACTTTGATGAAGAGCTCAAAGTCTCAATCAGACATCTAGAGGAGCTAATTGGGCCTGGAAGATAGAACACGAGTTTTGTGTCTGAAACCTGAACAGTGTACAGTAATCAGAGCATAACTCGGGTTGCAAGAATTATATTGGACTGAAACTTGGATATGTGAAAGTTAAGACCCAGATCTAAAACTTTCATGTTGAACACAAAACTTGATTCGGGCTCCTTGATGGTGATATTGGGTCTGAAAGTCAAAACAGAGGTGCTGAAACTGGGCCTGAACAGTCTGTAGTAATTGGGTCATATCTTGGGCTGTAGGGCGAATTTTTGGGTGATTCTAGAGCCATTGGAAAGCTTAGACAATTTCCTAGAACTTTCATGAAGACCACTTGGCTTGAAAATGACGGAATCAATGACTTAAGTAATGAATTATTTTGGAGACAAAGAATCTCAATAATTCAACTACTCATCCAATCATCCAACCACTCCACCCACTCATCCACCTACTCTTAATCATTCTCCTTGTCATTTTGCACCCCTACTCCTCTATAAAAGGCACCATGTGCTGGAGGTGGGAAGCTTAGTTTGGAAGCTTAGTTTTGAGTACTTGGTGTTAGGCTTAGTTGTTAGAAGTTTTTGTGTTATGCTTGTTTGTTGTTTTACTTTGTTGTTATTTTCTCTTGTTCTAAAGTGAAACTATGTCCATCTTTCTCTTCTTCTCTTTTCTTTCTTCTTATTCATGAGTAACTAAATCTTCATCTTGCTTGGGTGAAAGAGTGAAGCTCTTGGTAATGAAATAAGGTCAGATTATTTTATTTCTTGTGCTTTAATGATATATTATTAAAGGAACATTATATGTGTTGTATTTTGTTTCCAATCAATTTAGAAACCTTCTTTGTTAATGGAGATCTTGATTTATTGTAGACAATGGGATTGGCACAGTGAATGCTTGAACTCATTTACAAATGTTGGTAGATAATTAAAGGAATCATAATATGATTACATATATAATTGAACTTTGAATGTTATATTTTTCGATTGGAACCTCCGTTGTGTGTGGATTTCAATTGAGTTATAAAGAGAAATAATCTTACCTTTAATTTATTACCAAGAGTGGATCTCCTAACCCAAGCAAGCCCTTAAATTTATTTGTGAACTTGTTTTATTACTTTTGGTGTTGTGACAAATTCTCTTCTTACCTCAATTAATTTTTTATTCATCAATTCCCTATGGATCGACTGCGGACTCCCGAGAAATTTATTACTTGAGACAACCTACACTTGGGTTTGCATCATTTAATCCCGCAGTCAGAGGTCAATCCACAGGGAATTGATGAAGAAAAAATTAATTGAGGTAAGAAGAGAATTTGTCACAACACCAAAAGTAATAAAACAAGTTCACAAATAAATTTAAGGGGTTGCTTGGGTTAGGAGATCCACTCTTGGTAATAAATTAAATGCAAGATTATTTCTCTTTATAACTCGATTGAAATCCACACACATCGGAGGTTCCAATCGAAAAATATAACATTCAAAGTTTAATTATATATGCAATCATATTATGATTCCTTTAATTATCTACCAACATTTGTAAATGAGTTCAAGCATTCATTGTGCCAATCCTATTGTCTACAATAAATCAAGATCTCCATTAACAAAGAAGGTTACTAAATTGATTTGAAACAAAATACAACACATATAATGTTCATTTAATAATATATCATTTAAGCACAAGAAATAGAATAATCTAACCTTATTTCATTACCAAGAGCTTCACTCTTTCACCCAAGCAAGATGAAGATTTAGTTACTTATGGATAAGAAGAAAGAAAGAGAGAAGAGAAAGATGGACATAGTTTCACTTTAGAATAAGAGAAAATTACAACAAAGTAAAACAACAAACAAGCATAACCACAAAAACTTCTAACAACTAAGCCTAACACCAAGTGCCCCAAATGGTCAGCAAATGGTGCCTTTTATAGAGGATTAGGGATACAAAATGACAAGGGGGCTGATTAGGGGTAGGTGGATGAGTGGATGAATGAGTGGAAAATGCCAAATGGTGAAGATAAGAGTGAAAAATCATTGAGATTTCTTGTCTCTGAAATCATTCATTGCTTAAGTCATTGATTCCGTCATTTTCCAGCCAAGTGATCTTCATGAAAGTTCTAGGAAATTGTCTAAGCTTTCCAATGGCTCTAGAATCACCCAAAAATTCGTCCTACAGCCCAAGATATGGCCCAATTACTACAGACTATTCAGGCCCAGTTTCAGCACCTCTGTTTTGACTTTCAGACCTAATATCACCATCAAGGAGCCTGAATCAAGTTTTGTGTTCAACATGAAAGTTTTAGATCTGGGTCTTAACTTTCAAATGTCCAAATTTCAGCCCAAAATAATTCTTGCAGCCCGAGTTATGCTCTGATTACTGTACACTATTCAGGTTTCAGACACAAAACTCGTGTTCTGTCTTCCAAGCCCAATTAGCTCCACTAGATGTCTGATTGAGAATTTGAACTCTTCATCAAAGTTGTAGAGCTCTCTCTTATCTTTTCTACAAGGTAAAATTCATAATTATCAAACATTTAGAACTTAAGATATGGCCGAAATACAGAAATAACGTAAGACTAAAATAGTGCTGAAAAAAATCAATTAAGTCCAATTTGAGTCCAAACTCACAAAACATAACTAGGCTTAATCAATTAAGTACATGGAGAGTGTAAATGATTAAAAATGAGGGTTTATTAATGTATAAAATATGTGATCATCAGTGGACCAACCAAGAGCCACTCCTAATTGTTTGTAGTGGAGCGCTTCACTGTTGTGGCTTGGAGTGCTGCAACAGTGGGATGAAGTAGTGGTCATAGTGGCCGCTGTTCTATAGGGAGTTAAATTTCCTATTTTAACCTCACTAAACCTACCTTCATCCAACCAACTACACAAATTAGGGACTTTTAGGTACATTGAAACCCACAAACTAATTTAGGGATCAAAAATCACTTTGACAGAGCATTGTTCACAGCAGTTGTTTGTGTATTGGTCTTTCTTCTTTTTGTTTACTTCTATCTCTATTCTTGTTCATGGGTCATTGTGAGTCATTTGTGTTTGTAATAACTACTAATAAATATGTTTTTATTTTTTATTGATATTCTCATAATAATTTAGTTAATCTGATATGTTTTTTTTTCTAGTATTTCCTGTACTTTTTTTATTCTACTATTCTATCACTCCCCTAATACTAAATTTTTTTTATATCTATAGTTGAAAATTTAAAACTATTAGGGCTATCAATTATGTGGTTTTTACAAATTTTCTTCCTATGTTTTTACAGCACAAGGCAAGCTTTTCTATATCTATGTGATCCAAGAATTAGTTTTCCCAGTTATTGGGTGAATATGCAAGCTTTCCCATGTTTGTACTATGCACAGTTTTATATAATTTATGTAGTCCAATTGTGTTTATGTAGTCTTCTATAAAAAAAAGTGGTAATTTAGTCAAATTTATTTCATTCTTGTTGGTAATGGATTTGATAGAACTTCACCTTCACTTCATAACTAATATCATTCCCCAACTTGATAGTGCAGGTGATCTTCACCTTTACCTTGTTTCTGTCAAAACACAAACTAGGGAGAAGCTTGAGCTTCCGGCGAGTTAACTTCATCATGAAGCTAGTGGTTGTTACTATTTCACATTGAGAGCAACTGGGAATCATGAGGTTCTTAGATAATTTGTCAGAGATATAATTATTTCAATGCATTCTTGTTGATGTAAAATTTGTTTGATTCTGCATTTAGAACATTTAAACTATTTATTATATCAAGTTTTCATCTGTGCCATATCATTTTGATTATATATCATATAAAGTGTCTTCTAAATTGTTTAATTGATTCACAGTTGAATCCAGGAGACTCTGTTATGGATATAAGGCAGTTCCTTCTTGATGCTCCATAGACATGTTTTATTACATGCTATGACTTACTAGTGCATACAAAGGATGGATCCACTCATCACCTAGAAGATTATAATGAAATTTCGGAGGTAGCTGATATCACTGTGGTGGTTGTTCCTTAGAAATGGTTCCTGGTATATTAATGAACTTTTGCTCTTGCAGCAATAAGATATTTAGACATTAGTGGATTATAATATGAAAAATTATCTTTGCAGCATTGTATGATGATAGATCTATAAGAGCTCATGTTCACCGTATGAGAGAGTTACTTTCCCTTCCTAACCTCCATGCTTCACTATCAACGTCACTTGCCCTACAAAATGAAATAGCACAAACTGCAAATTCTGGAGGTATGGGATAGTTCTCTTTCCCTTGATTGGATTTTACTATATTAATTTGTTGTTTTTACTTTTTTAGTTACTAGTCTGCTTCTGCATTTCCTGAAATATATGGGATAGTTCTCTTTCCCTTTATTGGATTTTGCTATATTAATTTGTTGTTTTGTACTATTTAGTTACTAGTCTACTTCTGCATTTCCTGAAATATCAGATACCCTGAAACCTGAGGATCCTGCGCTTGATGGACTTAGTTATATGAAGGATGTCTCTAGTTCATTGGGTAATTTGCTATCGTCCCCATTGAAGAATATTAAATGTGTAGAGAGCACAGTGTTTTCATCCTTCAATCCTCCTTCGAGCTTTAGAAGGTAACTCAAGAAACATCCTCTTTAGTTAATATCATTTCATAGCTTTGTTTAGTTTATATGCATTTAACAAGGCTATTCCGTGGTGTGCAGGCTTGTTGGAGATTTGATTTATTTGGATGTGATAACTCTTGAGGGCAATAAATTTTGTATTACGGGAAGTACAAAAATATTTTACGTCAACTCAAGCTCGGTGAACACTCTTGACCCAAGGCCGAGTAAAGCTACTTTTGAAGCAACAACTCTTGTTGTTCTCTTACAGAAGATTAGCCCCAAGTTCAAAAAAGGTAGTGAAGTGTAATTAAAGTACTCATTGTTTAAGACTTAAATTTCTCAAAAGTTTTCTTTGGTAACCAAAATTAAAGTGTTGCCAAAAGTTTAAAAAAGCGTTGTCTATTGTAATAGGCCATGGCAGAAGAAGCAACGACTTAGCAAGGGCTGGAAAGCGTTGTCATAGACTTTAGGCAACAGTTTTTTACCAATGGCAATGTTTTTCAACCCTTGTCAAAGGGCAAAGTTGTTGTAGTGTGTGTGTTTTGAATTAGTTTATTTTGTATTTAAAATAGTTTATAATCGAAATTTTTTTAATTTTTTTTAAATATGATTGTTTACTTAAAAATAAATGTTATCAAACATGCTTTCAGGAGTAGATATGGGCTGTTATTTTAAGTAAGTGTATCATTAAACAAATTCAGTTACTCATCTCTTACTAATTTTCAGCAAATATTACATTATGCTCTTGTTGCTGAGTTTTCTTTTCTTTTTATTTTTATTTTGGTCTTAGGAGGTTTTTCTTTTCTTTTGGGTCAAAGTAATCCAAACTGCAACAAATTTCATCTTTCGAATCCAAATCTCAATTAAAATTGCCAAACAAATACTCAGGCATTTGTGCCCATTGTTATTATTGAAACATGCCACTTGACCACTATTGTCAACTTTTAATAAATATATCACCATTTATAAAGAAGTATGCTGGGATTCATTATTAATTAGGAATACTTTTGACATAAGGACCAAAAAAAACTATATTATCGTGCAACTCCTTGAACCATGAGCTCTAATATTTATTTTTGTGAAATATCACATCCTCTTCTTTACATGCTTATATAAATATTTATAATTAGGATAAGGTATCACATAAATTAATCACACACAATATTAAACGTGATTAAGCTTAACATACTTACATTTATGAATAAAAAGAATTAAATATATTATCAAAATAAGATTACATTGTCATTCTCAATATTCTGTATCCCACAACTATCACACCACTATATCCATATATATCTCCACCAGGCTCTTTCATTCTCATCTAATACGCCTTCTCCTAAATCTAATATCTCCCATTATAATATATCTCACAAAAATTTGGTTGACAAGCAATGAATCTTACATGCTCATTATGACTTTTCTAGTTTTTTTTATTAAAAATAAATGTCTCACATATTTTAATATTAATTACAAAATTTGAATCTACTAATTAAATAGAAACTATTAATAGTTATTAAAATAAGAATTTGAGTCAAACCCAACAATTTTGATAAAGATAAACAAGAAATTAATGTGAAGTGTCCTAATCTTATTGTTAAATTTAATGTTTCATGTGATTGGACATACGACTTATCTTATTATTTTAATAAGTAATTAAATTAAGTTTATGTGTTAAGCTCTTATTGAGTAAAAGGAAAATGGTAGTCCAGTAATTATAGTAACTAACAATTTGATAGAAGTTAACAGTATTTAAGAAATAATTTATGCGTAAAACTCAAAATCTTATTCTTGTTATTTCCTCATCATTACTAAAGTATAACAAAAGACAAATTAAAAATAATTTACACTTTTAAATACGTTCGTTTTTTATTCAACTCAAAATCTTTTGTAATAATCATAAATTATAAGATTCTTATATTTTAATGATAGTTTTTTATATTAAGATTCTAAAAAAAATTACAAATTAAGACATATGAAAAATTTTGATTGTCATGCAAGAAATGAAATTAGAAGCCATTTAGCTAAAAATTTGTCATAGGAAGAGTCATCTGCATATATCTCAGACATTAACACTACACAAGCCGCTAACTAAATTTATTTAGATGGTCTAGTTCAAATGAAGTTCATAGATATATATTGTATTTAAATATTTATAAATATCATAATTTTTTATATGCAATACAAGCTGATGAAGATTATTTAATAACAGATATATTTTTGGGTGTACGCAAAGAAGATTGTTGACTCTGCATAGTTTGTTGATGTAGTTGGTTTTTGTAGTATTTACTGGAAACATGATTTCTTTTCTTCTTTCATTTTTTAAAATATGAAAATTCAAGTTATAGGTATTACATAATACATGTGGGACGTGACCATCGTCAATGGTGGAAGAATTTTTTGTGAAATAATAATTTGCGACTGGTGTAGTGATGCTAGTCGATGCTGCTAAGATTATTATTTGGATAATTTTTCTCTCTCCCATTTGACTGAGTCGGAAAGTGTTTGATGAGACTTTTTATATTTTTTGTTTTCTATCCTTGAAATGTTAATTAAACATAAAAAGTTACTATTCCATTCAATAATGTCTACTATGATTCTTTCTTTGGAAAATAGTAAATTCGTAATGCCTTTATCATTGAATCTCTAGTTTAATTTTAAATATATATATAAATTTGTAATTATTTCATATCATTTTTTTTTTAATTTTACGGTGGATATAAATTTGGAGTACAGCATAAAAATCATTTAACTTAATAATATAAAGAATTTGTTTAATATTTCCAATTTGATGTTTTGTAGATAAACGTACTATTGTTGTAAAAGCACTTTGCAACATTTTGTTGTAGTATAAATTTTATAGGGAAGGGCACACTCAAAATCCTAACGATTAAATTCATACCAAATGGTATTAAGAAAATTTCTGTTAGACAACAAAAAATAAAATGAACAGTGAGAAGAATGTTGTTTAAAATCCAATAAAGCGTAATGGGGCTTAATCAATCCTAATAAAAATCCTGAAGCACTCACAAAGTAAGAATCTTGAAGCAAAATAGGGGGCAAGAATTAATCATAAGAGGGACATGACTAAAAGATTGATTTGTACTACTAAGTGGTCAACCCCTCAATGGCACACCCAAATTTTCATTTTCCTGACGACAAATGTTATTGAATAGAAAGATGAACGAGAGAGTTCTAAGATTAAGTGGGTGCAGTATTCATGGGCTGTTATTCTAAATTAAATAAGTATATTGTTGACCACATTCAGTGATTCATCTCTTGCTGGCTTCAGTTAATTTTTATCAAATATATTACATTATGCTCCTATTGCTTCGATTTTTTTTTTCTTCTTACGAGATTTTCTATAGAAGTTGTATGCTTTATTACGGACTCTAATGGTACATTTGGATATGCTTTAAAAAAGTAATTTTAAGATAGTAAAAAATATATTTTTTTCTCTTTCTTCTACTTTTCAACTTTTTTTTTAAATCAACTCATTCTAACTTTTCATAAAAAGTAGAAAAATTAATTATTTTAAATTCTGCATATTTTAATAATCTTATCCAAACAATTAAAAATATTTGAGAAGTTTTTTTTTTTTTTACTTTTCTTGCCAAAAAACACAAACAACCACACCCTTAGTCTCTAACTACATTAAATATGGTTTAAAAACATTTTTGTCTGTTAAATTATCTTGAATAAATATACAAACAGATCGGTGAAGTTAGATCTTTGATTTATAGTTGCATCTTAAGCCCATCCTAATTTATCCAAGATTTCTTTTTCCAAATATTAAAAATTTGTTAGGAATCATTCGTCACTATACTAACTACTAAGTCTAAAGAACTGGAAATTCAATTTTGGAGTGAAGTATAATTTGAGAACTTAAACTTTTTATGATAAATTAATTAAGGAATTGAACTTTTGTTGTTATCAATTAAAGATCACTTTTATTAAAATATTTTTAATTAATAAAAAATATTAAAAAGACAAAAAAATATTCAATTTGATAAATGAAAACAATTTATAATATGAACAAACTACATGGCATATATATCTTAAAATTCATTTTCCAATTGATACATATTATTAAAATATTCTTATTAAAGTTGAGCTCCTTAATCTATAACCAAAATAAAATTTAAGTCCTCAATTAATAAGTTTAAAAATTGATGTCATTAATTATTTATTATAATAAAGTTGGGTTCTTTCTCCAAAACTTTTCTCTTCAATTTTAAAATCAATTCCAATTCTTTTTATTTCTTTATCTATTTATTGGTTTGGGTCATAAATAGGTAGAAATAGGTCAGGTGACTTATTAGGGGCTTATTTAAGACTTAACTTGATCTGACTCGTTTAATAAAAATATTAATAAATTAGTTTATTTAATTATATATATTATTATTTTATATATATTATGAGATTTTAATATTTAAAAATATAATTAATTTTATAAATAATATGATTTTTTTTAAGTTTAGGTCCGTTAGTCTATATAAAAGTTTAGACCCATTAGTCTATCTCATTGGCTTATTTAAAGGTAGACATATTGTCTTATTTAAAAGTCTTGTTGTAAAATAAGTTTTTAAATAAATTTTTAAGTAATTTTTCAGGTCAAATTAAACTTTTAAAAAGATTAAGTTAAATTTTAAAAAATGACATACGTCAAATAAATAAGTTAGACTCAAACCTTACATTTAAAAAACATGACAAACATATTTAAACTAAAAGCTTGACCTAACATATTTCCACTTTTACTTATGTATAATCCGAGGCCTATACATAAATGCATAAATCATTGTATTCAACACATTCAAAGAATACAAAAAGTTTCTCAAGTCTCTTTTCGTTTCTCACGTATAGAAGAAGGAATATAGATTTTTGGGTGCTCCGTAGTACAAGGCATTTTCATTTCAAATATACATATATATATATATATATATATAGTCTCAGCTTTTGGTTGGGTTTAGAGAAAAATAAAAGGAGAAGGGGTAAGTGTGATAAGTAAAGGTTAACTTCATATGGGCCTCAAAAACTTTAGTTTACATTAGTTGGGTTACAAAAAAGAGGATGGAGTTTTTTTTTGGGAAAAAGTTTATTTGGGCAGAAGCTTTATAGAATTTGTTTAGTTTATTGAATTTGTTTCGGCTTTTGGGGTCAATGTGAGGCTTCCAGAACAATGAGAGGAAGTATTTTGATTAATGGGCTAAGTCAATTAGTTTGTCTCTTGTTAATTGGGTTTAGGTACTTATTAATTCAACGGTAGGATTAGTCTAAGGAATATTTTTTCAAAAAAAAGAACAACTGAATAAATGAAATGCAAATAAATAATACTTCAATGAGAACAAAATGATAAAATAATAAATAAAAATTAATGAAAATATGTAAAAAATGAAAAATAAAAATGGTATGTAGGGGTAAAAACGGATTAGGCCAGACTAGGCCTTACCTTAAATGGGTTTGACATATTTTTCAAATACAAAGTCTGAATTTGATCTATTTACTTGATATAGATCAATTTTCAAAGCCTGACTTAATTTTTTTAAAAGTTTAATCTGATTTGAAAATTTATTTAAAGACTTATTTTACAATAAAACCTTTAAATAGGTCAATGAGTCTACTTCTAAATAAGCCAATGACGAGATAAAGCTTAACGGGCCTAAACCTTTATATAAAGCTAACGGATCTAGACTTTTAACAAATATTATATTATTTATTAAAATAATTATATTATATAAATATTAAAATTTCATAATATATATAAAATAAAAATATATATAATTAAATAAACCGGTCTACTAGGTTTAAAAAACTTTTCAAAAGCATGAAACCTAACTTGTTTAATTAAATAGATTTTTTAAAAAAATCTTGACTTCACATTTTTATTTAACGAGTCAGAATAAGCTAAATCTTAAATAAATCATGTCATAAGCTCAAGAGAGACCGTCTAGCCTTTTTTCACTTCTATACATGATATATAAGTACAATACACATTATTCATATTTTACATATACTACACATTTTATACATAACACATATTTTACATGTTACTCACATTTTCCATGATTTACACCCTAACACCACAATTCAATCAGCCAGAACAATGCATTCTTACCCATATAACTCAATACAAAACCAGCAACCATAATGCATATATCACTCCATGGAACCCAACTAAAACCCATAAGCTTAACCTGCTACAAAATGGCCGACACATATCACTTCATGGAAACAAACAAAAACCTATAAGAATAACAAGCATATATCCAGCCCCAAGACCTGTACAAAGGGATTTGCACGTATTACTGCAACCAGCAAATTGCTGACATAAGACCCAACTACTCGTTCATCACCTACACACCTATGTGAACTCAGCTATATGCTTGAGCTTCTACCCCAAAACCAACACATAATCTTTCCTTAATGAAGAAACATATCCTAGCACAAACGTAAATGAAACATATCCTTATTTTACACAAAGTGAAACAAAAGAAAGATTAAAAGAAAATGTAAAAGCTAGAAATTACATGATACATTTGCTTCACCATCCGAGATATTAGCTAGGCCTCCACCTTAGAGTTCTATAATTATGCTCTCCACGTTGTTCATATACAAAATCAAGCTGAGGAATGATCTTGTAAAGCAGATCATCCACATGCTTGCTATACCACAGTCTCCATCTCTTCCAGAAAATAAAGGGAAGAATGACAAGTCCAAAGCCAAAAGTGAATCCCAACTCAGCACTTAAGAAATTCCAGTCAATTGAACTATGTGTTTCAAAAGCTACTGGTGGTGACTGTGACAGCCCTTGTAATCCATCATCACTACAATTCTTGGTTAGTGGAGCTCCACATAACCCTTCATTGCCTTTAAAGGAATCAGGTTCAAAGGACTGGATTTGTGTACCTATTGGAATTTTTCCCACCAAATAATTAAAGGAGAGATTCAAAACTGAGAGGAAAGTTAAACTTGCAATCTCTGTAGGAATTTCTCCACTCAACATGTTATTTGACAAATCTAAGGACTCAATCTGTGTCAAATTTCCTAAAGATGATGGGATATGACTTGAGAAAGCATTATATGACAAGTTAAGAGCATTCAATGCTCTGAAACTCATAAGCTCTTCGGGTATTGGACCTTTAAAATGGTTGGACGAGAAATCCAAGTAAGTGAAGACAGTGAGGATTTTGACCAACTTCATTTGCAAACCTTTGTTGACAATTGTTACCGAGTCCAGGTAGGTTCCACCAGATTGGCCAGCTTCGACATAATAAGAGAACATGTGATCAGCCCCAGCTTGAGGTTCCGCTGCAAATAATTTGGCTAATTTTACAACAAGAACTTTGTCAATGACTGACAACATGTCCTTGTAACGAATAGAATGATGGAAATCATACATATCGAAAAATAAATTGCCCGACTTTTCACGCGCTTCATAACCCACCATTGCTGTCCAACTTTTCAAGAGTGCTCCTGGTACTATGCCAGTGAAATTGTTGGAAGCTAGATCAACAATATGAAGCATCTCCCAATTGCCTGTGCTATGTGTGCATCCAATGGGACCATGGAGTTTGTTTGACCTTAAAATCAAAACTCGCAGGGTGGAAATGTTCTTTAAGAAGCATGGAAATCTATCACTCAATAGATTATTTCCGAGGTTTAAAACTTCTAGGCTCTGGCAGTTGGCCAAAGAATTAGGAATGGCACCACCCAAGAGATTTCCATTGAGATCAAGGAACCTTAAATTACATGAACTTGAAAATGTATCAGAAACATAACCTGTTAGTTTGTTTCCAGCAAGATCTAACACCCTGAGAGTACTACTCCTTTTCAAACACTCGGGAATGAAGCCATTGAAGCTGTTATGAGAAAGATCAAGCATTCGAATGTTAGAAGAATACAGGATTATGGAAACTATTGATCACGCAACTAAAATATAGAGTTGAGAAAAGAGGCTTCGACACACAATATTTAACGTAGAAAACCTTCTTATGATGATGAGGGAAAACCACTTGGACAAGAGTAGAAAAAGTTTTTACTATGAGGAAGAAATTACAAGACCTCTCTCTCAAATACAAGGAAGAAGAATACCAGAGAGAGAAAGAAGAGAATTTTGGATGCCTTAAAACATAGACTTAAGCCTCTATGTATAGATTTCTAAAGCCTCCATGTTCAAGATCCCATCAATGTGGGACTTACTAATACAACAATTCCATCCATCATTGAAGATTTGATTGAGTCAATCATATCTTCACACTACTCTTTCTACCTTGTCATTCCATGTTGTTTACGTTTGATAGAATTGGAGGATCGACACCAAATAAACTTGTCACAGGAATGTTAATTAGTTTTGTCATAACATCTGTAGCAGTTGTCTTTGGTGTGAATCTTCTGCATATCCACACTCCATTCTTCTACTACTTCTGAACAAAGTGATAGAAGAAGATACCTATGTGTTTTGTCCTTGAATGAAAAGCTGGATTTCTTCAATGTGTAAGGCAATTACTCCTGTCAAATCATAATATATAGATAATTATTCTTGCTGACATGTGCCCGAAGTTCTTCCATTAACCTTTTAATCCAAATAGCTTCCTTGCAAGTTGGGTGAGTCTGCCATGTATTCAAGGAGTTACCATTGAATTGGCAGTAGATAGAGCTACAACACCAAACTTAGATAAAATAGCCGATCGCTCCTCCCAGAAGTGTGAACACATAACCAAGGAATAGTAGATTTTCTTTTATCAAGATCACCACGCAAAATCTGAATCAACATATCCCTTGACGATAAATTCCGATCCTCCAAAACATAATGCAACTGCTGAGCTGCAAGGTCCCTTTAATGTATCTTAGGATCCTCTTAACTTGACATATTCCAATTCTCTTTACTGAGATCTGCCATAAAACATCAATTGGTCCTGAGAGCTTGCAATGTCTGGTCTTGTACATATCATAAATGCATAAGATAAGGCTTCCACCATAGCTTTCATCACAGATACCCTTACTCGAGACATTTCCATTTCTGTAAGCTTCTGCACAAACACACCAATATTTGGACTCATACTTGAGGATAATTTGTAATTGATGTAGACAAATCAAGAGTAGGGTCAGAGAGATCTCACTTACAATCTTGCATATTGAAAGCGCCCTCAAATTTTCTTCAAATAGTTCTTTTGAATTGTAAGCCAAATCTTCCTATTTTTTCTGTCTCAGCTTGAATTTGCATCCCTAAAATCTTGTTTCTTTCAAGTCCCAAGTCCTTCATATCAAACTCCCTAGCCAACAACCTTCAATTCTTGGACTCGAACTTTGTTGGGGCCTACCACCAACATGTCATCCACGTACAACATCAAGATGATAAAATCATCATCACCAAATCTCTTGTAATATGTACAATGGTCCGAACTCATTTGTATTTGAGGCTAATAATGAAGGAATCAAATCTCTTGTACCAACACCTTGGCGCTAGCTTTAATACCGTACCATTGTGAGATTTGGTTAACTTGCTACCTTGCTTCGACCAAGTTTTCTTTTTCTTGTTCTTTAAAACCTTCACCCTTTATTGACGTTGGAGCATATATATCTCCTCTTCAAGTTCTCCATGAAGAAAAGTTGTTTTTACATCTAATTATTCAAGATGTAAATCAAATGCAAAGCACACCATAGTCCATACTACTCAAAAAGATAAGTGGTAAGTCCCTTAGACAACCTGAGAGAATATCTCATTGAAATCAATTCCTTCTTTCTGAGCATACCCTTTGACCACATGTTTATATTACACGATATCGTTCCACTTGATCGTTGTCATCTCTTTTGATCTTATAGACCCATTTGTTACCAATGGCTTTCCGTCCCTTTGGAAGTTCAACAAGTTCCCATGTCTTGTTTCTATGTAGGGCTTCCATTTCTTCTTGCATTGCTTTGCCATCCATGAGAGAAGCTTCGAGCTACTCACGTGCCTCCCGAAAGGTCGACAGCCTTAAAAGTCTCCTTCTTGTTAGAAGACAATGTGCATCGTGGCTTGCCATAACATAGTCCGAGTGCCATGATGGTGCTCTTATCACACGAGTTCATCGCCGAACTTCGTATCATTGGCCTCATATGGTTCTTGTTCCTCGTGCTCGGTTCTTGTTCTCGCTTCGAGGAATCTTCTTCTCCTAAAATTTTCTATTTATCTCGTACCCTAGTAGTCTCTTTCAAAAGTCTTTGTCATCATGAACATGTTCTCTTTGCAATTCATTTTCTCAAAGTAAATATAACATCTCTTTTACCTGACAATAACCTTGAAGGCAAAAAAAACCTCAAAGGATCCCACCCAAACAAAAGGAACGATACCCCTTAACACCGTCGGATAATAACCCAAGAATATGCATTTCTTGGATTTTGGATCCATAGACTTCGTTCTTTCTTGGGAATTGTACATCACATATGCAGAGACATCCGAACACATGAAGATAAGAATAATCTGTTGGTTTTCCATTCTACATCTCCATTGGTGTCTTTAAACCAATTGCGATTGATGGCGATCGATTTATCACGAATAGTGCGCTTTTAATAAGTGAAATAAAAGGGTGAAAGCCTAGACTAAAAAAAGACTTGGCTAGACTCTTTTAAAATGAGCTTCGCAACATAGCTCTTGTTCTTTCTAGGAGAGTTCTATTCATCCGCTAAAAATAAATACACCATTTTGAGAATCCGTGAGGTGTGTATGCAGAGAACAGATAGAAAAGTGTCGTGTGCCTTTTAATACCCTCTTGCTTGCAAAATGTGAGAAAATTGCCATCCACCAAGTATATTCTCCTCCATTGTTTGTCCTCAAACTTGATCCTCTTTCCATAATTCAAGTTCTACTCTCTAAAGTAGTCTTTAAAGTCTTTGAAGATTGGAAACACATCCTACACTTCATTCTTGATTGGGTACACCCATAATCTCCTAGAGAAATCATCAATGAATGATACAAAGTATTTTGCTCCTCCTAGGGATATTTATGGTGACTCCCACACATCGAATGAATCAAGTATAGTATTTTTTAAAGATTTTTCTAGCAAAAAGTTGATCTATCAAACTTTAATCTATCTTTTAACTTGTAAATTTCACAAAGAGGTAAGTTTACCGATTTGAGCCAAAATAAGGAGATCACGTTCCGTGAGAATCTTCAAACCACGTTCCGACATATGGCCAATTTGCGATGCCACATTATCGTTGATTCTTCTTGGCACATAATGCAATTGATGCATCCGCTTTTCAAGATCAAAGGTAGTGTATCTCCCACAAGCATGTATAGATTTGCCGTAATTTTTTACTCAATTTCATCTACCACTAAAGCACCTTTAACAACCTTCAAGATCCCACCTTCAATATGAGTCTTGCACCCAAGGTCATCCAATTGCCCAATAGACAATAAATTCTTCTTTAAACCTTTCGGATGTCGTAAAAAATTGAATTGAAGAGACCATCGTGTAATTTTATTTTGACAAAAAACGACTTAACTCCTAAAGAATCTCCAAGGCATGATCATTTCCCATGAATACAGATCCTTCGAGATAGGTTCATAAGTACTAAACCAATCTCGTTGTGAAGTCATGTGCCATGTTGCTGTTCTGAATCCATAATCCAAACATCATTGAGTTGTTTTCCGCCTTTGGAACCAATTGCTACTTTTCCTCGCTAAAAATAAGAGATTTCTCCATCATCGAGTACCCGCAACACATCCTTGAGATGTTGTTGCTTCTCAGAGCTTTATTCCAGCATTTTTCTTGTCAGTGCCAACAATCTTTCTTCTCCGCTCACTCTCTCGTGCCACAAAGGTAACATTTGAAGTTCTTCCTTCTTCGTGACTTTGATCTACTTCGATTTCGGCTCCCACTAGAGCCACGTTCCGTTGATCTTCCTCTCATCATCGACAAAGCCTCTATGCTTGCTTTTTTCTTTCCAATCTGTTCTTTGTTCTTCCGCCTAGATTCTTCTTCAAGAAATAGCGGAGTCATAGATCTGCTAAAAGTCATCAAATCGAAAATTATCAAATAACATTATTATTTGTTATGTTGATGATGAGTTGATCATAAGAGTCGGGTAGACTTTGAAGTAGAAGCTCTTTCGACGTTCATTTTCCACTAGTAAAATAGAATTCTTTGTGAGAGGAAACCGTAATCGATTGAAAAATAACGTGTTCGATTGTTGATGTGATCTGAGACACGGAAAGGGAAAAAGTCATTGATTCACTCAACTCAAGTGTATAAAGCCTCCTTTTTAAGAATATTCGGTTGTGAAGTGACTTGAAATCGTTCAATTTGGTGAGAGAAAGTAAGAAATGGCATCCCAAATCTCCTTCGCCGTTTTTTTTGGAAACATAGCAACACTTGACAAACCGAATATTTTCAAAAGCTAGATGCAGTTGCCAACAAAATCTAATCATTAGTCATCCATCTCCTTCCACTTGTCATCAAGTATCCCAGATGGGTGGCTTGGTTGCAAATCTTCAAAATTGCATCTATAGCTAAGCAATTGTCCTTCCTCAAGATCGCATTTATCTTCATTTTTTCCATTCTTGAGAAATTACTCCCATTGAACCTCTCAATTTCATATTTTGTCGCCATGGTTTTACACCAAATAATTTACATGAAATTTAACTTACACTATTTCACCGTGAATAGTACTTACGTATACGTGAATATTTTAGACATTGTATTTCAGTATACTAGAACAAATCCATTATAATATGCGTTAAAATCATATTTTAAAAGTATACAACTACACGTATGAATAGTCCCGTGAATAGTATCTCCTCTTTCGTGAATAGTGCCGTATTTCAATAGTGACCGTAGATTTGAGGTGTTGCATGATAGTGTACCTTCTCATTGTAATTGCAAGTTCTTTTCTTAAATTAAAAAAAGAGAGGTGAGTCACTAATGGACAATAGCTTAAATACCAAGTCTTTCCTGAGTTTGCTAACTTTTTGTGACATACACTCCCACACTACCACACTTTAATTCCAACAACAAGAATAATTCTTTTACGATGTGGAAGATCGATCCAATACTTTGTGCCACATAGCATACTTTTAAGAATTTTCTTCGACCTTCTTGCAACTCGTAGTAAATACTTTTATTGAGAGCTACTTTCAACTAACGAACCTTTGTATACCACCAAGAATTAATGCAGTGTGTGTGTGTGTTCTTTGGATGTCCAAATGTCTCCTCATTGGTATGATATTGTCCACTTTGGGGGAGTTACTCCTTTATGGATTTGCTTTTGGACATCACCCAAAAGGCCTCATACCAATGGGGACAACTTCTATACTTATAAACCATATCCTTATTCTTGTTTTTAACCAATGTGGGACTTTGTTTGCTTCTTCAACAATCAATTGTTGTATTAGAAGTCCCACATTGATGGGATCTTGAACATGGAGGCTTTAGAAAGCCTATATATAGAGGCTTAAGTCTATGTTTTAAGGCATCCCAAAATTTCTCTTTTTCTTGTGGATAGTTATATTTAGAGTGAGAGAGTCTTGTAATTTCTTCCTCATAGTAAAAACTTTTCTACTCTTGTCAAAACTTGTGGTTTTTCCCTCATCATCATGGAGGGTTTTTACACGTTAAATATTGTGTCTCGGTGGATACATTCTCTTTTCTTCAACTCTATTTTAGTTGCGTGATCACTTTTCTATAACTCATGGTACCCACCAAAATGATCCACAACCTCCTGAATCGAGCCAAACACTGCACCGTATTAACAATAACAAGTATTAGAAAACACTAATTTGAGCCTCAAGTAAAGAATAGATCCTCTGTGTACAAAGTCTTCCCGTTCGTGTGGTGATCAGCGGCGTGTCCCGTTAGGTCAACAAGTATAAACAAGCTAAAATACTTTTATCTTTTCCCTGAGAGGGGATGAATCATGGTCCTTTGTTTGAGGGAGGATTGTTAGAAAGCAAACAAAGTCCCACATTGGTTAAAAACAAGAATAAGGATATGGTTTATAACTATGTAAGTTGTCCCCTTGCCATTGGTATGATCTCTCCTATATTTCTTCCTTGGGATGTCCAAAAGCAAATCCATTTCAAGTGTAAGCGTGTTAAAGTGTAGACAATATCATACCACCAAAAGCCAATCGTGATTTTTTACCTCAAATAACCTAACATCGAAGAGTAGAAGAATTACAAAAGGATTCATGGATTTTTCCATGAAAGCTATTGTTTGAAAGTGACAGGAAATATACGAAATGGAGGTACTTCCCTATGTCAGGTGGGAGAAAGCTGAATCTATTGCTTGAGTAGTCCAAATAGACGGCATATTTCATGAAAATTTGAGGCAACCCTTGGAGTTGGTTGGAATGAAGATCAAGCATAAACATATTAGAGCTAAGATTTTCAAAGGGCCCTTCCAAATCTGTCAGAAAATTGTTGGAAAGATTCAGAATAACCAGAGAGTCGAATCGCCAAATCCAGTTAGGTATTATTCCTTGAATCTGGTTGTTGGATAGGTCTAGACCACCTAACTGGGATTGATTTCTCAAGAAACCTGGGAATTCCCTCAAGTTGCAAGAACCCAACAATAGATTTGTCATACTGGGAAAGGATGACAGGCCATGATCATCATTGAAAGTTGTATCAACTGACACATTGTTGTGTGAAAGGCCTAATGTGTAAAGATTTTGCAGCCTCCGAATCAAATCTAGTTGTATAGTGCCATTGAACTGATTTGAAGAAAGTTGGAGGAAGCCTAGTCTTCTAAGATGAAAGAGAGACACAGGAATAGGCCCTTGTAGTTTATTGTTGCTCAAATCAACCAACTGTAATGCAGAGGACGAGGCATTTGGGAATTGTTCCAACAACCCAGAAAATCCATTATGAGAAAGTGTAAGCTCCTGCAGGGATGGAAGTGTTAAAATAGAAGAAGGAACCCTCCCATTGAGAAAGTTATCACCTAGATTAATGCTGAGGAGATTTACAAGTCCCTCCCAATGAGTAGATGAAATTACTCCTGTCAAATCGTTGTAGAATAGGGATAGATATTTGAGGTTCTTGGACATATTGAAAGACGGAAGAGGGCCACTGAAGTTATTAAATGACAAATCTAGGTGAACAAGTTGGGTGAGTCCTGACAGTGAAATAAGGAGTGTACCATTGAATTGGCAGTTAGATAGATCTAATGTAGACAACTGCTTCAGATTGAAAATAGCATCTGGTAACTGTCCAGAGAAATTTGTATTGCTAAGATTCAAGGAATGAAGATATCCATCTAGTGGGAAGTTTGGTAAGGAACCACGAAGATTTGGATTATCTGATATGTCAAGGACCTTTAGTGTTTGAATTCGGAAGATATCCTTTGGAAAAACACCACTCAACCCGCAACTGCTGAGCTGCAAGGTGGTCAAATTGGAGAAATTTGCAAAGGATTCTGGCACTTCACTTGACATATTATTCAGGTTCAGTCGAATTACTGAGAGTGATTGAAGCTTTGATAGTGAAAAATCAATTGGTCCTGAGAGGTTGCAAGATGACATGCTCAGAACTTGTAGATTTTGCAGTGAAGATAAGGCATGACACCATAGCTTTCCATCAGCAGATACCCTTACACCATCCAAATACAATTTTATGATTTCTGTAAGGTTCTGCACAAACACACCAATATTTGGCTTCTCAAGTTTTAGAGTTTGTTGTGAGGTAAATGATGTAGACAAATCAAGAGTAGCCAGCTTTGTCAAGTGAGAGATCTCACTTGGAATCTGCCCCTCAAAGCCAGCATTTAGAAGTTCAAATACCTCAAACTCTTTAACTTGCCAAACTTCGAAGGAATCAAAGAACCGAAGTCATTGTAAGCCAAATTCAAATTCTGCAAATATTGCAGGTTGAAGAGACCTGAGTTGTCTAGGCCTCCGGAAATAAATTCCTCACTCAAGTCAAGACCAATTACACGTCCCTTGTCACATGCTACTCCATTCCATTGACAACAGTCGCCACTTTGATTCCAGTGAACCAGTTTTTTGGATTTGGCTGAGTTGAATATAAGGTTGTCCTTCAAATGGAGCAACAAGAATTGCTGATGATCAAGACAGTGGCTGGTCGCTACAAAGACATTGATACTCAAGTTTATCAAGCAAAAGGGTATAAAGAAAGGCAATAAGACTAGATGATATCTCATTTGGAAATGATTATAGGCACCCCTGTGGCTGGCTGGTTAAGAAGGATGAGGATGGTCTAGCCTAGCTTGAAGATATTATTCCTTTTATAGATTCAATAACTCATTTTCATGGTTTGCTAGATGATCTAATACTGACACCATTGTGAATTCATTGCTTACATTGCTACCTTGTCTTCGATCATCGAATATCTTATCTGCGTTTTCGTGAAGTAGATAGCACGAATGCCACTCACCCTTTATTGACTAAGTAAAAGACGTAGACAAATCAAGAGTGGCCAACATTTTTTATCGAGAGGCCAGGTCACAATTGGAATCTAGTCCTCAAAGCTGGTATTTTTAACAAATTCAAATATCTCCAAATTAATGTTGAGGTGACATGAATTGCCAAGCACGGTCCTCACTCCACATGCCATAACCCAAATGGTTCAAAAAGATTAAGGAAGTATGTTCTTTGCCTTAGTGACTTAGATTCGAAATTTGAATCAATACTTAATGAAAATATCTCCAAATTAATGTTGAGGTGACATTGATACTTCATAATACATGTTATATATATATTCATAAAGATTAAGGAAGTATGTTCTTTGCCTTAGTGACTTTGATTCGAAATTTGAATCAATACTTAATGAAAATATCTCCAAATTAATGTTGAGGTGACATTGATACTTCATAATACATGTTATATATATATATATATATATATATATATATATATATATATATATATATATATATATATATATGACATATCTAATGAGAGGAGTTTTTATTATGAGAGGATAAAAGGAGTAAACATACCATTGAATAGTGGCGAAATGGACTATTATGGCATACAACCATACATGTCACGTAGATGGTCAAGATTAAAAGTTACTAAAGGTCCACAAAGCGAATAGACTTAAAAAATGTCACAGGTCGAGCGTATTTATGTTCTAATCTTGACTATTCATGTAAGATCCAATGGTCAATATTTACTCCTCTCACCTCTCACAATAAACACTCTTCTAACCAGAGTAAGATTATATATATATATATATATAAATAAGAAACATAAAATTTAGTAAGAGAGAAAGAAACAAATACAATCGAAACTAAAATTTAGAAGAAACTTATGCTCCTAGCCTAAAGATTATTGAAAACTAAATATCTTTTTCAAAAAGACAAACATGAACAATGTTGCAGTATGAAGACTGTTTTTCATCTCCTCTCAAAGTAAATATAAATATATCTTTTACCTACAAGATCATGAAGACAAAAAAAACCTCAAAGGAACTCATAAAAACCACCCAAACAAAAGGAACAAAAATAACCCAAAAAGGGATAAATAAAAAGATAATGAAAACAATTCAAATCTAACATATCTTTGCGAATTATTGAAGAGAAAGATATAAAATATAGAGAGAAAGACATAAAGAGTTGTAATCAGAAGAGATAGACAGCAACCCTACTGCTAAAAAAAAGTTGTAGAGAAATCAGAGACAAGAAGAAGAAGAGAGAAAATAATACATGTTATGTATGATATATTTTGTAAATCCCACCACTTTCAATATAATTTAAATTTTTTATAGGATTTTTTATTTTATGATTAGTGTTTTTTATTAAGTGAAATAAAAGGGTGAAAGCCTAGACTAAAAAGAAAGCAAAGCATGTGAAAAAGAAAAAAAAACTCTTTTAAAATGAGCTTATATATAAAGTAAAAGAATGTTTATATATCTTTAATTTAATTTAAAACGTATCGTGATATTAATTAATTAAATAATTTAAAAATAAATGAAGAAAAATGTTTGAGAATCCGTGTGAGTGAAGCAAGGAGAGAACCTAGACAGTGAAAAGTGTCGTGTGGGTCACACAACTCTTTGATTTATTTTTTTATTTGAAATGAAAATATGCTTGTAATTAATTCAGTCAGACTCCACCAAGATTTAAAAATCTGGGACATCTAACACTACCCATAAATAAATCACTACTTACTGAACTTTAAAGGAGCAAACCCGATGTCGTCTAACATAATTTGGAATTTACCAACTCTAAAGTAGTCTTACAAGTCAAAGTGACACAAAATTTGAAGAAGAAAAACACGGGAAAAATTAATCAAAAGATTCTAAATACCCACATCACCTTCATATGAGACTTTGACAAGTGTATCAAGTTATACAGATAATATAATAATAAAAAAATATCATTCTTATGAGAATTGATTACCACTGAGTATTAATTTCGTTATTAAATTCACTATTTAGACTATCAATTGATATGAAAATTGATTAAGTAACATGAAAAGTGCAAATGTAATAAATAAAGCGAGTAGAATTATTTTTTAAAGATTTTTAACAAGAAAAAAGTGTGAAGAAATCAATGGATTGAAGAGTTAGGGGTTAGTTATCACTTAACCTTCCCTTAATTTCCATAAATTTCAATTAGTTATGCTTACTTATTTCAATTGATGACGAGAATACTCAAAATAAGCCAAAACTCAATTCCTTGATTGAAAAACCTTCTTCCAATTACCCAAAATTGTCAATCCCTTGATCAATTTTCATGCAATTGGAAGGTTTAAGCATGAGATTCATAAATTAGTCACATAATCACCAATACTTATTCCTAAGTATTGACAAATTATGGTGTTAATTTCAAGATCAAAGGTATAGAGAAATTTCCTAATTCTCAAAACACCCAACAAAACAATTTATGGTTGATCAAGTCATAGAAGCATTAAGCACATAAATTAATACTCAATTGAAAAGAAATAACCATTCATTAATCAAGAATTCATGTACATCAAGGTTGGGTCAAACTAAATCCCCTCCTAGCTATGAGAGATTTAGCTATCCATAGAAAAAAAAACAAAAATAAAAAAAAAAGGAAAGAGGAAACCAAGATGCCCACAGAAATGAGATGAGAAATCTTCACTCCTTAGTCTTAGATCCAAACTCCTTGTTCTTAAAAAATAGTGGAAAGAAGAGAGAGAAGAGCGAAAATATGAAAGAGAGCTCTTAAAAATAAGGTAAAAAGTACACAAAAACGTCACAGAATCCTAGTGTGAGTCTTAAGTAAGCCATGTGCTTCAGCACGTTTCTGGTTTTAGATGTCCAAGTCTAAACTTGGGTGTTTCACGTCTGAACTTGGAGCTTGCAGATTTTTTGCAGAGTTGGACATCAAGAGTCAAGTCTAGACTTGAGGGTTCTAGGACTTGAAACTTTCAGTTTCTCATAGCTTGCGACCACCAAGTCTAGACCTGAAGCTTTACCAGAATAGCATGTTTTCCAAGTTTGGACTTAGAGGCTTTTTTTAAAAAAATCCTTCAATTTTTCAATGTCTCTTGATTCCTTTAATGTTTAATCCTCTTGTCCAAGTTTCTTAGCTTCTCAAAAGCTTCCTTTTGTCTTCTTGGCGTGCAAATCACCATGCCCTACTAAGTTTTGAATTAAATCTCAATAATTGTATTCTTTATCTTTATGAAAAATCACTAAATAATGCAATATTAAATTTTAGCATGAATGATTAAAGATAAATGAAATCATGTACATTTTTTTCATAAAAACTAAGGAAGATTAAAACTTTATGCTCACAAATATATAAGTTTTAAGGTCATAATAACTAAGGTCACAAATATATATTGCAATTAATATCATATATAGCATATGTTATATTGTGTAATGTTCATTAACACTATGTGGTCTGATATAAAATATGGAGGACAAAATCCAAAATCATGCTGTTACCTTCAATATATTTCAGATGTATGCTACTGAGCAATGATGTTTCTAAGTCCATATTGTCAAATAAATGTCTAGTATTATCGTTAAACCAATTACAAATAAATGTCAAATCAGGCTATATATATAACACTTGAGAAATCATTCAAATTGCTAAAATCAATACTTTCTACTTTGCTCATTTGAACCATTTCGTTTTGTTTAATTAAGCATGCCACCCAAACTTTAAGACGCATGGAGCTTAGTCTACTGTGTGCACTTTTTAGCCACAAGCCAATTAACTAACCAAGCATGGTTTCCATTTTTTAGTAGACAACGCCAAATCTATATAAATGCCTTGAAATTATATAACCACCAGCAACGGTGACGCCACCGTTGGTAGCACCATTGCCATTTTGGGGCTTGGAGAGCGGGAGTTGAGCCAGATAGAGAGCCTTGGAGACTTTGAGAGCTGAGACGCTCGATGAACTGGAGAGGAACTCCATGGGCTCAATGCCTACTTCAATGGCTACTTCATTCAGAGCTAGAGGACGACCATGAGTTCCCATGGCAGAAACTAGAAAGAGGTCTTTTCAGTTTCTAATTTCAGATTCTACTTTTACTTTTAATAATTAAATTAATAAAATATATTAATTTTGTTTTTACATAATAAGAGAATAAAAAAGAGAGAATAAACCATATAAGTCAAGCCATATAACTAGTTGTTTCTTTAATAAGATGTGGGTCATTATTTTTTACACATATTAAGAATTGAATAACATACCTATAGGCAATGCGGATATTCAAGATTATCTCCTGAAAATAAAGGCAGTTTACTAATCCTTGCACATCATCTTATTGAGACTGGTCTATGAACTTTGTCTTGCATTAAATGACTCAGTCATCCAGTATTTATTTTCCCCAACTTGTTACACAATAGTGGAGGTTAACATTACCTGTCTATTTAAACTATTTTCACCTAGGCTAGCTAGGTTGATGGAGATGCGATGGAAGGGGAAGATTTAATTTACTGGGTGTGTTTTGTTTCTTTTATAGATACGACTTACATTATATTAAATGTTTATATTTGAGAATTTTATTTGAAAATATGCAGATGAAAAAAATAATTTCATTTAAAAAGGCATTTGAAAAAGTAAGTTATTCTATATTTTCAACTTGAATCACTGAATAATTCCCTAACCTTAACTGGGTGTTTGGAGCATTTAAAATAAAACGATTATTTTTTTATACAAAAGGAAAATATTTTACTTACCAATTACTTTTTTAGAAAATTAATTGGAATAATAATTTAAACAAATTTATTTGCTAATCATATTTTATACTATATCTGATCATTTGTAAATTTGACCACTTTTAATATAATTTATAATTTTTTAAAATATTTTTTATTTATAATTAAAGTGTTATTTTAGTAGTGAAATAAAGAGCAAATGGCAAGACTATAAAGAAAGCAACGCACGGGAAATACCAACTCCTTGCATGACCTCTTAACACCAAATGAAGACAAAGAATGGGGATAGACCAAATAATACAGTCTCTGAGGTGGGACTAAATTTGCAAAAAAAGAAAAAAAAAATGGAAAGGATTCTAAACACACAACCTCACTTTCATAACTAATGTGCCAACAACTTTACAGTAGTAGGTCCCAAAAATATAGAATCTTTACTGCATACACTAGAAGCCGTGTATACATGGTTACAAGCACAAAAGGATTGAAAAATTCAGCACATACAACCAGTTACATTTTTGTAAGTCTATTGGCCATTTCTTCAAAGTCATGCCCTTAACTTGCACGGTAGGGAATTGTTTGATTTGTTTCCTAAAATTCTTGGAATACTTGGTATATGTGTTCTCAGACTCTCATAATCCATGACTTGTAAATTGACATTAATTTCCTGACATTGCCTTCTTCTGTTCTTTTTAGGTGATCAGCATAGCACTTTGGATCGTGTTTCCTACGCTTGCAGTCCAACCCTATATACGTCAAGAACTGCTCAACACCATTCAACGTGTTCTTGCCACTGGGAGTGACATAATTAATTGGAAAAATTATTGCACTGTAGACTAAACCAGGAAAAGCTGTACTTCAAGTGCACTAACTTTGATTTGTTGGGTTAAAAATATTAAAATGAAACTAAATATGTAAGACAATATATTTATTTTTGTATACAACTGGTTCCACTTTAAATTTGATTCCGGCGTCTCAAATTCTTCAGCTTGCAACTCGGAACAATGGAAGCAAAGAATCATAGTCATTACATGAGAAATTCAAATTCTGCGCAGATTGCTGGTTGAATAGATGTAAATTGTCAAGCATACAGGAAATAAATTCGTCAATCCGTGTGGAGTTTAAGTGGGCTACATATGGCAAACAAATTCACTTTTTTATGATTAAAGATAAATGAAATTATATGCATTTTTTCATAAAAATTAAGAAAGATTGTAATTTTATACTTACAAATATATTAATTTTAAAGTCATAATAACTTCATTTCATGGAATTATCACCTTTCATGAATCATGACTAGGGTGACAACAACTTCACAAAAAGTAGTAGGTCCAAAAGTATAGAGATTGTTTGGCTACTTCTTAGAAGTCAATCATTCCCTTTGCACCGATGGAGGATATATTTGGAATCACATATTTTGATAATTGATTTATAAATGAGATTTTTTGTTTGATAATTTTTTTTTAAAAAAATTGAATTGATTTTAAAATCTTTTTTGATTTAAATTGTATGCATATAAAAATTCAATTATATTTGGTGGGATTTGAATAGATATGATTTGATTTGAGTCTTAATTACTTTAATTGATGATTTCCCCTTATATATTAGTTCACACGTCTCATATAAGTACTGGTAATAAAATAAAATAAAACTCTTAAAACAAAATGAATTTAAGTCAGTTTTTAAGTATTCCCAATTAACATGAAAATTAATTTGTAGTTGAATTCAAATCTTATTTTTTATAATGAATTTCAATCATAGTAATTAACTTTTAAATCAAATTAAATCAATCTACAGTAAATCCTTGTTTTCCTCCAAAGATATAAGCATTATCACTTTGGTTGTTCAGAGATTTTTGTTATCAATTTAGTTTCTCAATAATGTAATGTGTTATCACATTGATTCTCCAAAGAATATTTACATCAATTTAATCTATAAAAATGTAAAGTGTCATCAAGTTAAACTTTTAATCATGCAAAATATCATCAAATTAGTCTTAACTTAGGGCTTCGTTACACTCATTTTTCTCTGGCCAACAATGAAGGACCAAGTTAACGACACTTTGCATAATTGATAAACTAAATTGATGACAACCTTTTTTACAACACTAAAATAATAACGCTTATATTTTAAAAAGACAAAAATAGGAGTTTACTCTTCAATTTACTTTTTAATGAATCCAAACTCAAGCGTCAAGGACCAACTCTTTTATGAAGAATGGGGTGACATGGGTGAATTATCCATCAACTCTCAGTATACATGTCTTTACAATTGACATTAATTTCCTGATATTGTCTACTTCAATCATTTTATGTGACCATCGCATCGATCACTATGTAACTTTGTATCGTGTTTCCTACGCAGTTCAAGCCCATATATAGTCAAGAGCTGCTCAACATCATCGAAGAAATTCTTTCCCCGCGTAACTATAATAGGAGAGATTCTTGCAGTTTAGACTAACTCAGCAAAAACTGTACTTCAAATTCAAGAAAAGTGCTTTTAACTTCTAATGACCAAAATTTAGTTAGTGTAAGACCTTAGACCGTCACTAATTATATACTATTGGTGACTAGATCTTATTTTATCACTAATACCATTCACATATTGACCAGGTAGCGAATTGCCACAATAAGTTTATTAACAGTGAACAAAAATATGTGTACCTCAAATAATTTGTTTCTAATATATAAAATTAGTAACGAATTTCAGTTTCTATTACAAGATTGTCACTGATACACAATTTGATATACGTAAAAAAAATATTAGTGACAAAAACTTAACTTTGTCATTAATATTATATCATTTTAGTGACAAATGTACAGGTCGTTACGAGAAGGAGCTGATCTGAAGTTTATCAGGCAAACGGGTATAAAGAAAGGCAATAAGACTAGATGAATTCTCATTGGAGATTATTATTAGAGGCACGTCTATGACTGGCGGGTTAAGAAGTGTGAGGATGGTATAGCTTTTGACATACTCCTTTTTAACTCTATAATAGCAGTCTCAGAAGTCAAAAGTGAACAGAATTTGAGGGGAAAAAAAAAGAGGGGAAAAAAAATCAAAGGATTCCCACCTCACCTTCATAATGTATGTGCCATCAAGTTTACAGTAAGTCGTAGGTCCCAAAAACATAGACTTTTATTGCATAGTTGCATAGAAGCCGTGTGTATACATGATTACATGAACAAATGGATTGAAAAATTCAGTAAATGCAACGTGTAATTCTTGGCTACTTCTTTAAAGTCAGACATCACTTGAAGTTGAAACTTTAAGTCCTGACAGTTTGATTACAGAGACTGATGATCAACTTTTCTAAAAACTTATCTCTTGGATAATGAGTCATTTTTATACCTCTAACATTAAGTTCTTAGAATAATTGGTATATTCTCAGAATATATGTCTTGACAATTGACATTAATTTCCTGACATTGTCATCTTCGGTCATTTTTCGTGATCAGCACATCACTTTGCAACTTTGGAATCGTGTTTCCCACGCAGTCCAACCCCATATAAGTCAAGGAAAAACTGTGCTTAAAAGGCACTTGATTTTATTGACAAAAAATATTTAAGTGAATATACAACTTACAAGTCAGTGTTAACTCACTTGGTGGATGTTTCGTTCATAACAATTTCAAATTTGGATTCAAATCCTAGAACGACATTGCACTCATAATAACTGCAAACTTGAATTCGAATCTTAAAATCCCATTAGTAGGTGATTTATTCAAGAAAAAAAGTATGCAACTTACAAGGATGCCATTAGGCTACATAGTCACCCACTTGATAAATGAGCTAGTGCTCCCAGACTTCTAATAATAAAAATATGAGTAATGTTATATCCTCTTACCCCAATCATCTTAATATTTATCTTAATATTAAATGAAGAAAGTATTAAATAAAAAAGTAAATGCATCTAATGTCTTAGGAACATAAAAAATATTCAATATTTTCTTCATTTAGTAATTAAGAAGATTAGTAGGAGAATTGACTAGGAGGATAAATCATTTCTCTAAAAATATATAAGAATATTTATTTAGTTTTCAAATCAATTCAATTTAAATACCTCAAATTCTTAGTAGATTTGTATGGAGTGTAAGTGTGCCACATGACAAACAAACTCACTTTTATTAATATACTAGAATGAGATATATCATATAAGGATATAAACTTTTTATGATAAAAATCAATCAAAAAATTAAATTTTCATTCTTATCACTAGGACTCAACAACACTGATGAATCTTTTTACTAATCGTAAAATGCGAATAGATATATATATATATATATATATATATATATATATATATATATATATATATATATATATATATATATATATATATATATATATATATATATAATAACACCTAGTCTTTGTTCACTATTGGTTGAATTGACATAGTGATACTATTGTAGTCATTATACTGCCTCTTTTTCTATTTGAATTCCTTAGTCCCTTTTACAATTTGAGTTTTATTATGTAACAAGGTTAGTGGTGTTGTTCATTTATTACTTATCTTATGCAAACTCTTATTAACAACAATTTTCTATCTCATTAATTTTATTATTAGTTTTTATTGTTATTTGCTTAGAACTTTCCAATTAAATTTATTACAACTAATATTGTGTTATGTATGTATGTATGTATGAAGAATTTAGTATTTGATTCAACTGGTGTTGCATTCTTTTATAACCTTGTGCGTTGCACATCTAATTTTCTTTATAGTGAAGTAATCAGGACAAAAAAATTGTAGGAGGTGATTATCAATCATCTCGCATATTAGAATTAAAGAATGGAAATAGAGATAATGTGACATTAAACACTGAAAAACGAATTGATGTGATACATATCCACATGGATGGATTTCTAATGAAACCAAATAGGTGGGATGGAATTAGAAACTGAAGATTCAGCTTATAACTCCCACCCACATAAAATGGATTTTAGCATAAACATAAAAAGAAAATGGCAATTGGATCGATAGCACATTTTGTTGTTGTTGTAATTAAAGGCTATTCTTGTTGGAGAATACTTTATCTCTATATTCGCATGCTTACATAAATACTTACAATTAAAGAAAAGTATATCACAAATCAACACAAAATTTAACGTGTGCCATTAAACATTTTTGCATCTACAAAGTAAGAAGAGTCAAACTTATTATCAAAATAAGATTACATATATTTGTGGACACTCTCAATCTTTTCTATCCCACAACTACCACACTACTATTCATCTCCTCTAAACCCTCTCAATCTCATTTTATACCCCTTCTCATAACTCTAACAAATCACAATATAAGTGTTTATAACACATGAGTTTGCTACACAAGCGCAACGACCTATACACACTGCTTATAAACTTTCTTAGTTTCATATTTTATAAAAAATATAGATCACATATCTTTCACGTATCTTTATATTAATTAATAACAAAAGTTGAATCTACTAATAAATTATGAAACTATTGATAATTATCAAAATAATAATTTGGGTCAAACTCAATAATCTTCACATTGATCCAATTTTTTTATCTTCCTCAACATTCTTCAAAATCTTCACATGTGTCCATCTTTAGGCACTCTCATCTATGCAAGTCTTGGTAAACCGCTACAAACTACGTCTTTCAAATTCAAACCACAATCAAAATCATCAGGCAAATCTTTCAATCAAATCTGCGCGCTTGCACCATTATCAGTTGAATACACCGCTTGACCTCTACATATAATCAAAAAGACTTTTGACACACTTATACTGCCATGTTCATAAAAAAATTTCATCATCAACGAACAACTTCAAATCTTCAAATTATCACCTGCTCCACCTTCATAACAAACTTATCAAACTGCAATAAAACACATCTTTCAAATCCAAACAACGATCAAAATTGTGAAGTAATTCTTCCAAGGCTTGTGCCCACCAAGACATTTCTTTGGAGCACGCCACTTGACATCCATAGTCAAGAAGACTTTTGATATATGTATCGCCATTCATAACTAAGCACCCACCTCAATTATTAAGAAAACTTATAACACAATGGACCAAAAGGACTGTATTACTGCGCTATGATAACACTTGTCTGGGAACACTACTAGAATTTTTGGATTTAGAGATGGAACAAATTTCGTCTCTAAATGTATAAATTTCTGTCTCTAAATATTTAGAGACGGAATTAGAGATGAAAATTGTTTCATCTCTAAATATGGCGTCTCTAAATGTTTAGAGATGGCAAATTAATTCCGTCTCTAATTTAGAAATAGAAAACGTTTGTCTCTAAATAAAAAAATTCCGTCTCTAAATTAGAGACGATACTATTCCATCTCTAAAATTAGAAACTGATTTTTTCATCTCTAAACCAGTCTCTAATATCTTAAAAAATATTTTAAAAAAAATAGGCATCTAGTTGGGATTTGCCACAACTAGATGCATTCATTTTATAAAAAAAATAGGCATCTAATTGTGATTTACAACAACTAGACACCATTTTATAAAATTCCAAATTGCAGAAACATCTATTCACCAAAATAGTAATCAAAGATACAAATTTGCATAAATGGAATATTAAAAAGTGCTACAAGAAGGATTGATGCATCAAAGATTGAACAAAATGAAATAGCCAACCACGACAGTTTCATAATCTTTACATAATGGTATTTATATTTTCTTTCTATCTTAAATCAAGAAAAATCTTATATATCAATGTGTCATATTGATAACCTATGTTTTTCATGTATAGTTACAAGAGATCTACTTCAAGATCCTGTTATCTAAAACATTTTGAAAAAAGCACCTAGTTGATAATCACCATTCATAGCAAGATTGGCAATTGCCCCAGCTGCTACTCTACGAACAGATTCATCCTCATGTCTTCTAAGAAGCATCAGCAAGGAAGTAAGACCACCAGCTTCAACAATTCTCTTTTGATTAGCCTCTGCATATTACATTGAGACAAATTACTAAACAAGATCCTACACATAACAAAAGACTCATGAGCATATAACACACAATACTATAGTTTTAAAATTTTTTGGAAGGCCAATATCTACCGTGATAAAATAAATCTATGCAGCAATACATATGACAATCTCAAAATAATCTAACATAGAACAGTAAATAGGAACATTTAGCTCAACAAGAAGCAGATCCAAATAATATTTAAGATATGGCTTTCTTATGAATGGCAGTTAAGCAGCATGCCAAAAATAAGGCTAGATATGTTTATAGGTCTATGGATGGTTTTGATTTATATCTCTAAAACATAGACAGACAATCCATTTACTTAAAATTGTAGAAGTATTGCACATGATGATGGTAAAAAAAAAACCATAGAGCACCATTCTTAGGATCTATAAACTGAGCATTACAATTGAAGATAAAACATGAGCAAAACATAACTTGGAGACAAGAAAATTTTAATTTTTGCATCAATTTCACCCTTTCCCAAAATTCATATAGCTTGGAGAAAAGACAGGCAGCAAAAACAAGAATTAGAATATCAAGTAATTACTATCTGTAATCCATCCATTACAAAAATCACTAGTATCACTATCGCGAAAGTGTGATTCATTTTGAATATTTTGCTAGCAAAACATCAGGATACAGGTAGTAGAAAGCAGAAGATCAAATGACAAAGCCGTATGAAGAGGCCAGATGGGGCCACCAGATTTGACATTTTGATTCTCAAACATTTCTTTTTAATGTAAAATTCTTACTCACTACTTATCCTTATTTCCCAATAAGTACTAGTTAAAACATAAAATTTGAGAAGAGACAACAGACCAAGGATAAAACATAAAAAGATAAAATAAGTAGAAACTAGAAAAACTTACTGTTCTAGCTGAGTAGAAAATTGAGCAACCTTTTGCTTGCACTGATTTGCAGAAGTTGTCACCTCTTCATTTTCATAAAAATCAACCGAGTTTTCATAGTAAACAACAACCTGCTTAATATTCTGTTCAGACTCGTACATGGTTCATGATCATACTAAGCACCATGGAAACCCTGCTGCCTTAAATTATTAAACTCCATATATGGAAGGAAATTACTTTAATTCAGTATTGTATGATACTACCATCCACTGAACTCAAATATTAATTGATAAGCCCCATCCTCAAAAACATGGAATTAACTTATGTTAAGACAACTAATCTTCTCCTTTACTCCCTGAAATTCATAACATACATGCAGTCCAACTGATTCTTTCATAAAAAGCCATGCTCAACAGAGGTGAGTATGCCACTTCTAGGTACCTAACATTAATCTCAAACATTAATTTGCAACAAATCAACATTTCAATTGTCTCATGTATGCCTTTAAAGGTTACCCCACACTCTTTATGGAAGTACAGAAACATGTTTTAACTTCATAGTTGTTTGCATCTTAACAACATAAAGCGAACAAGGTAAGAACAAAACTGTTTTAGAAAAAATAATGATAAAGTTTATATTGATTTCTTAAAAATCAAGAGAACTCCAATATTCTCCTCATAACTAGACATGCTAAGGGACTAATGGTAAAGCTATTTACATCATCATTTATGGGTGAACAAATTGGACATATTTACTCGACCCTATATAACTGTCAAGTTGCATGATCTAATTTTACATATAAAAAATCCTTTCAATGTTCTTACCAACTATTTTTTAATTGCATATATATAAATTTCCAAATAGTGAGTTGTACTTCAGTCAGTCGTACTAAGACCTTGCTTTACCCCTTGCTGTCATATCTCTCAAGTAATTTCATTCAACCCACAAAGTCAGTTATGCTATGTTTGGAAATTTTAGAGAGAATGGAATGAAAAGGAAGGGGGTGGGATAAGATATGGAGGAAAATCGAGTTGCCCACATTCAGAGGATATCCATGTCCACTTGCCACGACGCTACCCGAGAGATCAATAGCATTGCCACCAGCAATCCTATTGGGAAAACTATGACAATAATTAAAGCCAATAGCAGGGTTCATATTAGGATGGCCAATCAGCACAGTAGGGCGAACACACCAGGTAGCAATAGCAGTAGTACTCGAAGCCACAATTCTATACCTCATTCCAACTAAGCCAGCATCAGAGACAGACGCAGGGTAGAAAAGGGGCACCGCACCAGGGTACTACAAAAGCTATTGAAAATTTTGAAATCACAAAGAAACCATAAAAATGAATCGAAGAACACAAATCGAAAATAAAAAAACCTAAGGGATTGGTTCGGGAATGGATTCGTACACTGAGGTCTAGTGCGATTAAAACCCTAGTCAAATTGAGCAAAACAAGGAGAGATTCTGATAAATTCAGAGAAAGAGAGAGAAAGTACCAGATTTTGAACAGTGCAGAATGGGAGGAGAACGAGGTCAGATATGGAGGGAGAACAAGCTCAGAGATGGAGATTGAACTAGCACGAGCTCAGAGATGAGGGAACGAGGTCAAAGATGGAGATTGGAGATGAGGGAACGAGAGAAATGGGGGTTCTGAGATAAAATTAGGGATCGGGAGAAATGGGGGTTCTGAGTTAGAAAGGGATTTAGGGATTTAGTTAGTAATATTAGAGATGGAAACAACATTCCGTCTCTAATATATTTTGACCATTTTAAACACTTATTTGACTAAATAGAGACGACATTAGAGATGATAAATTTAGAGATGAATAAATTTCGTCTCTAAATTTCATCTCTACACATATTTGACTTCATAAAACATCATATTGATTAAATAGAAATGGAATTAGAGACGAAAAAATCTGAGACAATTTTTCCATTTCTAAAATCCGTTTTTAAGTATATTTGACTTTAAATTGACTAAATAGAGACAAAATTAGAGATGAAAAAATTTGAGACGGAATTTTTTCATCTCTAAAATTCGTCTCTACGTATATTTGACTTTAAATTGACCAAATAGAGACAGAATTAGAGACAAAAAATTCTGAGACGGATAATTTCTGTCTCTAAATTTTAAATTTTATTTTTCCTCTCCAATTTATCAAATCCGTCTCTGTTTACGTCTCTATTAGAGATGAAATTTTTTCCGTCTCTAAATTCTGTCTCTAAATCAGAAATTTCTAGTAGTGGAACATCGTGTTCCCTTCTTCGCTTACTTACATAAATACTTATAATTACGGAAAAATATCACACAAATTATACACAAAGTTTAACGTGATTCTGCTCAACATGCTTACATCTACAGATGAGAAGAGTTAAATCTACTATCAAAACAAGATTTCAAGATAATGTCTATGAGCACTTTCAGACTCCTCTATCCCATGACTACATCACTACTATCTCTACATCTCCACCAAGCCCTCTCAATCTCATCTTGTCTCGTACTTCTTCTCATAACTGTAACAATTCCCAAATATAGACATTTATAACTTACAAGAATTTGCTTAATAAATAATGGCTCTTAAAAACTTTCTTTATGGCTTTCCTAATTTTCTATTATATATAAGTATCTCACATATTTTACAAATATTGTGATGTCAATTAATTATAAAATTTTAGTGTGTCAATAAAATAGAAAACTATCAATAATTATCAAAATAAGAAGTTGGGTGAAACCCTAGACTAAGTTAGTATGAAGTGCCCTTGTCTTTTGACAAAATTTCATTGTCGTGCAAGAGTGAAAATCGGAAGTCATTTGGCTGAAAAATAGTCATAGACTAGTAAGAGTCATTTGCACATATATTAGATATTGATACCTAGCTACACAAGCAGCTATTTTAAACTGATTTAGATGGTCTAGTTCAAACGAATTTGAGAGACATTGTATTTAACTATTTACAAAGAATGCAATAGATTTTCATAACCTTTTTTTTTCTATGCAATACAAGTTGATGAAGATTATTTAATAGCGAATACCTTTTTGCGTGTAATAGAAAAATGATTGTTGACTATGCATACTTTGCTGATGTAGTTTGTTTTGGTATTATTTACCGGAAAATGATTTCTTTTCTTATTCTTTCATTTTCTAAAATACAAAAATTCAAGTTATTTGAGAATTAAATAATATATGAGGGACGAGACCTTCGTCAATAGTGGAAGACTTTTTTTGTGAGATAAAAGAGACTAGCGGAAGAATTTTTGGTGAAATAATTAATACGCGACTGATGATGCTAGATGATGTTGCTAAGATAAGATTTGGACATTTTTTTCTCTCCCATTTTAGCCGTTTGTCCTTTTAGTGTTGACTGAATCCAAGTGTGCTTGATGAGACCTTTTTTTTATACTTGAAAAGTTAATTAAACATAAAAAGTAACCATTCCATTCAATAATGTCTACTTTGATTATTTCTTTGGAAAGTAATAAATTCATAATCCATTTGTCATTAAATATTTCTAGTTTTAAAAATATAAAAAAATTGTAATTATTTCATATCATTTATTAATTTTACGGTACATATAAATTCGGAGTATAGCACAAAAACCAATTAATTTAACAATATGAAAAATTTGTTGCTATTCATAATTTGATGCTTCGTGAAGATATTTTGCAACATTTATGGTTATGTGTTTTAGTCTAAAGTTTATAAGGAGGGACAACTTCAAAACCCTGAAGATTAGTCTTATATTCAAACAGTATAAGAAAATCTGGTTAAAAAAAAGAGAGAAGTGAGAATGCAGTTTAAAACCCAATAAGCGTAATGGGGCTAAATTAATCCCGATAAAAATCTTGAAGTACTTACAAAATAATAACCTTGAAGCAAAATACGGGGCAAGAATCACAAGAGGCACTTGACTAAAAGATTGATTTGTAGTACCAAGCGATCAACCCCACAACGGCGCACCAAAATTTCCATTTTCCTTGAAAGCAAAGTGATTGCAATTGTCATAGAGTAGAAGATGAAAGAGAGAGTTCTATGATTGAGTGTGTGTTTTAAATTAATTTATTTTTGTTTCTCAAAATATTTCGATTGTTACTAATTGGATTATAATAAATTTTTTTTCTATGGACAAAGTTTGATTCTTGATCTCGATTCGGAGAAGGGAATCACTTCATATTGAGATTTTAGTCTAAATTTAATATCTTAAAGGAATGCAGATGAAGATTTCGAATTCAAAACAGTTATTCAAATCCAAAATCGAAAGTTCATACGTGATATTTAACTTAGTGAAATAAGTTTGAAAACAAGAAGAGTTTTGCCTTCAAGAAATAAGAGATTCAGTGTAAATGAAAACAAGTAAAATGTAAATGACAAAAATGAAAGTGCATTCGAATAAGTAAATATGACAAGTAATGAAATTGTAGAAAATAAATAGCATAAAGTAAAGCTCTTCAAAAGAAAAGTAAACATGCAAGTATGAAAATTGCAAGAAAAGTAAAGTGCAGAAAAGTAATGAAAATAATAAAAAGAACTCAAATGACCTTTAGAAAATCACTTAATCAGGAGTAGAAAAGAGTTTTGCAATAAAATAAAGTGACTGAAAGTATATGGACTAAAATTAAACTTGCATTGAATTTGTAAATTATACAGAAATGAAAGTGGATAGAAACATACTGAACTAGGCTTGCATTGTTTTGCTCGAGAAGTCAAGGATGTGAAAGCGTTTAAGTAACAAGTGTTTGCAAGTATTGAATTTTCAACTCCTTAATGTTTTTATCCTCTTGGTATTTATAGACTTCCTAAGTAACTGTCTTTTTCACAAGATCTTGACATGTGTCTAAAACAAAGATAACTACTTAATGATTAGTAATCCTTGTTTAATAACCACCAAATCTTTGTCAGCGATCCTCGTATTACAAGTAACTGTTTAATCTTTGTCAGCAATCCTTGTATTTTCTTGGTTTAACATCTGCAACCGATGTTAACTTCTTATTTAAATTCAAAATCTCTCTTTTTGAATTCAAACTTGAATCTTCTATCATTTGTTGATTTCTCCTAGTTGAGATCTTCCACTCTTCTTTTCTTTAAGAATTTGCTAAGTGTAACTACTCCTCGAATCATGATTTCGATTCAAAATCGAAATCACAATATTTATTATAAAGCAAAAATGACCTTACTTGATTTCGTATTTGAATGCGGGATTTAAGAATGCAAACCCAAGTGCAGGTTGTCTCAAGTAGTAAATTTCTCAGGAGTCCGAGGTCGATCTACAGGGAATTAATGAAGAAAAATTAATTGAGGTAAGAAGAGGATTTGTCACAACACCAAAAGTAATAAAACAAGTTCACAAATGAATTTAAGGGCTTGCTTGGGTTAGGAGATCCACTCTTAGTAATAAATTAAAGGTAAGATTATTTCTCTTTTTAACTCAATTGAAATCCACACACAACGGAGGTTCCAATCGGAAAATATAACATTCAAAGTTCAATTATATATGTAATCATATTATGATTCCTTTAATTATCTACCAACATTTGTAAATGAGTTCAAGCATTCACTGTGCCAATCCTATTGTCTACAATAAATCAAGATCTCCATTAACAAAGAAGGTTTCTAAATTGATTGGAAACAAAATACAACACATATAATGTTCATTTAATAATATATCATTTAAGCACAAGAAATAAAATAATCTAACCTTATTTCATTACCAAGAGCTTCACTCTTTCACCCAAGCAAGATGAAGATTTAGTTACTCATGGATAAGAAGAAAGAAAGAGAGAAGAAGAGAAAAATGAACATGACTTTAATTTAGAACAAGAGAAAATTACAACAAAGGAAAACAATAAACAAGCATAACCTTAACTTGTACAAACTAAGCCTAACACCAAGTGCCCCAAATGGTCAGCCAATAGTGCCTTTTATAGAGGATTAGGGATACAAAATGACAAAGGGGCTGATTAGGGGTAGGTGGGATGAGTGGATGAATGAGTGGAGAATGCCAAATGGTGAGGATAAGAGTGAAAAATCATTGAGATTTCTTGTCTCCGAAATCATTCATTGCTTAAGTCATTGATTTCGTCATTTTCGAGCCAAGTGGTCTTCATGAAAGTTCTAGGAAATTGTCTAAGCTTTCCAATGGCTCTGGAATCACCCAAAAATTCATCCTACAGCCCAAGATATGACCCAATTACTACAAACTGTTCAGGCCCAGTTTCAGCACCTCTATTTTGACTTTCAGACCCAATATCACCATCAAGGAGCCCGAATCAAGTTTTGTGTTCAACATGAAAGTTTTAGATCTGGGTCTTAACTTTCAAATGTCCAAATTTCAGCCCAAGATAATTCTTGCAGCCCGAGTTATGCTCTGATTACTGTACACTATTCAGGTTTCAGACACAAAACTCGTGTTCTGTCTTCCAAGCCCAATTAGCTCTACTAGATGTCTGATTGAGACTTTGAGCTCTTCATCAAAGTTGTAGAGCTCTCTCTTATCTTTCCTACAAGGTAAAATTCATAATTATCAGACATTTAGAACTCAAGATATGGCCGAAATACAGAAATAGCGTAAGACCAAAATAGTGCTGAAAAAATCAATTAAGTCTAATTTGAGTCCAAACTTACAAAACATAACTAGACTTAATCAATTAAGTACATAGAGAGTGTAAATGACTAAAAATGAGGGTTTATTAATGTATAAAATATTTGATCATCAAATTCTCCCATACTTAGCTTTTTGCACTCTTGGGCAAAACACATAAGACCAAAGTTAGGAGACAAAGAAAAATGACACAGACTCAAAAGCTAACAACTCTAAAAGACTTGATGAAGCAAGAAGAGCAACAAGAAATTCAAGGGATCAAAGCATTAATGAGGTAACATTTCTTCATATCTCAAACCAACAAGCAAGGAAACTTCAGTTGAAAAGAATGAATCAAGAATGATAGATCCTCACAGAATTCACTCTCAATCTCTCAAGTGTTTAAAAGGTAAGTATTTCACTCTATTCAACCCATGAACAATTGCACTACCATAAGCTTGCTTATCTTCTACTTCTCCGCTACTCAAAACACATGTATACAAAAATCAAGAAGACTTTATTCAAGGTTGTAATGGGGTCATGGTAAAGGAGAAGGGATAATATGGATATGAAAAGATAAATACTGAAAAGAATAAAAGAGCATTATGGTATAGTTAGAGTGGAGAAAATATTTGAGAACATTTATCATAAAGGACAATCACCAACATTTGACTAATGTTTTGTTGAAGATCAATCCCAAATTGGTGAATTGAATTCATTGTTAGACTCGAACATTCT
Source organism: Ormosia emarginata (assembly GCA_029884605.1). NCBI lineage: Eukaryota > Viridiplantae > Streptophyta > Magnoliopsida > Fabales > Fabaceae > Ormosia > Ormosia emarginata. The sequence continues at coordinate 1,010,436 of JAQQTP010000017.1, read as the reverse complement.
CTTTTTCTTCTTGTTGTTTCCAAGCATCCACCTTTATTCTGATAATCCTTTGATTGCAACGGTGTTCAAATTTTTTTTTTGGATCATTTTGCACACACACCCCCACACTTGTTCAAGAACAAGGTCGATGCTCTCTTATTCCCTAAGGTTGGTTAAAAACATATTTTTTTTAATTTTTTTTTGAAGGATGAGATGAGCTAAAAACAAGGAATGGTCAAACAAGTTCAAAGGGGTTACACAATGAAAAATATACAAGGATGGCTATTTGGTCAAAATAGCTATTTTAAAATGCCTCAATCATATTAATGTATGCATGTGAAAATGTAGCCTCAAAAAGAATCAAAGCAAGTTCTAGAGTAACAATTCCATGAGTGAAAATCACACAAGAAAGAAGAAAATGGTACAAATATTCAATCCATTCATTAATAAGCTCAAAATCTCACAAGACATATTTCTATCATTCTCTATCCACCAATTCAACATCCATAACCAAGCATGTGAAATTTAAGAAAGAAGATAATTTATTCAATCATGCTATGATTCCTGAATTTCAATTGCTTCCAAGGATGTGAGAGTGCATTCGCTTGAATCTTTCAAAGGAAATCAAAAGACAAAAACTTTGTTACTTTCACAAATCAATACTAATTAATTACTACCCCAACTAAGATGCATCTCAAGAGTAATAAATTGTTTCCAAAATTTACTCCTTACTCTGCCATCACTAATTGGTTTTACTAAGAATAATAGTTCGATAGTCATATCACTAAACATACTTCCCAATTTAGATGCGTCTCAAAAGTAAAATTACTCCTTACTCTGTCATCATTCATTAGTTTAATAAGTCCATGACAATCATATCATACTTCCCAAAAAAGAAAAGAAAAAAAAATTAGTAGTCAACTATCCTTCCCCCCCAACTAGATCACAATATTGTCCTCAATGTTAAAATATAGATGAGTAAAGGATAGAAGATATTACCTGTTGGAGAAATCTGATACAAATTTAAATAAAAACAAAGTACAATAAATAAAAGCAAAAGAAAAGCTATAAACAAAGTGTCAAATCTGGCTCCTTTTTCATCCCGTTTCTCTCACTGCTTCCTGCTGACCAATCTATTTGAGCTATTGTTGGGTCAGGTTTATGAACAAAATCTTGTAATTTATCAATCAACTCATCAATAGTGGAAGCAGAGATAAGAAGTTGTCTTGCCGAAGGTGTGATAAATTTCTGTTCCACAGCATGGTCAAGAAAGATTAACAAAATATCAAAGAAATTATTTACATTCAACAAACCTATGGGTTTAAGGTGGATGTTCAGTTGGGCCCAAGAGACAATTTGAAAAACTTCTTCCAAGGTACCAAAATCACCTGGTAAGGCAATGAATGCATCAGAGTTTTCAAGCAGTATCTTCATTCGTTCATGCATTGATGATACCTTAAGTTCCTCTCCAATTATCTTTCCAGTGATGTTCTGTTGAGCTAAAGGTTCAGGAATGACACCTAAAACCTGACTGCCTCCTATATATGCAGCAAGTGATACAGCCCCCATTAACCCACGACAACCTCCCCCATATACAAGATGAATATTCCTCGTAGCAAGTGATCGACCAAGAGTGGTAGCTGCGTTTACAAACTCTAAACCCTTCCCATACTTAGATCCATACAATACACAGATATTTTTAAGTTGACGAATAGAAACACCTTCCATTTCTATTCTCACCTTCCCTTTGATTGATTCTGAGTTTGAGGAAAGTGGAGAAAGTGAAGTGTTTAAATAGGAAAAAGAATGGAAAGGGTAATAATTGCACCTATAAGAGTAGGTTGAGTGTTGTCAGAAGAGTTTGAAATTAAGGAACACAGAATCTTTTTTTTTCATTTTTTTTTTGCTTTTTTTTTTTTGTTTGTTTTTTTTTTTTTTTTACTTCAAGAAAACTACCAGGGTAAAGAAGTCTAGAAACCCCTGAAGGACCCTGCTCAAAGGATCGTCTGTCCAAAACCAAAATACAGCAAAATCATACAAAGATAAAAGAAATATAATAGCAAATGATGACATACCTATATGTACAACTTTCATAGCGTATCTTTATACTGCGCGTCATGAGTACAGTAATGGCATATCTTTATACTACGTGTCACCAGTGCAGTAGACACTCACGAATTTTTTTTTTGAGGACCAGCATGTAAAGGTCCACTCGAGTCAATGACGGGTTAGCCAAAGGCTGGGGCTCCACAACTAATTAAAGACATGGTACTCCTTCCGGATCGCCCTTGTTCAAACATTTTTTTCCTTCTTTTTTTTTTTCCTTTCTTTTCGAATTTTTTTTTTGAATTTTTTTTTGAAGGATGACATGAAGAAGAAGAAGAAGAAGAAGAAGAAGAAGAAGAAGAAGAAGAAGAAGATATGTACAGATTGTTGTGGATATGGCTCACATCTGCCTCTAGTTTAACGTCCAGTAACAGCTTAAACACCTTCTATGAGTCGAGGATAAGCTTCCCATCCAATTTTCTTATAAATTGGCAAACAGGGTCTTTTAGAGTCAGATTCCCAAGACTGTAGCGTTTTTCTTCATCCTTGAAGAGATTTCACAAATTAAGAATTTCACGATGCACCAATCCACAAGAATGCGTCTCAAGAGTCAATCAGATATCATCTAATAACTCCTTACTCAGTCCATTCTTAATGAAGAAAATTTTATCTTCTCTGTTTGCGGAAACCATCCTCGAAGTACGACATCGCTTGTTACAATTCCATCGTCCACATTTGTAACAGACTTGTAACCTTTTTGCTCTTCTCCTTTTAGAATACGAACTTCTTCCAAGACCTGGCATGTATGAGTCAAATGAAATTGAAGACTCACCTGCTAGTCGGACCTTTGCTTCAATTATCCAGCGCACATCTTATGGCATACCTTTGTACATTAACAATCTCAATCTTTCACATCGAACTTTGTAGATTTTTTTCAGAGCATTTTGAGGGAGATAAGGAAAATGTTTTCTCAAGTTTGAAAGAATGACATCCATTTTAAAGGACAAGAAGGATTCAGTTATTTTGAGAAACTGAAAAACAAACCGACTTGAGAGTCACGGAGTACCATATCCGCCACTTAACCGGCAACACAAAGAACTGCAAAAACAAGGCAACAAAATTAGAGTGCATTTTATTCATAACAAGGATAAAAAAGAGAGATGAATTCTACCTCATTAACTTGATTTTCCAGAAATGGTTTGAGCCTTTGTCCATTAACTTTAAACACATTACCATTCCTAGGATTCTCAATATCTACGGCTCCATGAGGATACACGTGTTTGACAACAAAAGGACCACTCCACCTAGATCTCAATTTTCCAGGGAATAGGTGCAGACGAGAATTATCAAGCAGAACTTTTTGACCAATTTCAAAAGATTTTCTCAAAATTGTCTTATCATGAAAAGCTTTTGTTCTGACTTTATAAATCTTTGAGTTCTCATATGCATCATTTCTCAATTCCTCAAGTTCATTCAATTGCAATTTGCGTATCTTGCAAGCATCATCAAGATTTAGATTGAAAGCTTTAATGGCCCAAAATGCTTTATGTTCCAATTCTACAGGCAAGTGACAAGGTTTTCCATAGACTAACCGATAGGGTGACATGCCCAAAGATGTTTTGAAAGCAGTACGGTAAGCCCAAAGTGCATCGTTTAGTCTTAAAGACTAATCTTTACGATTTGGGTTATCCATTTTTTCCAAAATTTATTTAATCTCCCTATTTGCCAATTCAACTTGTCCACTTGTCTGAGGGTGATAAGGGGTGGCAATTTTGTGTGTAATATCATATTTCTTCATTAAAGATTCAAATGGTTTATTGCAAAAATGTGTTCCCCCATCACTTATGATAGCTCGAGGGATTCCAAATCAACACAAGATATTTTCTTTTAAAAATTTGAGAACGGTTTTATGATCATTGTGTCGGCATGGAATTGCCTCAATTCATTTTGAAACATAATCAACTGCAACCAAGATATACACAAATCCAAATGAAGATGAAAATGGACCCATGAAATCAATTCCCCAACAATCAAAAATTTAATGACAAGGATGGGGTTCAGAGGCATCATGTTTCTTTTTGAAATTGAGCCCAACTTTTGACAATTTTCACAACTTTTGCAAAAAGTATAGCAGTCCTTAAATAAAGTGGGCCAATAGAATCCATACTGTAAGATTTTCGCAGCTGTTTTCTTTGAAGAGAAGTGACCTTCACATGCTTCCGAGTGATAAAATTTAATAACACTACCTACCTCATTGTCAGGCACACATCTCCGAAAGATTTGATCAGCACAATATTTGAACAAGTATGCGTCATCCCAATAAAAATTTTTCACCTCTGTCAAAAATTTCCTTCTATCTTGGTGCGCCCATTGAGGCGGCATCTTTCCTGTTACAAGAAAGTTGACTATGTTAGCAAACCAAGGCATGGAATTGACAGAAAATAAAAATTCATCAGGAAAAGAATCATTGATAGGTGTGCTATCAAAAGGTGAGCCTATTGTAAGTCTGGACAAATGATCAGTGACAACATTTTCGGCTCCTTTCTTATCTTTTATTGTGATGTTGAATTCTTGAAGCAACAAGATCCACCGTATCAATCTTGGTTTGGCATCCACTGGTAAGTTTTGTTTTTCTCCCAAAAATATGTACTTCAACCCACCAGGTAATGACTTTAGTTCCAGTGTAGGTACTTCTTCATGGGTATTATCATTCATGGGTTTTAGCTCTTCAAATCTTGGTTTCCATCCCATGTACTCCATTGCCTGTGTACAATTAAGCAAAGAACATATTTCAGAGATATCATCTTCTAATTGCATGCCTGAATCCAATGAATTGACTAAACAAATTTCTAATGGGTCAGAAGAACTCTTTGTTTGAAGATGATCATCTATAATGGCTTCAATTCCTTCAACTTCCTCCTTTTCATCAAGGACTTCCTGTGGTTGCTTGCACATGTTAAAAACATTAAGCTCTAGTGTCATGTTTCCAAATGTTAGCTTCACCACTCCATTTCTGCAATTTATCAAAGCATTAGATGTTGCTAAAAATGATGGCCTAAAATAACAGGAATTGACTTGCAACTATCTACCATAAGTTTAGTATCCAAGACAATAAAATTCACAAGATATATGAATTTATCAACTTGAACCAACACATCTTCCACTATTCCTCTTGGAATTTTAATTGATCTATCTGCAAGTAGAAGAGTTACAGAAGTTAGTTTTAACTCACCTAAGTTGAGTTGCTGATAAACTGAATATGGAAACAAATTGACACTAGTACCAAGATCAAGTAAAGCTTTTTCAATTTCATGTTCTCCAATAATGCATGAAACTGTAGGACAACCAGGGTCTTTATATTTCAACGCATTATTATTTTGAAGAATGGAGCTTACCTGTTCTGCAAAAAATGCTTTCTTTTTCACATTTAATTTCCTTTTGACAGTGCACAAGTCCTTCAAATATTTGGCATAAGAAGGAATCTGTTTGATAGCATCTAACAGAGGAATATTGATCTTCACTTGTTTAGAAATTTCAAAAATTTCAGTGCGATGGTCCAATTTCTTTGGGTTATTCAATGCTTAAGGGAATGAGGGTGAAGGCGAGAGTTTGGTCGCCTTTTGGTCAGCTTCTTCATTTTCTTGAGGAATTGGTTCATCTTCTTTCTCACAAGGTTCAAGAATTTGTTTTTCAACAACTTTTCCACTCTTAAGAGTTATCACTGACTTGACTTAGTCCATTTGTTGGTTTTCTGAACTCCCCTCATTTAGACTGTACTGACCTTTGGGATTTGACTGAGGTTGAGAAGGAAATTTTCCTTTCTCATGAATGGTGAGAGCAGAAGTAAGTTTGGCAAGAGTTTCTTTTATGTCAATCATGGTTTGATTGTTTTGTTTATTAATGGCCTCTTGCTTTTCTATGAATGCATGCAATGTTTCTTCAAGGTTTTTCCTATATGGTGGAACATAAGGTGCATATCCTTGAGAATTTTGAGAGTCTTCTTGTGCCTGAGGAGGTGGTGGTTGCACGAATTGTGACTGAGTATTATTCCTCCAGCTAAAGTTCGGGTGATTTCTCTATCCCGGATTGTATGTATCTGAAAAAGAAGAAGTAAATAGCTTTTTAAAATTATTCATTGCATTTACTTGCTCATGTACAACTTCTTTAAAAATAGGAATGTTAGGACATTCGTGTGTTGAGTGTCCTAAGTCATCACAAATACCACAAATTTCTTCATTTTGCACAGATTTGATTTCTTTTGCTTTTCTTAATTCCATGGCTTCAACCTTTTTAGCCAAACTGGCAAATCTAGCGTTTAGATCTTCCTCTTGACTAAGGTGATATTTTCCTTTATTAGCACTTGCAAGATTAGATCTAATTGAATTTTCAGAAATATTAGTACTATATCAAGATTGAGAATTTTCAGCCAACTAGTTCAAATAGTTTGAAGCTTCATCAGGTTCTTTATCAAGAAACTCACCATTGCACATTGTTTCCACAAATTGTTTAGTTTCAGGAGTTAAACATTCATAAAAGAAGCTTATAGTGTGCCATTTTTCAAAACCATGATGTGGGCAAGAATTTAAGAAATCTTTAAATCGTTCCCAACATTGAAAATATGCTTCATTTGAATTTTGGGAAAAATTTTGAATTTGTCTTTTCATAGCATTGGTTTTATGTGTTGGAAAAAAATTCTTTAAGAACTCACATTGCATTTCTTGCCATGTGCCAATTGATCTTGATTTCAAAATGTTAAGCCAGGATTTTGCTTTATCTTTTAAAGAAAAAGAAAACAATTTAAGCTTAACAAGCTCTTCAGTGCAATTTTGATCATTAAAGGCAATACATACTTCCTCAAATTCTTTCAGATGTAAATATGGACTTTCAGATTTTAAACCATGAAAATTAGGAAGTAAAGAAATCATACCTAGTTTGAATCTAAAATTATTGGCATTGAGTGGAAAGATAAAACATGATGGACTAGAATTTCGAGGTGGTTGCAAATATTCACGCATGGTTCGCAACGGTTGATTTTCCAGTTCATCATGTACACTTTCATTGTCAGTCATTGTATCAATTGTGTGTGATTGTGATTCAAACAAGTCAATATATAAAGTACCAGAATTAATTTTAACTAAACGACCAGAATTTAAATCACGATACCAATTAAGCATAAATACATAAATAACTAAAAATAAATAAACAAAAAAATAATGTACAAGCTGGCGGTGTCACCCACCATTAAATATTAACAGGGATGGGGTAATAAACCAACCACTCAAAAATAAAAATAAAAATAAAGTGCAGAAAGTAAATTTAAATATGAAAACTGGAGAGTGATAGAGCCCCACAGAGCCGGCGAAAGAGAAGAGAAGAAGAAATATTATTTTATTAAGTTAGATTGCGAAAAAATAAATAACAAAAAAGTAAAAGGGAGAGTTTCCTCCACTAAGTTAGTGCGTAAAATAACAGGAGAGTTACCCCACCGATAAAAAAATGACAAAAATAAATAAATAAAATTAAAAAACAAAAATAAATGACATAAATATAAAAGTTAGAAAGTTAGTATGTTAGCAAGTTAGTAAGTTAGAGTTAGATAGTTAGAAAGTTAGAGAGTTAGTAAAGAAACCGAAGGATCGGCAAGCCGATCTTTTGCTCCGGTGAGGGAGAAGAGAGAATAGATTTTATTAAAGAAAACAAACCTCAATAAATCAAAACTTCAAATCAAGTCCCCGGCAACGGCGCCAAAAACTTGACTGCAGGATTTAAGGATGCAAACCCAAGTGCAGGTTGTCTCAAGTAGTAAATTTCTCGAGAGTCCGAGGTTGATCCACAGGGAATTGATGAAGAAAAATTAATTGAGGTAAGAAGAGGATTTGTCACAACACCAAAAGTAATAAAACAAGTTCACAAATGAATTTAAGGGCTTGCTTGGGTTAGGAGATCCACTCTTGGTAATAAATTAAAGGTAAGATTATTTCTCTTTTTAACTCAATTGAAATCCACACACAATGGAGGTTCCAATCAGAAAATATAACATTCAAAGTTTAATTATATATGTAATCATATTATAATTCTATCTACCAACATTTGTAAATGAGTTCAAGCATTCACTGTGTCAATCCTATTGTCTATAATAAATCAAGATCTCCATTAACAAAGAAGGTTTCTAAATTGATTAGAAACAAAATACAACACATATAATGTTCATTTAATAATATATCATTTAAGCACAAGAAATAAAATAATCTAACCTTATTTCATTACCAAGAACTTCACTCTTTCACCCAAACAAGATGAAGATTTAGTTACTCATGGATAAGAAGAAAGAAAGAGAGAAGAAGAGAAAGATGAACATGACTTCAATTTAGAACAAGAGAAAATTACAACAAAGGAAAACAATAAACAAGCATTACCTTAACTTGTACAAACTAAGCCTAACACCAAGTGCCCCAAATGGTCAGCCAATAGTGCCTTTTATAGAGGATTAGGGATACAAGATGACAAATGGGCTGATTAGGGTAGGTGGGATGAGTGGATGAATGAGTGGAGAATGCCAAATGGTGAGGATAAGAGTGAAAAATCATTGAGATTTCTTGTCTCCGAAATCATTCATTGCTTAAGTCATTGATTTCGTCATTTTCGAGCCAAGTGGTCTCATGAAATTCTAGGAAATTGTCTAAGCTTTCCAATGGCTCTGGAATCACCCAAAAATTCGTCCTACAGCCCAAGATATGACCCAATTACTACAAACTGTTCAGGCCCAGTTTCAGCACCTCTGTTTTGACTTTCAGACCCAATATCACCATCAAGGAGCCCGAATCAAGTTTTGTGTTCAACATAAAAGTTTTAGATCTGGGTCTTAACTTTCAAATGTCCAAATTTCAGCCCAAGATAATTCTTGCAGCCCGAGTTATGCTCTGATTACTGTACACTATTCAGGTTTCAGACACAAAACTCGTGTTCTGTCTTCCAAGCCCAATTAGCTCTACTAGATGTCTGATTGAGACTTTAAGCTCTTCATCAAAGTTGTAGAGCTCTCTCTTATCTTTCCTACAAAGTAAAATTCATAATTATCAGACATTTAAAACTCAAGATATGGCCGAAATACAGAAATAACGTAAGACTAAAATAGTACTGAAAAAATTAATTAAGTCCAATTTGAGTCCAAACTTACAAAACATAACTAGACTTATCAATTAAGTACATAGAGAGTGTAAATGACTAAAAATGAGAGTTTATTAATGTATAAAATATGTGATCATCAATATTCAAACTATCATTATTAATTTTGAACTCTTACTATCACTTCAACTCCAATAACTACTAAAGTTATAAGTTTGCAAGATTCACTCGAGGTCCCTACCGATAGTTACGAAATCGAAAGTAGCATTTTAGGCACAAAACTGAAACTAACATTAATTCCATAATTCTCCATTTCGATTCGTATTATCACTTCTCGATAGTAAATTGAAACCATTATTTAGACAACTCTCAAATCGAACAATGTCAGCTTAGATGACTTCATTATCTTTTATTTTAATCAGAATCATTTAGTCACAAAATAATCTTTCGACATACCATTGAAATACCTTAAATCGAAAATGTGTTATTTTTATACTAATAATTTTATATTTAAAATAGTTTATAATTAAAATATTTTTAATTTTTTTTAAATATAATTATTTACTTAAAAATAAACATTACCAAACATGCTTTTAGTGGGTGCAGTAGATATGGGCTGCTATTTTAAGTAACTGTATCATTAAACAAATTCGGTTACTCATCTCTTACTAATTTTCAGCAAATATTACATTATGCTCTTGGTGCTGAGTTTTCTGTTCCTTTTCTTTTTCTTTTGGTCTTAGGAGGTTTTTCTTTTCTTTTGGGTCAAACTGATCCAAACTGCAACAAATTTCATCTTTCGAGTCCAAATCTCAATTAAAATTGTCAAACAAATACTCAGGTGTTTGTACCCACTGTTATTATTGAAACATGCCATTTGACCTCTACTGTCAACTTTCAATAAATACATCACCATTCATAAAGAAATATGCCGGGATTCATTATTAGGAATACTTTTGACATAAGGACAAAAAAATCATATTATCGTCCAACTCCTTGAACCATGAGCTCTAATATCTATTTTTGCGAAATATCACTTCTTCTTCTTTACATATTTATATAAATACTTATAATTAGGATAAGGCATCACATAATTAAAATTAATAACACTCAATATTAAACGTGGTAATTAACATACTTACATTTATAGATAAAAAGAATCAAATATACTATCAAAACAAAATTATATTGTCATTCTCAATATTCTCTATCCCACAACTATAACACCACTATATCCATATATATGTCCACCAAGCTCTTTCATTCTCATCTAATACATCTTTCCATAAGTCTAACAATCTCCCATTACAATATATTTCACAAAAATTTGGTTGAAAAGCAATGAATCTTGCATGCTCATTATGACTTTTCTACATTTTTTATTAAAAATAAATGTCTCACATATTTTAATATTAATTACAAAATTTGAATCTATCAATTAAATAGAAAATTATTAATAATTATTAAAATAAGATTTTGAGTCAAACATAACAATTTTGATAAAGATAAACAAGAAATTAATGTGAAGTGTCCTGGTCATATGACAAAATTTGATTGTCATGCAAGAAATAAAATTAGAAGCCATTTAGCTAAAAATTTGTCATAGTAAGAGTCATCTGCACATATCTCAGACATTAACACTACACAACCCGCTAGCTAAAATTGATTTAGATGGTCTAGTTCAAATGAAGTTGAGAGATATATATTGTATTTAAATATTTATATGCAATACAAGCTGATGAAGATTATTTAATAACAAATATAGTTTTGGGTGTACACAAAGATGATTGTTGACTGTGCATACTTTATTGATGTAATTGGTTTTGCTAGTATTTACTGGAAACGTGATTTCTTTTCTTCTTTCATTTTTTAAAATATGAAAATTCAAGTTAAGGTATTACATAATATATGTGGGACGTGACCTTCGTCAATGGTGGAATAATTTTTTGTGAAATAATAAGTTGCGACTGGTGTAGTGATGCTAGTCGGTGCAGCTAAGATATTATTTGGATAATTTTTTTCTCTCCCATTTTAGCCGTTTGTCCTTTTAGTGTTGACTGAGTCGGAAAGTTCTTGCTGAGACACTTTTTTTTTTTTTAATTTCTATCCCTGAAATGTTAATTAAACATAAAAAGTTACTATTCCATTCAATAATGTCTACTTCGATTCTTTCTTTGGAAAATAATAAATTCACAATGCCTTTATCATTGAATCTCTAGTTTTAAAAATATATATAAATTTGTAATTATTCCATATCAATTTTTTTTTTTAATTTTACGGTGGATAGAAATTTGGAGTATAGTATAAAAATCATTTAACTTAATAATATAAAGAATTTGTTTTATATTTCCAGTATGATGTTTTGTAGATAAACGTATTATTGTTGAGAAAATACTTTGCAACATTTATGGCTATTTGTTGTAGTATAAATTTTATAGGGAAGGGCAGACTCAAAATCCTAGCGATTAAATTCATACCAAATGGTATTAAGAAAATTTCTGTTAGACAACAAAAAATAAAATGAACAGTGAGAAGAATGTTGTTTAAAATCCAATAAAGCGTAATGGGGCTTAATCAATCCCAATAAAAATCCTGAAGCACTCACAAAATAAGAACCTTGAAGCAATATAGGGGGCAAGAATTAATCATAAGAGAGACATGACTAAAAGATTGATTTGTAGTACTAAGTGGGCAACCCTCAATGGCACACCCAAATTTTCATTTTCCTTGAGAGCAAAGCGACGACAAATGTTATTGAATAGAAAGATGAACGAAAGAGTTCTAGGATTAAGTGGGTGCAGTAGTCATGGGCTGTTATTCTAAGTAAAATAAGTGTATTGTTGACCACATTTATCTCTAGCTCGAGTCAATTTTTATCAAATATATTACATTATGCTCCTGTTGCTTCCATTTTTTTTTCTTCTTACAAGATTTTCTATAGAAGTTGTATGCTTTATTAGGGACTCTAATGGTGCATTTGGATGTTTTAAAAAAGTAATTTTACGATAGTAAAAGATGTATTTTTTTTTCTCTCTTTTTTAATTTTCAGCTTTTTTTTTATAATCAACTCATTTTAACTTCTCATAAAAAGTAAAAAAAAAATTTGATTATATTTGAATTCTACTTGTTTTAATAATCTTATTCAATCAGTTAAAAGTATTTAAAAAACATTTTTTTTACTCTTATTGTCAAAAAAACACAAACAAACGCACCGTTAGTCTCTAATTAACTACATTAAATATGGTTTACAAACACTTTTGTCTGTTAAATTATCTTGAATAAATATACAAACAGATCGGTGAAGTTAGATCTTTGACTTCTAGTTGCATCTTAAGCCCATCCTAATTTATCCTAGATTTCCTTTTTCCAAATATTAAAACTTTGTTAAGAATCATTCGTCACTATAGTAACTACTAAGTGTAAAGAACTGGAAATTCAATTTTGGAGTGAAGTATAATTTGAGAACCAAAACTTTTTATGATAAATTAATTAAGGAATTGATCTTTTGTTGTTATCAATTAAAGATTTCAATTCTATTAAAATATTTTTAATTAATAAAAAATATTAAAAAGACAAAAATCCAATTTGATAAATGAAAATAATTTATAATATGAACAAAATATATGACATATATATCTTAAAATTCATTTTCCAATTGATACATATTATTAAAATATTTTTATTAAAGTTGAGCTCCTTAATCTGTGACCAAAATAAAATTTAAGTCCTAATTAATAAGTTTTAAAATTAATGTCATTAATTAGTTATGATAACAAATTAAGTTGGGTTGCTTCTCCGATACTTTTCTCTTCAATTTTGTAAGCAGTTCCAATCCTTTTTATTTGTTTATCTATTTATTGGTTTGGGTCGTAAACTATGAAGCATGGACATACTGTTTTGTAAGTATATCCATGTGTTGAATATGTGTCTATGTCAGACATATAGGAATTTGCGTACGACACACTTATTTTATGTGTCTAAATGTGTCTGATTAAAAATATATTTTTTTTGAGCTTGGACACGACCCATTATTATTTTTAAAAAAATTATTTTTCATGACTAACGTCCAATAAGTAAGCCTGTAACTCACCCAAGCCCAATCATATGACTGACGTCCTAAGTCACTATTTTCACATATTAGTCTTTTAAGTTTTATTTTTTCACATGTCACTATTAGGCTTTTAAGCACTACAAGAAAATCAGTTAGTACTGCTAGTACTAAGTCGTTCACTTAGTTGTTCATCGAAACTTGCCTCACACTACTATTCTCTCTTTTTAGCATTTGTATTTAAACTTAGTTAGTTATTATTAAAATCAGTTAGATACCAGCACGTTAGTTATGCAGTTAGAACTACTGTTAGCTTTTAGAGTTAGTTATGCAACAGATAGTTAGTTAAGTTAGTTTTCTTTTGACTTTTCATAGTTAGTTAGTTGTAGTTGTTACAGATCACTCTGTTTTGTAATCAATTTTTCAATACAATCAAGTTTTTTTCTTCAGTTCACTTTTAATATATATAAAAAAAACTAACTATATGTTGCATAACTAACTCTAACAGCTAACAGTAATTCTAACTGCATAACTAACATGTTGGTATCTAACTGATTTTAACAATAACTAAGTTTAAATACAAATGCTAAAACCTCTAGTTGCACATGTACTTGTACATAGTTAATTCTATGAGAAAAAATTAACTCAAGAGATTTTTTAAAAAATATCAATAAAAATTATATTCTATATTTTTTGGGAAGAACTTAATAGATAGTAAATATTGGCACATATGACATATTAAGATATTATAAATTATTAAACTTATAAAAATGATATTATTGAATTATAAATTTTTTTTCTTAAATTTTATAATTCTATATGTACATAAACTAAGTTTTTTAATTTACTTATATATATATATATATATATATATATATATATATATATACCATGTCATACATTTTTTAAAATTTAGTATGTTTTTATATCGATGTTCGTGTCGTGTCCCATGTGCATATACATATCTGTGCTTCATAGCTCGTAAAGTTCCCATTCTTTACGCTTGACCAATATGAGCTCTAAATTTTCATTCACAAATCATGGAAATTCTTCGTAATGGACTAATGGTTTGTCATTCAGCATCATTTAATGAAGAATTTCTGTTTGTATTTTTTTTGGACGATTGTTTGTATTTTAATTTAATGACCACGCAAAATTATTAAATACTAATTGCATAAGAGCTTAGTAAGAGATATTGCATAAAAATCAGAGTAAATTACTTTCTTCGTCGTCCACTTTTATATGTCCATATAGAAATTTTGATTTGTTTAATATTATTTGTGCATTTAGAAATAAAATAGTATTTATTAGTCATTTTTTAACTTTACTTTCATCTTTTATTATCTCTATTAAATTCAATAAATACATATTAATTAATTTTTACAATTTCTTAAAATCAATTATTCTAGTCAATGGAGTGAGAGAAGAGAGAGACTATGAGATTAATGAAAATAGAGTATGAGAGAGAAAATATTAATTAAGTTAAAAAAAGATAATTTAATTATATTAAATCATATTTTTTTATCATTCAGTATATTTAATAATTTTCTTTATCTGTGCACAGATAAAAGTGAATAGAGGGAGTATAAAAATATCTTGAGAGGTTTACAAAATTCATGTAAATGTTTTTAAATTTCTTTATCATGAGGTCATCGAGACCTCAATCTTTGATCCAAAATTCTCATCAAGTAGCCGCTGAAGAGGTATTGAGAATACTGTGCTATTTTCCCATTTATATCATTATTCCTCTTTTACTCCTCAAATATTTTTCCTGGCTCCACCATTACTTCATAGCTCACTGTGCCCCCACTAATATTAGTTTAAGGGAGCTAATGTGGGTTGCTGAACTATTTGAAGGGATTCAAGTAAGATTTTGTATCTTTCATGTACACGAGTTTGAATCCTTCCTTTGAATGAGATAGTTCCATTTGATGGTTATCCCTCCCAGAAGCGAAACTAGAGCAAAAATGTTGGGGGTGCAGATGGTGTAAATTTTAATATTATTTTAATCAATTTCCTATAAATCTAATCAAATGATTTGAGGAAGTTTTCGATTTAGGAAGTGCGGCTGCCCCCCTTAGCTACTATATAGTTCCGCCGCTGAATTCCGTCCCTTGATATTGACACTTTTCAGGGAACTGTGAAAGACTAAAGCACCCATTGTACTTAACAGGTTTCCCCTTGATGGAGACCTAATGGTAATCACGTCAATGCCATTTTTTCATAATTAAGAAGCCCTCTCCATCACATATAATAATTTGCCTGACAAAGTGTATACAACCAGACCTTACAACTAGTGATGCTATGCACCATGAAAAATAAAAATAAAAATAAAAAGAGAGCAAGAATCCACTT
Source organism: Ormosia emarginata (assembly GCA_029884605.1). Classification (NCBI taxonomy): domain Eukaryota; kingdom Viridiplantae; phylum Streptophyta; class Magnoliopsida; order Fabales; family Fabaceae; genus Ormosia; species Ormosia emarginata. The sequence goes on along the minus strand of JAQQTP010000017.1, from coordinate 994,883 downwards.
GGAGGATTGCTTTGAGTCAGCATGAACAACATGCATATGCTTTGAGCTTTGGGTTTGCACCAACATTGTCCATAATGGAAATTGACAAAGCTCCCATAAATTATTGTCCCACAAAGAGTTCTTGAATTAAGGTAATTAAGCTGAGGAAAATTAGGAAATTAGCTTGCAAGAGAGCTGGCACCAAGCGCAACAATTTAACACAAATTAACTCAAGATCTTCTACTTGATTTCATTCTCTTTGCTCAAGGCAAATCCTAAGAAACAAGGTTCTTCTTCCAAGTTGTAGGAAGGAACAGAGACAGGTGACGGTAAATGATGAGATCAAGCATTGAGTCAACTAAGAAATGTTGATGCACCTTGACAAAACCAAGAAGGGGTGAATTAGTTCTATAAGGTTCAATAATAGAAAATTTAAATATTAAAAAATAATTGCAATATAAACACAAGTAAAAAATGAAAGTAAAGAGGAAAGAATAGAGAGAAATGCACAAACGATTTTTATACTGGTTCGACCACAATCCGCGACCTACATCCAGTCTCCAAGCAAAAGCTTGAGATTTTCTTCACTTGTCGAATTTTCTCTTAAAAGGACTCCGACGAACCTTCCTCTACCTTAACCTTAAAGCAGAATTACAATGGTTTCTTTCACCAAGGACACTATCAAGCCTCCCCCAACTTCTACCCGAAGAAGAGTAACCAATTTCACTAGAATAAAAGTTCACTCTCACTTTTATGCTCTTATAAGATGAGCTACAATGAAATCCCAACAACAAAACTCCCTCTATAGCGTGGATATACAAGTGTAGAATCAACTAAGGAGAAAGAAAAATAGAGATAGCAAGATTATAACACTTCCTCACTTTTGTTTTGAGCAATTGTTATGTATTCATCTTCTCCAAGGCTTCCTATTTATAATAGAAAGTTTCCTCATGTTTTTCTAGCTGTTGGAGATGGAGAAAATTAGGGGAAAATAACCTCAAATTCGTGAGAATTAATTCCATGTAAAAAATGCATAGTTGCTCATTCTGTTATGATAATTGTTCATTTGCCCAGTAATCGCTCTAATAGTCACTCCTTTCCTCTAGTTTGTGTATGGCAGCATATTATTCAAATTTCTGACCGTTGGAGCATTCATTTGTACTTGAAAGAGCTTGATCTAATCATAAAGTGGTATAAATGACTTGTCTCTAACAATAATAGAAATCAAATAATGAGTAAGGAAATGTTTTATAGAAAAAATCAAATTTGAAAACTTTCTTTCTATACTCAAATCAATGAACCCAACAAATTTCTTAAGAGATATCTTTCATCATCAAAACTTGAAACTAACATTCTCTCCCTTTTTTATGATGACTCAATTTAAAAAAATTGAACAATGCATACTTTATTAGAATTGGCAGCGAGCAATATTTAAATTAAATAATTTGAAAAATTAAAGAATAAGAGTTAGGAAAGCTCCCCCTTAATCCATGAAGAGTTGCTGACTTGCTGCCCTTAAGCTTATGCCTTAATCCATGAAAATTTGCTCCCCCTAAGCTTATGCCTTGCTTTGACAAAACTTTGCAAACACTGCTCTTTCTCCCCCTTCAGCATAAAAAAGGTGAAGTGCAGTGTGAAAAAAATCCAACATTTATAATACAAGCACAATAGAAATATAGAAAGAAAGACATGTTACTAAATCCATGACAAGTCACAAAAGTCTAGTAACATTCACAAAAAGACAGAGTGCTATGATCAGGATAACTAGCCACAAAGTAACTAAAACCATATCCATTTTCAGTTTATCAAAAAGAGAGCCAAAAAGAACATAAAATCAAGAAAGCTTTTGGAGAATAGAATTTAAAAGACCCAGGGTATGTTCTTGATTCTCCAAGAGGCTTGTAATGTCCATTTGAGCTAGGTAGAGTTGCATCTCCACTTCTTCAAGCTTCTTTTTATTTGAATTTAATTCAGCCTTGAGCTTAACAAATTCAGAAGCATTATCAGCCACGTTAGAGGACTCACCAAAATGATTAGAATTTTGCATGGGGGCTGAAACTAGCTCAGGATAACAAGTGACATTCTCTTGGTCTAGAGCAGCAGTGGCATCATTCGGGAAGCTAGTCTCAATGTCAACAACAAGAGCAAGTAGATTTGAATTGATTGGTGGTTCATCAGAATCAGAGTGATCAGGGGATGGTAGATTTAGTTGTCTTCTTTGTTCCTCAGAGCCCAATCGAACCCATTGTCCATTTGGTAGCTTTTTGAACATCATGTACGACATCCATTGGGCATCATAATTGCTTCTAGGAGTAGAGGATTCTATGGGTTCATCTTCCGGTATTTGAACATCAAAGGCATGAAGAAACTTAGTGATCACCATTCCATAAGGCAAATGACTTGAGGGACGCTTGATGACTTTCATCATGCCATTGAAGATGATGAAACCCAAGTTGATTTTTGTGGCTTTTATCACACACCACAATAAGAATTAAGTGAAATAATGTGATAGCATTCAGTGTTCCATACTTGGGCAGCACTACATTCGTGAAATAATGATAAAGCAATCTATACTCAACAGTTATGAAGTCTCTTGCATCAGGAATCAGAGTAGGATGCTTTTCAGTGGTGAGACTAAGTGCATCATTGAAGGAGAAATTACTATGCTTGAAAGAATTAATAGAGAAGAAAACCTTTTCTGAGTCAGATGCATCATATCCCAAGATGTCATTAATGCGTCGATCAGTAAGAGAAATTTCAGTTCCAAGTAAGTAAGATTTCAATTCAGTTCCTTGTGCATTCATAGATAAATTAGCATAGAATAACCGGACAAGTTTAGGGAATACCTCCTCATTTAATATTAAGAAGGATGTCCATCGTTAATTTTTTATTATTAAACCAAAAAAAAAAAAAATCAACCAGCAGAGCAGAAAACTAGTAATAGAGAACCCTTTACAGAATTGCCAGGAACAGAATACAGGCCAGAAATGCAAGAAATCAGAAAACGCAAGCTAGAAATGGCAGAGCACAAGCCAGCAGTGGCGCAGCCGAGGTGAACCACAAACCAGCAGCAGTGGTGCGTCGCGACCGGTTGGGGACAGTCAGAGCACGAGCGGACGACGCGTAGAGGACGAGAGGACGGCTCGGCGCATTGTGAACTAGCGGACGGCGCGGTGCGTCGAGGACGAGCAGATGGCATGGGGCGGCGTGAACTAGCAGAATCAGACGTCGAGCGCGACCGCCGTGTCGCCGTAAAAAATGGAAGAACGGCCGGCGGTGAGGACGTGGACGAGAAGATCTTGAACGCAGCTTCAAGCCATAGATACCAGGGGTTCCAGCAAGCACAAGGTACGTGGAGAGAGAATGATCCTTTTGGTTTTGGGATTTTTGGGTTTGAAAAGAAGAGACCTGAATGACGAGAGAGAGACGACGTAGAACAGGTTCTGAAATTTTGTGATTTTCCCTTTTTTTTTTATAAAAAATAAAATAAAAAAGGACTAAAAAGCCCTTAAAATGAAACATAGCAGAGAAGTTTGCCATACAGAAGACAGAGAAAAGGAGCAAGTATATCCAGCAACTATAGGATAGTTTCACTTTCTCCCAGTAGTTGCTCCTCTTGACTGTAAAATCAAAAGTTGAAAATTTTGAACAAAAGGCTTTAAATAAGATTTGGATAAGGTTTCAATCACTCTAAATAGCATTGATATCATCTAATATCAGCATCTCATGCACTCTAACACACAAATATTCAACAAAAAAAATACACATAAAAATGATATAAAATATTTAAAGCATATGCTATGCTAATATTTTGAGTCACATGATTCACCTAGACTTTTTATTTTAAAACTGAGTGATAACATTGTAATAATTCAACTTGACTCAAAATTCACAAAAGAAATTATTCAAGACAAGTTAAACTAATTTCATTTCTTATAAAATAAAATCTCTCCTCATTCAAGGATTTTGTAAATATATCAGCAAATTAAAAATGGTGTCTAATCTCAATATATTTTGTTCTAGAATGTTGAATAGGATACTTTGTCAAGTTGATGACACTTGTATTATCACATTTAATGGGTATTGTGTCAAGTTTTATGTGATAGTCTAGTAATTGATATTTCATCCAAAGCACTTGAGTGAAGCAATTAGTGATAGTCATGTATTCGGCCTCTGTAGTGGATAAAGTCACTGAGGATTGCTTCTTTGTGTGCCAAGATACTAGACATGGACCTAAAAATTGACAATCCCCACTTGTGCTTTTTCTATTGTCGCAACCGAAATCGCGATGGGACGATCGAAAAAGATTAAGGATTTGAATCAATGGAGTCGCCACAAATGTTTATTTAATTTGAGAAACATTAGAAAAATCTTTAAAATAGGCAAAACTGGTCTTTTTAGAAAATGAATTTGGGTTCGGGAGTCGATTACAGATAAGGAAGGTGTTAGCACCCTACACTGCTTGTTCCAAGAATGGTACCTTGAGTTAGTTGTGCAAATTTTAATAATCTCAAATGCATTTATTTTACCCTTTGTTGAAAAGACTTTGTAACTATTTTTTTTATTTTTTATTTTTATATTTATTTTTTTATTTTTTTATTTTTTAAAAAAGGAAAGGAAAGAACCAATTTATGAAAAAAATTAATTTGGCTTGACAGAATATGGATTCTGCTCCTACGTATACTCGGGTACAATGAGGAACTCAAAGTCATGTAGTTCTTTAGAAAATAATTTGAGTTTGTTGTTTTTTTTTATTTTGAAAAGATTTTTTATTTTGAAAACTCTTTCAAATTTTTTAATGTTTAGAAAAAAAAATTCGAATCATCAAGTTGTCATAACTTAAATAATTCTAAAAGTTATAGGATTAATAAGTTGTCACAACTCAGCTAATTCTAATTTCTTATTGAATTAATTTTAAAACAAAAAAGTTTACAAAATAATAATAATAATAATAATAATAATAAATAAATAAACCAAACTAATAAATGAATTAGCTAAAATGTGTATATAATGAAAGATAATAACACAAGAAAAAATAAGCAAACTTACCTCCAAGGTGTATAAAAATGATATGTTCAAAGAAGTTGATGCACAGGGCCTCACACGTTCTCTTCAAATCAAACCTTGAAAAGCAACTCACTTGCAAGAGAAATTTTTTTTACTAAAGTCCTCTAGCTCTTATACTTAGTATTAAGTCAAATAGTATAAATTTTTGGATGCCAAAATCATTGAGAACCACCCCTTTATATAGGAGGATGAGAGGGAGAAGGAATATGACCTCTCTAATATGGGACTTTGTGATATAAGAAGACACCTTAGCTTTTCAAATTTCTTCTTTTTCTTTTGGATTTTCATTCATCTTTTCTCTCTTTTTTGTTCTTTCTTTTATTTTATTATGAATTAAAATGTTTGAATGATCCAAGCAACAAAATTTTATGGACAAAATTGGGTATCAACAGCTGTCCTATTTTACTTTACATTTAGACTCAATGGAAAGTAAAAGAATTGATTCAATTTTGTACATAAAAATTTTCCTGCGCAGATCGATGCAAGACACAATGGTCATCAAAACAAGATAGAAGCACAGGGTATGAGGGCCCTGAAAAGAAAAAAAGCTTGTGGAATTGGGTATCCGTCGAAGCTTGACGGGAAATGTAAAAAGCTTGCGGAGTCGGGTATTCGCCGAAGCTTGATAAAAACTTAAAGTAGGAAAGTTAAAAAGCTTGCGGAGTCGGGTATCCCCCGAAACTTGACACAAAACTTAAAGCGATGGGTGTGAGGACCCGAAAAATAAAAGCGATGGGCGCGGGGACCTGGAAACTAAAAGACGATGGGCGCGGAGACCCGAAAACTGAAAGACGATGGGTACGGGGACCCGAAAACTAAAGGCGATGGGCGCGGGGACTCAGAAACTAAAAGATGATGGGCGCAGGGACCTAAAAATTAAAAGACGATGGGCGCGGGGACCCGAAAATTGAAAGACGATGGGCGCGGGAACTCGGAAATTGAAGGCAGATGGGCATAAGGCCCTGAGAGCTACAAAAAGGTTTTTTTTTATGTGATGCCTGAGTTGATGGTTAATGCAATGGATGCATGATGATGCAATGGATGCATGATGCAATGAATGTCCTACTGTAAAGATTCTCATGAATAAAGTGAGTAAACAAAATTGACACATCAGACCTTTAGCTAGATCACTTTTGCTTCCACAACCCTTAAGGACTTCTTCCCACAGCAGGATCAAGGTCGAACAGTAACAAAATTCACTGACTTGCTTTGTTATTCTTCATTTTCTCATCAGTGCTCTTAAAGGGCCTTGAGCCAGAAAACTTTATGCAGTGGACCTTAAACCTAAGAGCTTTGTTCAACGAGCCATGGACCAAAGAAGTGAATGTTCTTGAGAAAAATATATTTTTCTTTTACCAATGTTTTGAACCAAACGCTTCTTGGAAAACTTTGACCAAACAGACCCATATTCAAGGGGATCATTGTCAATCTCATCTTCTTCAAATTTCTCTTCATTAGATGTGGCTTGCATAGAAGCTTCTGACTTTCTTCCTCCAAAGATTCTTATTCCACCGGGCATACTTCAATCTGAATTCCATTGAGGATGTCATTTCCTTCATCGATTGAAATTTTGGAGCTCTTTTAGCTTGAGTTGTTCAACAGGAGATTACCATCAGATGGTTAAGTTGTACTATTGCACTCATGTTCATCGAACTTGAAGCATCATGTATCAGATATGCACAGATTCAAAAGTAGAATATTGATTGGGGTGAAATCCGCAAGTGTACGGTTTCGTCGTCAAGTAATAAAATATCGAATCCACAAGGACTATGTTTATGAATACCAATTAATTAATTAATTCAATTAAATTAAACAAAAGAGAATATAATTGTTGAACAAGAACGTAGAAACCAAACAATTAAATAAATAAAAGTTAAGACGCAAAATTGAGAATAAAAATAGCAAATTGTTGAGAAAAGATTTCAGATTTAAGAAAGCTTCCAGGATTAAGGTTAACCACAATGATACAAGACTCCTAATTGACAATCCTCTTATTAACACTTGAAATTCAATTGAAGGTGAATTACCCTAAATTAGTTAATGTTCCCTTCAAGATACAAGAATCGTGCCCAATTAAACCAATTCCTACTCGTGGTAATTGAATCTAAATTGAACCCATTACGCTTTTTGGTAATTCATTAATCCTCGAAAGGCTAAACCTACTCTCGTGATTTAAACCTTAAGTTCAATTCTTATAGTTCCAACACCTAGGTTCACCTTTCAATACGTCCCTAGATATCTATGAGATGCAAATAAGTGGCCAAAGAAATTCACATGAATAATCGCAATAAGGATTGAATCAACAACATTCAAGATTAATAAAAGGGGTAAACAATATCAATTAATCATCATCAATGTATCAAAGGGCATTGCCCAATCCTAGAAACAAAAGGAACTACTCAGACATGGAGAAGAAGAAACCAGAAATCAAGTTCTAAGAACATCCAAACCCGTAATCCTAGAGAGAAGAGAGGAAGATGAAGATCAAGATCCTCCAATGTGCCTCCTTCCAAACCAAATTTGACCCCTAATGTTGTTTTCAGAACATCTATATATACCCCATGGGTTAAAACTGGTTCAAGTCCATCAAAAAAGAGAAAAACGGACTTTAAAATCTGACACGCACACCAAACCACGACTGTGGTGGGGACCACGGCCAGGCCGTGGTCAGTTTTGGACTCATAGTTCTCAACCAGACTCTCAACCACGGCCGTGGTGGCCACCACGGCCAGGCCGTGGTTGTCTCTTTTTCCCTTTTGCTTTTTTCACGTAGCCGCTCGATCCATGGCCGTGGTTCAGGCCACGAGCAGGCCGTGGAACTCTCTAGAATGAGCTTTTTGTCCCAAATTGCTACCCTTTAAGCTCCAACTTCAATTGTGCAAGCTTTCCATCCATTTCAAGGCCAATTAAGCACCAATCCTGCACAACAACACCAAAAACACCGCAGTTATCCGAACTAAAGGGAAAAACAAACAAAAAGGAAAACTAAAATGCCTAGAATGTATAAAAATGCATGCAAACACATGAACAAAATATGATGTTATTTCACACATCAAAATACCCCCAAGCTTAAGATTTTGCTTGTCCCCAAGCAATAACTAAGACTAACTAAGAAATGGGATTATGAGACAATAATGAATGAGGAACCCGAGAAAACATCTAACTAAGCAATAGGCAAAGACAAACCAAGAATTAGAGAGGTAATCAAAATCAAGTCCAATTAGAGGCTAAAGTTCTCGAAAACAATTCATGCTCCTCACTAAATTAGGATCACTCAACTAACACACTCAAAGTGTTTAAGGATGAAGACAATGCGCTCAATATTCCTCAAAGAAAATGCACTTCCATAAGCTTGATAAGAAACCAAATTTCCACTAATAATCAGCATGAATACAAGAATCAAAAGGTCTTTCAAGGGATATAATGGGGCCATGGGAATGATGTTAGGAAGGATAAAGAAAGGAGGGTATGCACAAAGGGCTAACAACATTTTCAACAAGCACAAGAAACCTAATAGAACATACATGGAGCAAAGACAGTTTTCAATCAAGGCATAATTCCACATTTTCTCCCTTTCTTTTCAAGCTTTCATCTCAAGCTTTTCTTTTATTTTGTTTTCCCTTTTTCCTCATTTTTTTTAGAGGGGAGAGACCTCATTTTCAAAACACATGATTCCCAATACAACATTCAATATTCTAAATGATCACCGACAATGTATCATCATAGGCATTAAGAAAACAATTATACAATAAGCTCAAAATGGGCAACTAGAGGATGAAAGTGTAACAAATTCAGAAGGCCAGAAAAATACCTAAGATGCCTTAATCACATTCAAGCATGCAAACCAAAATTTCGCCTCAAAATGGTTTCAAATCAAGTTCTAGAGCACAAAATCAATGAAGAATGACCACTCAATACAAAGAATGGGATGAAAAATCATATAGTGAATAAATCCCATACAAGCTCAAAACTCACTTTTAGAGGTTCAAAAATCAATGAGAAGCACAAATTCAGAGAACATATGCTAATTATCAACTATCAAGAAATCACCTCTACTATCAATTAAAAACAATGCTTGTTGCCTACCACAAGAATCAATAAATTGGGTTCCAAATCAATTATCATCTCAAAATCCCCAAAAGAGAGGGGGACAAGGTTCAACCAAAAAGCAAAAATATAAGATGGTGTGAAAATGCAACAAGAAAATGCAATGCAAAATGAGATATGGGAATGCATGATAATGAAGATAAAAATAAAAATGAAAAATAAATACCCCCAAGCTTAGACCTTACATTGTCCCCAATGTAAAAATCTAAAACTATGGAAGGAATAAATGAAAAGAACTCATCATGGTGGAAAAAGGAGACGTGTAGCCATGAACTCGAACATCCTGGTCCTAAAACTCTATTTTTTTTTTATGGCCGATGACTATATACATCCCCCTACAAAGGCTCTGAACTTAGGGAGGCACCAAAGTCGACTCAATAATAGCTAACTAAGAAACAAAAATTAAAAAGTGTTAATCAATAAAAATAAGAAAATAAAGGAAAAGAGATAGAATGTTGGGTTGCCTCCCAAGAAGCGCTAAGTTATAGTCGTTAGCTTGACTGTGAGTTTGTTCTATGCTCAGGTGATGTCAATAGAGTGGTACTCAGTCCCCACTCCATCTTCATAGTGTTGCACTCTCTGGCCATTTATTAAAAATGTCTTCTGGCCTTTTATCTTCACCTCAAGCACACCATAGGATAAGACTCGAACAATCTCATATGGTCCAGTTCATTTCGACCAAAACTTACCTGGACAGAAATGTAGAAGCGAGTTATCAACAAGAACTTTATCCCCTGGTTTAAATTCACGCTTCTTGACACATTTGTCATCCCGCTTCTTTGGTCCTTTCTTGCAGGGCTTGACCTTCTCAAACTTGGAAGCAACCTTGGGCAATGTCTCCTCTAATACAGCATGAGTCACAGATTCCTGCATATCTGAAAGTACAACTCGTCCACATCATCGGTAGCATCTATGCGATTACATGAATTAGAGGAATTAAGATTTTTTTCAGAATTGAAAACATTAAAAACTACTTCCTCATTATTCAATCGCAAAGTCAAATTCCCTTCGTGGACATCAATAATTGCCCTTCCAGTGGCGAGGAATGGTCGCCCAAGTATGAGCGACATTTTAGTATCTTCTTCCATGTCAAGCACAACAAAATCAACAGGTATAAAAAACTTACCCACTCTAATAGGAACATCTTCCAAGATGCCAACGGGGTACTTGACAGACCGATCCGCCAACTGGAGTGAAATAGTTGTGGGTTTCAGTTCACCCACCTCCAACTTCTTGCACACAGAAAAGGACATAAGACTGACACTAGCCCCTAAGTCACACAGAGCTTTATCAAAATTTGTGTTACCAATCAAGCAAGGAATAGAGAAGCTACCTGGATCTTTTAGCTTATGAGGCAATTTATTTTGAATTAAAGTACTACACTCCTCAGTTAAAGCTACGGTCTCATATTCATCAAGCTTTCTCTTATTAGACAAAATGTCCTTAAGAAACTTAGCATAGGTAGGCATTTGTTTCAACGCCTCAGTGAAGGGTACATTAATGTATAATTTCTTAAGGACCTCTAGGAACTTCCCAAATTGCATATCTAGCTTGGCTTTAGCCAATCTTTGAGGGAATGACACTGGGGGTTGGTATAGTTCAGGGGATACATACTTAGACACCTTTTCATTAATTTCCTCTTCCTCTAAAGGTTGTGTCTTAGTGTCTTTTTCCTCATTCCCTTCATCTTTGTCACTAACCTCCTTATCCTTGGGATCCTCTAGGTTCTTACCACTTCTCAAACTAACAGACATGCAGTGTTCATTACCTGGATTCATTTCAGGCTGATCAAGAAATTTACCTTGTTGCCTATGTGAAGTGCCTGCAAGTTGGGCAATCTGAGTTTCTAACAATTTATTATGAATGGCCAAATTTTCAACTTTAGATGACAACTCTCTAATGACCTCGATCCTGAACTTGCCCATGTTGCCTAAACTCCTCATTTTGCTTAGCTTGACTCTCAACAAAATTCTCAAGAAGAGACTCAAGTTTAGAGTTTTGTACCTGTTGGAGTCCAGAAGAGGGTTTACCACTACCTTGCCCTGCATGGTGTTGACTATTCCGATAGGAGAAGTTGGGATGTGACTTCCAACCGGGGTTGTAAGTTTGAGAATATGGATCATTCCTCCCCTTTTGGTTGAAGTCATGGAAATTGTGGCATGATTCCACTTGCTCCACCGGTGCACCTTGTGAGAGCCAATTCCAACTTGGCATTCAACACCTATGTGTCCCTGTGCTCCACAAATCTCACAAAAAATTAGAGGCACCTATGACATTTACATGAGCCTTTTCAAGCATGTCAAAACGTTTATTCAAAGAATCAAATTTTGACATAATTAAATCAACTCCGTCTACCTCAAACTTACCTCCCGAGAGTTTTCTCGGTTATTACCTCTTTCATTTGCCCATTGATGATGATTTGTGGCAACACTCTCAATGATCTCATAGGCTTCATCAATCTTCTATTCATCAAAGCTCCACCAGCTGCGGAGTCTAGAGACATCTTCGAAGAATATTCTAGCCCATTATAGAAGGTGTGGACAATCAACCATTTTTCTAACCCATGGTGTGGGCAGGCTTCCAACAAAGCCTTATATCTATCCCAAGCTTCCGACAATGATTCACCATCTTTCTGAACAAAGCTTGTGATTTGGGTCCTCAGATGAGCAGTCTTGGATGGTGGAAAGAATTTGTTTAAGAAAGTTTGCTCCAATTGGTCCCAAGAAGTGATGGTCTCAGCAGGAATTGACCTCAACCAGGCCCTAGCTCTATCTCTTAATGATAATGGAAATAGGCGAAGGCGAATAGCATCAACAGAGGCACCTTCAATCTTGAGGGTCTCACAGAATTCCAAGAACATATCCACATGATCGTTTGGGTCCTCTGATGGCAATCCTCCAAACTGGTTCTGTCTTATCATGGTGAGTAAAGCAGGTGGTATGGTGAACTGTCTAGCTTCAATATCTGGCCGAGCAATTCCAGAACGCAAACCCCGAGCATTAGGGGCTGCATACTCTTTAAGAGGTCTATTATCAGCAGGTGTAGCCATGACAAGCGTTGGCTCAAGTCTATCTCTTGCTCTTTGGCTTTGTTGTCTTCTCCTTCTGCGAAGGGTTCTTTCAATCTCAGGATCGCTTCTTCAAGAGTCCCAAAACATCTAGTTCTTCGCATAAACAAGAGAATTACCTGTAGACACTCAAAGAGAAAACAAGAAAGTAGTAAAAAGGTTTAAAATAATTAAATTAAAAATTTAACTCGATATTCAAGAAGAACACAACATCAAGAACCGCGCGGGTGAAAAACTTAATTGGGGTGAAATTCGCAAATGTATGCGGTTTATTCCTCAAAGTAATAAAATATCGAATCCACAAGGACTATGTTTATGAATATCAATTAATTAATTAATTCAATTAAATTAAACAAAAGAGAATATAATTGTTGAACAAGAACGTAGAAACCAAACAATTAAATAAATAAAAGTTAAGACGCAAAATTGAGAATAAAAATAGCAAATTGTTGAGAAAAGATTTCAGATTTAAGAAAGCTTCCAGGATTGAGGTTAACCATAATGATACAAGACTCCTAATTGACAATCCTCTTATTAACACTTGAAATTCAATTGAAGGTGAATTACCCTAAATTAGTTAATGTTCCCTTTCAAGATACAAGAACCGTGCCCAATTAAACCAATTCCTACTCTCGTGGTAATTGAATCTAAATTGAACCCGTTACGCTTTTTGGTAATTCATTAATCCTCGAAAGGCTAAACCTACTCTCGTGATTTAAACCTTAAGTTCAATTCTTATAGTTTCAACACCTAGGTTCATCTTTCAGTACGTCCCTAGATATCTATGAGATGCAAATAAGTGGCCAGCAAATTCACATGAATAATCGCAATAAGGATTGAATCAACAACATTCAAGATTAATAAAAGGGGTAAAAAATATCAATTAATCATCATCAATGTATCAAAGGGCATTGCCCAATCCTAGAAACAAAAAGAACTACTCAGACATGGAGAAGAAGAAACCAGAAATCAAGTTCCAAGAACATCCAAACCCGTAATCCTAGAGAGAAGAGAGGAAGATGAAGATCAAGAGCCTCCAATGTGCCTCCTTCCAAACCAAATTCGACCCCTAATGTTGTTTTCAGAACATCTATATATACCTCATGGGTTAAAACTGGTTCAAGCCCATCAAAAAAGAGAAAAACAGACTTTAAAATCTGACCCGCACACCGAACCACGGCCGTGGTCAGTTCTGGACTCAGAGTTCTCAACCAGACTCTCAACCACGACTGTGGTGGCCACCACGGCCAGGCCGTGGTTGTCTCTGGACTTCCCCTTTTACTTTTTCACGTAGCCGCTCGATCCATGGCCGTGGTTCAGGCCACGGGTAGGCCGTGGAACTCTCTAGAATGAGCTTTTTGTCCCAAATTGCTACCCTTTAAGCTCCAACTTCAATTGTGCAAGCTTTCCATCCATTTCAAGGCCAATTAAGCACCAATCCTGCACAACAACACCAAAAACACCGCAGTTATCCAAATTAAAGGGAAAAACAAACAAAAAGGGAAACTAAAATGCCTAGAATGTATAAAAATGCATGCAAACACATGAAAAAAATATGATGTTATTTCACACACATCAAATATGAAGGAAATTTACTAACTGAGTAATTTCTTGACTGACTTTGAGAGTATAACTACACAAAAGGCATTTACAAAGGATAAAGACACAAGAAATGGAATAGTACGAATGCCAGAGGGGTTTCTGCCCTAGTTTGGATGTGGTTGATCCTTACTCGACAACTGAACCTCATGACCATTTTTTCATCAGGTATCTATAAAAATCTGCCCCAGTGTAAGGTATCGAAAAAAGAAATTGACCCAGAATAAACCATTTGAGAATGAAGCTGCCCCAGTATAGGCCACTTGACAACAAAATTGTCCCAGTGTGGGGAACTTGAGTTTTTTTTTTTGCCCCAGTGTGAAGCCAAATCAAAGTAAAAAAATTGTCCCAGTTTAGAGGTGAATTGAAAAGGATATAGACTTGCCCCAATGCAGAGCTAGATTGAATCAAACGATTTGCCCCAATGTAGGTCAAATAGAGCTAGAGAAATTGCCCCAGTGTTGGGTCAGCTTGAATAAGGTGAAAACTTGCACCAGTATAAGTCTCTTTTTCTTTTTTCATCTTTTTTTTACTGCCCTTGCGAGTTTTCAGTCTACCAAGATTTTTTAAGGAGCAATGAACTAGATACTTATATGAGTACAAACCTTTTTTCTCAAAATTAAAACTTATGAAAATAAAGACAATCATTCCTTGATCAGAATGGACTTTTTAAGGATTGTAATGTGGCCAAGGATAGTGGTTATGAAATGAAAGATATAAGGATCAAACAAGTGTTTAAAGGTTAAATGAGACTAAGGATCTTTGTTTAAACTTTAAGCTTTGTCACTTGCCTTTGCGCTTTCAAACACATTTTTCTCTTATTGTTCTCCATTTTACTTTTTGTTCCTTTCATTTTTTCTTCATTTTCTATTTTTCATTATGCTTTAAAATAGTCACCATGGCAATCAACATTTATTTTATGAAATCTCCTAGTGTAGGGGTGATCCTTGTCCAGGATTTATTGAAGAAAACTTTCAAGCTCAAAATAGGACAACGAGAGATAATAAAAAGAAAAAAATGAATTCTTATGAAGGATAAAGAAAGATGACCAATCTTCATTTCAAATCTTAAATGCTTATTTTAAAAAATTTTAATTTAGAGACAAAAGGATATACACACCAAGTAATTACTTATTTGCTCCATTTATTTTTCCTCTTTTTTTTTCCTTTAGTTTTTTTTTTGTTTTTGTTTTTTGTTTTTTGGGCAAATGAGTGTCTTCATTCCCTTGGTAATTTTGAGTTAGTGTCTTTTGGAGGTTCTTCTTGAATTTCATCATAGGGACTTTGCTCTAGTGACTATTCTCTTTCTTCGACCTCTTTTTGATTTTCTTCATTTTCCTTGATGAAAGGCCCATCATCATCTTCATCAATTTTCCTTTCAACTTGCTTACTTAAAGAAGAGTTGTTAGATTAATCAAAAACAACATTCATAGACTCTTCAACTATCATGCTTCTTTTGTTGTAAACTCTATATGCCTTACTTGAAGTAGAATAGTCAAGAAATATACATTTGTCGGATTTGGATTCGAACTTACCTAGATGATCCTTTGTGTTGAGAATGTAACATTTGCAACTAAACACATGAAAATGACTAATGTTGGGTTTTCTACCATTCTAAAGCTCATAAGGAGTCTTCTTTAAGAGAGGTCTTATTAAACATCTATTCAAAATGTAGCAAGAAGTGTTCATGGCTTCGACCCAAAAATAACTAGGAAGATTATTTTCACAAATCATGGTTCTTGTCATTTCTTGTAGATTTCTATTTTTTTCTTTCAACAACACCATTTTGTTGTGGCGTTCTTGAACAAGAGAAGTTATGCTTAATTCCACTTTCACTACCAAAAATTTTAAAATATTTGTTTTCGAATTCTTTTCCATGATCACTTCTTATACTAGAGATAACAATTCCTTTTTCATTTTGAATCATTTTACAAAAACTTTTAAAGACATCAAAAGCTTCGTCTTTATAGGCTAAAAAGAGCACCCAAGTGTACCTAGAAAAATCATCAACAATAACAAAAGCATATTTTTTGCCATTTAGACTTGCGGTATTGGTAGGACCAAATAAATCCATATGAAGAAGTTGCAAAGGCCTTAAAGTTATAACTTCATTTATGGATTTAAAAGATGATCTAGTTTGTTTACCTTGTTAGCAAGCTTCACAAATATGATCTTTTTCAAAACTTAATTTTGGTAAGCCAACAACTAAATCTCTTTTTGAAAGCTTAGAGATGAAGTGCATGCTTACATGTCCTAGTCTTCTATGCCATAACCAACCTTGATCATCTTTTGAAACAAAGCAATTTATATTTTTGGATTTAATGTCCTCTAAGCACACAATATAAAGATTATCATGTCTATGACCAACACATAAAACTTTGTCATTATTAATGCCATGAATGATGCAATGAGATGAGGTAAAAACTACTTTATGTCCTTTGTCACACAATTGGCTAATACTAAGAAGATTATGCTTGAGACCTTCAACCAAGAGAACATCATCAATGCAAGAGGTAGAGTTAATAGGAAATTTACCAATACCAACTGTTTTTCCTTTGCCACTGTCTCCAAAAGTGACAACTCCTCCTTTGTTCTGTTTGAGAGAAGTAAACTTGCTACGATCCCTAGTCATGTGCCTAGAACACCTACTATCAAGGAATCATAGGTCTTTAGAATTTGTCTTCAAGCACACCTACAAAACAAATTTACCTTACTTTAGGTACGCAAATTTTCTTGGGTCCTTGAGGGTTAGAGCTTGAAGGAACTTCCTTAGTGGTCTTGGGGATCCACATTTTGTTAGAGCCATTTTTCTTGATAGCACATGTAAGAGAGATGTGTCCCGTTTTTCCACAATAATTGCAAGTCACATAAGGAGATGTAGAGTCACTTGTTTTCACAAAAACATTCTTATAATATTTTTCACTTTTGCATTGATTAAATCCTGCTCCAACTTTATCAAAAGAACATTTTTGTTTTCCTAAGAGAATATCCAAATTTTCTTTTCCTTTTACAAAGTTGGCAAGGCCTTTAGTAAGTTCATCAACCTTTTTATACAATAAAATATTTTCGTTAATTAATTTTTGTTCATTTTTATTTGAAATGTCCTCTAATTTCGAAAGGTCCATTTCTTTTCTCAGTTTTTCAATTTCTACTAAAGCATTATCATATTTTGATTTTAAGGCAAAATATTTTGAAGACAATTTTTGAGAATCTTCAAGAACTTGTTCAAGCATTTCATTAAGTTCATCATATGTATAAGTAGAGTCTTAATCATTTAACTCATTGTGACTTCTTGCCATGAAACACATGTTGGCAACTTCTCCTACATCTTCAAGTTCACTTTTCGATGAGGAGTCATCACTATCACTCCAAGTAGAGTTTGTCATCATTGCTTTCTTCTTGGTAGATTTATTTAGGAATTTCTTCTTAATGTTGGGGCGCTCAGGTTTGTAGTGGCCAACTTTCTTGCATCCATAGCATATTATTTGATCTTTGTTGAACTCTTCATTTGATGAATTTCTTTTAAATTGTTGCTTTCTTTTTGCTTCAAACTTCTTCTTGTGAAGTCTATATAGCCTTTTTGTGATTAAGGTAATTTCTTCATCTTCGTTCATTTGACCTCCATCTTCATATTCTTCCTTTTGATAGGTGCTTGAAGTAGCTTTAAGTGCAACTCCTTTCTTTTTCTTGTTTTCATCATATACTTTATTTAGAAAAGTTGATTCATAGGTTATGAGATTACTTCTTAATTCATCATAGGAAATGGTGTTGAGGTCTCGTTCTTCTTGAATCGTGACCACCTTTGATTGTCATTCTTTGGTGAGACTTCTTAGAATCTTCCTTACTAATTCTCTATCTATGTAGACTTTCCCAAGAGCATCAAGCGTGTTAACTATGTTGGAGAATCTCTCGAACATGTCATCAATCTTTTCTTCCTCTTTCATGTTAAATAACTCGTATTCATGAATAAGCATGTCAATCTTTGCTTCTTTTACTTGGCTTGTTCCTTCGTGTGTCACTTCTAATTTATCCCACATTTGCTTGACTGTTTTGCACCTTGAGATTTTTCTAAAATCATCCAGATTTATGGTACAATAAAAGATGTTTTTGGCTTTTGCATTTGGTTCCATTTTCTTCATGTCTTCATCGCTGAACTCCTCTTCAGTCTTCTCTATCACTTTGCCATCTACCACTTTCCTTGGAATGGATGGTCCATTTTTTATCACGAGCCAAAGTTTGTAGTCGACAGACTGAATGAATATCTTCATGCACTCCTTCCAATAAGTGTAGTTTGACCCATCAAAGTATGGCGGCCTTGAGATGGATTGTCCTTTAATGATGTTTGAGTTCATCAAGTTTCCAGCCATTGAACCTACAAGGATCGACTTCTTAAGCGGTTAGGCCTTCTAGAAAATTAAGCTCTTGATACCAATTGACAGAACTAAGAGGGGGGTGAATTTGTTCTATATGGTTCAATAATAGAAAATTTAAATATTAAAAAACAATTGCAATGTAAATACAAGTAAAAAATGAAAGTAAAGAGGAAAGGTAGAGAGAAATGCACAAACGATTTTTATATTGGTTCAGCCACAACTCGGGACCTACATCCAGTCCCCAAGCAAAAATTCAAGATTTTCTTCACTTGTCGAATTTTCTCTTACAAGGACCCCAACAAACCTTCCTCTACCTTAACCTTAAAGCAGAGTTACAATGGTTTCTTTCACCAAGGACACCACCAAACCTCCCTCAATTTCTACCCGAAGAAGAGTAACCAATTTCACTAGAATAAAAGTTCACTCTCACTTTTATGCTCTTATAAGATGAGCTACAATGAATCCCAACAACAAAACTCTCTCTATAGAGTGGATACACAAGTGTAGAATCAATTAAGGAGAAAGAAAAATAGAGATAACATGATTATAGCACTTCCTCACTTTTGGTTCGAGCAATTGTTATGTATTCATATTCTCCAAGGCTTCCTATTTATAATAGAAAGTTTCCTCATGTTTTTTTAGCTGTTGGAGATGGAAAAAATTAGGAAAAAGCAGTCTCAAATTCATGGGAATTAATTCCATGTAAAAATGCGTAGTTGCTCCTTCTGTTCTGATAGTTACTCCTTTGCCTAGTAATTACTCTAATAGTCGTTCCTTTTCTCTAGTCTGTGTATGACAACATATTATTCAAATTTTTGACCATTGGAACATTCATTTGTACTTAAAAGAATTTAATCCAATCATAAAGTGATATAAATGACTTGTCTCTAACAATAATGGAAATCAAATAATGAGCAAGGAAATATTTTATATAGAAAAATCAAATTTAAAAATTTCCTTCTATACTCAAATCAATCAACCCAACAAATATCCTAAGAAATATCTTTCATCATCAAAACTTGAAACTAACACACCTGTTTAATTTGTTTGAGTTGTTATTACTTGTTAGGTTTATCAATAACCCTGTACTTTTCAAAATTTGCTTCTTTCTCTTGTGGTCTATGCTTGGATCTGTTCTCTTTGCTCAAGACAAATCCTAAGAAACATGATCAGTCTCCAAGTTCTAGGAAGAAACAGATATAAGTGACTATAGGATGAGATTAAAAGCACAGAGTCAACTAGGAAATGTTGATTCACCTGATTTCTTTTTTTTTTTTTTTTGACTGGGTTGATGCACCTGTTTAGATTGTTTTGAATGTTATTAGATTTTTATTTTTATTTTGTTTTGTATCCCTTACTTTTCAAAATTTATTTCTTTCTCTTGTTGTATCTTTTGCTTTGTTATCAATGACCATGCGTAGGTTAATTTATAACCTCTCACATCTATCCCAATGACCGCTACTAATCCAAGATGCATGACAACCAGTGAATCAGTTATCAGTTCACTCCAATTAAATTAGGAAAAAGTGGACTCTTAATTTCCAATAAAATATGTCATATAAAAAGTGGACTCTTAATTTCTCAAAGATGGTATATCCTATTCCTTTCTTTTCTTTTCATTTTGCTTTCCATGCTTTTACTTTTAGGGTTCCTTCAGATTTCGACCTATTTTCCTTTATGCTTTCTTTTCTTTGATTCATAATCAATGAATTTGCTTGCACCAACAGTCATTCATTCTTATTGTATCTTAGGTTTTAGTCACTTCAATTGATAACATATCTCTTCTAAGGAATTTCACTGTATAACATATGGATTTAGCAGATATTGATTTTAGGACTAGTTGGGTATGTCTCAGCCTCAGAGTCAGACACGCATTCTCAATCTGCCTGCCTTCAAACTTCAAATCCATTCTCATAGCATAGGATATCTATTTGTTTCCAATCCATCTCTATAGATCTCTGTATGTGATTACCCAAACAGAACCCCACCCTCTATCTCACCCCTTCCATCCATGCCAGATATGAAACTTGTATGAATCTCACCACCACAGGCACTTGTAAGTAAAATGTATTCATGATAACTTTCTTACAAAAACTTTTCTATGAAGTAGTATTGCTGTAAAAAAAATGTACTAAATTATAACATAATACTACGCTTTTTCTAATTTAAATTTCATTATAAAAAAATTATAAAATCATGACTTTTAAGTTAGAATTCAAAATTTATAAGTAAGAAAAATAAAAAAAACTATATATTTGTTTGTAATAGCAGAGGCATGTAGCTTTTCCTAAACTCAATCACCTAGAAAAACAATGGTGATAAATTATAAAACAAGCTCAAGCTACGCATCATTGTTGGACAGAAAGTCCTTATTTTGCAGAAACTGAAACAAATAAAGATAAAATGAAAATGCATAATCCCACCCAAAAATTAGTGAAAAGTGACAATTAGATGCTCTGTTTGCTTACATACAAGATAGGAGATATTCTTGTGTACATATAAAATGTATTACATCACATTTATATATAAAGAAAAAAAATTAAAAAGAAAATATAATTTTTTATAATAAATGAGTTTAATTGAACTCATTTACCTTCTCTCTTTATTTTTTTTTTATATATAAATATAAAATAATATATCTTGTATATACATAAGAATATCTGATAAGACAGAGGCACTTGCATGTCTATCGTATCTTTTTCACAACTCAACACCATACAGCAAAAGTAAGAACCTCGAAACTAGGACAAAATTTGACAAAACTATATTGCAGCTACTCTCTCACTCCGATAACAAACAAAGTCATTATTTTAGCACCAACATAACTAATAGGCTTTTTACTCTGAGTGATAGCTTAACATTCCATGTATGCTTTTTACCCTTACTCTGAGTGAAATGAAGAACGCATCCTCCTTAGGGTTCTGTACCTTTTTCCTCCACGGTATTCATATACAAAATCAAGCTGAGGGATGACCCTCCAAAGAAAGTCATCCACATGCTTGCAATACCATAGCCTCCATCTCTTCCACAAAATTAGAGGAAGGATGACACATCCAAAGCCAAAAGTGAATCCCAACTCAACACTCAAGAAATTCCAGTCAATTGAAGTGTGTGTTTTGGATGCTGGTGGTGGTGATGACAACCCGCCCATTCCATCATCGCTGCAATTCTTGGTTAGCGGAGGTCCACATAGCCCTTCATTGCCTTCAAAGGAATTTGAATCAAATGTCTGAATTTGAGTACCTGTTGGGATTTTTCCCACGAAATGATTAAAGGAGAGATTCAAAACTGAGAGGAAAGATAAACTTGCAATCTCTGTGGGAATTTCTCCACTCAAAGAGTTATTTGACAGGTCTAAGGACTCAATCTGTGTCAAATTTCCTAAAGATGATGGGATATGGCTCGAGAAAGCATTATGTGACAAGTTAAGAACAGTCAGTGCTCTCAAACTCATAAGCTCTTCTGGTATTGGACCTTCAAAATGGTTGAATGAGAAATCCAAGGAAGTGAAGATAGCAAAAATCTTGACAAACTTCATTTGCAAACCTTTGTAGACAACAGTAGCTGAATCCAAGTAGGTTCCCCCGAATTGCATTTGGTAGGCATTAACAAGGTAAGAGAACAAGTTTTCAATTGTTGAACGAGGTTGGGCTGCTTGCATTTTGGCTAATTTCATAACAAGAACTTTGTTCATAACTGCTGGCACATCCTTGTAACGCACAGAATGATGGAAGTCATACATATCAAAAAATAAATTGCCAGACTTTTCTCGTGCTTCATCTTCTTCACCCATCATTGCTGTCCAACTTTGCAAAAGTGCTCCTGGTAGTCTACCCATTAAATTATTGGAGGCTAGATCAACAATATGAAGCATCTTCCAATTACCAGTGTTATGTTGGGATTCAATGTGACCATGGAGTTTGTTTGACCTCAAAATCAACACTCGCAGGGTGGAGATATTCCTTAAGAAGCTTGGAAATCTATCACTCAACAGATTGTTTCCGAGGTTTAAGACCTCTAGGTTCTGGCAATTGGTCAAAGATTTTGGAATGGTACCACCCAAGAGATTTCCATTGAGATCAAGGAATCTTAAATTACATGAACTTGAAATTGTATCAGAAATAGAACCTGATAGTTTGTTTCCTGCTAGAACTAACACCCTGAGAGTACTACTCCTTGACGTCAAACACTCAGGAATGGAGCCATTGAAGCTATTATGGGAAAGATCAAGCATTCGAAGAGTAGAACAATTACAAAAGGATTGAGGGATTTTTCCATGAAAGCTATTGTTTGAAAGGGAAAGGAAATATATGAAACGTAGGTACTTTTTAATATCGGGTGGGATAAAGCTGAATCTATTGCATGAGTAGTCCAAATGGACAGCATATTTTGTGAAAACGCGAATTGACCCACCAAGTTGGTTGGAATGAAGGTCAAGCATAAATAAATTAGAACTAATATTTTCAAAGGGTCCTTCCAAACCTGTCAGAAAATTGTTGGAAAGATTCAGATGAGCCATAGAATTAAATCCCCATATCCAGTTGGGTATTGTTCCTTGAATCTGGTTGTTGGATAGGTCTAGAGCAACTAAATGGGATTGATTTCTTACGAAACCAGGGATTTCCCTCAACTTACAGGAAGCCAACAATAGGATTTTGATTGTGGGAAAGGATGAATGGCCATGATCATCATTGGAAGAAGTATCAACTGACAAGTTGTTATGTGAAAGGCCTAATGTGTGCAAATTTTGCAGCCTGCGAATCATATCCAGCCATATAGTGCCATTGAATTGATTTGAAGAAACTTGGAGGAAACCAAGTCTTCTAAGATGAAATAGAGAAATAGGAATAGGCCCTTGTAATTTATTGTTACTCAAATCAACCAACTGCAATGCTGAGGAAGATGCATTTGGAAATTCATCCAATAGACCATCAAATCCATTATGAGAAAGTGTAATCTCCTGCAAAGATGGAAGTGTAAATAGAGATGTAGGGACTCTCCCATTCAAGGAGTTATCACCTAAATTAAGGATGAGGAGATTTGCAAGCCCCTCCAAATATGCAGATGGAATTGGTCCAGTGAAATCATTGTGAAGGAGGGATAAATATATGAGGTTCTTGGACATATTGAAAGATGGAAGAGGGCCAGTAAAGTTATTGAATGATAAGTCCAGGTGAACAAGTTGGGTGAGTTCTGAAAATGAAATAGGGAGTGTTCCATTGAAATGGCAGTTAGATAGATCTAATGTAGACAATTGCTTCAGATTGGAAATATCACCTGGAAACTGGCCATAGAAATTTGTATTACTGAGATTCAAGGTGTGAAAAGATCCATCTTGTGGGAAGTTTGGCAAAGAACCAAGAAGATCTTGATTATCTGATATGTCAAGGACCTTTAGCGTCTGTATTTTGAAGATATTTTTTGGAAAAACACCACTCAACTCGCAGCTATTGAGCTGCAAGGTGGTCAAATTGGAGAAATTTGCAAAGGATTCTGGCACAAGGCTTGACATGTTATTTAAGCTCAGTCGAATTACTGAGAGCGACTGAAGCTTTGCAAGTGAAGAATCAATTGGTCCTGAGAGGTTACAGGATGACATGCTCAGAACTTGAAGTTTTTGCAATGAAGATAAGGCATGGCACCACTCTTGTCCAACAGCAGATACCATTACACCATCTAGATACAGTTCTGTGATTTCTGAAAGGTTCTGCACAAGCATTCCTATATTTGGCTTCTCAAGTTTCAGAGTTTTTTTTGAGGTAAATGATGTAGACAAATCAAGAGTAGCCAGCTTTGTCAGGTGAGAGATCTCACTTGGAATCTGCCCCTCAAAGCCAGCATTTGACAAGTTCAAATACCTCAAACTCTTTAACTTGTCAAACTTGGAAGGAATCATAGAACCGAAGTCATTATAAGCCAAATTCAAACTCTGCAGATATTGCAGGTTGAAGAGACTTGAATTGTCTAGGCCTCCGGAAATAAATTCCTCGCTCAAGTCAAGAGCAATAACATGTCCATTGTTGCATGCTACTCCATTCCATTGACAGCAATCATTGCCTTGATTCCAATGAACCAGTTTTTTGGATTTGGCAGGGTTGAACGTAAGGTTGTTCTTCAAATGGAGCAACAAGAATTGCTGGTGGACAAGACATTGGCTGGTTGCAACATAGATATTGATACTTAAGTTTATCAAGCAAAAGGGTATAAAGAAAGACAATAAGACTAGATGATATCTCATTTGGAAATGATTATAGGCACCCCTGGGGCTGGCTGGTTAAGAAGGATGAGGATGGTCTAGCCTAGCTTGAAGGTATTCCTTTTATAGATTCAATAACTCATTTTCATGGTTTAGCAATGATGTAATACTGACACCATTGTGAATTCATTGCTTACATTGCTACCTTTTCATCGATCATCGAATATCTTATCTGCGTTTTCGTGAAGGAGATAGCAGTGGACGAATGCCACTCACCCATTATTGACTAAGTAAAAGACGTAGACAAATCAAGAGTGGCCAACTTTTTGATTGAGAGGCCAGGTCACAATTGGAATCTAGTCCTCAAAGCTGGTATTTTTAACAAATTCAAATATCTCCAAATTAATGTTGAGGTGACATGAATTGCCAAGCACGGTCCTCACTCCTCATGCCATAACCCAAATGGTTGGCATAAAGATTAAGGAAGCATGTTCTTTGCCTTAGTGACTTAGATTCGAAATTTGAATCAATACTAATGAAAATATCTCCAAATTATTGTTGAGGTGAAATTGATACTTCATAGTGCATGTTATATCTTTTTCTTTCATCGAGGAAGAAGAATTATCACATTAATAAAAGTGCAGTACGTACTTACAAATTAAACAAGAAAAATAAAATTTAGTAAGAAAGAAAGAAACAAATACAATTGAAACTAAAATTTAAAAGAAATTTATGTTCTTCGCCTAAAGATTATTGAAAATTAAACATCTTTTTCAAAAAGACTAACATGAACTATGTTACAGTATGAAGATTGTTTCTCATCTCCTCTCGAAGTAAATATAACTATCTCTTTTACCTGCAAGACTATGAAGACAAAAAGAACCTTAAAGGAACTCTTAAAAATCACCCAAACAAAAGGAACAAAAATAACCCAAAAAGGGATAAATAAAAAGATAATAAAAACAATTCAAATCTAACATATCTTTATAAATTATTGAAGAGAATGATATAAAATATAGAGAGAAAGACAGAAAGAGCTGTAATCAAAAGAGATAGATGGCAACCCTACTGCTAAAAAAAAGTTGTAGAGAAATCAGAGACAAAAAGAAGAAGAAGAAGAAGAAGAGAGAAAATAATGCATGTTATGTATGATATTTTGTAAATCCCACCACTTTCAATATAATTTAATTTTTTTATATGATTTTTTATTTTATGATTAGAGTGTTTTTTATTAAGTGAAATAAAAGGGTGAAAGCCTAGACTAAAAAGAAAGCAAAGCACGTGAAAAAGAGAAAAAAACTCTTTTAAAGTGAGTTTATATATAAAATAAGAGAATGTTTATTTTTAATTTAATTTAAAATGTATCGTGATTTTAATTAATTAAATAATTTAAAAATAAAGGAAAATGTTTGAGAATCTGTATGAGTGAAGCATGGAGAGAACCCAAATAGTGAAAAGTGTCGTGTGGGTTACACAACTCTTTGATTTATTTTTTTATTTGAAATGAAAATATGCTTGTAATTAAGCCAGTCAGACTCCACCAAGATTTAAAAATCTGGGACATCTAAGACTACCCATAAATAAATCACTACTTACTTAACTTTAAAGGAGTAAACCCCTTCCATGTCGTCTAACAGAATTTGGAATATACCAACTCTAAAGTAGTCTTAAAAGTCAAAGTGACACAAAATTTGAAGAAGAAAAACGGGGGAAAAAATAATCAAAAGATTCTAAATACCCACATCACCTTCATATGAGACTTTGGCAAGTGTATCATGTTATACAAATAATATAATAATAAAAAATATCATTCTCACGAGAATTAATTACTGTTAGTACCAATTTCGTTATTAAATTCATTATCTAGACTACTGATTGATGTAAAACTTGATTAAATAACATGAAAAGAACAAATGTAGTAAATAAAGTGAGTAGAAGTATTTTTTAAAGATTTTTAACAAGATAAGTGTGAAGAAATCAATAGATTGAAAAGTTAGGGGTTGATTATCACTTAACCTTCCCTTAATTTTCATAAATTCTAATTAATTATGTTTATGTTCTTCAATTGATGGCGAGAATACTCTAAAATGGCCAAAACTCAATTCTTTGGTGAAAAAACCCTCTTCCAATTACCCAAAATTGTCAATCCCTTGGTCAATTTTCATGCAATTGGAAGGTTTAAGCATGAGATTCCTAAATTACTCACATAATCACCAATACCTATTCATAGGTATTAACAAATTATGGTGTTAATTTCAAGATCAAAGGTATAGAGAAATTTCGTAATTCTCAAAACACCCAACAAAACAATATGTGGTTGATCAAGTCATAAAAGCATTAAACACAAATTAATACTCAATTGAAAAGAAATAACCATTCATTAATCAAGAATTCATGTACATCAAGGTTGGGTCAAACTAAATCTCCTCATAGCTATGAAAGATTTAGTTACCCATAAAAAAAAAAAAAAAAAAAAAAGAAAAAAGGAAAGAGGATACCAAGATGCCCATGGAGATTAGATGAGAAATCTTTATTCCTTGGTCTTAGATCCAAGCTCCTTGCTCTTAAAAAATGGTGGAAAGAAGAGAGAGAAGAGAGAAAATGGAAGAAGAAGAAGAAATACAAAAGAGAGCTCTTAAAAATAGGATAAAAAGTACACAAAAACGTCACAAAATCTTATTTAGAGTGAGTTTTAAGTGAGTTACGTGCTTCAACACGTTTCTGGTTTCAGATGTCCAAGTCTAAACTTTAGCGTTTCACGTCTGAACTTGGAGCTTGCAGATTTTTGCAAAGTTGGAATTAAGAGTCAAGTCTAGACTTGAGGGTTCTACGTCTGGATTGGAAACTGTCAGTTTCTCAGTTTCTCATAGCCTGCGACCACCAAGTCTAGACTTGGAGCTTTACCAAAACAACATGTTTACCAAGTATGGACTTAGAGGCTTTTCTTAAAAAATCCTTCAAATTTTCAATGTCTCTTAATTCCTTTAATGTTTAATCACCTTGCACAAGTTTCTTAGCTCCTCAAAAGCTTCTTTCTGTCTTCTTGGTGTGCAAATCACCATGCCCTACTAAGTTTTGAATTAAATCTTAGCAATTGTATTCTTTATCTTTATGAAAAATCACTAAATGATGCAACATTAAATTTTAGCATGAATGATTAAAGATAAATGAAATCATGTACATTTTTTCATAAAAACTAAGGAAGATTAAAACTTTATGCTCACAAATATATTAGTTTTTAGGCCATAATAACTAAGGTCATAATTATATATTGCAATTAATATCATATATAGCATATGTTATATTGTGTAATGTTCATTAACACACTATGTGGTCTGAGAATTAAATTAATAAAATATATTAATTTTGTTTTTACATAATAAGAGAATAAAAGAGAAAGAATAAACCATATAAGTCAAGCCATATAACTAGCTGTTTCTTTAATAAAATGTGAGTAATTATTTTTTACACATGTTAAGAATTGAATAACATACCTATAGGCAATACGGATATTCAAGATTATCTCCTGAAAATAAAGGCAGTTTACTAATCCTTGCACATCATCTTATTGAGACTAGTCTATGAACTTTGTCTTGCATTAAATGACTCAGTCATCCAGTATTTATTTTCCCCAACTTGTTACACAATAGTGGAGGTTAACATTACCTGTCTATTTAAACTATTTTCACCAAGGCTAGCTAGGTTGATGGAGATGCGATGGAAGGGGAAGATTTGATTTACTGGGTGTGTTTTGTTTCTTTTATAGATACTACTTACATTATATTAAATGTTTATATTTGAGAATTTTATTTGAAAATATGCAGATGAAAAAAATAATTTCATTTAAAAAGGCATTTGAAAAAGTAAGTTATTCTATATTTTCAACTTGAATCACTGAATAATTCCCTAACCTTAACTGGGTGTTTGGAGCATTTAAAATAAAACGATTATTTTTTTATACAAAAGGAAAATATTTTACTTACCAATTATTTTTTTAGAAAATTAATTGGAATAATAATTTAAACAAATTTATTTGCTAATCATATTTCATACTATTTCTGATCATTTGTAAATTTGACCACTTTTAATATAATTTATAATTTTTTAAAATATTTTTTATTTATAATTAAAGTGTCATTTTAGTAGTGAAATAAAGAGCAAATGGCAAGACTATAAAGAAAGCAACGCACGGGAAATACCAACTCCTTGCATGACCTCTTAACACCAAATGAAGACAAAGATTGGGGATAGACCAAATAATACAGTCTCCGAAGTGGGACTAAATTTGCAAAAAAAGAAAAAAAAATGGAACACACACCTCACTTTCATAACTAATGTTCCAACAACTTTACAGTAGTAGATCCCAAAAATATATAATCTTTACTGCATACACTAGAAGCCGTGTATACATGGTTACATGCACAAAAGGATTGAAAAATTCGGCACATACAACCAGTTACATGTATGTAAGTCTATTGGCCATTTCTTCAAAGTCATGCCCTTAACTTGCACGGTAGGGAATTGTTTGATTTGTTTCCTAAAATTCTTGGAATACTTGGTATATGTGTTCTCAGACTCTCATAATCCATGACTTGTAAATTGACATTAATGTGCTAACATTGCCTTCTTCTGTTCTTTTTAGGTGATCAGCATAGCACTTTAGATCGTGTTTCTTACGCATGCGTCTAACCCTATATACGTCAAGAGCTGCTCAACGCCATTCAACGTGTTCTTTCCACTGGGAGTGACATAAATAATTGGAAAAATTATTGCACTGTAGACTAAATCAGGAAAAGCCGTACTTCAAGTGCACTAACTTTGATTTGTTGGGTTAAAAATATTAAAATGAAACTAAATATGTAAGACAATATATTTATTTTTGTATACAACTGGTTCCACTTTAAATTTGATTCCGGCGTCTCAAATTCTTCAGCTTGCAACTCGGATCAATGGAAGCAAAGAATCATAGTCATTACATGAGAAATTCAAATTCTGCGCAGATTGCTGGTAGAATAGATGTAAATTGTCAAGCATACAGGAAATAAATTCGTCAATCCGTGTGGAGTTTAAGTGGGCTACATATGGCAAACAAATTCACTTTTTTATGATTAAAAATAAATGAAATTATATGCATTTTTTCATAAAAATTAAGAAAGATTGTAGTTTTATACTTACAAATATATTAGTTTTAAAGTCACAATAACTTCATTTCATGAAATTATCACCTTTCATGAATCATGACTAGTGTGACAACAACTTCACAAAAAGTAGTAGGTCCCAAAAGTATAGAGATTGTTTGGCTACTTCTTAAAAGTCAGTCATCCCCTTAACTTGCACCGATGGACGATATATTTGAAACCACATATTTTGATAATTAATTTATAAATAAGATTTTTTGTTTGATATTTTTTTAAAAAAAAGAATTGAATTGATTTTAAAATCTTTTTTTATTTAAATTGTACGCATATAAAAATTCAATTACATTTGGTGGGATTTGAAGAGATATGATTTGATTTGAGTCTTAATTACTTTAATTGATGATTTCCCCTTATATATTAGTTCACACGTTTCATATAAGTACTGGTAATAAAATAAAATAAAACTCTTAAAACAAAATGAATTTAAGTCAGTTTTTAAGTATTCCAAATTAACATGAAAATTAATTTGTAGTTGAATTCAAATCTTATTTTTTATAATGAATTTCAATCAAAGTAATTAACTTTTAAATCAAATTAAATCAATCTAGAGTAAATCCTTGTTTTCATCCTCCAAAGATATAAGCATTATTACTTTGGTTGTTCAGAAATTTTTGTTATCAATTTAGTTTCTCAATACTGTAATGTGTTATCACTTTGATTCTCCAAAGAATATTTACATCAATTTAATCTATAAAAATGTAAAGTGTCATCAATTTAAACTTTCAATCATGCAAAATATCATCAAATTAGTCTTAAATTAGGGCTTCATTACATTCATTTTTCTCTAGCCAACAATGAAGGACCAAGTTAACGACACTTTGCAAATTGATAAACTAAATTGATGACAACCATTTTTACAATACTAAAATAATAACGCTTATATTTTTAGAAGACAAAAATAGGAGTTTACTCTTCAATTTACTTTTAAATGAATCCAAACTCAAAAGGACCAACTCTTTTATGAAGAATGGGGTGACATGGGTGAATTATCCATCAACTCTCAGTATACATGTCTTTACAATTGACATTAATTTCCTGATATTGTCTACTTCAATCATTTTATGTGACCATCGCATCGATCACTATGTAACTTTGTATCGTGTTTCCTACGCAGTTCAAGCCCATATATAGTCAAGAGCTGCTCAACATCATCGAAGAAATTCTTTCCCCGCGTTACTAATAGGAGAGATTCTTGCAGCTTAGACTAACTCAGCAAAAACTGTACTTCAAATTCAAGAAAAGTGCTTTTAACTTCTAATGACCAAAATTTAGTGAGTGTAAGACCTTAGACCGTCACTAATTATATACTATTAGTGACTAAATCTTATTTTATCACTAACACCATTCACATATTGACCAGATAGCGAATTGTCACAATAAGTTTATTAACAGGGAACAAAAATATGTGTACCTCAAACAATTTGTTTCTAATATATAAAATTAGTAACGAATTTCAGTTTCTATTACAAGATTGTCACTGATACACAATTTGATAGACGTAAAAAAAATATTAGTGACAAAAACTTAACTTTGTCATTAATATTATATCATGTTAGTGACAAATGTACAGGTCGTTACGAGAAGAAGCTGATCTGAAGTTTATCAGGCAAACGGGTATAAAGAAAGGCAATAAGACTAGATGAAATCTCATTGGAGATTATTATTAGAGGCACGTCTATGACTGACGGGATAAGAAGTGTCTGGATGGTATAGCTTTTGACATATTCCTTTTTAACTCTATAATAGCAGTCTCAGAAGTCAAAGTGAACAGAATTTGAGGAAAAAAAAAGGAGGGGGGGGGATCAAAGGATTCACACCTCACCTTCATAATGGATGTGTGTTAGTATTGAAAAAATATATTTTGATAAGTAGGTAGTAATTTAGTAGTTATTGGTAGTTATAGGAAGTTATGATCTTTGTTTATTATAAGTAGTTATTGGTGGTTATAAGTAGTTAAGATTTTTGTCTATAAATATTAGTTTGTATAATGTAATAAGGGTTAGAACTTGTAAAATCCCTACACATCTCACACACATAAGAGGATTCAACGGGTGCACTATAAGTTTTCAACTAATATTTTCAATTCAGTCAAGTTTGTTTTCCTTTACTTTCTTTCATTCTCTTCAATTCAGTCAAATTTATTCTCTTTTATTTAATTTCAAGATTTTTATTGTTTTCTTTACATGCTTTCTTTTACTTGCTTTCATTACTTTTTAATCAATTTTATCTTTTTGCAAGTTTAATTATCAGTTCTTTATATACTTTTATTTATTTATTTATAAATTTTGATTACATCGCTTTCATTTATTGCTTTCATTTTTATTTTACTTTGATTTCTTTATTCGCACTTATTTTAATACTCTTCATTCTTTATATTTGTGATTTGAGTTACCTAATTATTGAAGAACCCATAAAGGAAGTGATTCCCTTCTCCGAATTGAGATCTAGAACCAAACTTTGTCTATAGACAAAACGTTTACCAAATTGTCGAACAAATTGAAAAAAATTCTAGTAAACAAATTGGCATGCCCGGTGGGACTCAGTAAGGGTAATGTGTATCACAATTGTTTTTATGAGTTTATCCTTTGATAAGTTGCTCATATAACAAAGAATAAAACTGGAAACAATTTTCAAATCGGTACTAAAACCGATTACGAAGGTATATATGTATTCTCGCCTTTATCTTTAATTATTGCATTCAATTGGCAATTGTTGACTAACATTATACTCAATTGGTCAGAAACAAAAACAAAGGGTAAAGTGGTCGAAAGTTCCAAGTTTCATGAACTGTCGAGGATTGTTGAAGAATAACACTTTAATTTGAAAACAGAAGTACAAGTGTTCGAATTGTTTGAAAAGATTTTTCCAAGTTTTGGCACACCCAGTAGGTGTTTCTAAAAAAAAAGGAGACAAATTGAAATTATTCGACTGTTAACACCAAGATCAAATTGGTGAACTTATTTTCAACAAGCAGATAAAAGTGTTATTACCCTCCAATCACTTTAACTATCTTCATGAAATTATTAGTTTTAAAAAAAAAAATACATAAAAATCTTGTCAAATCAATAAAACTGATTTGCAACTTATGGTGAAAGGCATAAAGCTGCTCATTGGCACTGAGTGGAGAAGAATAAAGTGTGCCAAAACATTCAAAATTTTCATGGCTATAAAACCTTGTCTTGAGTGGTCGAAATTGCTAAGTCGAATAAATGAATGTTGGGAACCAACTTATGGTTGACATGCTATGGAATTGGTCGAACTTCTAAAAAATAATAATAATAATAAAATAAAATAAAAATTAAATTAATAAAATCATGACAAAAGTTGTCAAGACGAGAAAGTATTCGACATTCTGACATATGATTTTGAATGACCATTTAATTATTTAAGCTCTTATACCATGGAGCTAGTCGAACTCAAAGCTTCAGAAGGGTAAAACTCGTACAAGGTATGGTTATATTGGCAGGCTCCACTGTCAACATATTTTCAATTAAAAAAAATGAATGAATGAATGACAAAATTTACTCAAGTTGTTGAAACTGTGAGTAAAGTTGTCGAAAAGATATATGTGGGCTTGCACTCATGGCTGACATGTAGAGTAGAACAATATTTTTTGTTGTGTCGATATACTATACAATATGAAGTTTTTGACAAGCAAGCTTATGGTCGAGAGACCATACATTTTGAATTTTTCGATTTATCATGGCACTGCTTGAGCTTTGAAATGTAGAAATATATGCCCATGAAGTCCCTACTATTAGGAAGCCATCATTGTAAAGCACCAGTTGATGTGACAAAATTTGGATGAAAGTGCCCATAAGGGGATCACACATACTAAAAAATTGCAGGGTGGTCATATCTAATTCATAATGGTCAAATTTAATTTTTTGACACTAATCAAGATATTTGAGTTCATAGCATCATGGTTGAATTAGTTGCTTTTATTGACATTAGCAAGTCTAGAAATGGAGTTCGACCATAGATATATATAAAAAAAAAGAAAAAAGAAATTCCATGAATTGAGAATCCAATATTGATGTTGGATTAATTCTTGTCGAAATAAGGACACCATTTTAGTATTTATCTTTTTCCTATTCATTCAAAAGAAAAATACTGGGGGGCTGTGTTAATATTGAAAAAATATATTTCGACAAGTAGATAGTTATTTAGTAGTTATTGGTAGTTATAGGAAGTTATAATCTTTATCTATCATAAGTAGTTATTGGTGGTTACAAGTAGTTATGATTTTTGTCTATAAATATTAGTTTGTACAATGTAATAAGGGTTGAAACTTATAAAATCCCTACATATCCTAGCACATCAGAGAATTCAACGGGTGCACTACAAGTTTTCAACCAACATTTTCAATTCAGTCAAGTTTGCTTTCCTTTACTTTTTTCATTCTCTTCAATTCAGTCAAATTTATTCTCTTTTATTTAATTTCAAGATTTTTATTGCTTTCTTTACATATTTTCTTTTACTTGCTCTCATTACTTTTTAATCAATTTTATCTTTTTGCAAGTTTAATTATCAGTTTTTTACATACTTTCATTTATTTACTTGTTAATTTCGATTACATTTTCGATTACATTGCTTTTATTTATTGTTGTCATTTTTATTTTACTTTGATTTCTTTATTCGCCCTTGTTTGAATACTTTCAATTCTTTATATTTGTGATCTGAGTTACCTAATTATTGAAGAACTCATAAAAGAAGTGATTCTCTTCCCTAAAATGAGATCTGGAATCAAACTTTGTCTATAAACAAAACGTTTACCAAATTGTCGAACAAATTAACAAAATTTTCAGTAAACAATGTGCCATCAAGTTTACAGTAAGCCGTAGGTCCCAAAAACATAGACTTTTATTGCATAGTTGCATAGAAGCCGTGTGTATACATGATCACATGAACAAATGGATTGAAAAACTCAGTAAATGCAACGTGTAATTCTTGGCTACTTCTTTAAAGTCAGACATCACTTGAAGTTGAAACTTCAAGTCCTGACAGTTTGATTACAGAGACTGATGATCAACTTTTCTAAAAACTTATCTCTTAGATAATGAGTCATTTTTATACCTCACATTAAGTTCTTAGAATAATTGGTGTATTCTCAGAATATATGTCTTGACAATTGATATTAATTTCCTGACATTGTCATCTTCGGTCATTTTTCGTGATCAGCATAGACTTTTATTGCACAGTTGCATAGAAGCCGTGTGTATACATGATTACATGAACAAATGGATTGAAAAATTCAGTAAATGCAACGTGTAATTATTGGCTACTTCTTTAAAGTCAGACATCACTTGAAGTTGAAACTTCAAGTCCTGACAGTTTGATTACAGAGACTGATGATCAACTTGACAGTTTGATTACAGAGACTGATGATCAACTTTTCTAAAAACTTATCTCTTAGATAATGAATCATTTTTATACCTCACATTAAGTTCTTAGAATAATTGGTGTATTCTCAGAATATATGTCTTGACAATTGACATTAATTTCCTGACATTGTCATCTTCGGTCATTTTTCATGATCAGCACATCACTTAGCAACTTTGGAATCGTGTTTCCCACGCAGTCCAACCCCATATAAGTCAAGGAAAAACTGTGCTTAAAATGCACTTGATTTTATTGACAAAAAATATTTAAGTGAATATACAACTTACAAGTCAGTGCTAACTCACTTGGTGGATGTTTCGTTCATAACAATTTCAAATTTGGATTCAAATCCTAGAACGACATTGCACTCATAATAACTGCAAACTTGAATTCGAATCTTAAAATCCCATTAGTAGGTGATTTATTCAAGAAAAAAGTATGCAATTTACAAGGATGCCATTAGGCTATACAGTCACCCACTTGATAAATGAGCTAGTGTTGCCAGACTTCTAATAATAAAAATATATAAGAATATTTATTTAGTTTTCAAATTGATTCAATTTAAATACCTCAAATTCCTAGTACATTTGTGTGGAGTGTAAGTGTGCCACATGACAAACAAACTCACTTTTATTAATATACTATAATGAGATATATCATATAAGGATATAAACTTTTTATGATAAAAATCAATCAAAAAATTAAATTTTCATTCTTATCTCTAGGACTCAACAACACTGATGAATCTTTGATAAATTTTGTTTTGCAGATGAACAAATTAAAGTGGCTTTGTTTTCTAACCCACTAAATTGCAAAAATGACATGACAAGAACATAATTACAAGATGTGGTTAAAAAAAAGGCTCTTGATCATTCTAAAATATAGATTATGAATGTCAGACATACTTACAATAGTAGACATTTTAGGGAAACAAAACCAAAACACAAGAGAATGAAACATAAAACTAAAAAGGGTAAAATGGTGAGGCAGTAATCATTAGCAGACATATGCCTTACGAAGAAGGGGACTTGTCCACATTTTATAAAAAAAAAAATAACCACATAACCCCCTAACATTGACAAGAAGAATATTAAAGTATAAGCACGTCAGCATGTGAGATTCAAATCTTCTGTCTCTTTTTTCTGTCAGCTGATCAGAATCATAACCAGTACATTGTAATACAATTTAAAGATCCCCCCCCCCCCCCAAAAAAAAAAAAAAAAAGAAAAAAAGCAATTACATGTCAACCATAAGGTAACAAATTGAACTCACATGAAGGCTAGCTCAATGAAAACAAAGCTATTCTCAAACTCAGCCGCAAAGCCTAGTCTTACAGACAACTTGATACGTCGTCCTTTGGGAAGAGACACCCAAGGCTTTGTTCCTTTGCCAATAATGAATACATTACCCATGCAAGTTTCAAACTCATGACCAGTGGCATCCTGGACGTTGATGGTCTCAAAACTTCCCTTGTGCTTCTCCTTGTTCTTGATGACACCAACACGACCTCTGTTCCTTTTTCCAGTCACCATAACAACATTCCCCACTCAAATTTGATGAAATCAGTGATCTTGTTGAGTTCCAAGTCTAGTTTGATAGTGTCATTAGCCTTAATTAGGGGATCTGCATAGCAGATGGTGTGCCCTGTTGTGTGTCCAACTCAATTGTGGAGCCCACTAGCTTTATGCCATAAAGTGAAGTTAAAAAAAATGAATGCGAAGGTGATTTTTTGGTGTCTCACGGGACCCCATAGGGGAAGTGGAGAGGGTTTAATGTTTTGAAACCCCATTCTTCTTCCTTGGAATGGAGCAGCCGTCGACTGTTGAGAGAGGGAGTTGAATGTGTGTAAGCTGATTTTTGTGGGTTGAGATTGGATGGTGATTTGTGATCTTACCGATCTGGATGATTTTTTAATTTGTTGCTCCTTATATTGTAAATTTTTGCTTGTAAGGTTAGAATTTCATTTTTTTCATCTCTACTTGTTGGGTTATATTTGTACCATTTTATGAGTTTTAAACTTTGTGGCTTAGTTGAGATTTCTTCTTTGTTAGTTGTGAGCAAGAGTTAGTGTAATATCTTTGTTTGTTGAGAGACATTTTACTGGACTCACTGATCTATTATAGTAAAAAAATTTCTAGACTAAGTCCAATAATTTTTACCTCACGTTGAAGAAGTTTTTCATATTAAAATTGTGTGTATTTCCTTTTTCATATATATATATATATATATATATATATATATATATATATATATATATATATATATATATATATATATATATATATATATATATGTATTGCATTCTTAAATATATTTGTTGGTAGATATTTGATTGGTTGAATATTTTGCTCCTCATTAGTTCTTTCAAACAGGAAAAAAAATTTATTAACTATTATTGTGTGTTGTTGCTTTTGTTATGTGCACACCCTTTCCCAACATGGTCATTATAGGTGTTCAGATAGTGGATGCCCTTCTGCCCAAATTGAACAGATCGAACCTTGCAAAGCTTAAACTACAAAAAGTTAACAAACCAAATTATCAAATCACTACAAAGAAAACCCACAGAACTAACATAACAAGAAGCATGTGCAATGAAACAACGACACATTATTAAGGATATTTATGTGTATAAATACTAAATTATTGCCAGCATTCCACATTTGTGTTCTGAGAAAGTCAGTGGATCAAAGATATATTCAAATAAGTTTTCAATATACTGACCTAAGAAGTTCAAAATTTGAACATCCAACCACACACCTCTTTTAGTGGTGTCAATAAGCATCAGTCATGTGATATACAGTGGGAAAAGAACTAATTTACTATTTATAAAACCAAGCAATTTTATATTAAGGTTCACATTACAGAAATTATGAAGGATTTGACAGACCTTTGCCTCGTCATCCGTTACAGATTGGAGATGTACATGGCCCTTTGGTTGTGTTTGGAATGAATAAAAATGAGAAATGATTTGATTTGAATTAAATTGAATTGAATTGATTTGATTTAAAAATCAAATTTTGTGTTTGGAACTTTTAAAAAAAATAGGATTTGAATTGATTTAAAAATCAAATTTTGTATTTGAAATTCATTAAAATGAGAATTGATTTGATTTGATTTTGTTATTTTATATTTTAACCCTTATAAAAGATTGTTAGAAGTAGTTACTAAAGATAAAATAGTCTATTTATTTCAAATCAAATTAAATCCTAACAAATCTTATCAAAATTGATAGAATTTCTAAAACAAAAGGAATGAAATCCATAATATTTTAAAAATCAAATCATTTCTCATTTTTAAACATTCCAAACATAAAATTTAATTAAATTTGATTTACAAATCAAATCATTTCTTATTTTTTTACATTCCAAACACACTCTTTGTGTCATAAAGAAGACGGAAATTTCTGTTTGTCTTAACAGAAAGAGAATAGAACAAGTTAATCACAAAGGAAAATGCAAAATAAAAAACCTGCTTAATTTCTTGAATTGTCTAAATACTCACTACATTTCCAAACTGTGACATGAAAGGATAATGGAAAAGTGGTAACATTGTCCAATTATTGAAGAAATAACTTTGACATCATTATTTTAGCAATGCCATGTAGCAATCAAGTTTAAATGCTTACCTATAAAACTAGCAGGTTATCTTGTCTGTCCTAACCTTGCCATCAACAGCAACATATTGAGTGCATTAGTTCAAATGGAAATTACAAATGAAATCAAGTAAAATAATAGTATTGAAACAATAACTGAGAATAATATACTCACAAAGGCACTACCAAGCTTGTCTAGCATCCAATGTTTTGGGGGCATTGAGCCTCTTTGATGTGTTTCTTCACCCCTCTTGGCCTCAAATATATGAGAGAAATTACAAATTTGTGTTAGAAATAGAGAAACATATATA
This sequence comes from Ormosia emarginata, assembly GCA_029884605.1. Lineage (NCBI taxonomy): Eukaryota > Viridiplantae > Streptophyta > Magnoliopsida > Fabales > Fabaceae > Ormosia > Ormosia emarginata. The sequence continues at coordinate 956,013 of JAQQTP010000017.1, read as the reverse complement.
CAAAAAAAGTTAGAAAATGTTTTTGTATATTCTCTAAATTATTGAATTAATTAGTGTGTACAAGAGAATTCTCTATTTATAGGAAAGAGATTCTATATAAAGAAGGAAATGCAATCAAATATAATCAAAATAATATCTCTAATTATATGCAAATCAAATCCCTAAAATAACACAAAATCAAGCTTAATTTAATTATGAGATATGTTTCAGATATTCTAATATTTTCCCTCAAGTTAAAGCTACTAAGCTTTAGATTGTTACAATTAGACACATGAAAATAAAACAAATTAAAAATAATTTAAAAACACAACGTTAAGATCTTGAAGAAGCTAACAAGTTCGAACTGCATTTGAGATGAAACCATCTACATCTGAGAAAATCTAAAATGGAAACTGAGTCTAAAATGAAGTCTGTCATCATAATAGAGTCTACAATTTAGGACGAAGTTTAAAACAAAGTCTGAAATTTAGTACGGAGTCTGAAACGGAGTTTAAAAAGAAGTTTGGCATCAAAACAAAGTTTGGAATCTAGAATGGTAATCAGAGTCTGGAACAAAATGACGGAAAAATAGTGATGATGACCCAAAGGATTGGATCAGAGTGGACAAAGATGAGGAGAACAACAAAACTAAATTTGGATTTGATGGTGATTAGTAACGATTCTAACGAAATTCACGAACTCTACATAGCGAAAAATGAGAAACTCTCCTCAAGGTAGATATCATGACTCTGATACCATGTCAAAAATAGAGAAACAGGAACACAAAAAAAGCTAGAGAAAGTTTCTGTATATTCTCTAAATTATTTCTAAATTAATCATGATTTATAAGAGGATTATCTATTTATAGGAGATGAAGTCTATATAAAGAAAGAAATACAATCAAATATAATCAAAATAATATATCTAATTATGTGCGAACCAAATCTTTAAAATAACACAAAATCAAGCATAATTTAAGTTTGATATATGTTCTAGATATTCTAATAGAACAAGCAATAAAAGTAAAAAACATTGTAAATAAAACCACCAAAATAAAATAAATATTCAAAAAAATATAAGTTAGTTTAGTGGTCATGATGGGTTTAACTCTCTTCAACTGAGATAAAATTTTTTATTGAATAATTGAAATGAAGCACAAAACACTTCGTAAAGTTAGCCAACTACATCCACACTAGGGGTGTAAGTAGGTGGTTTTGTTTGGGTTTTGGGAAAAAATAAATCTGAACTAATCAAAATTAATTGGTTCCATTTGGTTTGATTTTCTTATTTTTTGATAGCCAAATCCAAACCAAACTGAACCAAACATCTATGGATTAGTTTGGTTCGGGTGATCAAGTTGGTCATTATTATTTTTAACACAAATTAGCTAAACAATTATACATGCAATACAGAAAAGTATACATAATGTATCCAAAATTCTAAATAATATTAGAACATAGACTAACCTTTGCTCTTCCATCAGACAATGAACATTCAATTTCAAGTTGAGTCACACGATCATTGATATTTGAGATTTCCTATTTATATCAAACCTAAAATGCCAAAATAGTGAGAAAAGAAAATTTCCTAAGTATCAAAATTGTACATAATATCCCTTGTGTTGCTATATATCAAAATTTCCTAGCACTATTGCATGCATATTGTTTATTACAATAGTTACAAGTAGCCTTATCATTTACTTTTTTGAAATGAGCCCAAGCATTAGAAGGGGGTCTACTAGGTTTCCTTTTCAATACTTCTTGTTGTGATGGAGGGGCATCTTGTCCATGTGATGACATTTCTTGTCCTTGTGTTGGAGCTTGTGTTGGAACTTCTCCTAGTTGCATGTCACTAGTTGGTGTTGGAGTGGTAGCACTCCCAACTTGAGTTTCACTACCACAAGTGCTTGGAGTCCCACTAGTTCCAAATGAATCACTTGCCCTTTGTTGGTGTTAAGTAACCTGTAAAAAAGATAAAAATATAACTATTAGTTAAATATATTCCTTAATAAGCACTTATTTATTATCTATAATTAAATGGGGAGACTGTTATTAACAAGATACTCTAATGATTGAGCATTGAAGAAGATCTATGATCAAATTTTACTGAGAGGAAGCAACTAGTAAGGTGTCAATTCACAGGACAAAAATAGAATACTAGGTTTTGTGGTCCAAATTTTTATATATAAAAAACCCAAGAGAGAGTAAGATGTTCTTCATAAACAATAATAGCCTTAACAACAATGAAAATAAAAGAAAATAAAAAAGGGGAAAAAGACCAATATTGTCAACAACTCAATTCCTAATCATGATGAGAGGAATGTGGTAAATGCTTTAAAGATTGAGAGACCACCAATGAGGAAGGTCATGAGCTTGCGTACGCCAATGGCAAAAATATTTGAAGGGTTGAGTAAAGCAGGTTATGATATCACTACACCAGCTACAACAATGAAAGAAGAGGAGAAGTACGATGAAGAGTCAAGTTGTGTTTACCATTATGGGGGAATGGGATATGATATTGAGAACTGTTTGGACTTTAAGGCTCGAGTTTAGGGATTACTCACTTTGGGAGTGATACAAGCTAAACAAGGGTTAGATTCTTCTAAAGAAGTCATTCGCCCTTCAACAACTCGAAACCTCTAAATAATTAAAGATCTGAGGCGTTTGTCATAAAATAATCAGTGATGTTGAACTCATGTTAACTTTCTTGAAGTATTAGTGTAATGAATTTGCATGGATACCTTGTTTCCTTTCATTTCATATTGTCTTTCTTGACATTTATGTTTTTTTATTTCTTCAAAGTGTCTTCCTTGTATTTGGACCCCGTTGAACTCTAATTCTTGGGAATTCTCAGTTTGGTAGATGTCAATAAAGCCCGCATGTGCAAGTGTCTTTTCAAAAATAAAAAAGAAAAAGAAAAAAGAAAAAAGAAAAAAGAAAAAAGAAAAATAAAAAAAGGAGCAAGGAAGTAATCACTTGGTGTGCACTATCTTTTTGTCTCAAAATTAAAGTTTTGAATCCAAACAATCATGATTTGAAAATGAAGATTAGTCATTTTTTCTCTATCTTTTACAAAATTTCATCATCTTTATACCTTGTTACCCCTTTTGAGCTTGAATTTTTTTTTCAATAAATCCTAGATAAGGATCACTCCTATACTAGGGGATAACACGAAACAAAAGTTGATTGCCATGATGAATGTTCTGAAGCATAATGAAAAAAGAAGAAAAGGTGAAAGGGGCAAAAATAAAAAATGACGAAAAAAAAGGAAGAAAAGGAAAAGAAAGAAGAAAGAAAATGAAATGAAATAGGGAAGAAATGGAGAATAATAAGAGAAAAGTGTGTTTGAAAGTGAAAAAGTAGTTGATAAAGTTTAATTTTGAACAAGGATCCTTAGTCTCATTCCACCCTTAAACACTTGTTTGAGCCTTATATTTTTCCTTTCATAACCCCTAGCCTTGGCCACGTTACAAGCGTCAAAAAGTTCATTCTGATCAATGAAGGTTTGTTGTCATTTTCGTTAACTTTAATTTTGAGACAAATGTTGCGCTCATCCAAGTATTTAGTTCATTGCTCCTTAAAAAAAAAAGAGAAAAAAAAGACTTACTCCAAGACAAGTTTCTACCTTGTTTGAGATGGCCCTATATTGGGGCATTCTTTTCCATGGTTCAATTTAACCTACACTGGAGCAAATTTTTTGGTCATTAGGACGAGAGTTCCTGCCCTATTCAATTCTGTCCTAAACTGGGGCAAATTTCTCTTTAGTTTAATTTGACCTTACATTAAGGTGAGTTTCTGCCTTATTCAATTCAATCCTACACTGGGGTAAATTTCCTTTTCTCTGACTCAATTTGTCTTACACTATGACAAATCTTTTAGTCACTAGGGTGAGTTTTGGCACTATTCAATTCAGTCATAGACTTGAGCAATTTTTTCTCTGGTCCAATTTAGCTTCATCAACTCAATTCATGTCAAGTCAACACCTCTTTGAATCTCATATCATCGTTTGTGTAGTCAAACTTCCAATATTAATCTAGAAGTTGTTCACTTAGTAAATTTCTTTTCTGTTTTACTTTTGAATCTATATTTGTTTATTACATAATGCTTCAAGTAAGGTGAACAAGAGTACAACATTATGATTTGACCATCTGATGGCAATCCTTTAATGAACAATTCAGATTGAAAAGAACTTAGAAGTTTCAATTAAAAGGGAAAATGATATCCGAATGGATAATCTAGAAATAAGAGGTGCCTAAGCAAAAAAAAAAAGAAAAGAAAAGAGCCTGAAAGGGTGGTTTAAGCAAAAGTTAGAGCAATATAAAAAAAAGAGTCCGTTAGATTGAAAACCCAAAAGGGCGGCCTAAGCAAAAGTTAGGGTAAATAAATAAGCAAAATATCAAAGAAAGAAGGTCTGAAGCTCCTTGAAAGAGTCACCAAATTGGGGCAATTTTTATCTGCATTCAATTAGCTATACCGGGGCAAAATTATTGAAAGATTAAGGGAAAGATGTGTTGAAGAAAGTAGCAATAGAGATAGTGGTCGAATTATCAAATGGTTGCAGGGAATTAATTGAATGAGGAACAAGGAACTAATACTGGGGCAATTTTTCTTTCCCTTACAATTTTCTTTTGTTTCTATGCATGTGCCTTACCAAATGTCCATGTCCATCAAATTACCAAAATGATAAAAGGAAGTTTGTTCATCCAACGAATTTCTATCCATTCATGAATGCATGTCTAACTCATTAAGTTATGTACCAAATAACATAAATTTAATGTCAATAGTTTGATTTTGACAATTTTACAGCAATCCTTCAATGGTTGAGTCAGATTACAAGATCTCAGTAGTTCAAAGTACAGATTGCAATGTGACATTTGTTGGAAATGATCTCAATACTAGCCATGTAAGCCTTTGTTGAGAAGAAGAAAAGGAAGAGTTGAATTAATAAAAAAAAAGAATAAAGAAATGAAAAAAGGAAAAGAGAAAGTCAAGAGGATTCTAAGTTAACCAAATGGTCTGATGGAGAAAGCATGTGAACAAGGGTTTGATTGGTCAAAGTTTTCCAGAGTCGCCACTGGTTCGAATGATAAAAAAAAAAGAGAAAAAATGAGAGAAGAAAAAAGATCTTAAGTCCACAGTTTCATGTCATGTTGAGCGCATCACCTCCATGCATTTTATCTTCTGAGCGCATCGGCTCCTGTCATTTATTTTTGAGCGCATCGGCTCCTGTCATTTACTTTTTGAGTGCATCGGCTCTTATCATTTACTTTTTGAGCGCATCGGTTCCATGCATTTTAATTTATGAGCGCATCTGCTTCATGCATTTTAAATTTCTGTCATTTATTTTTGAGCGCATCGGCTCCTGTCATTTACTTTTTTCTAAGCGCATATGCTCCATGCATTTTAAATTCCTTGCATTTTAATTTTTGAGCACATCGGCTCCTTTCATTTACTTTTTGAGCGCATCGCCTCCTGTCATTTACTTTTGAGCGCATCGGTTCTTCACATTTTTATTCTCGCATTGTTTTTCCTAGACAAAATTTGAGTTTATGTCTTTACTCATTCCTTACCATGATAAAATGAAAAGCTATGGTTATTCTTTTTATCTAGTAAGAAACAAGTAAAGAGAGGTAACTATGAACACCCAATTTTGTTCGGGGCTTTTATATAATAAAAAAAAGAAAATAAAAAAGGAAAAAAAAGTCATCTTTCATTCAGTGGCCCAATATCCAACCCATCGACCCATTAATCCATAACCCATTATCCAATTCATTAACCCATAACCTGACTCATTGATCCATTATCTAACCCATTGACTCATTAACCCATTAACCTATAACTTGTTTTATACCAACTCCAGCACTTATCCAAAACAAATCCCGTTAGTTATCCTAAACCTTAAACTCATCCTAAACAAACCATAACTCAAACTCATCCTAACTAAACTCCATCAGTTATCCTAAACATACTCACCCTAAACAAATTCCAATACTCATCCTAAACAAATCCTAGTCACACTTTAATTAAAACACTTCAACCTAACTCTTTCCTATAAAACCACCATAACCCACATACTTGGAACCTAACCTTAACTGACAGACTTCAGCTTTAACCCAAAACCATATTTTACTTCTTGTCATCACGTAGCCTTCCTGACAGCAACCTCCACTCCCACTACACTTCATCTTCAACCTCCCTTCACCCTCTATTATCATCTTCAAACCTTACTTCATTTTCTTCATCTTCAACCTTCAACCAAACATCCTTCATTAACCTCTTTTCCCAAAAAACAACCATAATCTTCAGCAATCACCATCTTCATCACCCACATCACCACCATCTTTAGCACTTCATCTTCAACCTCCAACTAAACAACCAGTCACCACTACCCATTAAAACCACCGCACCAGCCACCGTGAAGTCGCGCTGCCGTCGAGCTCCCCTACGCCTGAGTCTTCTCCTTCAAATAGATCCATTTTTTTTTGTAAGTAGCAGCATTATTTCTTTTGTTATGTTTGTTTGTTTCTTTTTTTTTGTTTTATTTTAAAAAAGGAAAATCTATTAGTTTTCTTTTTTTGGTGAAGTGGGCTTAAGGTAGTAAGCTTGTTGGGGTTGAAAAGCTAAAAAAAATAATAATAAAAATGAAAATTAAAAAAAAGGAGAAAATGATGAAAATGATATAAAATAATACATATATTTTTTTCTTAAAAATAAAATAGGATTAACTTAGTTGTGACAGCTTGTTGATCTTGTAATCTTTATAATCATATGAGTTGTGACAACTTGATGATTCAAAATTCTTTTTTTTTTCAAAGTTAAAATAATAATCAACCCACTATCGTTAAACATTTCTTTTTAAAGAATAAATAAGATTAACTGAGTTGTGACAGCTTGTTAATCCTATAAGTTTTGTAATCATTTGAGTTATGACAGCTTGATGATTCAAATTTTTTAAAATTAAAAATAACTAACCCATAAGAATTTTATAAAGAACTACGTGACTTTAAGTTCCTCATTGCATATGAGGATACATAGTAGTGAAATTTCTATTTCGTCAAGCCAAAATTTAAATTTTCACCAATTATTTGTTTGTTTTAGTTTTTTTCAATAAAATGGGTAAAATAAATATATTATGAGATTATTAATTTCGCATAATTAATTTAGGGTAACCGTTTTAGGACGGATGTTTTAGGGGTACTGTGGGGTTAAGTCTCTACCCTTCCCTATGCATAACTAACTCCCAAATCCAATCTGGTTCCAAAGACCAATTTTTTTTAAGAAAGATTTTCTAATTTTTTCTAATTTAAATAAAATAGGTGACGACTCCTAACAATTTATTTGATCGCCTCTCCCGCCGCGATCAACGGTCACGACAATCATGAGCACAGAAACTTCAATTGTTAGCTTTCCTAGGAGTCAAATACATTTAAGTCAAATATCTATCTTTCTTTTTTCGGTTTCTGTCCCCCCTCCCACCAACCCACAAAAGAATTAAGTAGATCAATGTCATTTAGGAAAACATCTTTTCGGTAATACAATTAGAATTTTGGTAATATTTTTGCATTACAGATACAGAAGGCCAAAATGCAATCAAATTTGAGTAATCTACACAATTACATAAGGGGAAAGGACACTTTATTTTAGACTATTCTCTATCTATTTTGGTATTTTTACTTGTTCAGCGTTTATCAATATTTTTTTTCTCAAACCTAGTAGTTATTGCATCCAATGTGACTTGCATTTGAAAAATGTTATTAAGATATTGAGAAATGGCAGCAGGAGAGGAAATCCCCTGGTTACCAAAATCCATGGGGTTCTTGTTAGAGGGGGCATAGTACATGGGAAAAAAGAGGCTAGCAAAGAGTGAGGGGAGTTTGTGGTGAAGAAAGAGTTGAAGACTTATCCAGTAGTGGTAAGCAGCAGCGAGCAACATCGAGGGTGAGCAAAGCAGCGTCAAGGGCGAGCCGAGTAGCGACGGGGTGAGGCGACGAGCGGCAAGGGGAATGGGATTAGGGTTGGATTTGGGGAAAAATTGAAAAGAATTGAACTGATTTGGTAAAAATTTTGAAACGGGTTCATGTCTTCACAAGTTTAGAAAAAAAATGGTTCGGTTCAATTTGGTTCACGGGTTTGAAACTCTGAACTCGTGAATCAAACCAAACAAGCTTCAATTGGTTTGGATTTTACCCAAACCAAACAAATTAATTCGGTTCAGATTGGTCGGGTTGGTCAGATTATCTAAACCAAATTACACCTCTAATCCACACAATAATTCTAATAAAAATGTTATTTGCAAATCAAAAGTTTTACAATATTTTTACATTTTACTTGTTTAGAAAAAATAAAAATAAAATGAATGTGTGTTGAAATGTATTATTTTCTTATTTTATTATCTAAAAATAATAACATAAGAATGATGCATATTTTTAAATTTGCAAATATTGTTACGGTAATTTAAGTGGCACAATAAAAGACAACTTCTGCTATAACGGGTGTAGACTACGATTGCATAAAACTTGAACTCACATTTTCAACATTAACTTTTCAGGAACTAACCCCCTATCATAACTGAAGGCAGAGGAAAAAGGAGTATGTTGGGGTAAAGTCACAAGTTCCAATTCGAAGAAGATATTTTCGACAGTCGAATAATAATATTGAGATATTCGACGAAGAGATTTTTGACAGTTGGATGATAATATTGAGGAAATTTTCTAAGTGCTGGACAAATATGAGTGTTAATAGTCAAGTGTTGGTTTTGTCAAAAAAAATTTATAACTGCTCTCAGTTGAGCAAAATATCAGTGTTGAATATGTGGCATAACTATCATATACGTGCCTAGATTTTAGGAGTTAGTTATTTTTATAGTTTGCCTATAAATATTAGTGTTCACGATGTACAATAGGTTGGTTACTGGATATACAATCTTAATTTCTCACTCAAGCAGATTGACGGATTTGATCCAAGTATGCATTCCATTTTCATTTCAAGTTATTTACTTTAATGCAATGTTCTTTTAAATTTCTTTATTTTGAGTCTTGTTTTTTAAATTTCTTTACATTTTCTACACTTTACACTTTTTTGTATTTTAACTTTATGCACTTTAATTTTTTGCATTTTACTTTCCTGCACGTTAATTTTATGCACTTTAAATTCCTGTCTTTTATATTTTCTACATTTTAATTTTTTTGCAATTCTCTATTTTTCTGCAACATTTAAGAGCTTTTATAAACTTTTACTTCTTTCCTTTCACTTATGCTATTTACCTTTAGTTTGTTTTTCAAAAGGCTTTTTTCAAACGAGATTACTATATAACTTTAAACTCACATTCGACTGATAATATATATTTGTTTATTGGAATTTGTCTTAACTAAATTTCACCATAAACAAAGTGTCATGATGTATACCTCTTCTCTCGGTTTAAGACATTATTTATATGTAGTATTCCACTCGACTCTTATATTCTTACATCAAACAATGCATACATCCATTTTCACATTCCATCTAATATCATTCATTATACATATTTTTTTTATCACTTTCTCTCACTCAATCACATCCCTTAAAAAGGATATGAACAGTACATATACTACTAAAAATGATGTATGACTATCTTTTTCCTATTCCACTAGGCTTAACATATGTTTTTTTTTAAAAAAAAAATCCTATATTATACTGTTTGCTTTCGACTTTTGTGTAGATATTGATTATTCATGATGTCTCCACAAAATTTGAAACCTTCATAGATAATCCTAAATATATTATATCATAAAGCCTTGAATTATTGTTTACTGATCCTTTTTTAAAAGCAAAGGAGAAGTAATTTTATGTAAATATTGAACAAAATTGATACAGTTCTCAAAATTGCAGGACTTATTATAAAACAGCTTGTAAGAGTTTTAGTGAGGCTGTTGCAGCGGCTGCAAAGTCTACTCAAGCAAGCATTTAAGCAATGTACCCATTGTTCCTTCCTCGTCTAAAGGTCTTTATGCACAATAAAAGCTTGGCACCACTTCTAAAATTACGTCTGATATTTGTTTTATGAACCTTGTATACATGTGAATTATAGTAGGTTGGTTATCTATATATGTATAAGCTTGTGATATGTATAATTACACATGAGCTCTAGCATTACAGGGAATATTTGAAAATAATAGGTATGAATAAAAGTATTAAAAAAAAAACTCTTCGATATGTTGATATTATTGGTCATGGATCAAGACCTGAATTGGAAAAGAAACTTAAGGGATAATTATTTTCTAGGTTTCTAAATTTTTTGGAATAATTCAAATAGATCCTTAAATTAAAAAAAAAATTGTAATTAGGTCTCTGAACTTATAAAAGTTTGTAATCAGGTCCTTGAACTTATAAAATGTTTGTAATTGAGTCCCTAGACCCATACAACCGTTAAAGTTTTGTTAATATAAATATAATATTCTCTAATTCCAAATAAAATATTCTCTAACAGTATCTGTATGCAAATCTGGGTGTATGTAAATATTACCAGTTGAAATCTGTAAGTTTCTTGTATGTAGAAACTTATAGATTTCAACTGGTAATATTTACATATACCCAAATTTGCATACAGATACTGTCAGAGAATATTTTGTTTGAAATTAGAGAATATTCTATTTACTTTAACGGTTATCTGGGTCCAAAGACCTGACTACAAATTTTTATAAATTCAGGGACTCATACAATTTTTTTTAAAAAAATTTAAGAACCTGTTTGTATTATCCCAAAAAATTTATAGACCTACAGAGTAATTATCCTAAAACTTAAAGTAACTAGGAAATGTATCTTTTAGAATAACTAAAACTCGTAAGCTTTACCTGTACCAAAGAGCCTACATATAGAGAAATTCTTTCATAAACTAAGAATATTCAAGTTAGGTGTATTTGATCTATTATATCATTAATTAATTAATAAATAATTAGTTAATTAATAATAAACTACCATAGCAATTGTAAAATATACACCTCCTTTATGGGTACTAGTTTTAAGTAACTAAGGGAAATAATGCAAAAAGAAGATTTGGAAAAAAATATTGTAGGTGCAATTATCGTAATTTTGAATATATTGGATCATATTTGTTCTGGACCGCAGTACGGGGTCCCACCCCAAAGGGGCCAACCTAGCATACACACTACCAGACTCTGGCATCAGCACCCCGGTTAGGCCGTCTGGATGCAAGCATCGGTCGTAGGCCCTAAACAGTACTCCTTAGGTCTGCGCATACCCTGATTACTGCCAATCATGACCTTTAGAGTGTGGGAACCATGACTACCTGCTACAGTGGTTGGTTACTAATGCGACAACCCCGATATTCTAGGGATCTACTTGGATTATCGTGGAGGGAAGCACCCCCTATCAGGACTTACCTGAACGATCGTGGGAGGAGGCACCCCCGGTCATGCCACGATCTCAATGTACTTGCGCCACGCGGAGCACATGAGGACTCTGCAAATGCTCTATAAGTATCAGGCTAGGTCATTCCAACCAAGTAACTAACAATCTTATAGTGAATACCCTTCTTGTGTATTGCTTGACTTGAGTGTTGGAGTCCCTTTGCAAGTACCCAACCCCCCTGTCTCGGAGGCGACAGCTGCACAAGGAGGAGGAAACCACCGTGTATGTGTCTACTCAGGCACCCTCTGGTTCTACATCAGAACAGTGCAACCCCCCTGTCTTGGAGACGACAACTGCACAAGGAGGAGGAAACCACCGTGTACGTGTCTACTCAGGCACCATCTAGTTCTACATCAGAACATTGGCGCTGTCTGTGGAAAAACGTTAAACTTTTAATTCCACCCAAAAATAGTGAATACAAGACAAAACTCAAGGAGAGACATTGCGCAAACTTTTACTAACCATAGGCAAGTTCCTGCTGTGCAACGCCCCCCTCACCTTATCCCACCACCTGCTGGTGAAGCCTCCGCCAAGAGAAACTAGGCACTCACCGCAGAGCACCAACATAATGGGCACTCCACTTCGATCTCCGATGAGAGTCCCAATCCATCACACAGGGTCTCTGTAAGAGATAGACTTGGAATCCAAGGCTAAAGAGGCAACCCCAATGTCCAAAAACATAAGATCTCAGTGCGTCAGCGCTTGGGAACCCCAAACGGTGAGGCTAATGATTTCGCATCTCGTTCTGAGTTCGAGAATCAATCTCAAGTGTCCCAACGTCAGTTTCAGGACATGGTACAACAACACATGACTATACTAAACGAACAGTACCAAAGACTGAAGGACATGCAATGGTCTATGCAAGAAAACCAACCCAGATCGAACCATCACAATGAAGGACGTAATACAGGAAACAACCAAAGGAGGGTTCATCCTGATGCCATGGTGTCAAATGTTGGGAACAACAACCTGAACCGCGGCATTCAGGAACATCCCTTCTCGGATCAACTGATGGAATACTGCATCCCCAGAAACTTCAAGTTCCCAGTAAACTTGGAGATCTATGATGGAACCACAGACCCCCAAGAACATGTGAACGCTTTCGAACAGTCCATGTGTTTTCACGGAGGATCCATGAACTTGCTATGTCATGCTTTCCCTCTCTCCCTCAAAAAGGGAGCCCTCAAGTGGTTCTCCGTCCTACCACGGAGGTCCGTGGTAGATTGGTCAGATCTAAAACAACGGTTTCTGCTCCAATACACCACTAGCAAGGAACAACCTAAGTCCATTGAGTCCCTAGCCAAGGTTCGCCAGGGATGAGATGAACCCCTCCGTGATTATGTAAGGAGGTTCATGGCGACATGTACCAATGTGAAAAACTTTGACGACAAGATAGCCCTTCATTACGCCAAGAGCGACCTCTGAGTTGGTTCCAAGTTTTTTGCATTTGGTAAAAAAGAAACCAGAAAATCTGGGGGAATTCTAGAAACGATACCAAAAGTACGTCAACCTCGAGGAAGCAACGGAGGACCAGAGGAGATGGGATAAAGATGAGCGCACTCATTAAAAGTCCAATCACTATTTCTCACGGTTCATGCATCCCAAAGGTAGCCCACCCCAGAGAAGGTATTCCGATTACACTGCTTTGAACACCCCCAGAAAAATAATTTTGAGGGAGGTCATACAGACTGAATTTCAGAACATCCGGAGGCCGCCCCCTATCAAAAAGCACAAGTAGAAAGATCACTCTAAGCACTGTGAATGGCATAAAGGTTATGGCCATAACACTGAAGACTGCTATCAACTGCGTGACACCATTGAGTTCTTGATCAAGGCCGGACGGCTACAGCAGTACATCCTTCATGCCCGGAATGATGAGCACTGTGGCGGAAGAAGGGATGACAAACGGCAAAGCCCATCTCCCCCTCACAGAAGAAGAAACTGAAGTCTGAGGAGAAGATCCCGGACTCCACCACGTCGGGATAACAACAACTAGTAGGAAAGGGGCCGAGATTCTCCGCCCCATGATAATAACGATCGCCGTCTCGAACCAAATAGAACGATCAACACCATTGCAGGAGGATTCGCTGGAGGAGGACCGTCAAATGGAGCGCGGAAGAAAGCATTAAGGATGACGGTATTCAGCGTTTCCCATGCTGAACCTAAATGCAACACCGCGAAAAGAAAGATAACTTCCATTACCTTTTCGGATAAAGACTACGGCGGAATCATCCCGGACCATGATGATCCGCTTATCATCTCTGGGATAATCTCCAATGTTGAAGTCCACCGAATCTTTGTGGACTAGGGAAGCTCAGCAGATATTATATTCTTGGATCTCTACCAGAAGTTAGAGCTCCCGCGGTCAGATTTGACCCCCTATGCCGAGGAACTCACAGGCTTCACGGGTGAGAAGATCACCTCGGTTGGGTTTTACGAAACCCATTTGACCCTAGGTTCCTCCAAGCTTTTCAGAACAGTCAAGGTGAAGTTCTTGGTCGTAGACTGCCTTTCAGCTTACAATATCATCCTTGGTCGTCTTTCTCTAAATGCTCTTGGTGTCATGGTATCCACCACCCACCTTGTCATGAAATTCCCACACAAACATAGTGAGGTTGTCATTGTAAAGGGCAACCAACTCGCCTCCAGGAAGTGCTACAATGAAAGTTTAAAAATCTGCAGGGCACTGGAAAGAGGAAAGTTTGTCACTCCCGGCCTAGTCCTGGATCAGGTCAACATACTGATGACCTAGTTGGATGCTAGAGAGGAACTTTGTGGCGTCAGACCCCAGCCAGAGGGTGACCTGTAACCACTCCAACTTGGAGCCAGGACAGATTAGGTTACCAAGATTGGAGCTCAGTTGGAAGAGGACGAAAAACAACAATTGATTAAGCTGTTGTTGAAAAACAAGGACCTGTTTACCTGAATGTCGTCTGACATGCTGGGACTCGACCCCTCCTTCATCTGCCACCTCTTGTCCATCAGTGAGGATATAAAGTCGGTCACTCAGAAGAAAATGAAGGTTAGCCCTGAAAGGCAACAGGTCATCGAGGAACAGGTAAAGGAATTGCTAAGTTGCGGGTTCATCAGGGAGATTACTTATACCATGTTGTTGTCCAACGTGGTCTTTATGAAAAAACCTAATGGGAAGTGGAGAATGTGCGTGGATTACATAGATTTTAACAAAGCCTGCTCAAAAGATTCATATCTACTTCCTAATGTGGATAAATTGGTTGACAACTCTTTAAGTTTTAAGTGGCTATCATCCGTGGATGCCTACTCTAGGTACAACCAGATTTCGATGTACCCTAGAGATGAAGAAAAAACCACCATCATCACTGACAAGGCGAGCTACTGCTATAGAGTTATGCCCTTTGGATTGAAAAATGCAGGAGCCACCTATCAAAGGATGATGAATAGAATTTTCAAGAACTAAGTGGGGAAGATGCTAGAAGTCTATGTCGATGACATGATAGTGAAGACCCCACAGGGTGAATCGCACACGATAGACCTTGATGAACTGTTTGCATAAGTCTAGAAGCATAATATGAGGCTAAACCTAGAGAAGTGCGCCTTTGGGGTCTGTGCTAGAAAATTCTTAGGGTTCATGCTAACCCACCGCGGAATTGAGGCCAATCCTGACAAGTGCCAGGCTGTACTCGACATGAAGAGCCTTCGGTGCGTTAAGGAAGTACAACAGCTGACGGGAAGGGTAGCAGCCCTCACACGGTTCCTTTCCAAAGCAGCTCATAAGTCTCTTTCTCTCTTCAAATTACTCAAAAAGGACAAAAGCTTCGAATGGACCCTGGAGTGCGAGGACGCCTATTCATCCTTGAAAAAGCTTTTGTCCTCCCCTCCTATCTTATCGAGACCGGACCACAGAGAAATGTTCTTCCTGTACCTCTCAATTCACGAAGAGGCTATAAGCTCGGTATTAATTTGGGAGATGGACGAAGGTCAAAAACCAGTCTACTTCATGAGCAAAGTCCTTCAAGGACCAGAACTATGGTATCAGAAAGTCGAGAAGGTTGTTTTCGCCCTGATCACCACGACAAGAAGACTGCGGTAGTACTTCCAGTGCTACCCCATGGTAGTAAGGACGGACCAACCCATCCGCTAAGTGTTACACAAACCAGACTTGACAGGAAGGATGATTGCCTGGGCAATCGAACTCTCTGAGTTTGGGATTGCTTATGAACCACAGCTCGCAATAAAAGACCAGGCGTTATCTGATTTCTTAGTAGAACTTACTTTAGACCCAAGTGACCCAAAAAGAATCTCTTGGACCATCTTTGTTGACGGATCCTCGAACCCCAAGGGAAACGAGGCCGGAGTAATTCTAGAAAATTCAGAAGGATTAACGCTGGAGCATTCCTTGAAGTTCAAGTTCCTTATCTCAAACAACCAAGCCGAATACGAAGCATGCATTGCCGAACTAACCATGGCAAAAGACATGGGGGCAACTAGGATCACACTTTGTAGCGATTCTCAGCTAGCAACCTCCCAAATCTAGGGTGAGTACCAAGCCAAGGAGCCACTCCTCCAGAGATACTTGGCTAAAGTCCGAGAACGAAGAGACCAAGGTTATGCACATCCCAAGGAAGCAGAACTCTAGAGCGGACCTTCTATCCAAGCTTACTAGCACCAAAAGCCCTTGCAACAACCGATCAGTAATCCAAGAAATCCTTTCTCAGCCCTTTATCACGGATTACGCCATGCTTCAAGTAGAAGAAGAAGGACCATCTTAGATCACCCCCATCATGGAGTACTTGCAGTCTGGAGTCGTGCCATCAGATCCTAAAGAAACTTCAAAGCTAATCAAGATAGCAGTGAGATACACTATCTACGGCGGTCGCCTATACCGACGTGGTCTCTCCTCTCCCCTCCTCAAATGTCTTACCCCAAAGGAAACAAACTATGTTCTGGCCGAGATCCACGAAGGAAGTTGTGGACACTACCTGAGGAGCAAAACCTTAGCCCTAAAAGCACTAAGGGCAGGATACTACTGGCCAACGATGGAAGGTGATTCTTATGCACACATCTAGATTTGTGACAAGTGCCAACGCCACTCGGATCACTACCAAGCCCCCCTGGAAGAATTGTCCACAGTGTCTGTGCCCTGGCCGTTTTACAGATGAGGGATGAACATTTTAGGTCCATTCCCCAAAGCCCCAGGTTAGCAGAAGTACTTGGTAGTCGCAGTGGATTACTTTACAAAGTGGATTAAGGCAGAACCCTTAGCCACCATCACTTCTGCCTCAGTCCAGAAGTTCACTTGACGCCACATCATCACCAGGTTCGGAGTTCTAGAGTCCGTCGTAACGGACAACATAACACAATTCAAGGACAAGGGCTTTGAAGAGCTTCTGGCTAGCTTAAAAATAAAACACCATTACAGTTCCGTAGAAAACCCCAAGACAAATGGACAAGCAAAAGCCGCTAACAGAATTATTATCTGGGAAATCAAAAGAAGACTAGACGAAGCCAAAGGAAATTGGGTCGAGCAGCTTGATCACATCCTCTGGG
Source organism: Ormosia emarginata (assembly GCA_029884605.1). Lineage (NCBI taxonomy): Eukaryota > Viridiplantae > Streptophyta > Magnoliopsida > Fabales > Fabaceae > Ormosia > Ormosia emarginata. The sequence continues at coordinate 939,103 of JAQQTP010000017.1, read as the reverse complement.
CCTACCGGACTACCGCCCCATTCCACCACGGGTAAGACTTCTATCAAACTCACCTATGGATGCGAAGCCATGATCCCGGTAGAAATAGGGGAACCAAGTTGGCGTCATCAACAGTTTTCACTGAACAACAATTCCAATTTAATCCGTGAAGACCTGGATCTAATAGAAGAAAGGAGACGTGTGGCCCATATTCGTGATGTAGCTCTGAAACAAAGGACATCGGTGAGATATAACAAGAAGGTGGTCCCAAGGAATTTTCAACCACGAGACTTGGTGCTCCGGAAAGCGAACATCAGTGGGAAAAATGCTTCCCAAGGGAAATTAACCTCAAACTGGGAAGGCCCCTACCGCATCATCACTAGCACCGGCAAGGGAGCTTACACGCTAGAAATGCTAACAGGAACGAAGATCAAGAACTATTGGAATGCAGATAAACTTTGGAGATACTATAGCTAGATGCCCATAACGGCCTAGTCTAATAACAACGCATGCCTAAGGCAAAAGGACTCGGAAGTGCCAAGCCTTTTGGACGTTGAATTCTAAGCTAAAGCATTATTTTTTGTGCCTAAGTTCAAAAATTCCAAGCATTTAATACTATAGACGCTGGATCATGAACTAAGGTGTTTGTTCTTACCCGAGAGCAATGCACCACTCGCATGAGGAAAGCTACTCATTAATGGTAGCTTTAATGCTCCTCAATTCTGATTGGACGAATGAGAAGCGTGCACTTGGGAAACAACTTGAAATTGATAAAGGGTCTTTAACTCCCAATAAAGTCGAAATAGAAGCTTCCCAAGAAAAGCCCAAAATTGCAACAAAGCACACAGAAAGGAAAAAGCCTCGTAAAGCTGCGTGTGAAAAGACCAAAAATCCCTCGAAAGCCATGCATAGGGGCGAAGGAAACACCTTAGATGATGAGATGGCGATCGATGCCAACCCTGGAGGTACTCCACGATAACGAACACCCACTCTAAGGGACCCCGTACTCGATGGGCATCCCGGTCCACATCTGGAGTCCGATACCTTGACACTCAATTGTTCCACTTAAGCGCCAAGCTGGGGGCAACTGTTCTGGACCGCGGACCGAGGTCCCACCCCAAAGGGGTCAATCTAGCATACACACTACCAGACTCCGGTATTAGCACTCCGGTTAGGCCGTCTGGACGCAGGCATCGGTCGTAGGCCCTAAACAGTACTCTTTAGGTCTGCGCATAGCCTGATTACTGTCAATCGTGACCTTTAGAGTGTGGGGACCATGACTTCCTGCTACGGTGGTTGGCCATTAACGCAACAACCCTGATATTCTAGGGATCTGCCTGGGCGATCGTGGAGGGAAGCATCTCCCGTCAAGACTTACCTGAACGATCGTGGGAGGAGGCACCCCCGGTCAGGCCACTATCTCAACGTACATGTGCCACGCGGAGCACATTAGGACTCTGCAAACGCTCTATAAGTATTAGGCTAGGTCATTCCAACCAAGTAACTAACAATCTTACAGTGAATACCTTTCTTGTGCATTACCTGACTTGAGCGTTGGAGTCCCTTTGCAGGTACACAACCTCCCTATTTTGAAGGCGACAACTGCATAAGGAGGAGGAAATCACTGTGTATGTATCTAGGCACCCTCTGGTTCTACATCAGAACATTCCAACCCCCTGTCTCGGAAGCGACAGCTGCACAAGGAGGAGAAAACCACCGTATACGTGTCTACTCAGACACTCTTTAGTTCTACATCAGAACAATATTCAAGGGTTTGATGGAATTTGTTGAAAATAAAAGGAATAGAAATTATCATATGTTCAAAAGTAACTTATGGTAATTTAGTTGAGACGAAGAAATTACTAGAGAATGCCGATCAATTAGCAAAGTCAAACCAAGTTCTGTTATTAACGGGTATATGTGTGCCAAATGATATAGTTACTGTTGAAACTAGCCAAGCAAACAAAAAGGAAGGCTATTAGTGAAATTGAAAGGGCTTTTAACCAAGGAGTTAGGAAACAACTCAATTGAAATTTTTAGGATGTTCAACTCAGCAGGTTTGCCGTTTAACCTTGCACAAAATCCATATTATTTTAGTGCATTTCAATTTGTTGCAAATAATTAAATTTTTTGTATTAAACCTTTTTGTTACGGTGCATTGAGGACCAAATTACAATAAAGGGAGAAGGCAAATGTTGAGAGACTAATTCAATCAATTAAAAGGACTTAGAATGAGAAAGGACTAAAGGAGTAGCATAGTAATAGATAGGTGAACAGATGTGTAACGAAGACGATTAATTTTATGGCTACATCTAATGGAGGTCCTATTGTTTGAAATCTGTTGATGAATCTGCAATACGCAATTTATACAATTTATAATTTCTAAAGCATGGTACATAATAATAAAATAGAGAGACATTACTTGTCATGTTATTCGTGGTACCTGAGTCAACCTCCCATATACTCTTTTTTTCAATATTGCTATTAAGAGCACTTGGAAAAATATCTTTTTGAACTACAAACCCAAAATCAATAGCGGAGCTAGCTTGGTTGATTTTGGAGAATATCCAATTGTTTTGAGCTGCAGAACCAGAGCCAATAATATGATTTTTTGCATAACACGTTATATATGGTCTAGCCTTAGACGTTTAATGACAATGTCTTCATTGCTAAATCATTTCATAACTATTATTTATTTCGATGACTAAAGTTACATAACTTAACAATTATGATATTTTTTTGTAAGTTATGAAATTTTATTAATGATATCTACCAATAAAACCGATAATTAAAACATAAAAGTATAGAAGATTATACATGAAGATATTATGTAAAGTAAAGTAGTCAATTCAGTATATTGCGCCACTTAAGATTTATTAAATTATTTATAAAATTTTAAATCTTAAATAAAATAAAAAAGTGGTAATATAGCTAGACAATTAGTTTGACAAAAAAAGAAAACTAGGAAAAAGGGCATCTTATAGAAACTAAATTAAAATTTATTGAATAAGAGTAGACTATCCTCAAATCTCAATCAAGATATTGATGGTACTGAAATAATTTCCAAAAAAGTATATATTTAATCATTATAAGAAATTTTTTAACATAAAACGTCTACTTAAGAAATGAAGAATTTTACCAAAAAACAGAAAAAAAAAATCAAAATCTTATCATAATGTGCACTAAATTATATTACAATACTATTTATATTCACTTATTGTTTTCTTGTCGCCAACTCTGATAGGGAGAAGGAGGTTATGGGAAATCATGAATTGAAAACCATAATACAAAGGCCATTAACGCTATCTAAACCTTTTAATAACCTTGCTTCGGAAGTCCATGCCATACATACATAGTGATAGATGCAAACACATGCAGCTCTTTTTTCTTTTTCATTTTTTTTTTCTTGCAATAGCACATGCTTATAGCTTTCCGTAAACTCAACAATTACTTGAAAAACATAAGGATAAATGATAAAGCTAGTTGAAGCTACGTCTTCACAATAGGTTTACCATAGTTGGACAAAACTCCTTATTTTGCACAAACTAAAACAAAGAAAGATTAGAAGAAAACTCAAAAACCCAAATGAGAGAGAATACTCTACAAGATCTGTTTGCTTTACAGTGGGTGAAATCAGCTAGGCTATCCACCTTAGAGTTCTGTACTTTTTTCCTCCACGGTGTTCATAAACAAAATCAAGCTTTGGGAAAACTCTGTAAAGCAAGTCATCTACATGCTTGCAATACCACAGCCTCCATCTCTTGGAGAAAATAAGTGGAAGGATGACAATTCCAAAGCCAAAAGTGAATCCCAACTCAACACTTAAGAAATTCCAATCAATTGAAATATGCATTTCATACGCTAGTGATGGAGGTGACAGCCTTTCATTGGTGCAACTGCAATCCTTTGTTGCAGGTACACATAATCCTTCGTTGCCTTTAAAGGAACTTGCTTCAAATGTTTGCATTTGACCACCTGTTGGGATTTTCCCTACCAGATGATTAAATGAGAGATTTAGGAATGCAAGAAAAGTTAGACTTGCAAGCTCAGTGGGGATTTCTCCACTTAAAGTGTTATTTGACAAGTCCAAGGATTCAAGATATTTCAAATTTCCCAAAGACGATGGGATATGACTCGAGAATGCATTATGTGACAAGTTAAGAACATTCAATGCTCTGAAACTCATAAGCTCTTGTGGTATTGGACCTTCAAAATGGTTGGACGAGAGATCCAAAGAAGTGAAGATAGTGGGAATTTTGATCAACTTCATTTGCAAACCTTTGTTGACAACTGTAACTGAATCAAAGTAGCCACCACCAAACTCATTAGCTGTGACATAATAAGCGAATATGTGATCAACCACAAGATAAGGTTCAGCTGCCAACAATTTGTCTAATTTTATTACAAGAACTCTGTCGATAACTAATAACAAATCCTTGTAACGCATAGTATCATGGTTATCAAGAATGTAAAAAAATAAAGTCCCATACTTTTCACGGGCTTTATCTTCATCACCCATCACTTTTGTCCAGCTTCGCAAGAGTGATCTGGGTAGTGTACCGGTAAAATTATTGGAGGCTAGATCAACAATATGAAGCATTTCCCAATTACCAGTGCTATGTTGGCATCCGATGGGACCGTAGAGTTTGTTTGACCTTAAAATCAACACTCGCAGGGTGGAAATGTTCCTTAAGAAGCATGGAAATCTATCACTCAACAGATTGTTTCCAAGATTTAACACTTGTAGCCTCTGGCAGTTGGCCAAAGATTTTGGGATGGAACCGCCCAAGAGATTTTCATTGAGATCAAGGAACCTTAAATTACATGAACTTGAAATTGTGTCAGAAATATTACCTGTGAGTTTGTTTCCAGCAAGATTTAGTACCGTGAGTGTGCTATTCCTTCTTGTCAAACACTTGGGAATGAAGCCATTGAAGCTATTATGGGAAAGATCAAGCAATCGAAGAGTAGAAAAATTACAAAAGGATTCATGGATTTTTCCTTGTAAGCTATTATTTGAAAGGGAGAGGAAATATACAGAAGGGAGGTACTTATCCATGTCAGGTGGGACAAAGCTGAATCTATTGCTTGAGTACTCCAAATGGACAGCATATTTTGTGAAAATGGGAATTGACCCACCAAGTTGGTTGGAATGAAGATCAAGGATATATAGATTAGAACTAAGATTTTCAAAGGGACCTTCCAAATCTGTCAGAAAATTGTTGGAAAGATTCAGATAAACCAGAGAGTCAAATCTCCAGATCCAGTTAGGTATTATTCCTTGAATCTGGTTGTTGGACAGGTCTAGAGCATTTAGCTGGGGTTGGTTTCTCAAGAAACCTGGGAATTCCCTCAACTTGCAAGAAGCCAACAATAGATATTTCATACTGGAAAGGAATGAAAGGCCATGATCATCATTGAAAGTTATATCAACTGACAAGTAGTTGTGAGAGAGGCCTAATGTATGTAAACTTTGCAGCCTCCGAATTACATCAAGTTGTATAGTGCCATTGAATTTATTTGTAGAAAGTTGGAGAAAACGAAGTCTTTCAAGTTGAAACATAGACACAGGAATAGGCCCTTGTATGTTATTGCTGCTCAAATCAACAAACTGTAATTCGGAGGAAGAAGCATTTGGGAACTCATCCAACAGACCGTCAAATCCATTATGAGAAAGCGTGAGTTCCTGCAAAGATGGGAGTGTAAAAAGAGATGAAGGAACTTTCCCATTGAGGGAGTTATCATCTAAATTAATAGTGAGGAGATTTACAAGTCCCTCCAAATGAGCAGATGGAATGCCTCCTGTCAAATTATTGTGCAAGAGAGATAAATATCTGAGATTCTTAGATATATTGAAAGATGGAACTGGGCCAGTAAACATATTGAATGATAAGTTCAGATGAACAAGTTGGGTGAGTTTTGACATTGAAATAGGGAGTGTTCCATTGAATTGGCAGTTAGATAGATCTAATGTTGACAACTGCTTCAGATTGGAAATATAAACTGGTAACTGGCCAGAGAAATTTGTATAGCTAAGATTAAAGGTGTGAAGAGATCCATCTTGTGGGAAGTTTGGCAAGGAACCACAAAGATCTTGATTATCTGATATGTCAAGGACCTTTAGTGTTTGTATTAGGAAGATATTTTTTGGAAAAACACCACTCAACTCGCAGCTGCTAAGCTGTAAGATGGTCAAATTGGAGAAATTTGCAAAGGATTCTGGCACAGGGCTTGACATGTTATTTAGGTTCAGTCGAATTACTGAGAGTGACTGAAGCTTTGCTAGTGAAGAATCAATTGGTCCTGAGAGATTGCATGATGACATGCTCAGAACTTGTAGTTTTTGCAGTGAGGATAAGGCATGGCACCACTTCTTTCCCTCAGCAGATACCTTGACACCATCCAGAAACAGTTCTGTGATTTCTGTAAGATTCTGCACAAGCATTCCAATATTTGGCTTCTGGAGTTTTAGATTACGTTGTGAGACAAATGATGTAGACAAATCAAGTGTTGCCAAATTTGTCAGGAGAGAGATCTCAATTGGAATCTGCCCCTCAAAGCCAGAATTTGACAAATTCAAATACCTCAAGTTCTTTAGCTTCTCAAACTTGGAAGGAATGAAAGAACCGAAATCATTGTAAGCCAAATTCAAGTTCTGCAAATATTGCAGGTTGAAAAGACTTGAATTGTTTAGTCCTCCGGAAATGTATTCCTCACTCAAGTCAAGACTAATTACACGGCCCTTGTTGCATATCACTCCATTCCATTGACAGCAATCACCACTTTGGTTCCAGTGAACCAATTTTTTGGATTTGGCAGGGTTGAATATAAGGTTGTCCTTCAAATGGAGCAACAAGACTTGCTGATGGGCAACACAGTGGCTTGTTGCTACATCGATATTGATACTCAAGTTTATCAAGAATAAGGGTATAAAGAAAGGCAATAAGACTTTATGGATTCTCATTGGAGATAATTATTAGAAGCACCAGTATGACTGACAGGTTAAGAAGGGTGGGGATGGTGTAGCATTGTACATATATATTCCTTTTATAGATATTCAAAAACTCAGATTGTTGTTATGGGTGTTTATGGATTAGATTCGACCGATTTTGAGAAAAAAATTATATCATCCAATTTAATTGATTTTTTTATTTTATCATCTAATCAATTTAATTTAAAATATAAATTTGATTTAATTAAATTTAATTTAAATCGATTTGATTGAAACGATTTTTAAATTTTTTGTTATAATTTTTTATATAAATTCATCAAAATATGAAAATTTAAATTTATTAAAACACATTAGATATAAGTTAAATTACTTCATCAAAGTATAACAAATATAAGTTCAAACTAATTCATCAAAATAAAATTTAAATTATAAATCTAATTCTAAATTAATTATTAATCCTATAATAAATGTCTAAATTCAAGATAAATAAACAAGTTTGATTTGAAAAATAGTAAGAAAATTTCAAATAAGTATAAATTACATAAGAATATTTTAGATAAAATATTATTTTAAGGAGGAGGATCTAAATAATTCTACACTCATTTTTAATCGTTAGATTAACATCTAATGAATTATTTTTAAAAATAACCATTAGATGAAAGTAAAATAAAAAAAGACTATTTCCTCCCTCTAAAAAATATATATAAAACTTCAATTCAATTTGAATTGGAAAAGTTTTCAAATTTAAATCTGAAATCTGATACAATTCAATTATTTTTTTCAATTTTTTTCTATTTTTTGAACTTTCAATTTATTCAATTTTTTTATTTTTTCCTCGGTTTTAATTGAATTAGTTTAATTTTAAACACTCTTATTTGTTGTTGGCTAGATCATCTAATTAAGTATGAGGCTAATGCAGAAGTTCCTTCCTTTCATGAGGAGACCATAAAATATCATTACCCTTTCTTGACCAAGTAAACTATAAAGTATTACACTTGGTTCAAAGATTACAAATATATTCCTTTGGACAATTAATAGGATACCTGAATGGCAAGGACTCGGACAACTTGTTCTCTTTTCTTGTACTATCAATAAAAATATTTCACTCAAGTATTAAGGTTTGAGTGTTGAGAATTTAAACTTGATATAGTCACAGAATTAATTAATTATTTACGTATTAACATATTCATGTATTTGTAAGTTTTAAGTAAATATCAATGTATGTACTTAGTTAATAGATTTAATAAATATTTTTAATTAAGTTAATTGTAAGACTTGTTAAAAGATATTATGTATATAAATAGTCTTGTTTTATATTTTTTTATAAAAGTCAAGAATAAGCAAAATAATTAAGTAAGCCATGATTATCTAATAAAATTTCAAGTAAGCTAGAAATATCAAATAAAGTTTTATTAGTAAACACTGACAGAGCAAAAGCATTGTAGGCCTTGGTTTGACCACTACCGGCATAACAGGTTAATTTGCGCTGGGCATCAGATCGAAAAGCAATACATATAAATTTTAATTAGTAATATATAAATTTACACACAAATTTAATTAAATCATTTTTAAATAATTATACATATAAAAAAATTATAAATTTTAACTAATAAATTTTACATATACTTAAACTTACATATAAATCTTATAAATAAAAAAAAGCAATACATTCGTACACCTAAACATAATGAATCCAGCAAACTCCCACGCAACATGGTGGTCGTCCTACTCCTATGACTCAGGTTCTCCACTATTTCTCAATTCTCTATGTTATCTGTAACGTTTTTAATGGTCTCAATTTTTTAAACTAGTCTTTGTTCACTATTGGTTGATTTGACATAGTGATAATATTGTAGCCATTATTATTATAATGAAAAATATTAATTTCATCACACTTTTTTTATCACATTTTTTATTATTTTTTTAGTTATAATTAAGTGAAAAAAATAATAAAAAAATAATATAATTAATGACATAAAAAATAATGTAAAAAAAAAAATCGAACGTGCATTCTAATACCCCTTTTTCTATTTGAATTCCTTATACCCTTTTACAATTTGTGAGATTTATTATTAACAAATGTGAATGGTGTTGTTCATTTATTACTTATCTTATGCAAACTCTTGTTAACAACAATTTTTTATATCTCATTAACTTTATTATTATTTTTTATTGTTATTTGCTTAGAACTTTCCAATTAAATTTATTACAACTAATATTGTGTTATGTATGTATGTATGAAGAATTTAGTATTTGATTCAACTAGTGTTGCATTCTTTTATAACCTTGTGCGTTGCACATCTAATTTTCTTTATAGTGAAGTAATCAAGACATAAAAATTGTAGGAGGTGAATATCAATCATCTCGCATATTAGAATTAAAGAATGAAAATATATAGAGATAATGTGACATTAAACATTGAAAAACGAATTGATGTGATCCATATCCAAATGGAAGGATTTATAATGAAACCAAATAGGTGGGATGGAATTAGAAACTGAAGATTCAGCTTATAACTCCCACCCACATAAAATTGATTTTAGCATAAACATAAAAAGAAAATGGCAATTGGATCGATAGCACATTTTGTTGTTGTTGTAATTAAAGGTTATTCTTGTTGGAGAATACTTTATCTCTATATCCTCATGCTTACATAAATACTTATAATTAAAGAAAAGTATATTACAAATCAACACAAAGTTTAACATATGCGATTAAACATTTCTACATCTACGAATTAAGAAGAGTCAAATCTATTATCAAAATATGATTACATATATTTGTGGACACTCTTAATCTCTACATCTCCTCTAAGCCCTCTCAGTCTCATTTTATACTGCTTCTCATGACTCTAACAATTCTTAATATAGGTGTTTATAACACACGAGTTTGCTACATAAGTAACGACCTATACACATTGTTTATAAACTTTCTTCGATTCTTATTAAAAGTAATTATATCACATATTTTTATATTAATTAATTAATAACAAAAGTTGAATCTACTAATAAATTATGAAACTGTCGATAATTATCAAAATAATAATTTGAGTCAAACTCAACAATCTTCACATTGATCCAAATTCTATCTTCTTGAACATTCTTCAAAATCTTCACATATGTCCATCTTCATGCACTCTCATCTATGCAAGTCTTGGTAAACTGCTACAAACTATACATCTTTGAAATTCAAACCACAAATCAAAATCGTCAAACAAATCTTTCAATCAAATCTGCCAACTTGCACCATTATTAGTGGAACACATCGTTTAACCTCCACATAATCAAAAAGACTTTTGACACACTTATATTGCATGTTCATAAAAAAATTATATCATCAACGAACAAATTCAAATCTTCAAATTATCACCTTCTCTATCTTAATAACAAACTTATCAAACTGCAACAAAACACATCTTTCAAGTCTAAACAACGATCAAAATTGTGAAGTAATTCTTTCAATGTGCCCACCAAGACATTTCTTTGGAGCACGCCACTTGACATCCACTGTCAAGAAGACTTTTGATATATGTATCGTCATTCATAACTAAGCATGTCACCTCAATTATTAAGAAAACTTTTGACACAATGGACCAAAAGGATCGTATTACTACGCTTTGATAACACTTGTTTGCGAATATCATGTTCTCTTTTTTGCTTGTTTACATAAATACTTATAACTAAGAAAAATCATTATATAAATCATACACAAAGTTTAACGTGATTTGACTCAACATGTTTATATCCATGGATGAAAAAAATTAAATATATTATCAAAACAAGATTTCAAGATAATGTTTATGAGCACTTTTAAACTCCTCTATTACATAACTACCTCACAACTATCTCTACATCTCCACCAAGTCCTCTCAATCTCATCTTGTCTTGTACTTCTTCTAATAACTCTAACAATTCTCAAATATAGGCATTTCTAACTTACAAGAATTTGCTTGATAAACAATTACTCTTAAACTTTCTTTATGACTTTCTTATTTTTCTATTACATATAAGTATCTTACATATTTTACACATATTGTAATATCAATTAATTATAAAATTTTAGTGTATCAATAAAATAGAAAACTATTAATAATTATCAAAATAAGAAGTTGAGTGAAACCCAACAATTCTAATAAAGATAGACTAAGTTAATAAGAAGTGTCCTTCTCTTCTGACAAAATTTCATTGTCGTGCAAGAATGAAAATCGGAAGTCATTTGGCTGAAAAATAGTCATAGTCTAGTAAGAGTCGTTAGCACATATATTAGATATTGATGCCTAGCTACACAAGCAGCTATTTTAAACTGATTTAGACGGTCTAGTTCAAACGAATTTGAGAGACATTGTATTTAACTATTTACAAAGAATGCAATAGATTTTCGTAACTTTTTTTTCTATGCAATACAAGTTGATGAAGATTATTTAATAGCGAATATCTTTTTGCGTGTAATAGAAAAATGATTGTTGACTACGCATACTTAGCTGATGTAGTTTGTTTTGGTATTATTTTTTACCGGAAAATGATTTTTTTTTCTTGTTCTTTCATTTTCTAAAATACAAAAATTCAAGTTATATGGGAATTACATAATATATGTGGGACGTGACCTTCGTCAATAGTGGAAGACTTTTTTGTGAAATAAAATGAGACTAGTGGAAGAATTTTTGGTGAAATAATTAATATGCGACTGATGATGCTGGATGATGTTGCTAAGATAAGATTTGGACAATTTTTTCTCTCCCATTTCAACAGTGTTATTTGTTCATAAAAAATATTTTAATTTTTTTTAACTTACTTATAAATTTATTTTGTACTTCACAAAAATATTATAATTATACATAATCTAATTTGATATATTTTTTACATAAATTTATAATATAAATACAATATATATATTTTGAATGTACGAATAATATTTCCATCTCATTTTAGTCATTTGTTCTTTTAGTGTTGACTGAATTTTACTGTGCTTGATGAGACATTTTTTTATCCTTGAAATGCAAATTAAACATAAAAAGTAACCATTCCATTCAATAATGTCTACTTTGATTATTTATTTGGAAAATAATAAATTCATAGTCCATCTATCATTAAATCTCTAGTTTTACAAAAATAAAAATTTGTAATTATTTCATATCATTTATTAATTTTACGGTACATATAAATTCGGAGTATAGCACAAAAACCAATTAATTTAATAATATGAAGAATTTGTTGCTATTCATAATTTGATGCTTCGTGAAGATATTTTGCAACATTTATGGCTGTGTTTTAGAAAAGTTTATAAGGAGGAACAACTTTAAAACTCTGAAGATTAGTCTTATATTCAATTAGTATAAGAAAATCTGGTAACAAAAGAAAAAAAAAAAAAGAGAGAAGTGAGAAGGTTGCAGTTTAAAACCCAATGAGCGTAATGGGGCTAAATTAATTCCGATAAAAATCTTGAAGTACTTACAAAATAATAACCTTGAAGCAAAATACGGGGCAAGAATCACAAGAGGTACTTGACTAAAAGATTGATTTGTAATATCAAGTGATCAACCCCACAACGGCGCACCAAAATTTCCATTTTCCTTGAAAGCAAAGTGATGACAATTGTCATAGAGTAAAAAGATGAACAAGAGAATTCTATGATTTAGTGTGTGTTTTGAATTAATTTATTTTGTATTTAAAACAGTTTATATTAAAAAAATTAAAAAAAAATCTTGAAAAAAAAAAACACTTATTTACCTAAAAATAAACGTTACCAAACATGCTTTTCGTGGGTGCAGTAGATATGGGCTGTTATTTTAAGTAAGTGTATCATTATACAAATTCAGTTACTCATCTCTTACTAATTTTCAGCAAATATTACATTATGCTCTTGTTGCTGAGTTTTCTTTTCTTTTTATTTTTATTTTGGTCTTAGGAGGTTTTTCTTATCTTTTGGGTCAAACTAATCCAAACTGCAACAAATTTTATCTTTTGAGTCCAAATCTCAATTAAAATTGCCAAGCAAATACTCAGGCATTTGTGCCCACTGTTATTATTGAAACATGACACTTGACCTCTACTGTCAACTTTCAATAAATATATCATCATTCATAAATATATATATATATATATATATATATATATATATATATATATATATGCTGCCTAATTCATTATTAGGAATACTTTTGATATAAGGACAAAAAAATCATATTATTACACAACTCCTTGAACCATGAGTTCTAATATCTATTGTTATGAAATATTACATCATCCTTTTTACATACTTATATAAATAATTATAATTATGATAAGGCATCACATAAATTAATCGCGTACAAAATTAAACATGACTCAATTTAATATACTTATATTTATAGATAAGAAGAATCAAATATACTATCAAAATAAAATTACATTATCAGTCTCAATGTCCTCTAGTTTACAACTACCAAACCATTATATCTATATATATCTCCGCCAAACTCTTTTATTCTCATCTAATATGCTTTCTCATAAGTCTAATAATCTCCTATTATAATATATCTCACAAGAATTGGCTTTACAAGCACTGAATCTTATATGTTCATTATGACTTTTTTAATTTTTTATTGAAAATAAATATTTCACATATTTTAATATTAATTACAAAATTTAAATCTACCAATTAAATAGAAAATTATTAATAATTATTAAAATAAGAATTTAAATGAAACCAATAATTCTGATAAAGATAAACAAGAAATTAATGTGAAGTGTCTTGGTCTTATGACAAAATTTGATTGTCATGCAAGAAATAAAATTAGAAGTCATTTAGCTAAATTTGTCATAGTAAGAGTCATCTGCACATATCTCAGACATTAACACTACACAAGTCGCTAACTAAAATTGATATAGATGGTCTAGTTCAAATGAAGTTGAGAAATATATATTGTATTTAAATATTTATAAATATCATAATTTTTTATATGCAATACAATCCGATGAAGATTATTTAATAATCAATATATTTTTGGGTGTACGCAAAGATGATTGTTGACTGTGCATACTTTGTTGATGTAGTTGGTTTTGGTAGTATTTACTGGGAACATGATTTCTTTTCTTCTTTCATTTTTTAAAATACGAAAATTCAAGTTATAGGTATTACATAATATATGTGGGACGTGACCTTCGTCAATGGTGGAAGAATTTTTTGTGAACTAATAATTTGCGACTGGTGTAGTGATGCTAGTCGATGCTGCAAAGATATTATTTGGATAATTTTTCTCGCTCCCATTTGAGCCGTTTGTCCTTTTAGTGTTGACTGAGTCGGAAAGTGCTTGATGAGACTTTTTTTTTTTTTTTCTATCCTTGAAATGTTAATTAAACATAAAAAGTTACTATTCCATTCAATAATGTCTACTATGGTTCTTTCTTTGGAAAACAATAAATTCGTAATACCTTTATCATTGAATCTCTAGTTTTAAAAATATATATAAATTTGTAATTATTTCATATCATTTTTTTTTAATTTTACGGTGGATATAAATTTGGAGTATAGCATAAAAATCATTTAACTTAATAATATAAAGAATTTGTTTTATATTTCCAATTTGATGTTTTGTAGATAAACGTATTATTGTTGTGAAAATAAAATACTTTGCAACATCTATGGCTATTTGTTGTAGTATAAATTTTGTAGGGAAAGGCAGACTCAAAATCCTAACGATTAAATTCATACCAAATGGTATTAAGAAAATTTCTGTTAGACAATTAAAAATAAAATGAACAGAGAGAAGAATGTTGTTTAAAATCCAATAAAGCGTAATGGGGCTTAATCACTCCCAATAAAAATCCTGAAGCACTCACAAAATAAGAACCTTGAAGCAAAATAGGGGGCAAGAATTAATCATAAGAGGGACATGACTAAAAGATTGATTCGTAGGACTAAGTGGTCAACCCCTCAATGGCACACCCAAATTTTCATTTTCCCTGAGAGCAAAGCGACGACAAATGTTATTGAATAGAAAGATGAACGAGAGAGTTGTAGGATTAAGTGGGTGCAGTAGTCATGGGCTGTTATTCTAAGTAAAATAAGTATATTGTTGACCACATTAAGTGATTCATCTCTTGCTCGCTTCAGCTAATTTTCATCAAATATATTACATTATGCTCCTATTGCTTTGATTTTTTTTTTCTTCTTACGAGATTTTGCTATAGAAGTTGTATGCTTTTATTACGGACTCTGATGGTATATTTGGATATGTTTTAAAACTCTTTCTTCTACTTTTCAGCTTTTTTTAAAAATCAATTCATTCTAACTTATCATAAAAAACAGAAAAAAAATTATTATTTTTAAATTATATTTATTTTAATAATCTCATGCAAACAGTTAAAAGTATTTGAATATTTGAGAAGTATTTTTTATTTTATTTTTCTTGTAAAAAAAGTACAAATAAACGCCCCGTTAGTCTCTAACTACATTAAATATGGTTTACAAACATTTTTGTCTGTTAAATTATCTTGAATAAATATACAAACAGATCGGTGAAGTTACAACTTTGATTTCTAGTTGCATCTTAAGCCCATCCTAACTTATCCAAGATTTCTTTTTCCAAATATTAAAACTTTGTGAGGAATCATTCGTCACTATACTAACTGCTAAGTCTAAAGAATTGGAAATTCAATTTTGGAAAGAAGTATAATTTGAGAACTTAAACTAATTTTTATGATAAATTAATTAAGGAATTAAACTTTTGTTGTTATCAATTAAAGATCTCAATTTTATTAAAATATTCTTAATTAATAAAAAATATTAAAAAGACAAAAAAAAAATCCAATTTGATAAATGAAAACAATTTATAATATGAATAAAATACATGACATATATATCTTAAAATTCATTTTCCAATTGAAACATATTATTAAAATATTTTCATTAAAATTGAGCTCCTTAATCTTTAACCAAAATAAAATTTAAATCCTTAATTAATAAGTTTTAAAATTGATGTCATTAATTAGCTATTATAATAAAATTGGGTTCCTTCTCCAATACTTTTCTCTTCAATTTTGTAATCAGTTCCAATTCTTTTTATTTGTTTATCTATTTATTGGTTTGGGTCGTAAAGTTCCCATTCTTTACTCTTGACCAATATGAGCTCTAAATTTTCATTCACAAATCATGGAATGAAGAATTTCAAAGTGGCTCTATTCCGTTGTATATCTGTTTGTATTTTTTTTTTTTTACGATTGTTTGTATTTTAATTTAATGACCATGCAAAATTATTAAATACTGATCCCATAAGAGCTTAGCAAGAGATATCGCATAAAAATCAGAGTAAATGATTCTTTTTGTCCATTTTTATCTGTCTATTTAAAAATTTTGATTTGTTTAATATTATCTTCCATTTAAAAAATAAAAAAATTATCTATTAGTCATTTTTTAACTTTATCCTTATCTTTTATTATCTCAATTAAATTCAATAAATACATATTAATTAATTTTACAATTTCTTAAAATCAACTATTCAGTCAATGGAGTGAGAAGAGGAAAGAGAATGTGAAATTAATGAGGATTTATGAAGCACAGACACAAACACGAACAAGAAACACGACACGAACATGGATACTGAGACACACCAAATTCAAAAAATTATATGACAATGACACGACACACACACACACACATATATAGAAGGGGGATCGACTTACATCAGTGTAAATCTTTTTTTTTATACTCATTTTTAACTGTTAGTTTCACTTTCATCTAATGGTTGAGATTATTTCATTAAATATAATCATTAGATGAAAATAGAACTAACGGATGAAAATGAGTGTAAGAAAAAAAAGAGTTATACTGGTGTAAGTTGATCTCCCATCATATATATATATATATATATATCAAAGTAAATTTAAAAAATTGGTTTAAATATATATGTATCTAATTGCAAAATTTAAGAAAAAATATTCATAATTCATTAATATCATTCTTATAAGCTTGAAGATTTACAATATCTTAATATATGTCATATGTGTCAATATTTGTTATCTAGTAAGCTCCTCCTAAAAAACATGGAGCATAATTTTTATTGACATATTCTAAAAAATATCATAAACTAACTTATCCTAATAGAACTAACTATGTACAAGTATATGTGCATCCAAAAAAAATTAACTAGAAGAAATATTGGTGTGAGGCAAGCTTCGGTGATGACGAAGTTGACAGCTTGATACGAGTAGAGGTAAAAGGAGCATGCGAAAATAGTGATGTATGAAAAGATAAAACTTAAAAGTTTAATAGTGACGTGTGAAAAGATAAAATTTAAAATACTGGTATGTGAAAATAGTGGCTTGAGACGTCAGTCATGTAATTGGGCTTTAGTGGGTTACAGACTTATTACTAATTGAACGTTAATCATAGAAACTAATTTTTTTTAAAAAAATATTAATGGGTCGTGTCCAAGCCGTGTCCTAGATATGTCCAAGCGTGTTCGAAATGTGTCCAAACTGAAAAAATAATCTTTTTAATTGGACACGTAGGATACGTGTGTTGTACATGTGTCCCCATGTTTCTGATACGGACACGCCTCAAAAACGGTGTGTCCGTACTTCATAGATGAAGACAGAGCATAAGAGAGAAAAATATTATAAGTTAGAAAAAAATATAATTTAGTTATGTTAAATCATATTTTTATATCATTCAACATATTTAACAATTTTCTTAATCTTTGTGCATTAACATTAACCTATGAAGCACGGACACGCCGTTTTTGAGGCGTGTCAGACAAGTGTCTATGTCGGATACATTATCCCACCCGTACGACACATGTATCATGCATGTCTGAATGTGTTTGATTAAAAAGATTATTTTTTTTAGTTTGGACACATCTCAAACACACTTGGACACGTCTCGGACACATTTGAACACGTTTAGGACATAACTTGGACACGACTCATTAATATTTTTTTAAAAAAATTAGTTTCCATGACTAACGTTCAATTAGTAAACTTGTAACTAACCTAAGTCCAATCACATGACTGAAGTCCTAAGTCACCATTTTCACATACCAGTATTTTAAGTTTTATTTTTTCACACGTCACTTTTAGACTTTTAAATTTTATCTTTTCACATACTACTATTTCTATCTGCTCTTTTTACCTCTGCTCGTATCAAACTGTCCACTTTGTTATCACTGAAGCTTGCCTCACACTAATATTTCCTTTAGTTACTTTTTTTTATACACATGTATTTGTACATAGTTAGTTCTATTAGGAGAACTTAGTTTAGGAAATTTTTTAAAATATGTCAATAGAAATTATGCTCCATATTTTTTAGGAGAGATTTATTACGTAACAAATATTGGTATATATGACATATATTAAGATATTATAAATTTTTAAACTTATACAAAAGATATTAATAAATTATGAATTTTTTTCTTAAATTAATTTTGCAATTATATATATATATATATATATATATATATAAAACTAAGTTCTTTAATCTATTTTGATATTAATTTATATATATATGTCGTGTCCATGTTTTACAATTTTTTAAATTTAGTGTGTCTCTGTATCTATATCCGTGTCGTGTCTTATGTTTATGTCTGTGTTCATAGACCTTAACAAACAGATAAAAAATGGACAAAATGAGTATAAAAATATCTCAAGAGGCTTACGAAATTCATGTAAGTGTTTTTAAATTTCTTTATCATGAGGTCATCGAGACCTCAATCTTTGATCCAAAATTCTCATCAAGTAGCCGCTGAAGAGGTATTGAGAATACTGTACTAATTTTCCATTTATATCATTATTCCTCTTTTACTCCTCAAATATTTTTCCTGGCTCCACCATTACTTCGTAGCTCACTGTGTCCCCACTAATATTATTTTAAGGGAGCTAATGTGGGTTGCTGAACTATTTGAAGGGATTCAAATAAGATTTTGTATCCTTCATGTACATGAGTTTGAATCCTTCTTTGAATGATAGTTCCATTTGATGATTATCCCTCTAGAAGCGGAACTAGAGCAAAAATGTTGGGGGCTGCAGATGGTGTCAATTTTAATTTATTTACTGTAAATTTAATCAAATGACTTGAGGAAGTTTTCTATTTAGGGGGTGCGGCTGCCCCCCTTTAGCTACTATGTAGTTCCGTCCTTAAATTTCCTCCCTTGTTATTGGCACTCTATCCAGTAGTATTAAAGTAACATATTCTTAATACCATTCTTTTCACAAAAAATAGAAGAAATTCTTTTCAAGGAATTGTGAAAGACTGAAGCACCCATTGTACTTAACAGGTTTTCCCTTTATGGAGACCTAATGGCAATCACGTTAATGCCATTTTTTCATAATTAAGAAGCCCTCTTCATCACATAATAATTTGCCTGAAGTGTATACAACCAGACCTTACAACTAGTGATGCTATGCACCATGAAAAATAAAAGAGAGCAAGAATTCACTCGGAAGATTGCTTTGAGTCTGCATGAACAACATGCATATGCTTTGAGCTTTGGGTTTGCACCAACATTGCCCATAATGGAAATTGACAACACTCCCATAAATTATTGTCCCACAAAGAGTTCTTGAATTAAGGTAAATTAAGCTGAGGAAAATTAGGAAATGAGCTTGCAAGAGAGCTGGCACCAAGCGCAACAATTTAACACAAATTAACTCAAGATCCTCTACTTGAATTCATTCTCTTTGCTCAAGGCAAATCCTAAGAAACAAGGTTCATCTTCCAAGTTGTAGGAAGAAACAGAGACAGGTGGCAGTATATGATGAGATCAAGCATTAAGTCAACTAAGAAATGTTGATGCACCTGTTTAGTTTGTTTGAGTTGTTATCACTTATTAGGTTTTTTAATAACCCTGTACTTTTCAAAATTTGCTTCTTTCTCTTGTGGTCTATGCTTGGATCCGTTCTCTTTGCTCAAGACAAATCCTAAGAAACATGATCAGTCTCCAAGTTCTAGTAAGAAACAGATACAAGTGACTGTAGGATGAGATTAAAAGCACTGAGTCAACTAGGAAATGTTGATTCACCTGAATTTTTTTTTTTTTTTTTTTTGACTGGGTTGATGCACCTGTTTAGTTTGTTTTCACTGTTATTAGTTTTTTTTTTGTTGTATCCCTTACTTTTCAAAATTTCTTTCTTTCTCTTGTTGTATCTTTTACTTTGTTATCAATGACCATGCATAGCTTAATTTACAACCTCTCACATGTAAACACCGAATTTTGTCCGGGACATTTTGTAAATAAAAAAAATAAATAAAAATAAATAAATAAATAAATAAAATAATAAAAATATCCAACCCAATCCATTAACTTACCTATTGACCCAATATCCAGGTCTAATTCATTAACATACCCATTGACCCAATATCCAACCCATGACCCATTATTCATTGTCCAACCCATAACCCATATCTTAAACTATAACTCAAACTTATCCTAAACCAACTCAAAAATTCATCTTAAACAAACCCTATCAGCTAGTCTAAACAAACTCATCCTAACTAAACCCCATCAGTCAACCCAACATTCATCCTAAACAAATCTCAACACTCATCCTAAACTAATCCTAATCACATTTTAACTCAAACACCTTAACCTAATCCTCTTTTATAAAAACCTATAACCCACACTTTACTTGGGACTTTCACTTTGACCTTCAACACACACTTTTAACCTTAACTTACAGATTTCAGCCTCCACCAAAATATCTCTCCATCATCTCTCATATACGAAACTGACACCCACAAACTGTTCCTCACCGTGTCGCTAGCCATCTGTCACACTGTGCTATCCACCATGCAGAAGCCGCCGCAGAAACAGCGTCACACGTCGCACTGCTCAATCTGCAATCAGACCCAATTGTCAGTGCTTCACCAACCCGAACCAGCCTAACCACCATCGCTGCTGGCCTTCATCTTCCTTGCTCCTCTATTTTTTTTTTCCTACAAATACCCAAAAAGAAAGAAGCAAAACTCTTTTGTCTTGTTTTTCGTAAGTTTGTTCTTTTAATTTCTGATAGTTTTTTTTTTTGTTTTAAGTGAAATAGGCTTGTAATTAAATGAGGCTAAGCTTAAATATATATATATATATATATATATATATATATATATATATATATATATATATATATATATATATATATATATATATATATATATATATAACAATGGTAAGACTACAAAGTAAAACTATAAAAATAATTAATTTTTTTTAAAAAAGCGAAATAGGATTAACCGAGTTTGACAACATTAATCTTGTAACTATTTTTGGATCATCCGAGTTGTGACAACCTAATGGTTCAAATTATAAAAAATAAATTACTATTTAATAAAGATTCAATTTTTTTATTATTCTTTTTTTGAAGATAATTTTAGATTAAAAAAAATCTCATTTAATAACAATAAATTCAATAATCAATGGGTGACGTCTACTAGCGTGACGCGAAGCTTCACCTATTCAAACCTTAATTTGGTTAACAGTCGGACGACATGTTAATTCAAATTTTTATAAAAAAAAAAAATAAATCTTTTCTTTAAATAAAAGCAACCAACCCACAAGTATTTTATATAGAACTACGTGACTTTGAGTTCCTCATTGCACCTGAGGGTACGTAGGAGCAAAATTTTTATTTCGTCAAGCCAAATTTTAAACTTTCACAAATTATTTATTTTTTTAGTTTTTTTAAATAAAAAGGATAAAACAAACATATTATGAGATTATTAAGTTTTGCATAACTAATTTAGGGTAACTGTTTTAAGACGGATGTATTAGGGGTGCTGTGGAGTTAAGTCTCCACCCTTCCCTATGCATAACTGACTCCCAAATCTAATTTGGTTCCAAAGACCATTTTCTAAAAGAATTTTCTAATTTTTTCTAATTTAAATAAAATTGGTGGCGACTCCTAATTTATTTATTTTGTTTCGCCGCTCCCACCGCGATCTCGGTCGCGACATCACATCCATCCCAACGACCGCTACTAAGCCAAGATGCATGACAACCAGTGAATCAGTGATCAGTTCACTCCAATTAATTTAGGAAAAAGTGGACTCTCAATTTCCAATAAAATATGTCATACAAAATCCATCTTGCCAAAATTCAAGATTTATTAATCTCTATTAGCTTTATTAAGTAACCATATTTTCATAACACAATAACCACATAACCTCCAACACTATAATTTTAGTTAACAAATCGAACATATTACAAGTAAAGCATGCTAACATGCTTTCAATTCATTAACCATGATAAATTTCATGACTTTATCCCCAACCCAAACATTGCAACAGCTCATGTTCCTATGCAATCACAAATCTCAACAGAGCACTTGAATAAACATCAGCCTAAACGTGATGATCAACGATATAAACAACAAAATAAACTAAGCAAGATTTATAAAGGAGACAAGGCAATTATGCCATTAACCAAAGATTATGATAATTCCAAAATAAACTACCAATTTATTTTAAGCATACCATTTTTATTTTTCATTTTTCATTTTTTACATATTTTCATTAATTTTCATTTATTATTTTATCATTTTGTTCTCATTGAAGTATTATTTATTTGCATTTCATTTATTCAGTTCTTTTTTTAAAAAAAAAAAATCCTTGGACTAATCCTACCGTTGAATTAATAAGTACCTAAACCCAATTGAAATTACCCAAGAGACAAACAAATTGACTTAGCCCATTAATCAAAATACTTGCCCTCATTATTCTGGAAGCCTCACATTGACCCCAAAAGCCGAAGCAAACTCAACAAACTAAACAAATTCCATAAGCTTCTGCCCAAATAAACTTTTTCCCAAAAATCCTCTTTTTTGTAACCCAACTAATGTAAACTAAAGTTGTTGAGGCCCACGTGAAGTTACCCTTTACTTATCACACTTGCCCCTTTCCTTTTATTTTTCTTTAAACCCAAACCAAATGCTGAGATTATTTTATTTTTTTCTGAAATGAAAATGCCTTGTACTATACCGAGTACCCAAAAATCTATATTTCTTCTTCTGTATGTGAGAAACGGAAGGAGACTTGAGAAAATTTCTGTATTCTTTGAATGTGTTGAATACAACGATCTATACACTTAGCTTAAGACTATACATTAGGTACAAGTACAATATATATTATTCACATTTTACATATATTACAAATTTTACACATGACATATACATTTTACATGTGACTCACATTTTCTATGTTTTTTACACTAACATTCCCCTCAAACTCAAGTGAGTGTAGAGAGAACCAACTTAAGTTTAGAAAATAAAATACAGAACTGACCATGATAATGAACTTTGGTGAACAAATCAACTAGCTAGTTAAAAGTCCTAATGGAGATGAGATGAAAAGCACTACGGAGGATGTGTTGGCGAATAAAGTGAAAATCAATCTCAATGTGTTTGATGTACTCATGAAAAACACCATTATGCACGATTTAAATAGCACTTTGGTTGTCAAAGTAGAGAGTAGTAGGAGAAAGCTAAGAAATGTCCAAGTCTTCAAGGAGGATGAATTGGGACGAGGTTGAGACTTACTCTGATCAGGCCTTGGTGGATGAGTAAGGCAATGTTCGATTAAAATGTCCAAGCTTTTTAAAGCATCGACAGACTAGGGAAGGGCAATTGGTCGTAATATAACCTCTCGTTTTTGCAGGTATGACATTCTATATTAGGACACTTAGGAAGAAGATGTCCAGGTTGGCGTTAGTGGTGACTATTGATACTCAATTTGTCCATAATTTTTTTATTTTTGTTACTTAATCAAGGTATGAATACTCAATTTTGTCCGGGTTGTTAAAACCTTTTAATTTAGAATAAAACAAAAAAAACAACAACAAAAGAGAGAGATAAAAAAATTTATAAAACTTGAAAAATGAATGAAAATCTAAAAAAAAAAGGAAAAAGAAGAAATTTGAAAAACTAAGGTGTCTAGATTCATTGTATCACTAAGTCTCACATTGGATAAGTCATGTTCCTTCTCCCCCTTCCTCCTATATAAATGGGTGATTCTCAATTGTTTTGATATAAAAAAATTACACATTTGGACTTAATACTAAGTATAAAAGCTCGAGGACTTTAATAATTTTTTCCTTGCAAGTGAGTAGCTTTTTAACATTTGATTTGAAGAGAACGTGTGAGGCCATATGTGCTAACTTCTTTGAGCATAACATTTTTTATACGCCTTAGAGGTAAGCTTGCTTATTTTTTTTTCTTGTATTATTATTATTTTTATTATATACACGTATTATTTATTTTAACTTATTCATTTATTAGTTTGATTTATTTATTTATTTATTTATTTTTTATAAACTTTTTTATTTTAAAATTAATTCAAGAATAAATCAGGATTAGTTGTGTTGTGACAACTTGTTAATCATGTAACTTTTAGAATCATTTAAGTTGTGACAACTTGATCATTCGAACCTTTTTCAAAATATTAAAAAAAATCAAATGAGTTTTCAAAATAAAAATCTTTTCAAAATTAAAAACAACTAATACACAATCGTTTTTTTTAAAGAACTACATAACTTTGAGTTCCCCGCTGTACCTAGAGATACATAGGAGCAGAATCTCTATTATGTCAAACCAAAATTAAATTTTCATAATTTAGTTATTTTTTTTCTTTTTATAAATAGTAACAATGTATTTTTTTAAGGGGTAAAATAAATATATTTGAGATTATTAAAATTTACACAACTAATTTAAGGTAACAGGCAATGTAAGGTGCTAACGCCTTGCCTACCTATAATCGACTCCTGAATCCAAACTCATTTTCTAAAAGACTAGTTTTCCTATTTTAAGGATTTTTCTAATGTTTTTTCAATTTAAATAAACATCGGTGGTGACTCTATTGATTTTTAAAAAATCTTATATTTTCAGTCATCCCGTTGCATTCCCGGTTGTGACAGTTGGCGACTTCACTAGGGACACTTAGAGAGTTAAGCCTGTTATTGTTAGTTGTGCAAATTATTAATAACCTCTATTTATTTGTTTACCTTTTGTTTTGTCTTTTTTTTTTTTCTTATTTGGTTGTAAATAATTTCTTTTTTATTATTACTTTTATATAAAAATTTTATGGTATTATCCTGTGTTAACTTTATCTACTTGTATATATTTTGTTGCCTCAATATTTCGTACTTGGTTGTTAAAACCCTAGGGTATAAAATTGTTAGTTGGTTGTTATATGCATGTTCTGTTTGACTATTTTTTATGCAACATGAGGGTAGTCCTTAGGATTATGGAGGCCTGTATGCTCCTTACACCTACGACACATACACATTTATCACACACATTCGAGTAGAACCCTATACCTGGGTCTGAGTGAAACCTAAGTTAGGTAGATGTTGTGTAGTGGTAGCCATTTTGGATATACATCCTGTTTGGTTATAGCAAAAACCTTATCTAGAGTGTGCCTTTTTCACGAATGTCTCACACTTAGTGGTTTACCCGTTGTTTCTGGTCAACATTCTGAAATGGGATTTAGCTCTAGAAACCTTTAAAATAGTAGAGTCACTCAATGAAAGTTCTCACGAATCAGAAAAACTCATAAATCCTTATGATAGAATTCCTCAAATTTAAGGTAATCCTTTAGGACACGAAGGGAACGTACTTCTTCTTTATCTATCTATCCCTCATGTCATGCATTCTTGATTTTTTTTAAATAAATAAATAAAAGAAAAGAAAAGAAAAGATACATTATCTTGCATTTTCATGGCATTCATAACATTTTTTTAAAAAAAATCAATCTACATAAATAGTCAATACTTCGCATACATGCATGTTGCTGATTTTGGTTAGTCAATACTGATAATTGCATATTCATATCATGTTTTTTCAAGCAAAAAAGTAAACACTATAACAGGAAAGCAGCTTCCGCGACACCCTTACAGGACTCGTTATCAAGCTAGGATCATGGATGAAATAAAACAAACTCAAGAGTTGAAAGATGAGGTGAACCAACTCAAAGAACAAGTATCCAAGATGATAGAGATGTTACAATCCATGGAAAGTAGAAAGAACACATATGAGAATCGCTCAGTGGCGAAGGAAGGATACCTGACCACACCTCTTCACCCGCCTAGTTTCTCTCCAACCCCTCTACAATATCAAAGCTTTAATCCTCAAGAAGTTATGATGCCGCTCACCATTTACCCAAACAGCACCACTCAACCCTCAATCACCAGTTCTCAGGGAACCCAGGTGCCACCATTCCCACCATATGGCCTCCTTCCCGGCTATGTACCACCTTTGGCCACAAATCCCCTTGATATTAGCATGCCAACAATGATACCAACTTCAAACCCGCTGAACACTATCCAAACCTAAGTCACTCAGCCGAATGCCAATGAAATTCCACTAATATAACACTCGTTCCTATTTTTTTTATCCCACCATATGGTTTTTCTTTCGGGTTTGTACCATCATAGGTTACCAATCCCCCTAATAGTAGCATCCATGCTTCTAATTCATTGAGTACAACCCAACTACATTCTAGTAGAACCTCGTCAGTGTAAAATTTTGTCTCTACTTTTATGTTACAATACCTATTGAATTCTTCTACTGAAAATTCTCAGTCCAAAGAGAAGTTGAAAACTCTAGAAGATAAATTGTGGGCTATTGAAGGAGTAGGCAGTTATGGTCTCAGGGACGCTAGTGAGCTTTGTCTTGTCCCTGATGTTGTCATTCCCCTGAAATTTAAGATCCTAAATTTCGATAAATATAAGGGGACTACTTGCCCAAAGAATCACTTGACAATGTACATTCGCAATATGGCTTCGCAAGCTTATGACGACAAGATGTTAATCCACTTCTTTTAAGACAGTTTAACTGGGGCAGCTTCAAATTGGTATACACAACTTAAGGGTGCCCATATAAGGAGTTTCAAGGATTTAGCTGATGCCTTTGTAAATTAGTATAAATACAACATTGACATGGCGCCAGATAGAATGTAACTACAAAGCATGTCTAAGAAGGATGCTAAGACCTTCAAAGAATAAGCTCAGAGGTGGAGGAAAATAGTTGCACAAGTAGAATCTCCTTTGTCAGAGAAAGAGATAGTTGTTATATTCACTGATATACTTCACGTGCCATTCTATGATCATATGATTAGGAGTGTGTCTTCGAATTTTTCATATATCATAATAATTGGTGAAAAGGTTGAAATCGGACTGAAAAAAGAGAAGATTGCATCAAATGAATGACAGACAAGTAAGTATGGAAAAATGTTGAACCGATTATGGGTGGACTTTAGGTCAAATGACTCACATGCATTTTCAAGAAAACTCATGGATGACAATGACTACCTAAACATTAGTTCAACAATCAATGTTAGATGTTTCTACTCATGCTCATCTGTAATAGGAGCAAATGTTTGGAGTGGTCAATTAGGAGCAACCTTAGAAAGTTCAACTTCGTGGTGATTCATTTTCTAATTGTTGCGAAGGAACAATGCCTTGGAGTCCTCCAACACTGGGGAATTTCTGGGCGACTAGTATTTTGATTTGTTTATCAAGTTGTTATCATGAAACGATATTTTAATTGTATAGACCTCATGCTTGTTCAATCATTAAAATCATTTAGGTTTTGAACTTATGTAAACTTTGTTGAAGCACTAATGTAATAGATTTGCGTGGATCTCATCATATATTGTTTCCTTTTCTTATGTTCTTGACACTTATGTTCTTGTCAGATCTTTCTTGTTATTCTTTTATTCCCTTTACTTGCTTTCTTTTGGTTCAGATCCCATAGGACCCTTATTCTAGAAAACTTTTGGTGGTCATGAAGCTCACGTGTGTATGTGTTCTTTGCTTAAAAAAAAAAAAAGACAAAAGGAGAGGTGAAAGAAAAATAAAGAAAAATAAAGAGAGTAAATAAGTAATCACTTGGTATGTATTATCATTTTGTCCCTAATTTAATTTTTTTGAAAATGAGCATTATAAATTTGAAATGAAGATTGACTAACTTTCTCTAT
The DNA here is from genome assembly GCA_029884605.1 of Ormosia emarginata. Classification (NCBI taxonomy): domain Eukaryota; kingdom Viridiplantae; phylum Streptophyta; class Magnoliopsida; order Fabales; family Fabaceae; genus Ormosia; species Ormosia emarginata. The sequence continues at coordinate 911,241 of JAQQTP010000017.1, read as the reverse complement.
CCTTCATAAGAATTCATCTTTTCTTTCCATTATCTTTCATTGTCTCATTTTGAGCTTGAAAGTTTTCTTCAATAAACCCTGAACAAGGATCACCCATACACTAGGGGATATCACAAAACAAAGGTTGATTGTCATGGTGACTATTTTGAAGCATAATGAAAAAAGAGAAAAGGAAGAAAAGGTGAAAGGGACAGAAAGTAAAAAAAAAAATGGAGAACAATAAAATAAAAATGTGCTTGAAAACACAAAAACAATTGACAAAGTTTAAGTTTGAATAAGGATCCTTAGTCCTATTTGACCTTTAAATATTTGTTTGAGCCTTATATTTTTTATTTCATAACCACTAACATTGGCCACATTACAATCCTTAAAAAGTCCATAATGATCAATGAATGATTGTCTTTATGTTTACAAATTTTAATATTTAGACAAAAGGTTGTGCTCATACAAGTATCTAGTTTATTGTTCCGTTAGGTTGAAAACCTGCAAAGCCTGTCTAAAAAAAAGATAAGAAAAAAAAAGAGACTTACACTAGGACAAGTTTTTACCCTGCTCAAGTTGGCCCTACACCAGGGTATTTTTTCTCTAACTCGATTTGCCCTACATTGGGGCAAATATTTTAGTTTAATTTGGCTCTACATTGGGGCAAGTCTCTACCCTATTCAATTCAACTCTAAACTAGGACAATTTTACTAGTTTTATTTGTCCTTACACTGGGGCAAAAATTTTATTCTCAAGTTCCCAACTGGGATAAATTTTGTTGTCAAATGGCCTACACTAGGGCAGCTTTGTTCTCAAATGGTTTACCCTGAGTCAATTTTTTTTTGATACCTTACACAAGGGCATATTTTGTAGATACCTGATAAAACAATGGTCATGATGTGCAGTTGTCAAGTAAGGATCAATCACATTCAAATTGAGAAAAAAAAACCATCTGGCTTTCATACTATTCCACTTCTTGTGTTTTTATCCTTTGTAAATACCCTTTGTGTAGTCATACTCCCAAAATTAGTTAAGAAGTTACTCAGTTAGTAAATCTCTTTTTTGTTGTACTTTTGAATCCATGCATATCTGATACATGATGTTTCAGGTTAGATGAACATGAGTATAATAGTATAACTTAACCATCTGATGGTAGTCTCTTGTTGAACAACTCAAGCCAAAGGAGCTCCAAAATTTCAATCGATGAAGGAAATGACATCCTCAATGGATAATTTAGATTGAAGTGTGTCATGTACAAATAGGAATCTTTAGAAGAAGAAAGTCACAAGCTTCTATGCAAGCCATATCTAATAAATAAAAATTTGAAGATGAGATTGACAATGAAACCTTTTGTGATGAACATGACATGGAGTATAATTTTTCGGCCCCTAGAACACCACAACAAAATGGTGTTATAGAAAGGAAAAATCGTTCTTTAGAAGAAATGGCAAGAACTATGCTCAATGAGGCCAATCTTCCTAAGTATTTTTAGGTGAATGTGGTTAACACCACTTGTTATGTTATGAATAGGGCTCTAATAAGGCCAATTTTAAAGAAAATCTCCTATGAATTATACAAAGGAAGAAAATCAAATGTCTCATATTTTCATGTTTTTGGATGTAAATACTTTGTTTTAAATAATGGAAAGGATAACTTGGGGAAGTTTGATGCAAAATCTGATTAGGGAATATTTCTTGGTTATTTTATACCTAGTAAGGCCTTTAGAGTGTATAACAAACGAACTATGACCATAGAAGAGTCCATACATGTTGTATTTGATGAAACTAACCCAAGCGAGCCAAGAAAGGAACTTGTTGATGATGTTGCAGAAATCCTTACAAGAACTCACCTAAAAAATCAAGAAAAAGGAGTCTAGAAGCAAGAAGAAAGCTCATATGGTTCCCTAAGACAAGAGGACTCTCAAATCGTGGATCTTCCCAAGGAATGGAGAACATCAAGATATCATCTTCTTGACAAAGTGATAGGTGATGTATTAAAAGGGGTAATCACTCGTAACTCTCTTAGAGATGCATGTAACCATATAGCTTTTGTTTCTCAAGTTGAACCTAAAAGCATAAATGAGGCCATTAATGATGAACATTGGATCTTGGCCATGCAAGATGATCTAAACCAATTTGAAAGGAATCAAGTTTGGGAATTAGTTCCAAGACCCAATGATCATCCCATAATTGGCACCAAATGGGTCTTTAGGAACAAACTTGATGAAACAAGTTTTATAATAAGAAACAAAGCTAAGCTTGTAGCTAAAGGTTATAATCAAGAAGAAGGCATAGATTATAAAGAAACGTATGCTCCCGTAGCTAGATTAGAAGCCATTAGAATGCTACTTGCATATGCATGCATCATGGATTTTAAGTTCTTTCAGATGGATGTCAAAAGTGCCTTTTTAAATGGTTTCATACAAGAGGAAGTGTATGTGGATCAACCTCCCGATTTTGATAACTTTGAACTGCCCAACCATATTTTTAAACTTAAAAAGGCCTTGTATGACTTAAAACAAGCTCCTAGAGCTTGGTATGAAATGTTGAACAAGTTTCTTTTAGAAAAAGGGTTCTCTAGAGGAAAGGTTGACACCACTCTTTTCATCAAGTATAAGAAGCATGACATTCTACTTATTCAAATATATGTTGATGATATTATATTTGATGCTACTAATGACTCTCTTTGTAAAGAATTTGTCAATATTATGCAAAGTGAGTTTGAGATGTCCATGATGGGTGGGCTCAACTTCTTCCTTGGTCTTCAAATCAAGCAAACAAGGGATGAAACTTTCATAAGTTAATCCAAATATTGTAAGGAGTTGCTCAAGAAGTTTGGAATGGAAGGAGCTAAGCAAATGGCTACACCAATGAAAACTTCTTGTTACTTGGACAAGGATGAAGGAGGTAAATCGGTAGAAATCACTAAGTATAAAGGTATAATTGGTTCACTCCTTTATCTTACCGCAAGTAGATCGGATATCATGTTTAGTGTATGCATGTGTGCTAGATTTCAAGCAAATCCTAAAGAATCACACTTAAGTGCTGTAAAATGAATTATGAAATATCTAATAAGTACTTCACAAATGGGATTGTGGTGCCTTAAGGGTGCTTCATGTAGCCTAATTGGTTATTCTGATTCCAACTTTGCTGGGTGCAAAATGGATAGGAAGAGTACTAGTAGGACATGCCACTTGCTTGGAAGCTCATTAGTTTCTTGGCATAGCAAGAAGCAAAATAGTGTGGCATTGTCAACAAATGGTTTGAATATGTTGCGTACCGGAAGTTGTTGTGCTCAAATCATTTGGATGAAGCAACAACTTCTAGACTATGGTCTTGAGTTGGATCACATTCCCATAAGATGTGATAACACTAGTGCAATCAATTTGTCTAAAAATCCCGTTTTACACTCTAGAACAAAGCACATTGAAATAAGGCATCATTTCATAAGAGATCATATTCAAAAGGGTGATTGCATGCTTGAATTTGTGGAAACCACTAAGCAACTAGCTGACATTTTCACTAAGCCTTTGGCAAAGGAAGCTTTCTATTATATAAGAAATGAACTTGGCATATAAGATCAATCATGCATAGGCTAAACTGCTGCATAATACACTGTTTTACTGCATAAAATGCAAGTTTGCTGCATAAACATTCATTTTTCTGCATAATCATGACTTTTTGTTGCATTACTTTTGAATTTTAATCCAATATTAACTTGAGCATTAGAGATTCCCCATAAGTTGTTTTGCAGGTGGTTCCTCATGTCAAAGACCTCCAAGAAACTCAAAAACCTCACAAATCCATCCAAATGGGGTAATTCTTAGTAAAAGTAGCAATTTTGCATGATTATGTGTTTTGGATCACAATCTGTTTGGATTATATGCTTACATGATGTTTGAAATTGATTTGAGATGCTTTGGAACTAATTTGAAAGGATTAAAATTGATCCTTCACTGTTTGAAATGCAAAATCTGAGTTTTAGTAGGCTGGTAATCGATTACAAGACTTTTGTAATCGATTATAAAGATTCTGTCAAGCAAGTAATCAATTACATCTCACTGGTAATCGATTACAATGAACCTAGAACTCAGGTAATCGATTACACAAAAAATGTAATCGATTACAAGGTTCCCAAAAGCATGATAATCGATTACACTGAAATTGTAATCGATTACAGGGGCAAACAGAAGGCTGGTAATCGATTACACAACCAATGTAATCGATTACACAGGGGTTTTAAAAGGTTTTCTGATGCGCGAAAGGTCACTAAAACCATCTCTTCTTCTCCTCTGCACCCACGAATACCCATCCTCCAAAATCCCTCATTCTCACTCAATACTCCACCAAATCTCCTCATTTCACCTCCCTTCCACTCAAAATTCATCCCCTACAAAACCCAACCATCAATCTCCTCCAAATCTCCCAAAATCTCAACCCAAATCCTTCATCTTTCTCCCTTCATCCCCCACGAGCCACACCACCCAAAACCATCCTTCTTCCATCCTTCCCTTCACCCACACACCTCCAAACACTCTTCCCTTCACCCACACACCTCCAAACACTCTTCCCTTCACCCCTTTTTCACCCACAATCATCAAATGGTTGAACCATCCCAACGTGCAAAGCATGCAAGAACAAGGGTCACGGTTAGAGAATCCTCCAATGCTTCACCACGTAACATTTCTGGGTTGGACCTCACAAGGCATTTCTCCACCACTAAGAAGGTTGAGCTATTCAGGAAAAACTTCCAACTGAGGAAGCTAATCTCGCGAAGATATCCCTTTGCACAAGTGAACCCCTGAAAAGTTTTCAATTAATTGAAAGGCTGAGATTACTTGATTCTTCAGCATTCACAATGCCATATATCCCAATTTAGTTCGAGTATTCTATGCTAATTTGAAGTATGAAGATATTTGCCTGATTTTTAAGGTGAAGAAAACACAAATTAAGATCTCCAAGGAAGAATGGTGCAGGTTGACCAAGCTCATCTATGCTGGGACAAGCTTCTATGGCAATGAGAATGCTTAGGGGGCTGAGTTTGAATATAAGAGTGCTCTGACGTCCCTGATTCGATCTGGTTACGTGCTTCCGAGGAATAACAAAAGAGTAATGGCTACTGGCTTGACAATGGAGAACAGGGTACTCCATTATCTGAATGTTCAAGGCTTAATTCCCAAAGGCCGGAATTACTCCCAAGTCTTACGAGATGATGTGGTGGTCTTATGGGCAATGACCACAAGCAGGCCAATCAATTGGGCCAACTATATCATTCAGCACATGCTGGATGTGAAAAAGAAGAAGAACTCTGCTCTTCCTTATGCCATGCTGGTGACAGTTATCCTGGAGCATTGTCACATCTCATTGACTGAGGAATCCAAGGATACCAGCTCCAAGGGCCCACAATCAATTGACTTACATACTCTTAAAAAGCTTCAGCTGAGCAATGTTGATGGGAGATGGTACTATCTAGCCTATGGCAGCTACAGGCATATCCTTCATGGTCCGAAGAGTGATGATGGAGATGAGGACTAGCAACCTGCACTAGCTCCAACCACATTGGATCTCCTGCTTCAGGAAATGCGGAGTTTGGCAATTAAGGTAGAAACCCGGATGGACCGGATTGAGTCCATGAGATGAGAATGGACTACTCTGATCTGAAGCTTGCATCCATTCGCTTTTTCCTAGAGGGCCCCGGACACACTTCACAGAGACCTGCTGTTGCACCTACCACCTCCTCTGCCCCTCCTACTTCTTTATCTGTTGTTGATGCCTCTACCACTCCCGCTGGAGTTCCTGCTAATGATGAGGAGCTCCTTGGCTCCGAGGACGATCTCGAACCCGGTGACGATGATGTAAACCTTGGAGATGTTGCAGCAGACGTGGATAGTGATAGTGAGGTGACTGATAGTGATCATGAACCATTGCCATGATTTTTTTCTTGTTTTTTATTATTGACTGGTTGTATATGACTATTGAATCCTTTTTAATGGATATAAAATCAGTTGTTATTTTGATATTTCACTTATTGAATATATTGATCGGCTTGGTTATATTTTGATCTGGTTGGATTAATTACATTTTGTTTAGAACACTTGAATGAACTGGTTGTTTTCTGCTGTTTAAAACTTGGGAAATCATGAAAATTAGCGGAAATGCTGCCGAGATTTCAACTAAATGCAAATGTGTTTTTGATAATGCCAACGGGGGAGAGATTAGTGACCTATATAAGTACGGGGGAGCTTGAGTTAAGCTTTTACATGAACATATCACTAACCCTATCTTGTGCATACATACGGGGGAAAGTTGTGCTTAAATCTTATATATATATATATATATAACGGGGGAGAGATTAGTGACCTATATAAGTACGGGGGAGCTTGAGTTAAGCTTTTACATGAACATATCACTAACCCTATCTTGTGCATACATACGGGAAAGTTGTGCTTAAATCTCTATATATATATATATATATATATATATATATATATATATATATATATATATATATATATATATATATGTATGCAATTGTTTCTCTTCCTTTCAATGTTCAGTTTGTCATCCTCAAAAAGGGGGAAAATGTGAATGCATGTGTCTTGAAGCATGTCAATTGGTTTTTGCGATAACAAAGCCAAAGATGAAGATCAAGTGCAAAAGCGAAAACCAAGATCAAAGAAAGAAATCAAGAAGTTTATTTAGATATAGGCATTAGAACATTAATGTTAAATGCTCTCAAGATATCTCAAATGATTTTTCAAATATGATTTTAATTATATATTATATACATATATATATATATATATATATATATATATATATATACATATATATATATATATATATACATATATGCAATTATTTCTCTTCCTTTCAATGTTTAGTTTCCTTTCAAAAAAAAAGAAAGAATGTGATCAAGAAATGTTTATTTTAGATATAAAAAAAGGCATTAATGAACATTAATGTTAAATGCTCTCAAGATATCTCAAATGATTTTTCAAATATGATTTTAATTAATATGTTTTTCAAAGATTCATTTTCTAAAAAGAGATTGTCTTTAATCATGGATCATGCCAAACATAGTTCAATATTGTTCAAATCCATGTTTCTTAAAGTTAGAAATGACATGAATCCTCATTTAGGCTTGAAAAATGTGTTCAAAGTGTAAAGTAATCGATTACACGTGTGTGATAATCGATTCCAAGCTAAACAGAAGCCTTGTAATCGATTACATCATCCATATAATCGATTACCAGAAAGTCAGAGGACGTGTAATCGATTATACACAAGCTGGTAATCGATTACCATCTGGCCAGAAAGGCAAGAACACATTTAAATAGCCATGTAATCGATTACATCAATATTGTAATCGATTACCATCAAGTCAGATGGCGTGTAATTGATTACACAAGTCTGGTAATCGATTACCACAAGCCCAGAAAGCCAAAAACATGTTTCTAACCTCCATGTAATCGATTACCAGTGTTCTGACATGCCCAATGGCTATATTAGGTGCATTAAATGCTTGGCTTTAATCATCCCAACGGCTCCTTAACTATATATCTCTTTAAATACAGATGTTAGGGCGTCATTAATATGTGTTCTTTAACCTAAAACATCTTAGTAACACATCAAAATGAGAATCAATCCTTGAATCCATATCTTGCTCTGTTTTTGTGAAAAACTTGAGACATCTTTTGAGAGCATTCTAAGAGCTTTAATTCATATTATTTACTCTAGTGAGAGTTTCATTTTATCAACCTTGATTGCTTTGTAAGAGAAAGTGAGGTATCATTCCAAATTGTAAAGGGTGAGACATCCCTTTGTTTGAAGAGGCTCAAGCTCAAGGGTGAGGCATCCCAAGGAGTTGAGTACTCAAGTTTGTAAAGGTTGTCAAGCACCTATTGAAGCTTGAAGATATAGTAGAAAATCTCGAGTGGTTGCTTGAGGACTGAACGTAGGTCACAAGTGGATTGGTGGTTGAACCAGGATAAACTATTATGTTTGATTCTCTAAACCCATTTCTTTACATTTGTGCATTGCTTATATTCTTACTTGATTACTTCTCTCTTGGTTGATTATTGAGCTATATCTATCGTTCTTATCATTTCATTCATTTTAAATAGTCAATAGCTTCAACGAAATTCAATAGTCAAGTGTTTTGCGAAAGAATTGCGAACTTGTTTTATAAACTCAATTCACTCCCCCTTTTGAGTATTGAAGCCACTTGGTAACATGGAAAGGATTGAAGCTTACTCAACAACTTTTTTAAGAGCATTTAATGCTCCTATCTACCCCCAACGACTAAAAATCTCTTTTGGGTATAAAACTAAGTTGTTGGGCATTTATGAAGGTTAGACAATCAATCTGAAAAACATTCTTAAACATTGAATTCATGTTTTCTTTATCCTTCCAATCATACTATGTTTTTTAGCTTTAGAAGTGTAAATCCTTGATACCCATAAGCTTCAATTTGTATTATCTATACTTAAGAGAGTTTCATATCATTCATACTTTATATAAACTGTAAAAGAGAGAGGTGAGACATCCCTCCAATTTGTAAAGAGTGAGGTATCCCTTAAAAGAAGAGGCTCAAGCACAATGGTGAGGTATCCCAAGGTGTTGAGTGCTCCAACTTGTAAAAGTCATCAAACACTTGTTGAAGCTTGAAGAATTAGTAAAAAATCTCGGGTGATTACTTGAGGACTGGACGTAGGCCACAAGTGGATTGGTGGCTGAACCAGGATAAATCTTGTGTTTGCTCTTCTAAACTCTACTCTTTAATATTGTGCACTATTTTATTGAGTTTGCTTGAATACTATCTTGATTAGTTATAATATTTATGAGTGAAAGTCTTATATCTTATCTATTTATTCATCTTTATTACTCAATAGCTTCAACGAAAATTGATATTAAAGTGTTTTACAAGAGTTTTGCGAAAATATTTTATATACTCAATTCACCCCCCTCTTGAGTATTGAGGCCACTTGATAACACATTGCACAAAGTTCTTGGGCTCAAGGTCTACTACATGAGTTTTTAGGCTCAAGGCCTTTTGCATAAGTTTTTATGGCTCAAGGCCCACTGCATAAATTTTTTTGGCTCAAGGCCCTTTAACAGTATTGATGAGAAAAGAAAGAGTAATTAGGAAGGTCATAAAGCAAATCAATGAGTTTTGTTACTATTCGACCTTAATCATGCTATGGAAAAAGTCCTTAAGGGTTATGGAACCAAGAACGACTCAATTAAAGCTTTGATGCGCAAAAAAAAAAAATTGTTTACCCAATTTGTTCATGAGAATCTCCATAATAGGACATCCATTACATCATGCATCATCTCATGCATCACATACATTTACAAAGTCAACACCATTTCTTTTTTGGTTGTCAGGGCCTTATGTGCATTGTCTTTAGTTTCTGTGTCCCTGCACCCATCGCTTTTAACTTTCATGGTAAGTCAGGGTCTTATGCTTATTGCATTTTCCTTTCCGAGTCCCCACACCTGTCGCTTTTAGATTTCACGGCAAGTCAGGACCTTATGCTCATTGTCTTTTCCTTTACGGGTCCTCATACCCAGCGCTTTTAGCTTTCATGGCAAATAAGTGCCTTATGCTCATTGTTTTTTCCTTCCCGGGTCCCCGCACCCATCGCTTTTAGCTTTCACGGCAAGTTAAGGCCTTATGCTTATTGTCTTTTCCTTTTCGAGTCCCCGCACCCATCGCTTTTAGCTTTCACGGCAAGTCAGGGCCTTATGCTCATTGTCTTTTTCCTTTTCGGGTCCTCGTATCCATCGCTTTTAGCTTTCATTGCAAGTCAGGGCATTACGCTCATTGTCTTTTAATTTCCAGGTCCCTGTACCCATCGTTTTTAGCTTTCACGGTAAGTCAGAGCCTTATACTCATTGCCTTTTCATTTCCAGGTCCCTGTACCTATCGCTTTTAGCTTTCACGGCAAGTCAGGGCCTTATGCTCATTGCCTTTTTCCTTTCAGGGTCCTCGCACCCTTGCTTTTAGCTTTGGCAGCAAGTCAAGGCCTTATGCCCATTGTCTTTAATTTTTCGTGTCCCTGCCCGTTACTTTTAAGTTTTCTGTCAAGCTTCGGAAGATACCCGAATCTGTAAGCTTTCTACCTTCTGCTTTAAGGATTTTTCTAATGTTTTCCCAATTTAAATAAACATTGGTGACAACTCCATTGATTTTTAAAAAATCTTATATTTTTTATCGTCTCGTCGCGATCCCAGTTGCGATAGCGACAAAATTATCCCTTTTTATCAATAACTGCAAATGCCAAATTTGTTTTAGGTTGAAGAAGACCTAATCTAGTTTCTTCATACTTGAGATGAGGAAAAACATCCTCAAGTATAGGCAATGGATCCTGATGTAGCAGAGATGCTCTGACTGATTCATGATCATCAGTGATAACCTTCAAAAACTAGATGAGTCGGGTGCGATTATAATATTCCTCATATAGTTTGGCATCACTTTTGTGTTCCATGGTTGGTTCACACAAGATCAGTTGATTCTAAACAATTTTCATTTGAGCTAGAAATTCGAGACAACTTGGTCAGGCTCTTGTTTCGGACTATTGAGTTCCTTTAAGAGCTAGTACTAATGAGATAAATCGGAAATGGTGTAACAATTCTTAAGATGATCCTATCCTTCTTTAGTAGTTTCGAAACGCTCAAATTGCAAATGAATACTCAAGGTAGAGGTATTCTGAAACCAAGTGATAATCTGATGATTTCTGCTATCACAATCTTCCAATTTGTCAGTAAAATTTTCTTCAGTGTCATACTCATTTTTTGTGGGGCACATGATGTCACCTGTCACTTATCTCCAGAATTTGCGTCCTTTTAAAAAATCACACATAACCTCAACCTAATGAGTGTAATTAGAACCATTAAGTAGAACTGGAATAAGTTGAGCAACTTTGGATTTTTTCCATTATAACAAACAAAGGCAATGTAAAAAAAAAGTGTACTTTCAAGATTGAATTGATGAAAAAGGATCTCAAAAACAAAAAGATCTTACCAAAAAATCTTGGAAAGAGGTCAGGTGTCACATCAGCACTAGTGTCCATGTCGACACTAGTGTCAGTCATTAGCTGCATCAGCCCCTAAGACATGTCAAAGTGGGCGCGGGTTAGAAGAGCGGGTTCGTTGATGGATCGAAGGACGGTGTTGTCGGTGCCAATGAACAACGTCGGTAAGGTGGCGGATTGGAGATGACAGACGATGAGGTATTTCAATTGTGGGGGCGGAGGGGGGGGGAAACATAGGAGAACAGCAGAGAACAAGAACCTAAACTCTATGATACCATGTGAGAAATAGAAAGAGACTTGCAAAGATTTCTGTATTATCTAAATGTGTTGAGTGCAATGATCTTTACACTTATTTATAAACCTATGACCATACATAAGATACAAGTACAATACACATTATTCATATTTTACACATGTTACATATTTTATACATAACACATATTTTACATGTGACTCACATTTTACATGTTTTACACACTAACACCATAATTCAATAAGCCAGAACAATGCATTCTTACCAATATAACTCAACACAAAACCAGCAACCATAATGCATATATCACTCCATGGAACCAACTAAAACCCATAAGCTTAACCCGTTACAAATAATACAGATAATGTTACGGGAAATCGTGAACAGAAACCCATAAAACAAGGGCCATTAAAACGTTAACAAAAAGAAAATGATAGTTATACATCATTTTTAATAGTATATATATTATTTATATTTTTTTTAAAAGATGTGATTGAATGAAATATAATAATAAAAAATATATAATTAATAATATTAGATAAAGTGTGAAAATAAATATATATACTATTTAATATAATAATATAAGAGTTGTTATCAAAACTTTTTAAATAGCCTTGCATAGTTGCATTTCTAGTGCACGCCATATAGGGGCAGCGACAAATGCAAATGCATGCAGCTTTTATTTATTTATTATTATTATTATTAGCACATACATGTAGATTTTCCTAAACTCAAAGAAACCATATTTATTAATTATAAAGATAGTTAAATCTACATATTCGCACTCTAGGTTTACCTTTGTTGGACAAAGTCCTTATTTTACAAAAAGTGAAACAAAAGAAAGATTAAAAGAAAATGTAAAGCGAAATTACATAATACATTTTCTTCACCATCCGAGATATCAGCGAGGCCTCCACCTTAGAGTTCTATACTTATGCTCTCCACGTTGTTCATATACAAAATCAAGCTGAGGAATGATCTTGTAAAGCAAATCATCTACATGTTTGCTATACCACAGTCTCCATCTCTTCCAGAAAATAAGGGGAAGAATGACAAGTCCAACGCCAAAAGTGAATCCCAACTCAGCACTTAAGAAATTCCAATCAATTGAACTATGTGTTTCAGAAGCTACTGGTGGTGACTGTGACAGTCCTTGTACTCTATCATCACTACAATTCTTGGTTAGTGGAGCTCCACATAACCCTTCATTGCCTTTAAAGGAATCAGGTTCAAAGGACTGAATTTGTGTACCTATTGGAATTTTTCCTACCAAATGATTAAAGGAGAGATTCAAAACTGAGAGGAAAGTTAAACTTGCAATCTCTGTGGGAATTTCTCCACTCAACATGTTATTTGACAAATCCAAGGACTCAATCTGTGTCAAATTTCCTAAAGATGATGGGATATGACTTGAGAAAGCATTATATGACAAGTTAAGAACTTTCAATGTTCTGAAACTCATAAGCTCTTCGGGTATTGGACCTGTAAAATCGTTGGACGAGAAATCCAAGTAAGTGAAGACAGTGAGGATTTTGACCAACTTCATTTGCAAACCTTTGTTGACAATTGTTACCGAGTCCAGGTAGACTCCACCAAATTGGTCAGCTTCGACATAATAAGAGAATATGTGATCAGCCCCAGCTTGAGGTTCGGCTGCAAATAATTTGGCTAATATTACAACAAGAACTTTGTCAATGCTTGACAACAAGTCCTTGTAACGAATAGAATGATGGAAATCATACATATCGAAAAATAAATTGCCTGACTTTTCATGCGCATCATCTTCATAACCCACCATTGCTATCCAACTTCTCAAGAGTGCTCCTGGTACTATGCCAGTGAAATTGTTGGACGCTAGATCAACAATATGAAGCCTCTCCCAATTGCCTGTGCTATGTGTGCATCCAATGGGACCATGGAGTTTGTTTGACCTTAAAATCAAAACTCGCAGGGTGGAAATGTTCTTTAAGAAGCATGGAAATCTATCATTCAATAGATTATTTCCGAGGTTTAAAACTTCTAGGTTCTGGCAGTTGGCCAAAGACTTAGGAATGGCACCATCCAAGAGATTTCCATTGAGATCAAGGAACCTTAAATTACATGAACTTGAAAATGTATCAGAAATATAACCTGTTAGTTTGTTTCCAGCAAGATCTAACACCCTGAGAGTACTACTCCTTTTCAAACACTCGGGAATGAAGCCATTGAAGCTGTTATGAGAAAGATCAAGCATTCGAAGAGTAGAAGAATTACAAAAGGATTCATGGATTTTTCCATGAAAGCTATTGTTTGATAGTGACAGGAAATATACGAAATGGAGGTACTTCCCTATGTCAGGTGGGAGAAAGCTGAATCTATTGCTTGAGTAGTCCAAATAGACGCCATATTTCATGAAAATGGGAGGCAACCCTTGGAGTTGGTTGGAATGAAGATCAAGCATAAACATATTAGAGCTAAGATTTTCAAAGGGCCCTTCCAAATCTGTCAGAAAATTGTTGGAAAGATTCAGATAAACCAGAGAGTCGAATCTCCAAATCCAGTTAGGTATTATTCCTTGAATCTGGTTGTTGGATAGGTCTAGACCACCTAACTGGGATTGATTTCTCAAGAAACCTGGGAATTCCCTCAAGTTGCAAGAACCCAACAATAGATTTGTCAAATTGGGAAAGGACGAAAGGCCATGATCATCATTGAAAGTTGTATCAACTGACACATTGTTGTGTGAAAGGCCTAATGTGTAAAGATTTTGCAGCCTCCGAATCAAATCTAGTTGTATAGTGCCAATGAACTGATTTGAAGAAAGTTGGAGGAAGCCTAGTCTTCTAAGATGAAAGAGAGACACAGGAATAGGCCCTTGTAGTTTATTGTTGCTCAAATCAATCAACTGTAATGCAGAGGACGAGGCATTTGGGAATTGTTCCAACAAACCGGAAAATCCATTATGAGAAAGTGTAAGCTCCTGCAGGGACGGAAGTGTAAAAATAGATGAAGGAACCCTCCCATTGAGAAAGTTATCACCTAGATTAATGCTGAGGAGATTTACAAGTCCCTCCCAATGAGTAGATGAAATTACTCCTGTCAAATCATTGTAGAATAGGGATAGATATTTGAGGTTCTTGGACATATTGAAAGACGGAAGAGGGCCACTGAAGTTGTTAAACGACAAATCTAGGTGAACAAGTTGGGTGAGTCTTGACAGTGAAATCGGGAGTGTACCATTGAATTGGCAGTTAGATAGATCTAATGTAGACAACTGTTTCAGATTGGAAATAGCACCTGGTAACTGTCCAGAGAAATTTGTATTGCTAAGATTCAAGGTATGAAGATATCCATCTCGTGGGAAGTTTGGCAAGGAACCACGAAGATCTGGATTATCTGATATGTCAAGGACCTTTAGTGTTTGAATTTGGAAGATATCCTTTGGAAAAACACCACTCAACCCGCAACTGCTGAGCTGCAAGGTGGTCAAATTGGAGAAATTTGCAAAGGATTCTGGACTTGACATATTATTCAGGCTCAGTCGAATTACTGAGAGTGACTGAAGCTTTGATAGTGAAGAATCAATTGGTCCTGAGAGGTTGCAAGATGACATGCTCAGAACTTGTAGATTTCGCAGTGAAGATAAGGCATGGCACCATTGCTTTCCATCAGCAGATACCCTTACACCATCTAGATACAGTTTTGTGATTTCTGTAAGGTTCTGCACAAACATACCAATATTTGGCTTCTCCAGTATCATAGTACGTTGTGAGGTAAAAGATGAAGACAAATCAAGAGCAGCCAACTTTGTTAGTTGAGAGATCTCAGTTGGAATTTGTCCCTCAAAGCCAGCATTTGACAAATTCAAATATCTCAAATTCTTTAGCTTGCCAAACTTCGAAGGAATCAAAGAATCGAAGTCATTATAGGCCAAATTCAAACTCTGCAAATATTGCAGATTGAAGAGACTTGAATTGTCAAGTCCTCCGGAAATAAATTCTTCACTCAAGTCAAGAGCAATAACACGTCCATTGTTGCATGCCACTCCATTCCATTGACAGCAATCACTGCCTTGATTCCAATGAACCAGTTTTTTGGATTTGGCAGGGTTGAACATAAGGTTGTTCTTCAAATGGAGCAACAAGAATTGCTGATGATCAAGACAGTGGCTGGTCGCTACAAAGACATTGATACTCAAGGTTATGAAGCAAAAGGCTATAATAAAAGGCCGTAAGACTAGATGAAGTCTCATTATTGATGATTATTAAGGGCACCCTATGATGAGTAGCTGCTTAAAGAAGGGTGAAGATGGCTTAGACTTGAAGATATTCCTTTTTATAGTTTCAAAATTAAACATTTTTATGGTTTGCTTGATGATCTAAGTCTGACACTGGTGTTTAAGTTCCTTCCTTACATTGCTACCTAGTCATCAACTTTGAATTTTTTAGCTGCTCTTTTCGTGAACGACCTTCTACTCACCCTTTTTTGACAAGTAAGTAAATGAAGTCCACAAAGCTGATATTTGACAAATTCAAATATATCCAATTCTTTAGGTTGACTTGAATTTCGAAGCACTGAAAGTAACTAAATTCCTCAATCAAGTAAAAGTACTAACACATGCCTTGTTTCATGCTACTCCATTCGTCTCTCAAGTCATAAGTCAATTTGAAGTTGTTGTTCAAATAAAGCGACTTGAGTATTCGATGACATTGCAAGTGATCATTGTTAGTCGGACCATTTTTCTCCTAAATTGCATGGAAATTATTAAGATGAATTAATATTTGTCTTCTAAACATATTCGTACGGGAGACCGCAAATTCTAAAAAATTGTAAAAAATTGGACAATACTCTATGTACGTTAAATTGGTGAAATTTTGACAAAAAATTATTCTAGACGTGGCAAATAACTCCTCCATTGTTGTTTTAACTAAAAAAAACACAGTTCCATCGTTTTTAAATCTTCAAAGCATTTGACGAGGGCAAAAGTGTATATTTCTTAATCATAATGAAGATTTACTAAAATTAGTTTGTAGGGTTAAACTCAAGTTTGCCATTTAATAGTTTGAAGTGATATCATTTTACTAACATGTGGTTTCGACTTTATCACTTTATCCCTGTTGTTAGTTCCAGTAACATGTTGTTCCCTTGTGATTTCATTTCCTTTAACTTTTAGATTATAGATTTATTAACTTTAATGAAAGTTACAAAAAATCTACTACAATTCTTTTTTTTTTCTCCCAAAAATAATTTTCTCGTTTCCTAAAAATTAAAGACCTTAGACAAACTGAAAATTTTGTTTGTAAATGTATGTTATCTCTCTAGATATAGGTTTTTGTTCAATTTCAAAGGTTCTCCTTTAATGCCTCAAACACTAGTTCTCTGTTTATATTTCTTTTGTTTATTTTCTTTTATGTAACAATAAATTCTCAAATGATACTCAAGACTTTGTGTATTCCACATGCTAACATTATTTGGATTTCTCAAGTCTTTTAGTTTCTTAGAAACTCATGTAGTAACTTAGCTTCATATTGTCTAAGGCAAGTGGACATATGTAGAAATGGTTTAGGGAGTTAGTGTTGTGGTAACAAGTGAGCTCTGCTGAGCAAAAGGAAATATTAACTCTGTAAAATAAACATAACTTGATGTGTAAACACATTAATTTAATGGACTAGAGCATAAGTACTTTTTGTGTTGGTATAGTGACACACACACACACACAAGAAGCTTACAGATATTTTGGTAATGAAATTACAAGGGTCGAAGTGCTAATGAAACTGAACAAAGCAGCAATATAATAAAGTCGAAACTACAATGTGGCAAAATGATATCGTTCCAATTATTATGCATATCAAATTTTAGATAAATCAGATGTTCATTCATGACTAATGAAACTAACCATAATATATATATATATAGGGGACATATCTAGTGAGAGAGTGAGTATATATGTAGAGGGTAGAGAGAGTGAATCTTGACCATATATATATATATATATATATATATATATATATATATATATATATATATATATATATATATATATATATATATATATATATAAGGTATTTTTGTTTTTTTTTTTTTGTTGAAAATAAAAGATTTATTCAATGCAAATAAACGGAAAACAAGTTCCAAAGAGGTCAATCGGCCAAAAAAAGGGACATCTGCCCAACCACCTCCAACTAGCCTGGAAGCCTAACTATTACAATTAAATAAATCCATGCACATTCTTTTTCCTTCCATCGATTCAATTGAATTGAGGCTTCTTTTCTTTACGATAGGGTCATCAGTAGGAGCTTCCATGATTGGCACCGACACTAGAGTAGATGGGTTTTTGTGGTGCCCTTGTTTGTTGCCGGTTCTCCTGAATTTCTTTTTATGCTTTCCTGGTGAAAGGCCAATATGGAATTTGCCCATTCCTTCTTGCACTTGTTGAAGGACAGTAGGAGGGCTTGTTGTCTTCAATGGTGTAGTGTCCACCTCGCTCCTTTCAGTACTCGCATTCTCAGCATTCAGAATTACTTCCACCTGATTGCCAATGTTAGAGTGATGCATATTAGAGGCTGCAGTGGAATTGCCAATAGTAAGGCATAATTTGACTCTTAGTAAATGGTGGATTATCAGAGCAGCAGTGGTGTGGATGCCTTCAACAACACCCATTTCTCTCCTTTCATGGCCCTATGGTTCAGGAGCCCCTAAAGCTTCTTTAATCTAGAAAGAGGATTAATGTTGAGAGACATGCTCTACCGTGGATGGAATCAAGTTAGACCCCTTATCTATTAGAGTATAGTCCTTGGAATAATCAGTAGGAGGAATCGGATGCCCAATTTGGTCAGCAATTATGTGGGGGTCAAATTTACTAATTTGGATTGATCCCTCCATTTCATCCTTAATCAAGATGCTACAATTCTTCTCATCATGACCTATCCTGCTACAAAAGTAATAAAGGATTGGCAGATTCTCATACTTAAAATCAACCCATACCTTGTTAGATACCACGTTTGAGTGGTTGAAGAACGTCCAGTGCAACCAGAACTTTTGGAATGAAACCATGATTTTCCTTAATCGAGTAAAGACCAGACTCAGTTATCGTACCTATACGAGAGAATATTTTCCTGCCTATCTCAGCTGCTCTGAGTTCACCTGAGAGACCCCAGCACTGCACTTTGAAGGGTACCATGTTGAAGTAGTAAGAATGGATGTCACAGTCCCTTACCCATTGAAGAACCACAAGGAGTTGGCCTTTGATAGTCCAAGGTTGATGTCAGATGATGGTATAGGCGTCGATCTCACGTTCAAAGTAGAAGTAATAGACTTTATCAGTGATTTCTTCACACCAAAAACCACCAGGTTTCTTCCATATCCCAAATAGAATTGTGGATAGTGTATTCAGCCTATCAGTTGTTTGCGTGTATTGGCTTTAGGAATAGCAAGGTCATCGGCTTCGAGGTTGATGGTGTCTTCTTTACGATCAGCAAGTGAGAATTCTGGTTTAGCCATGGATGGCAACCCATGGGGAAACTGCTCTGACAGCAAAAACAAGCACAGTATGAACGGAAGGAACCACCAAGGTGGATAAGGCTGCATAGGAAACCCTAGTCCCTTATGGGCCTAAAACTATTACTAATTCTGTAGACAAGTGGTTGTTTTTGTTTTTTTTTATAAATTATTTATATTACATTGAATGTTTATATTTAAATCTTATTTTAAAACTAAAACGAAATAGATCCGAAACAATGCAGTACATCACAAGTGAAATAAATTCAGAATTAAATAGTTATAAGTTTTGGTCTTCAACAATTGAATATTTCCTAACGAGTAAACTTTCATTTTAATCTCTGAAATTATAGGTACTGGTCACATTCATATTTGATTTTAAAAAATTAACAACTTAATCCCAGAAATCTCAAAACATCAGTCACGTTAGTTTCCGTGTCAGTTGTCGTCAGTTAAACTTGATAGAAACGCACACGTGACACGTTAAGTGCCAACTTGTATGCTGATGTAGCTTATTACCTAGTCCAAAACGACATATTTTAGGAGTAAACCTTTACTTTAGTCCTTGAAGTTTCATACAACGGTCACATTAGTCCCTGAATTTAAAAAATTGACAACTTAATCCCTGAAATTTCAAAATATCAGTCATGTTAGTCTCCGCGTGTGTCTTTTGCATGCAGTTAAATTTAACGGATACGCATGCATAACAAGTGTCAAGTTGGACACTAATGTGACTTCCTATCTAATCCAAAATGACGTAGTTTTGTTTGTGCATAAAGAAACAAAGGTCCCAACCTTAAAATAATGTTGTTTGGGCCCAAAATTCCTAAAGCTAAACGACTAACTGCGATTCCTAGGCTAGCTCAACTTTGATTTGAGGACTGCTTTATTAGAGATTGAGGGGTCTTGCCTATCTCCTCAGGCTGGCTCTTCACCTCCATTAGTAGTGCAATCACTTTTTTCATGGTGGGATGCTATACTGGGGAAGAGTTCACACAAAACATATCAATTCCAAGTGTTTGAAGCATCTCTTGCACCATTTGATTTGGTAGACCTTGAAGCTTTGTATCCAGTATTGATACAACTGGTTCAAAGTTTTTTGTCTTCCTCTTCACCACTCAACTATGTGTTGTCCATCTCCAACATGGGATTCTACAACACTACGACCACTTAGTATCTTTAGCAAAACCACTCTATAACTGTACACATCACTCTTTCAAAAGGGATTTGATAGAAATAATTTTCAAATTAAAACTCCAGAAGTCTAGATCTATAGATAGGCTACACTTTTATCATTATCAATAAAGATGAATCATTCAAATGACTAAATATTCCTTCAAGATGCAAAGTAAATTTGCCAACTTCATATATATTTAAATAGAAAGCACATATTCATTTCACAAACATTTTTCTTTTTTTCGTAAGTAAAATTAAGGATTATTGCAAACTCTGATTTTATGCTACCATATGTGGTCATTCCATAATATTATTCCTTAGTCACCTTAAATTTTAAGGACCAATTTTTTTCAATTAGGATATATTGAAGTTAAATATCATATGGTTGACATAGTTAACAAAGAAAAAGGAAGTTGTGGTCATTTTAGTCATATATCAATTGTGTTAATAAATTTAATTTCATTTTTTTATAAAGCAATATTAGACATAAAAAAGAAAATAAATACAATGGAAAAAGAGGATAAGAAATCCTCCGTAGAAGAGGCACAAAGAGAAATATAGAAAAGACAAACAAACATATTAAAACAGTAAAGGTCTCCAATCTATTTGTATATCTGCTACGACTCCCCTTTAAAGAGATTAAGCGATGGGCACCAAAGAGATTGTCCAATGAGTTGTTGGCTGAGAAAAAACTTCTTAAAAAATACAAGTATTTTCTCAAGCCAAACAGACCAAAGAAAATCATACATAGCGAATTGCCATAGAGTCTTTCCTTCCTTTGTCCAATCAAAACCCGTGAAGCCAATCGTAAGAAACTAAGACAAAATAAGATAGTAGAGATAACATTCTCCAAACATAACAAACAAACTATTCCAGGTAAACCTAACAGTGGGATAGTGAAAAATGGTGAGCAATTGTTTCAAAGATAGAGCAACAATGACATACATCAGGAGAGAAAAATTTGTTAGGTCCAACTTAATACTTAATGTGTCACGCGTGCATATTCGTCAGGTTTAACTAACGAAAAAATATACGGGGACTAACGTGATTGATATTTTAAGATTTTATGGATTAAGTTGTTATTTTTTAAAAAAATTTAGGGACTAATGTGACCGGTGCATAAAACTTCAGGGACTAAAGTAAAGTTTTACTCTAAAACTACGTCTTTTTGGATTATGTAAGAAGCTACACCAGCATCCAAGTTAGCACTTAACGTGCTACATGTGCGTCTCTGTCAAGTTTAATTAGCAGCAACTGACGCGGGGACTAATGTGACCGACGTTTTGAAGTTTCAAGAATTAAATTGTTAATTTTTTAAAATCAAAGACGAATGTGACCGATGCATATAATTTCAAGGATTAAAGTGAATGTTTACTCATTTCCTAACCTTAAAGTTGGATACATATAACGGCTATCCTAACGCCCTTGGCCAAGTTAACTGCATCTTTCGAGTATTTAATATAAAATGACTATTTTTATACAAAATAAAACATTTACATTTACAAATTAATAATAATAATAGTAATAATAATATCAAATTTTAATTTGTCCACAAATCTTAATGCATGTTATATCTAATATTTTGTAAAGTGCAGCTCCACTTTTTTTTTAAAATTTTTTACCAAGGATATCCTCACATTATTTTTGTGAGACTAATTTCCATATCAGAGGTGGTGGTTAGTTACCTTCTCGGAGTGGTGACTTTTAACGATACAAATAAAGTTTGTTTGGAATCGCAGTTTACTTTCACTACGACCAATCACTTATAGGTCTACGTTCACTTTCAATGTAATTTATAAATTATTTTAAATATTTTTTATCTTATAATTTAAGGGTTTTTTTTAAAGTTAAATAAAAGGGCGAAGGCCAAGATTAGAAAGAAAGCAACGCACGGGGAAAAGGCAGCCCTTTGTGTGTCCTCCAACACCAAATGTTGACATTAGTTTGGGGATACTCCAACTCTATAGACTATAGCAGTCTCAGAAGTCAGAAGTCAGAACTCAGAAGTGAGACAAAATTTGAGAAAAAAAAAGAGGGGACAAAATCAAAGGATTCCCACCTTACCTTCATAACTAGTGTGCCATTAACTAATTTACTGTAAGTAGTAGGCTCCAAAAGTCTAGAGACTTTCTTGCATAGTTGCATAGAAGCCGTGTGTATACACGGTGGCGTTTTCAATACAACAGCAGGTTGTTGTATACATGAAAGAACAACAAACCACCATTGATCTTTGGGAAAAATAGATTAAGGGTAGAGATCAATGACCTGTAACTTTTTTTTATAGGTAAGTTTTTTTTTTGTCATAAATAAATTGTACATATAAAAAATCTTACATCTTACATATTTTTTAAATAATAATATTTATATACACATATTGAAAGTTAGATCACTTTTTTTTTTCATAAATAATATTGTATATACAAAATTTTTTATAAATTTTAACATAATATTTACATATATTTAGATACATATAAAAAACATATCACAATTTTTTTATACATAAAAGTATATATAAAAAATTATACAAATTTTAATTGATAATATTTACATATACTTAAATCTGCATAAACATCCAACTAAATAAAAAAAAATGACAAAAGAAAAAAAAAAAAAAGGGGGCGAAACCGCTGATTTGCGGTAAAAGGGGCTGTTGTATCCATACAATAACCCATGGTTGTTGTATGCTAAACGCATCCGTGTGTATACATGATTACATGAACAAATGGATTGAAAATTTCAGTACATGCAACGTGTAATTTTCTTGGCTACATCTTAAAAATTAGTCACCAACTCTCTTATGATGAATGAATAGGGTGCTACTGGTGAACTCCTCACAGTTTGATTATAGAGACTTTGATGAACAACTTTCCTAAAAACAATCTCTTAGGTAAAAGTAAACGAATCATTTTCATATCTCTAACATTAATCCTTTGATAATAGTTTAATATATTCAATTTTCTTCATAAACAATAGAGAAGAGAGAAAATTTACCAGGACTAAGATAAATAATACATAAAATAATTATTTTACCCCTACAAAAAAAAGCGGGCCAAAACCCTCCTTCTTCTTCTTCCTCTTCCCGTTCCCGTGTGCAAGACGAGCGCATTTCGCGGGGGTGGGGTAATGTGAGGGGCTCCGTTGCATCCACTACACGTCCGAACCACTCCGCAGGTTGTTGTACTCGCACCGCGTGCTAAACGTCACGGCCGTCTGCGTATACATGATTACATGAACAAATGGATTGAAAATTTCAGTACATGCAACGTGTGGGGAATTTTCTTGGGAGTTTTTTTTATATTAAAATATATTTAATAAAATTTGATATAAATATTATATAATTATAAATAATAATAAAAAATTATTAAATAAATAACTTCAAATCATATTTGTATAATTTAGTGTTAATAAATTAAAATTTTGAATTAATATTTATTATAAAATTATTTTTTTAAAAATTTATAATAAAATGTTTATAGATTAAAATAAAATTAACTTTTGTTTGTAATTAATTAATTATGATAAAGATATATATGTTATTTTATATAATTATATTTTTTTTCATTTCTCATTTTGATAATTATAAAATGTATTTATTTACTTAATATATTTTAAAAATTTAATTAAAAAATATAAAAATATAATTATATATTTATATTTTATTATACATTTGATAGTAAATGTATTTTATATAATTATATATTATATTTTCATTTTTTTATTCATATTCTCTTTTCTAAAACAATAAGTTCTTATTTTTCTCTTTATTTTCTCTCTTCTCTTTTTTCTCTTCTCATTTTCTCTCCTCATCCAAACAAAGCATAAGTTCTTAGAATAATTGGTGTATTCTCAGAATAAATGTCTTGACAATTGACATTAATTTCCTGACATTGTTTTCTTCGGTTATTTTTCGTGATCAGCACATCACTTCGCAATTTTGTAATCGTACGTGTTTCCAACGCAGTTCTGCAACCTCATATAAGTCAGGAAAAACTGCGCTTAAAACGCACTTGATTTTATTGACAACAGATATTAATGTCAATAAAACATTACTATCTTTTTAAAATGCGCTTAAGATTGTGCTTCAATTAATATCTTTTTATTATTTGAAAGTCAATAAAAATTATTTAAAATTAATTAAGAAGATTTTGTTTAAGATACATTCATATTAAGTTAAATCTCTTATTAATAGACAATAAGAACGAGAGATGGTAGCTTTTCACCAAAGTTCGGAGGCATAAGGTTTGACACGAGTTTAAGGAGACATTCAACAAAGACATATTTTCTTCTATTCCTTCTTCCTTTTGTTTTCTTATTTTTAGATAGAATCATGGTTGTTTCGTTGACTATTGTTTTTGTTTGTGCTACAATTACTATGTGTTGCTAATTTTCTAATTTCTAAGATTGTAATGTAACTCTTTACTTTTCTATGTTAAATTATTGATTTGATTCTTTGTTAATAAAAAATTATTATTCTTGATTCATTCTTAGTACTCTTAATGATTGTGGTATATTACACGCCTTATTTACATGATCATAGGCATTATGTGAAAGATCGAGAGATTAAATTTAATTGCTTGAAAATCTAATAATTAAACTTAAGAATTGAGACAAAGAAATAAGTTTAAATCTTTCAATAAACAAAATGATTGTCATGAAACTTAATGAGGAGTTTTTAACACTTTTTTATTGTCAAGAGATTGGTCTTAAAATAATTTAAAACAAACTGTCTTTAAGAATATAATTAATCATTAATAAAAATAAAATTGATATTCATCATAGTAACTATTGTAGTAAAATTCTAGTCTTAGGCTTTTAAAAACTTGGTTAAACTTTATTCCTTTTAATTTGTTCGCTTACTTTATTAGTTAATATTTTATCTTGCTTTGAATTATCATTTTCTTTATTGGTTCCGATTGCTTAAATAATTGATATTGCCGTAAGAGTTAATACTCATATCGATCCTCGTAGAACAATCTTTATTACTATTTAAACGATACATGAATTTGCGGAAAATCCACATCAATATATCAAAATAATAAAGAACATGAAAAAGACACATGTAACTTAAAGCCGTTTGTGCTCTGTCCACAAGACGATTTGATAAATTTTGTTTTGCAGATGAGCAAATTAAAGTGCTTTTGTTTTTCACCCTCAAAATTGCAAAATTGACATGACAAGAACATTATGACAAGATATGAAAAAAAAGGCTCTTGATCATTCTAACATATAGCTTATGAATGTAAGACATACTAACACTAGTATAAATTAATTTTCCGATTTAAAATTTCATAAGAACATAATAATTTAAAACAAAACAAAATATTCGTTGGAGATTATAAAAACATGTACTTTAGTATTGATTTAACGAATAGGGAAAGTTCAATTAGCAATATTTTCTTTTGCAAGTCTTTCGAGGTTTTCTGCTACCTGTCTGGCTGTTTCCAAAAAGCCTCCCTTGCAACTTTCGCTTAGCTTTCATAAATCTTGTACGTTATGAATTTTGTTAATGCAAAAAATATTTGCACACTAAATTGTATACAGTTTTATACAGCATTGTCATCACAAAATATACGCCGGTAATAAGGGGGCTAATCGATTTTGATTAATACCTCCAATTATCATATAACTCACGTTATTTATCAATAATTTTGATTATATTGGTATAGAAGTTGTATACAAAATTTAGTATTTGAATAGCATAACTGTTTTGTTAATTACATTATGAATTTTGTTAACCGGAACACAAAATAACTACACAGCAAAAATAGTTATAGAAACAGATCGGAGAACAGAACACGTCGTATGGCAAGAATCCAAGAGCTGTCATTTTTAGGTTCGATATTAAATAATATACACCTTACATCAATCAAATAAGTGTATTGATTTGCGAGTTACTCTCTTAAGGGTCACATGGTAGCAAGTAAAGAATTTTAGCATAACAAAAACCAGAACACAAGAATGAAAACAATTTTTCACAAAAAAGAGTAAAATGGTGAGGCAGTAGAAGACAAGTCAAACGAAAAGAAGGGGATTTTTCCACATTTTATAAAATAAAATTACCACATCACCCCTAACACTAAAGTTGTCGACTAATAGAAGTTAACATGCAACATATTAAAGTAAATGCACGAATTCAAATCTTCTATACCCTTTTCATGTCTCCATGTCCGTATCCGACTACTCATTGCAAAGAAGCTATTACCTGTCAAGAGAATTTTTTTTCTTTTTTGAGTTACCATCATTCGACTCGGAGGAATAAAGGAGACAAAAGATTTCAATGTGCTAACATGCTTCCAATTCACTAACCACGAGTTTCCAGACCAAAACATTGCAACAGCATGTTTCTATACAGTCAAATGTCACAAAAGAGCCATATGAATAGGCAGATGAACAGAGCCATGTGAATGGCAGTTTAACTTGGCCATAAATCAGCTGATCAGCATCATAGCCAGTACATTGTAATACAATTTGAAGACCAAAAAAGGAAAGAATCAATAACATGTCAATCAGAAGGTTGTAATTGAACTCACATGAAGGATCGTTCAAATTTTGATGATAAATTAAAAACAAAACTACTCTCAAACTCAGCCGCAAAGCCTAGTCTTACAGACAATCTAAAATATAGCTAAAATTGTTGAACATTGTAATGTAATCAAATTTAAGCAGCACCTGCCTCCTGTTGAGTAGCAAGCCTCTTTCTAGCCTCCTCAATGATGGATAACTTGATACCCCGGCCTTTAGGAAGAGACACCCAAGGCTTTGTTCCTTTGCCAATAATGAAGACATTACCCATGCGAGTTGCAAACTCATGACCAGTGGCATCCTGGACGTGGATGGTCTCAAAACTTCCCTTGTGCTTCTCCCTGTTCTTGATGACACCAACACGGCCTCTGTTCCTTCCTCCAGTCACCATAACAACATTCCCCACGTCAAATTTGATGAAATCAGTGATCTTGTTAAGTTCCAAGTCAAGTTTGATAGTGTCATTAGCCTTAATTAGGGGATCTGGATAGCGGATGGTGCGGCCATCATAGGTGTTCAGATAGGGGATGCCTTTCTGCCCAAACTGAACAGACCGAACCTTGCAAAGCTTAAACTGCAAGTAGAAAAAAAAAATCAGATTATAAAATCACTACAAAGAAAACCTACAGAACTAACATGACAACAAGCATGCGCAATGAAACAAGGATATAGTATTGAAGGAATTTATGTGTATATATACTCATGTCGTGCTAGCATTCCATATGTGTGTTGTTGAGAAAGTCTACAAATCAAAGATATATTCAAACAAGTTTTCAATATACTGATATAAGAAATTCAAAATTTATCCATCCAACCTCACACCTCCTTTAGTGGTGTAAATAAGCTTCAGTCGTGATATACATTATAAAATGGAAAAAAGAACAAATTTACCATTTATAAAACCAAGCAACTTTATCCTAAGAATTGAAACTACAGAGATTGTGAAGGATTAGACTGACCTTTGCCTCATCATCCCTTACAGAGTGGAGACGGAAACGACCCTTTGTGTCATAGAGAAGACGGAAATTTTCATTTGTCTTGGGAATAGATACAACATCTGGAAAATGGTTACAGAAAGAGATTTGAACAAGTTAATCACTAATGAAAATGCAAAATCATAAACCTGCTTATTTCCAGAATGTGACAAGAAAAAATAATGGAAAAGTGGCAACAGTGTCCAATTATTCAAAGCAAAACTTTGACATCAGAGTTTTAGCAGTACCAGGTGTCGTTCAATTTTAAATGCACACTAGCACATACCCATGAAACCAGTAGGATACGTCTTGTCTGTCCTAACCTTGCCATCAACAAGAACATGGCGCTGCATCAAGATGGCAATTACTTCTCTATATGTGAGAGCATACTTTAGTCTGTTTCTCAGGATAAGGATCAAAGGCAAGCACTCCCTTGACTTGTGAGGTCCAGATGACGGCTTTGGTGCCTGCACAACCAGACAATAGAATACGTGAGTTCAAATGGAAATTACAAATGAAAACAAGGAAAATAATATTACTGACACAAGAACTGAGAATAATGTTCATACAAAGGCACCACCAAGCTTGTCAAGCATCCAGTGTTTTGGGGCATTGAGCCTCTTCAAGTGTTTCTTCAACCCTCTAGCCTGAAATACATGAGAAAAGTCACAAATTAGAATATGCAATAAAAGTATAAAACATTGTAAACAAAACCACAAAAAACTGTACCAAAAAAAAACCACAAAAAATAATGATATTCAGAAATATATGTTAGTTTAGCACAGGGGAAAAACACACACACACACACCCACAAGGGTGAGTTATGATGGGCTTAACTCTCTTCAACTGAGAAAAAATATTAGAACTGAGTAATTGAAATGAAGCAGAGACCACAGAAAGTTACCCAACTGCATCCACACCTAATTCTAATGGCACAAGAAAAGACAACAACTTCTGCTGAAGGACCAGACAATAACGGCTGTGGACTACAGTTGCATACTCCCAAAGAAGAAAGAACTTGAACTCACATTTTCAACATTAACTTTCATGAAATAACCCCACAACAGGAACCTGGAATGTCTATATATTTTCTATCACACAATAATTTTAGTGAACCTAGACCTACATATCCATTATTGCAGATCTCAAAGCTAGCAACCATGGTATTGAGAGTTCCAAAATTATCCATGCCCATTGCAAGATAAAAACCAAAATAATTTATCCAAAATTTACTTAGAACATTGACAAGCTGAATTTATTTCCAAAGAAATAGGGAAAGCAAAAATGATGCAAGAGCTAAGAAGACTAGAGGAAAACTAAAACGAACCAAAAGTCAAACACCAGCTCCAGAAAACCAGCATTTGAACAACAGAAATCAAAATTTATAACATAATCCGCTAATACATGAAACTTTTAAAGTCAGACTCAAGCTTTATTCAATATGTAAAAAATCAAATAATAAATCAAAACCTTAACTTAATTCCTAATCTAAAATGTTAAAAATTAAATTTTTATCCTCTTCAAAACACATCATCAATGGATACAATTAGAAGGCATACAGAAGGATCAGGATTCTTTCAAGTTTTTTTCTCTCTCAAGTAATCAATTGTAAGAGAGTCAAAGACACAAATGAAGTTATTAGTTAGACCCAATTAAGATGTGTGAAATTTCTTTTATAACCTTTATATATTTCTCCCTCGTACAATTTGACACTTCAGAGATAAAAAAAATTGAGAGGATGTTGATCTGCAAACGGATATTTACCTCACTCCCCACTAAAATAACATCCCCTTTAAATCTTTAACTCAAACTCAAGAAAATATTTCATTCAGAGACACAAGGTCACAAAAGCACATAGTGCACCCCATAGAAGAAAATTTAAGCAGAAACAGCTGTACCCTAATGAAACCCAATAAATAGTAAGTTCATAAAGAATAAAAAAGATATATTAAATTTGGGGAGGAAACAGGTGCCACAGACAAGAAAATGAAAATGCAAAAATAAAATAAAAATAAAAATTGAAGATAATAACAGAAAGCAATAAACAAGTGAAACTGTTGTATGAGGTTGAACTGTTGAAGACTAACCATTTTGGTGTATTGCACGCAAAGATCAACGGCGTGAGGGGTGAGGCTGCCCCTCTTGCTGTGTGTGTGTTCTGTGAGCCGGTGAAGGATGAGAGAGAAACTAAAACCCTAGCTGAGTTGCATATATACGGAATCCCGGACATTTTCAGTGCTCAAGAGATGCATATTATGCGCTTCCTGGGCCGGGGTTGTGCTCTTGTAAGACCCAAGTCCACTACCAATCTTCTTTTTTTCCATAGCCAACAAAAAGTTAGGAGACAAAAACAAAAAGACAATAAGAACTCCAGCTTTTTTACTATAAATTTCTTTTTAATTTTTTCTTAACAGGCTAGAACTTGAGATTTAAACTTATAATCTCATATAAATTACATAAATTCCTTATCACTAACCCTGTCATAGTAACTTTGACTATAATATAGAAAAAATTCTTATTTAGCAATTTGGTATAAGTTCATAATTATTTATTATTTTATTATAAAATAAACAGTAACAATAGCTTGTTCAATTTACGACTTACAATTTTTCATTTTTTCTTGGTCGGCGACTTACAATTTTTCTAAAAGAAATAAGAAGTTGTTTCTTATTAAGATTTTAGGTCCAACTCCCATCACGGTTAGAAGGCTGAAATACAAAAGGTAATTAACTCAATTCCATTAAATAACTGTCATGTTTTCTAGGTCGAAACCAATTCATCTAGGTTATGTTTGGGAGTGAAGGTTAGAAGGGAAAAAAAAGGAAGTGAGGGATTTAGAATTGAGAAACTTTTATTTGGGAGTTGAGGGAAGGGAAAGGGGAATTTTCATAAGCCCTCCAAAGCCCTTCATTTCAGTTCTCCCAAATTGGGAGGTTTTGGTATGAAATTATCTATTTATTCTTCATCTCAAATTCCCAATCCATCCCACCTCACCGACACAGCCGCTTATCCCTTGAAGGACTCGGTCCGATGGAAGGTCACGGAGGTGACGGCGCACGGATGCAACGGTGGATCTGAGCATGGGAGTAGCGCGGGTTGCGGATCTAGGCAACGGCAGGCGCAGATCCCGTGCGCTACAGGCCCGCACAAGGAGCAATGCGAGATTTGGGCTTTCCCGGGTGCGACGGTGCGATGTGCGGCACGTGTTCAAGCGGCTGGCCGGATGCGGGTTGTCGGACGACGATCT
The DNA here is from genome assembly GCA_029884605.1 of Ormosia emarginata. Classification (NCBI taxonomy): domain Eukaryota; kingdom Viridiplantae; phylum Streptophyta; class Magnoliopsida; order Fabales; family Fabaceae; genus Ormosia; species Ormosia emarginata. The sequence continues at coordinate 880,573 of JAQQTP010000017.1, read as the reverse complement.
GGTCAGATCTGGGCTCGAGCTCGTGAGAGGCGCGGGTCACGCGGGTAGCGGCTGGTCGGAACGCGCAGTTGGGCGGCGACGGTTCGGACCCGGGCGGTGTGGCTCTGGTCGCGTGACTGGACTGCTTCTGTTTCTTCCTCTTTTTGGTTTATGGTTGGTGGGTTGTTATTGATGTTGGTGGTGGGTTGAAACTTGGTAGCGATGAAGAAATGGTGACTTGGAAAAGGTGTGGGTGAAACTCTGTGGTGATGAAGAAAATGGTGAAAATGAAATAGGAGATGAGATGTATATGGACGGAGAAGATGGAGTAGGGTGAAGCTATGGTGGGATGTAGCCAATGAAGGTGGTAGGTTCTATTTTGGATAAAATGGTAAAAAACATATCATAAACCTTTCATTTCTTTTTCCTCATATATTTCACACTCTCAAACAAAGAAAGGATAAACATCTCATTTTCCTTCCTTTTCTTTCCCTTTAAATCCTTCCCCTTCCTTTCCTTCCAAATTGCCAAACATAGCCTAAAAGAACATGTAAGTTTATTTAAATTTTTTAAAATATAATATTACACAGCCATATTTAAGGGTAATCAAATCTAATTTAAAACAAAAAGAGAATTGAAAAATCAAAATACAATTAAAACTGAATAACTTTAATTTTTTTATTTGATTTTTTATAAATCGATTAGATTGAATAAGTTTTCAGTTTTGATTTTCAAACCGATCAAATCCAATTTAAATCGATTAACGTAATATAATATATTTATTTGTTATTGACATTATATTTTTATTTATAATAATTCTAATTTTTTACATATTTTTTTTTAATTTATGTGATCAAATATTATTTGAGATATGTGAAATGAGTTTTTTTTTTATTTTTTTTTTTATTGTAATTACTTTTAATTCACAACATTCTAAATTTTTTTAAAAAAAAATTAATCAAAAATCGATTAAACCGATTTAATTCAAACATATTTAAATCAATTTTAATTAAATTAATTTTTAAAATATAATAAATTCAATTCAATCCAAATTAGTGTAAATAAGATTTTTTGGACTTGTTGATTTTTTAACTTAAACTAATCCAAACTAAACCGCGAGCACTCCTAATCACAACTTGAATTATTTGATTTCGAGGCACAATTTCCCCGAATTCCTTTATCTTTTTAACAATTTTTCTGCTTGTAACATTTAAAAAAAATTAAAAAATATATTTTTAGCACTTGTAGATTTAATTGATTTAGTCTTGTGTTAAAAAAAAAAACTATGCTTTAAAACAATGCTTGAATTAAAAATTATTTTTGTATGGTTTTATTTTTTAGTAGCTGCTAAGTCAATTAATTTATACTAACCCAATTAATTCCTTTATATTAAAAAACTATATTACTCTTGTTAACAAAAAAATTAATTTCTTTTAGAGTAATTTTAAATTTTTTTATCAAAAGATAAGTTTTGTTCACTATGGCGGACATAATATAAAGGTCCAACAGAAAAAAGGTTATCAACAAACTTCTAAGGTACAATACAACTGTACAAGGCACTGCAATTCTTCGAGCACCATTGCACAAGACCAGCTTACATATATGGAGTTATGCTCCATTAGAGAAGAATTACAAGTGTTACCAAAATGAAAAAAAAAAAAACTAAAGAATATAAATACATGACATTGACACAGTGCAAAAGAATCCCATTTTGGTGCCTTATGGGTTGAAGGATTGCTCTGCCTAGTCCCGAACAAGAGAGTTGATTAAAAAAGTGGCCTCGTCTGCTGTGGGAACCGCATCATCTGGTGAAAACAAAGCATTACTGGCTATCAAATATAAAAGACAAAAAAATAACATAATAATCATCATCAAGTTTTTTATTAAGCTACATTATATTCTCTCAATAATATTAGCTATTAAGTGAATTAGCAAGCAATTTTTTCGTTATAGAGTAAGGCCAATCATCTACTATGGTTAAAATTGATGTATTGAAAAAATTGGCTAAAATGCTAAATATACGGTTTAGTTTTTGTTGTTTACCTGGGAGTGAAGCAGGTAAATGAGAAACAATGTTATGAATGATGCCTCCACCGCCACCATTAGCCCCATTGTCTGTCTTCACTCGTTTGATTTTTTCAACCGTGACTTTCTCCTCTTCCTTGTCCTTCTCATTTTCAACCACACCATCACCTTCACTTTGATGAAAGAAATTGGAAACCAGATTGTTGATGAGCCCTCGCTCTCCACCATTGTCAAGTCCTCCTCTTTCTCTATGTTCAACTCCATCAGCAGCTGCATTTACACTTTCATGTTCAGTGGCTTTCCCAGTTCTTGGACTCAAGGGAGTGACCAGGGTGGAGATCAAGTTGTTAATTAGGCCTCCTCCTCCACCACCACCACTATCTTTAGCTTCATCTTTAGCAACACCAAGATCTTCTTTCATCTTTTCAACTTTCCCTATGGAAACAAACCCATCTTCCTTTGCTTTATCATCTTCTCTTTTATAACCATCTTCTGGATTGAGATCCAGAGGAGGAAGCAAGCTCTGAACTTCTGTTACACCGTCTTCCATAGTTTGGGATTGTGATTTGTGAATCTCTTCTGCTCACTCTAACGAAATAGATAAGCACCAATAAAGGATAATAATAATAATAATAATAATATATATATATATAGGAGAAGGGGAGACAAACCACTTTGAAGTTTCATCCAAATGTTAATCTTTGTTTAATGAATAGCAGGGCCATATTACACGAACTTCACAGCTATTTTCTTTTTGAACAGCTTAAGCCAATTACGTTGAGACAAGTGGTGAACCAATATGCAATTGAAGAAGGCTTTATGACTCATAACAGGAAGTCGGTGGGTTAAAGACGTCCTTGGACTTTGTAGTCACCCTGATCTCATTGTTTCCTGATAGGTGTCTATCTATAATACTATCAAATTTGCAAAACCAAAAAACTTACGCCGATAGTTGTGAGAATCGGATGGGACTGCCCGGTTTGACCAGTAAATCTGCGAACTGGTTTTGGAGTAAGTCCGGTCCTCTTTTTAATGGTTTTTCGTAATGAAATGATCAAACTCGATCAAATTTGGATAACTTGGTGACTTGCTTAGACGGGTTGGTCCAATTGGTCTAATTTTTTTTAAATTAAAATTTCAAAAATGTAATTTGGTATTTAATAATAATTCCAATAATTTTATTTATTTTCAACCATACTATTTTTTATACCACATAAAGTTAGTTAATGAAATATAAATTCATAATTAATGACATAAAAAATTAGTTAATGAGTATATAAAAAGTTGATTAATAAAAAATAAAAAAGTAGTTAATATTGTATATAAGTTGATTAATGTGATCAAACTGAAGGATTATATATTTGTACATACATATTAATAATAATTTATATTTTATTAATTAACTTTATGTGATGTTCAAAGAGATGTATGTCTTGTTTGAAGTAAGAAGAATATTTTTCAGTTAATAAATCTTGTCATAAAATACATTCAACTATAAAATCATATGTTCCTGTTGAATTATGTGCTCAATTTTTTAATTTCTATTATTATTCAAGTAATATATTTATTATCATTGCTAATTTGAATAAGTATTTTTTATATAATATTTTTAATATAAGATTTTTAAATAAAGTAGTTTCTTCATATAATATTTTTAAAAAATATTTTTTTTGTTTGAATTTTTTAGTCCGATTTCTTAACCTACGGTTAGACTGTTAACCTAATTTTTTTTATTAAATCGACCTCTAATCTAAATTATACAACAAACCTTACACTATTCTTGAAAGAAATATATGTGCATAAACCTAGTATACTCAACTTAGATATAATAGGTTACTCACATTACTAATTATTATATAACTACCATTTGTACGCAAAAAAAAATAAATATAACTACCATAATTTATTAATAATTAGCTGCTATAATCTATTATATTTAATAATATGATTAGTGCAGTGTACTCAATTTTGATGGGTGCACAACGTTTATGTAAGTATTTGTCTTTGCAAGAAATACTCCCTCGTTATATAATAAAATAAAAAAAGTACATATTCTAACACACTCTTTATCTTTATTTTTTCAAACAAGTAAAGTGTAAGAAGTGTAAGATTTTTGGTATACAAACATCATTTAATTATGAATCCTAATAATCAAGTAGGGTAAGTGTAAAGGGTTAAACTTTTTCACCGTTGAAATTCTCTGTTGCAAAACTTTTTTTACACTAGTGATTATACTATAATTAAACTCTGTACATGATACATGGTAACATATAAATAAATCTTCTTTAACTATAGTATCATTACAAGCATTATTATGATACTAATTTCTAGGTATTGTTGTAACTAAAAGATCCTCTCAATAATTTTTTTTAAGATTTTGATCATTTCTTTAAGAGTGCGATTCATTTATCAGTGCACTTAACTCTCATTAATTTTTCTATTATAATAATAGGGTTTTACTATTGCAAAAGATCTAACGTTTCTAACACTGGAGCATTTACACAGTCAGATGTTTCTTAGCCTCACCCTAAATAATAAGGGTTATGTTACTTATACATAAAAGAATAACACAAATTCTTCACAGGGGAGATGTGTTAGTCATCCAAGCTAAGAATCACACTAACTAGGAATGGCAATCTCACCCCTCACCTACGAGTACCCAACCTGCTCCACATCAAATGGGACAGGTTTAAAATCCGTCACACTGCGAGGCAAGGTGAATGTGCTTTAAGGTCATCCTGTCTTGCCTTGTGTCTCTCGTCTACATAAACATCATGCTTAATTTATCTACTAATATAATTAATTATATTAATTGATTTTTATTAATTTAGCACTTATCTTAATTATTTTTATTAGTTTATATGATATAATTGATTCATTTTTAGTTTGTAATTAATTATTATATAAATTTAATTTGAAATAGTTATAAATGTGGAGTAGAGTACAATGCGTGCGAGTTTTAATATTTTTTTATAGGATAGATTTGAGTTTTAATTTAAGTGTGTGGGATGGATCGGGTTGAGGAAATTAAAACACACTCTTACCCACTCAATTGTTAAGCCTAATACTAACTTTTTTCTTCCTCCCTAATGTTTCCACGTGTACTCTGTAGACCTCTGTTAAATAACATTTTTTAAATAATAAATGAAATCCAAATTAATAAGAAATCAAAAAAATTAATTCTACCTTTTGATAACTCTACTTTTCTATATAATGCATTAATAATGTAATTGTAGCATCATTAGTCCCTGCATTTTCGTTTGCTCAATTTTTAATTGGATTTCAATGATAAGAAATTTTTTGGGGTGGAACTTCTTACCTTAATTTGAGTTCTACAAACTTTCTGCTTCTGGTTTCTCATCAACAATTAATGATATTCCTTCTTCTCTTTTCACAATGTACAATTTAGTCAAACACTTTGGGAATTACTAGGATTTTTTTTTACAGAGATATGTTCTTTACATTTTACATAATCTATCCAATACAACCGTTTACAACTATTGACGTGGCTGGCTACATTTGATTATGATAGAAAAAAGTTTTAAGTAGAACTGTAAATAACATTACTAGGAAACACCGAAACGGCTACATCAACAATTCTAGAATTTGGACAGAGATTGTTGCGTAAATAGCATTAATTTTTAACTCGAACCTCAAAAGAATGTTGAGTGAGAGTTTACAATCACACTCACCAAGTAGATTTACATCCCAAAGCAGTTTTAGGAAAATTAATTCTGTACAGCGAGTATTCTGATGTGGTAAAACATGCACTCATAAAAGCATTAATCCAATACTAATAAGATAATATAGAACCTGCAAAGTTTAGCAAGTATAATTAATTGCTCGGCGAACAATTAAACTTAACTCACATGCTATGCACGCCCTAGGCCTCAGCCATTTGGTGTAAGGGGAAAGAATTAGAATGTGATTATGTGAGGAAGATTTAACTAAACCTCAAATAGATGGTGACAACTTTCTTCTTCCTTCCCCGCCTTTCTGATAAATATGGTACATTTATCTTTCGGTTCAAATTTCAAAGTAAATACATTTATAAATCAGTGATCACAAAGTCAAGTCTTGTCATATGATCTGCAGAAATTAGATAAGAAATGACATAATGCCAATGGGAACACAATCATCGATCCTGCACCTTTTTCATAATTTTATCGAAGCCAGGAATTGCCGTCTCTATTTTGTTGTACACTTGGGTTAGGTGGTGAGAGTGTCAAATATCCTAAACTATATATCTCAATTCTCAATAATCAAAGCAATTAAAATCTCATGCTTGACAAAGGCAAGTTATTCTGCAAAAGCTAGGACAGTGCAGCTACTAATGCACCAATAGTGTGTATTTGGTATTTGCCAAAAACTTAAACGGAACGGTTTCTAAAGAATGAGAGATGTATATGAGAATGGTAGTTAACAGCTGAATTCCTCTTGTTTGAATATTAAATTAAGGAGAATGGAATGCAGCTGCAGGCTAGGGGATGAAGGCAACAACCTTCCTCTAGTCTGGCTAGAGGGTGAGGATGAGAGGAGGGAAGGAAAAGTTATACTTAATCCAAGTTAAACAAAAACACATTCCATTCAACAAGAAAAGATATGAAACAAAAAAAGTTATAAATGTTAAGGCAGGTCACAACTATAATGGTAAAAAAGAGAGAAAGCAATGCTCTGGTGAAAAGCCATACCATACCCACAAAGGGTGGGTTAAGGTGCTAAACAATCTTGATCTTGGGACGAGAACACAATTCAAATCTTATGGAAGTTTCCCGCGATGAAACAAAAATTAGTTTCGTGGATGGTTCAAATAAGCCGAATGTGTGGTAATACATCGTGTTTCTAAAAAAAATGCATAACATAATGTCCTTTCTTCAGTGCCTGATGAATGGGGGACCACCGGACCAGTAGTGAAAGAACCAAGTGATTCACAGTATCACTCACCATCATCTCTTGTTCTATACTCAGAACTCCCTATTAGGATCCAGATATGATTATATGTAAATTATATAATTTGTTAGTTAGTTAACATTCTGTTACAACATAGCAGTTAAGTTAGTTAGTTTGTTTCTAACTTTCTAGTCAACACTCTAAAAATACACTTTGTATTCAAAAAAGAGTCTTACAAAATTATAACCTTATTACAAGGACTCGAAATGTTACAACACCGTATTTCAAGGATCACTCCCTCCTTGATCAAATCAAGTGAAAGTTAGCAAAAGGATTTTTAAGATCGCACTCTCCACAATTAAAAAGCTTTTAGAAACCTATCTTGGGTGGATTCAATCATAGACCCTTCATAGACACTTGGTGTTGAATTGTTAATTTGGATCTAACCGGGAATCAAATCCGAAGATGATCGTAATTCAATATATAAACACAAATGTCTTTCATCAAATTTTAAGTACCGAATTCAATTAACTTAGGCAAAATCAAAATCTCCTCTTCAAATGATTAATTTAGATCAATCAGTTCTAAGTTTCATCACAATTCTCAATCTTCATTTATGTGATTAGTTTAGATCAATTAGTTCTAAGTTTCCACAAAAATCTTAAACTAAGATCAATTAGATCAACATAAATAGAATCACATTCAATTCAAGATAAAGAAAAAGCCAAGAAAAGAGGAATTCTTACAAATCAAATACAATGCATAACCAAGGTCTCAAGACTCCAAACCAACAAATTCTAAATTGACCCTAGCTTAGCCCTCCATTACCATGAAGGGGCATCAAAATTATTAAACTATGCCCAAACCTTATGTAGAAGAAAAACAAGCACCCCTGAAGGAGAATTACATACCATGATACCCCCTCATTTATAGATGCCTTGCCAAACATGACAATAGGGAAGTGGGTGGATGAGTGGGTGAGTAAGTGTTTGATCAATGGATTAGTGGGTTAATTACCATGCTCCACCATAAGAACATATACACTTGAAATCAACAAATTTCAAGAATTTTTTTATGGACATGAATGGGTGAGTGGATGGATGAGTGGATGGATTAGTGGATGAGTGTGGAGTGGTTAAGTGGTTGGATTAGTGTATGAGTGGATGAGTGGGTGAGTTAGTGGATGAGTGGATGAGTGGAAAAATTAGTGGATGGATGAGTGGAAGTGGATTGATGGTGCAACTTCCATGTTTTGCTTTTCCTTGTCTTGGCTAAGGATTTCATCCAATTTGCCATCGACATATATTTCCACCACGCACCTCTGCCGACTTGCAAGCTCAAAATGCAAAACCAAATGTGTTCTTCATAAATGTGGAACTATCAATACCCAAATTTCAGAACACATCCTTTATTACATCTTGAGATATTAGCGCACACTGTTCGGATTCTACTGACAGAACCTGTATTCTGAGGATCTTCATGCTTTTAACAAACATCATAGGGGACCATCATATTCATCTCCCAGATATTAGGAACTCAAGTTATGGCCAAGAGAAACACTATTTACGTTATCTTTTAGAGCAATTTGCCGAACTCACAAAATCATACTCCTCTTTTAAGAATATGGGCAATTTCTTTTAAGGTGCCATTATCATTCATCGTGGTATATATACCACTTATTGATCACCCCTAATATGGTATCGATTTCAAGATTTGCTTTTGTGGAGTTCTTCTTCTTCTTTCCATTTTCATGGTGACTTCAACATTGCAAGAGCTTTCTACAATTGATGAGAAAACTTTTCACCACTCTTCATCCTTGAAAATCTGTTCTTGTCACAAAGAAGTTTCACCATGGAGCCGTGCAATGAAACGAGCATTGATGACCAAGAACAAGATCAAGTTCTTTAATTCCGATGCCTGAAAAGAATATCTTCTCCTTCCTTCTCGGATTGCACATGAATTAAATTCCAATCGATCACTTCATATGTTCATAAGATGATGGAAGAGACCGAAGTGTCTCTCGATAAGCCTTAAAGCCTTATCTTCATCATCCATTTGTACTCCACGAATGTAATTGTGCTTTCCACGCAATTGTGGTAGACAATCCCATTTTGAGAACGCTTCAAAGGAGAATGATCCGACATTGTTGTACCTTCGCTTCTATTCGAGTATATTCTTTAGTATGAAATTGTTCTTTCAAATACACTCAAGAACACCGGAGACACCAAGGTTTGTTTGGTACATCTCCTCGAGCTTCTCCCAGTTTTAGGCAGGTAGATGGCAACGTAGAGGAGCGAGGCAAGGCGATGCCGGGGACATAATTTTGGTAAACAATGCACTCATTGCAATCGTTGTCAAGCATGTTCCTTGCACATTTGCAAGAACATTTTTAGCCAATGCATAATCGTATAGTACTTTACCCCAAGCTTTCGATCCATGATCCTCCTAATCTTCATCGCTCATACTAGATGTATTCTCATCCACCAATCTTAACAGCCTTTGTTGGTGAGTCATCAACTCACCACTACAACCTCCATTTCGGAATCTTTCCACCAAGTCTCATTTCTGGATCTTTACCCAAATAGAGATGAGTTTTCCTTTCAATGCTTTTGTAGTCCAATTGGTCAAGATATCCTTGACTTGTATTTGCCATACATTCTGAATTTTCCAAAATTCATCCTCAACTCAAACTTTTCAATCCCAAACTTCATGGTCTTCTTGTCATTACAGTACACTTCATTGGAGATTTTCTTGAGCTAGGATTATGTGAATATTCCTTCGTACACCATTTCTTAGTAAGTTCCAATTCTACTCATGTTGATTCTAATTTTGATCTATGACATTCTAGATTAGGATAACCATCCCATAAGGTTTTGAATCAAATTTGTAATATTTTTCCCTACCAAATCTTTCCTGTCACTTTGCCAAAAAACTTTTCCTAGACATCCAACTCATTCACATGGACATTTGGGGGCCATAATTCTTTCTTCGATATTTTCTCAAGATCAATCAAAGTTGTTTTTAATGAAACTCAAATCAAACTAGAAAATTGATGCACAACTTCAATTTCATTCAAAAAAACTATTAAGACCATACGTTCGGATAATGGCTCGAGTTTCATTATCTTGAGTTGTTTCATCACTTTGGAATTGTGCACCAAACCTCATGTGTTGGCACTCCTCAATAAAACTCTATTGTTGAGAAAGCATCAAGACACGCAACCTTCTATTTCAAGTTGGTTTACCAAAAATTTTTTGTCCTATGAAAACAACAAATCAATAGATTACCTTCCCCCACTCTTAGCAATAAATGTCCTTTTGAAATCCTTTTTATGCCCTCCCACAAATCTCGAAGTTTTTGGTTCATTATGTTTTGTTTCCACCATGGATCCCAACAGATCTAAAAAACACCATGGGGCCACGATGTATTTTCACAAAGACACTAAAGAATTTACTTTGACATACACTCCAGAAAATCCCAAATGTTATTTTTCATGAGATAAAAACCACTATACTTGTCAAAGACAATCTTCCCTCCATTTTTTCACAACATGTCCTTCGTCTTATGAAATTTGTACAACTCATTTAGTCCACATCACCATCCTTCGCTCTTGTTCCAATTTCGGTCAGTTATCAACACATCTAAAAATACACCTTTACATTCTCCAAAAAAGAGTCTTTCTACAGGATTACACTCTCTTGCACACTCGGCAGGCTCTATCTCCACAAACACTGTAATCCTTACTCTTCTCGTATTTTATCATTCTCTCTCCATCTCATCTTCAATTTACCCTTGCCATTTCTCAAAAAGGATTTCCCACTCTCCACTCCTTCTTCTCTTGGTGTGTCTTGGGAATGAAGATGATGTATCTATATATAGATGTCTTTACCTCAAATTTCAACCACAAAATCTCCTTCAAATCACCACGCTTCGACTTTTGCTTGCTTTGGCTGCTGCCAATGGCTGGCTACTTCAAATTACATGGAGATCTTCATGAAGAAGTTTAATTTGGTTTTTCTACTTCTAATCCACAAAAAAGTCTCTACCAAGATCGTCGAATTGTATTCTTTGGTTTCTCTTGGTTTCACTTCCTCACAATAATCACTCTCTCTTCAAAGTACCAAGGCTCTTCCATTACTCTATATTACTCATCTATGTTGATGATGTTATCTCCAACACCTTCCTCTTCAATCTCCTTTATGCATAACACTTTCGAATTAAAGACTTGGGTGAGGATGAAAGGAGGGCTCGATCTCAAGGAAAACATTTGTTATACTTAATCCAAGTTAAACAAAAACACTCCCATTCAAAACAACAAATTGCTCAGATGATACTACAATGAAAAAAGACGGTTGATATACCTTAAAAAAAAGTTATAAATGTTAAGGCAGGTCACAACTATAATGGTAAAAAAGAGAGAAAGCAATGCTCTGGTGAAAAGCCATACCATACCCACAAGGGTAGGTTAAGGTGCTAAGCAATCTTGATCTTGGGACGAGAACACAATTCAAATCTTATGGAAGTTTCCCACAATCAAACGAAAATTAGTTTCGTGAATGGTTCAAATAAGCCGAATGTGTGGTAATACATCGTGTTTCTAAAAAAAAAAAATGCATAACATAATGTCCTTTTTCAGTGCCTGATGAATGGGGAATCACCGGACCAGTAGTGAATGAACCAAGTGATTCACGGTATCACTCACCATCATCTCTTGTTCTATACTCGGAACTCCCTTCGCTTTTGTATAAAGAATTAGCAGTAGGTTTCTAACCGACGCACTGCAGCCTGCAGGTAAAAAATGCAAAACCAATAATCAATTTTATCTAACAGGTTTGGAATCTTCAGGGAAATTTGATGTTGGTTCTTTTCAAGAAGAATAAGGTTACGAGAGTTTGCTTACATTGTGGAAAACTAGACATTCAGTTACTAAATTCTGACACAGAAGAAAAATTCTTGGATTTCCAAAGGAAGGTTTAATTATAAGTGCCTTTTACATTTTAAGAGTGTGTTCATCATTTTTTCAAGAAAGATGGTTTTGTTAGGTAATTAAGCTCCGTCAGTAGGCCACGCAGTGGTGAAACTCAGATTAATTAACATTTAACAAATATTACTTATGATCATTTATGGAATTGAAGAGGTCTATAAATAAACCTTCATCCTTCCATATAGTTTTGATTATATGCTACATAACAGGATACATAGGCAAAGGACACAAGGATTATTATTATACTACGTAACAGGATATATGTCATACAAAGGATACCATGATTATTTATACATAGGCTGGTAAGTCTTCAACTGCATGTATGACCGCAATGCCATGAATCAATGTTAATTAGGTAGGCAAATTAATACTCTTCATTGCGTTGGGATTCTTTTCTGTATCAGAATCACTCTCATGAGGGTCTTGCTCAGCAGGATCAGCAGATTCCAAAGACTTTTGTTGCGCGGGTATCACCAGTTCCCATTCAACGGAGACAGTACAGCCCCACCCGCCAGGTCGCCGCACACGTCGTCGGTAACCTGCTTGTGGTGGGTTTCGCCTAGGCCTAGGCCTAGGTCGACCAGGTTTATTACCCATTGAGTATTTGATAATGGAGTAAGCAAAAAGTGGAAACTGCACTACCCTTTTACAGAAGAGTAATGCAAAGGCCAATTTGTCCAATTGATAAAGATTAAAACACTTGTAAAAGGAAAATATTTAGGTAGCAGTTTCTTACCATAGGCACCAAAATTAATATTTTAACATGTGTAAAAGCATTTTTTAGAGATATGTAAATTTTTACTATAACTCACAATGCTTTTATATATGTTAAATGTTGATTTGAGTACTCTAATTAGAAATTCTTATAAAAAAATTAGTCTGATCTTTAATTATTATTGAGTCCTTTAACATGCTTAATTTTTTTTCCCTTCTGGTTACAACATGGCTTAATTTTAAAATGTAGTAACCTCTTATTCTTTTAACTTTATATAAACACCATAGAAATGTGAAAGCGAATGAATCATATGCCTTTGACCTTTGTTAATTTGAGAATAAAAAGTACGAGAGAAGCAAAATAAATGTGAATAGAATATTATAACATGTATATAAATCTAAACAAGATACTTTCATTAACAATAACACTTTATGGCAATGAGGGTTGTCAAAACATATAGGATCGAACTACGTCCACACAAAGGTCTAAAGTACAATTTTTGGTGGTCATTCATTGTTTGGTCCACAAGATACTTTTTATTTTTATTTTTCTCTCACAGTCTCACTTCTTTTTCTTACTTTATTTTTTTTTAATTTTGTTCTTAAAATAATGAAAAAATAAATATTTTTTAAGTAATTATATCATGTTCGAATAATTTTCGTTAAACCATTCATATTAAATTTAATGATAAATATTTATTCATCACATATCTCATAATACCACATTCTTCTCACTTAATATTCTCTCTCTCTGCCTTAGATATTGCTTAGATTTGTTAGATTGATGCATTATTCCTAATATTGTACGCCATATCCTATTCCCACACAAAAATCCTTTCCTTCAACGTGACCAAGTTGAAAGAACCTTTCGAAATTATGTCGTTTCACAATCGATATAAGTCCCAAAAAAAAAAAATCTCTGTTAGTAATATTGCAAATGATTACCAATTTTTTTCTGTATTTAAAATTAATATCATATCAGTGACAAGTAAATTTTTATTTTATGTACATAAATAAAATATAATAAAATATAGATTATACTAAGTTTTGTTAATTATGAATTATATTTTAGGAAATACTATAATTATTTGTTCATTTTTTATATACAAATAATAAAAAAACGAAGGGAGAGAATTATGATGTAAATGTAATGAATGAATTTATGGGCAACATGTAAAAAAATAAAATTTTGGTGAGATTCATAATTTGTATAAGTGAGAAGGAGGAGCTAGCTCGGGGCATCTAAAAGAGGAAAAAAAACTCTTTTAAAGTGAGATTATCTTAAAAATGAGTAATTAAAGATATATTTATTTTTAATTCAATTTAAAGTGTATCATGATTTTAACTCACTAAGATTTAATGATAAATATAATCTTACTAGTATTTTGAACCCATGCAACGCACAAGATAATTCAAAATATTAAATCTAAACATGTATATTATTAAACTAGTTTTTGTCAAATGACTAATTATAACTAATTACTTGTAATTTAATATAAAAGAAATGTTTAATTATTTAATTATAATTAACTATATCTAATTATATCTAGTATAGATCAGAAGTAATGTTTAGTATATATAAGAGAAAAGAGAATAAAAAATTGTATATTAAAGCTGCACATCAACTTCTAGTACTTCATTAGTATGTTACTAACAAAATTAATCACGTGTGAAAAACTTAATTATATAAGTAAACATGAATGAAAGTTACTAATATATAAAACACAAATTATAGCAAAACTAAACACTTAATCATTATTGTAAGAATTGTCATAGTGTGATAGTCATGTTTAAAAGTAGAACACAAAAGCAACACTTAAACATCATAGTAGCAAATTACAGAAAAACACAAAGCTGAGAGGAACCTACATATCTTCTTCCTAATGTCAACACAATCAAACTCCTACCAAAATATAACTAAAAGTAGAGTTGAACATAAATATCTTGAAAAAAAAAAGAAGAAGAACTACAGTTGCTTCATTCCACTTTCAAATTACTCCTGATACATATAATTTTCAATCCTTCTCTATCTTAACATCTTTCAGCTTGGTGCTGGACATATCACCATCGACCAATGAAACACATTTGCCATAAGCTCTTTTTGTAGGAGTCAGATTGGGAACATTATTTTCAGCTTGACTACCAAGGCATATATCTCTATCACTAAAATGTTGCATTAAGTCCTACAAAACCATAAGCTAAACAAATATTTAATGAACATATAATATTAATTAAAGATAATTAATAAACCTCATAAAAAAAAAGCATAATAAGTTTGCAAACCTTAGCAATAGAGGATTGAAGATCTTGAAACTCAATACTTGAAGATGTATCACCAAGAGATAACCCCATAGTAAAGTCAGACTAGAAATAGATTCAAAGACAAAAATAAAAACTATTAAATTCCTATTACTAAGAATTTAAATTATAAAAATTTAAAATAATAAACTAAATATATGATTATAAATTAAGAAAGGATCCAGGCAATTTTTCAGACCTCATTGGCAAAGAATGAACGATTGGACTCTCTGGATTTAGAAATAATAGAAGGATCAGAACAAATCTTGGAAACCTTGAAAGAATATTCAAAATGATCGAACACTTTTGTGTTGCATTGTACTTTAAAAAGGAACAATCTCTCTATTAAGAATTATTGAAATTCAAGTGGGTGACCAATTAGACCTCCATTCTAATTCAAAATAACAAAATCATAAATGAATTTGTAACAAACATACACATATTACCATAATTAAAGTGAACAAAATGAATACTTACCTTCTGAATGCATTCAAGCAAGTGAGAGCATGATTTTTTCATAATAAAACATGCATCACGATCGGATACTTGAAAAGTAGCACTATCAGTGTTATCCATCACTCTAAGGTTGATTTTATATTTGAGTAAGTAAATAAAAATAAGATTATAACACAACTCAAGAAGTAATTATGAATTTAAATACAAATGTAATGAACTAACTTAGGAATTACATTCAACACATGACATTGACAACCTTCACAGTAGTACATTCCATAATCTGGGGTAACTGCTTCATTACATGTGTATGCAACATGCCACCAATTTGAACCATTATTGACTCCATTCCCAGTAGCACAGACTATGTAGAATCCATCCTATAATTAACATGAATATAATGACTCAAATTATAATTCAAGATTTACAATCATGATAGAAATATTTTGTGATTATTTTAAAGAAAAATAATAAATAAAATACTCACATCTTTGCAATCTTTTAGCTTCAATTGACTTGCTAAGAGTCATATTCCGGAAGTCATTGACAATTGACAAGTGAATAATAAAGAGCATCAGATTGAAAGGGATGCTGAAAACAAAACCAAAGGCAAAAATAAAAAGCAATTAAAATTTCAATATATTATATTTGAAAATAAAATTTAATAAGGTAAATGCATAATACAAGCCAAAAATGTGGTCTCATTCTCATAGCTTCCTTAGTAACAAATATTATATAATGTGCTCGGAGAAAGTAGCTGACCTGCACATGGCTATACCCGCATTTCAAGAAACAACCTCTCCATCGCACCTTCTCTCACTCTCGTTTTAGATAAAAATTAAGTATAATAATTTCTTAACCTCTACTTTTATCATTTCGATAAAGTTAATATACATAAATAAAAAAATTGTTAAATATATTAAATAAAATAAAAATATAATGTAATATAATTGAATTATTTTTTCTTTCACTTTAATATTTTTTTTATTAATCTTACACTCTCTCTGTCTCTCTCATTCTATTAATTAGAATAGTTAATTTTAAAAAATAATAAAAATAAATTAATATATTTTTATTAAATTTGATAAAAAAATAATAAAATTTTTAAAAATAATTAATAAATATTTTTTAATTTTTAAATAAATAATATTAAACAAATTAAAATTCTTAAATAAAAAAATAAAAGTGAACAAAAGGAATATAATCATCAAACATTCAACCTAGAAGAACAAAACCAAGTTGGACGGTGATGACTTCCTTTATGATTCATTTCCATCTCTACCTTCTACTTGAGTAAATTTAATTTCATCTTGTAAGTAAATGATATATATATATATATATATATGGATCTTATTCTGGTGAGATGAGTGTTTATTGTAAGAGATGATAGGAGTAAATATTGGTCATTGGATCTTACATGAATAGTTAAGATTAGAACATAAATGCATGTGACTTTTTTAAGTGGTCACATGACCTTTAAGTAACTTTTAATCTTGACTATTCATGTATGGTTTGTATGGTCAAGATTTACTCCTCACACCCTCTCACAATAAAAACTCCTCTCACTAGATATGTCCCCTATATATATATATATATTCAATAATTAGTAGACCTGAGTAGGAAAAATAAGAGATTCATTATCTCTAAACTTGAATATAATAGAAGGAACAAAACAAATCTTTGTAACCTTGAAAAATTATTCAAAATTCCTACTAATTACTGTATTCGCCTCAACTTTAAAAATGAATGATTTCTCAAATTCAGGAGGATGACCAATAGGACATCCCTTCTCTTTGTACAGCAAAAAAGTCAAATCATTTGTTGACAAACATAAGTAGAAAATCATACTTATAATTCACAAAAAAATTACATACCTTCAGAATACATTCGAGCAATTTAGAAGATGGCTTTTTCAGGATCGTGATCCCACATCACAAATGTAGCATTGTCCACTTCATCAGTGACGGTAAGCTTGATTATATATCTAATTAAATTAAATATAAAAAAGAACATTAAAAAACAACTTCATTCAACAATCAATAATGCATTTAAATTTAGATAGAAAATTAAAAAACTAACTTAGGAACAACATTCACATCATGGCAAAAACAACGTTCGCAGTTGTACATTCTAAAGTCTGAGGTGACAACTTTGTTGCATTTACATGCAACGTACTAATAATCACATATTTTATACATTAATAAACTCTCATTTTTATTCGTTTACACTCTCTATGTACTTAATTGATTAAGCCTAGTTATGTTTTGTAAGATTGGACTCAAATTGGACTTAATTGATTTTTTCAGCATTATTTGGGTCTTACGTTGTTTCTGTATTTCGGCCATATCTTGAGTTCTAAATGTATGATAATTATGAATTTTACCTTGTAGGAAAGATAAGAGAGAGCTCTACAACTTTGATGAGAGCTCAAAGTCTCAATCAGACATCTAGTGGAGCTAATTGGGCTTGGAAGACAGAACACGAGTTTTGTGTCTGAAACCTGAACAGTGTACAATAATCAAAGCATAATTCGAGTTTGGGCTTATAAAATGGGCTGAAAATTTGGAATCTAAAAGTTAAGACCCATATCTACAACTTTCATGTTGAACACAAAACTTGATTCGGGCTCCTTGATGGTGATATTGGGTCTGGAAGTCAAAACAGAGGTGCTGAAACTGGGCCTGAATAGTCTGTAGTAATTGGATCATATCTTGGGCTGTAGGACGATTTTTTGGGTGATTCCAGAGCCATTGGAAAGCTTAGACAATTTCCTAGATCTTTCATGAAGACCACTTGGCTCAAAAACGACGGAATCAATGACTTAAGCAATGAATTATTTTGGAGACAAAGAATCTCAATAATCCAACTACTCATCCAATCATCCAACCACTCAACCACTCATCTAACTACTCCACCCACTCATCCACCTACTCTTAATCATTCTCCTTGTCATTTTGCATCCCTACTCTTCTATAAAAGGAGCTGAGTTTTGAGAGGCTTTGGTGAGAGGCTTAGTTTTTACAAGTTATGGTTATGCTTGTTTATTGTTTTACTTTGTTGTAATTTTCTCTTGTTCTAAATTGAAGCTATGTTCGTCTTTCTCTTCTTCTCTCTTTCTTTCTTCTTATCTATGAGTAACTAAATCTTCATCTTGCTTCGGTGAAAGACTGAAGTTCTTGGTAATGAAATAAGGTTAGATTATTTTATTTCTTGTGCTTAAATGATATATTATCAATTGGACATTATATGTGTTATATTTTGTTTCCAATCAATTTACAAACCTTCTTTGTATAATGGGGATCTTGATTTATTGTAGACAATAGGATTAGCACAGTGAATGCTTGAACTCATTTACAAATGTTAGTAGATAATTAAAGGAATCATAATATGATTGCATATATAATTGAACTTTGAATGTTATATTTACCAATTAGAACCTCCGTTGTGTGTGGATTTCAATTGAGTTATAAAGAGAAATAATCTTACCTTTAATTTATTACCAAGAGTGGATCTCCTAACCCAAGCAAGCCCGTAAATTCATTTGTGAACTTCTTTTACTACTTTTAGTATTGTGACAAATCCTTTTCCTACCTCAATTAATTTTTCTTCATCAATTCCCTGTGGATCGACCTCGGTCTCCCGAGAAATTTATTACTTAAGACAACCTGCACTTGGGTTTGCATCCTTTAAATCCCGTAGTCAAGTTTTTGGCGCCGTTGCCGGAGACTTGATTTGAAGTTTTGATTTATTGAGGTTCGTTTTCTTTAATAAAATCTATTATCTCTTCTCCCTCACCGGAGCAAAAGATCGGCTTGCCGATCCTTCGATTTCTTTACTAACTCTCTAACTTTCTAACTATCTAACTCTAACTTACTAACTTGCTAACATACTAACTTTCTAACTTTTATATTTATGTCATTTTTTTTATTTTTTAATTTTATTTATTTATTTTTGTCATTTTTTTTTCGTCGATGTGGGGTAACTCTCCCTTTTATTTTACGCACTAATTTAGTGGGGGAAACTCTCCCTTTTACTTTTCTCGTTATTTATTTTTCATAATCTAACTTAATGAAATAATATTTCTTCTTCTCTTCTTTTCGCGGCTCTGGTGGGGCTTTGCCTCTATTCGATTTTCATATTTTAAATTTACTTTCTCGCTTTATTTTCTCAGTATTTTAATTTTCGTATTTTATTTTTCACATTTTATTTTTATTTTTATTTTTATTTTTGGGTGGTTGGTTTATACCACATTCTTGTTTATATTTAATGGTGGGTGACACCGCCAGCTTGTACATTATTTTTGTTTATTTTAAGTTACTTATGTATTTATGCTTAATTGGTATCGTGATTTAAATTCTGGTCGTTTAGTCAAAATTAATCCTGGTACTTTATATATTGATTTGTTTGAATCACAATCACACACAATTGGCACAATGGCTAACAATGAAAGTATACATGATGAAAATGAAAATCAATCGTTGCGAACTATGCGTGAATATTTGTAACCACCTCGAAGTTCTAGTCCATCATGTTTTATCTTTCCACTCAATGCTAACAATTTTAGATTTAAGCCAGGTATGATTTCTTTACTTCCTAATTTTCATGGTTTAGAATCTGAAAGCTCATATTTACATCTGAAAGAATTTGAGGGAGTATGTATTGTTTTCAATGATCAAAATTACACTGAAGAGATTGTTAAGCTTAAATTGTTTCCTTTTTCTTTAAAAGATAAAGCAAAATCTTGGCTTAACACTTTGAATCCAAGATCAATTGGCACATGACAAGAAATGCAAGGTGAGTTCTTAAAGAAATTTTTTCAACACATAAAACCAATGCTATGAAAAGACAAATCCACAATTTTTTCCAAAATTCAAATGAAGCATATTTTCAATGTTGGGAACGATTTAAAGATTTGTTAAATTCTTGCCCACATCATAGTTTTGAAAAATGACGCACTATAAGCTTCTTTTATGAAGGTTTAACACCTGAAACTAAACAATTTGTGGAAACAATGTGCAATGGTGAGTTTCTTGATAAAGAACCTGATGAAGCTTTAGATTATTTGAACCAGTTGGCTGAAAATTCTCAATCTTAGCATAGTACTAACACTTCTGAAAATTCAATTAGATCTAATCTTGCAAGTGCTAATAAAGGAAAATATTACCTTAGTCAAGAGGAAGATCGAAATGCTAGATTTGCCAGTTTGGCTAGAAAGGTTGAAGCCATGGAATTAAGAAAAGCAAAAGAAATCAAATCTGTGCAAAATGAAGAAATTTGTGGCATTTGTGATGACTTAGGACACTCAACACACGAATGTCCTAAGATTCCTGTTTTTAAAGAAGTTGTACATGAGCAAGTAAATGCAATGAATAATTTTAACAAGTCATTTACTTCTTCTTTTTCATATACATACAATCCGGGATGGAGAAATCACCCGAACTTCAGTTGGAAGAATAATAATCAGGCACAATTCGTGCAACCACCACCTCCTCAGGCACAGCAGGACTCTCAAAATTCTCAAGGATATACACCTTACGTCCCACCATATAGGAAAAATCTTGAGGAAACACTACATGCATTCATAGAAAAGCAAGAGGCCATTAATAAACAAAACAATCAAACCATGATTGACATAAAAGACACTCTTGCTAAACTTTCTTCTGCACTCACCATTCAAGAGAAAGGAAAATTTCCTTCTCAACCTCAACCAAATCCCAAAGGTCAGTACAGTCTAAATGAGGGGAGTTCAGAAAACCAACAAATGGACCAAGTCAAGTCAGTGATAACTC
Source organism: Ormosia emarginata (assembly GCA_029884605.1). Taxonomy (NCBI): domain Eukaryota; kingdom Viridiplantae; phylum Streptophyta; class Magnoliopsida; order Fabales; family Fabaceae; genus Ormosia; species Ormosia emarginata. The sequence continues at coordinate 859,441 of JAQQTP010000017.1, read as the reverse complement.
TTAGGAGTGGAAAGGTTGTTGAAAAATAAATCCCTGAATCTTGTGAGAAAGAAGTTGAACCAATCCCTCAAGAAAATGAAGAAGTTGACCAAAAGGCGACCAAGCTCTCGCCTTCGCCCCCATTTCCTCAAGCATTGAATAACCCAAAGAAATTGGACCATAACACTGGAATTTTTGAAATTTTGAAACAAGTGAAGGTCAATATTTCTATGTTAAATGTTATCAAACAGTTTTCTTGTTATGCTAAATATTTGAAGGACTTGTGCACTGTTAAAAGGAAATTAAATGTGAAAAAGAAAGCATTTTTGACTGAACAAGTAAGCTCCATTCTTCAGAATAATAATGCGTTGAAATATAAAGACCCTGGTTGTCCTACAGTTTCATGCATTGTTGGAGAACATAAAATTGAAAAAGCTTTACTTGATCTTGGTGCTAGTGTCAATTTGCTTCCATATTCAGTTTATCAGCAACTCAACTTAGGTGAGTTAAAACTAACTTCTGTAACTCTTCTACTTGTAGATAGATCAATCAAAATTCCAAAAGGAATAGTGGAAGATGTGTTGGTTCAAGTTGATAAATTCATATATCCGGTAGATTTTATTGTCTTGGATACTGAACCTATGGTTGATAGTTTCAAGTCAATTCCTGTTATTTTAGGCCGTCCATTTTTAGCAACATCTAATGCTTTGATAAATTGCAGAAATGGAGTGGTGAAGCTAAAATTTGGAAACATGACACTGGATCTCAATGTTTTTAACATGTGCAAGCAACCACAGGAAGTCCTTGATGAAAAGGAGGAAGTTGAAGGAATTGAAGTCATTATAGATGATCATCTTCAAAAAGGGAGTTCTTCTGACCCATTAGAAGTTTGTTTAATTAATTCATTTGAATTGCTTGATTGTACAGAGGAAATAGAATACAAAGGAAGAAAGCCAAAATTCGAAAAGCTAAAACCCATGAATGATAATGCCCATGAAGAAGTACCCACACCGGAACTAAAGTCATTACCTGCTAGGTTGAAGTGCACATTTTTGGGAGAAAAGCAAAGCTTTCCTGTGGTAATTTCCTCGTCTCTTACTGAAGAACAAGAAGGAAAGATGTCACCTCAATGAACGCACCAAGATAGAAGGAAATTTCTGACAGAGGTGAAAAATTTTTATTGGGATGATCCATACTTGTTCAAACATTGTCCTGGTCAAATTTTTCAGAGATGCGTGCCCGACAGTGAGGTAGGTAGTGTCATTAAATTTTGTCACTCAGAAGCATGTGGAGGTCACTTTTCTTCAAAGAAAACAGCTGTGAAAATCTTGCAATGTAGATTTTATTGGCCCACTTTATTTAAGGACTACTATACTTTTTGCAAAAGTTGTGAAAATTGTCAAAAGACAAATCCAATAAAATCCACAGTCAAGACAATTTTGAGAAAATCTTTTGAAATTGGTCCAAAAGTTCTGCTTTGTGATTCTCGCCTGTACCTATTCCCTAGAAAATTAAGATCTAGGTTGAGTGGTCCTTTTGTTGTCAAACACGTGTATCCTCATGGGGCCGTAGATATTGCGAATCCTAGGAATGGTAATGTGTTTAAAGTCAATGGACAAAGGCTCAAACCATTTCTGAAAAAACCAAGTTGATGAGTTCTTTGTGTTGCCGATTAAGTGGCGGATACGGTACTCTGTGACTCTCAAGTCGGTTTGTTTTTCAGTTTCCCAAAATAACTGAATCCTTCTTCTCCTTTAAAATGGATGTCATTCTTTCAAACCTGAGAAAACATTTTCCTTCTCTCCCTCCAAATGCTCTGAAAAAAATCTACAAAGTTCGATGTGAAAGATTGAGATTGTTAATGCACAAAGGTATGCCAGAAGATGTACGCTGGATAATTGAAGCAAAGGTCCGACTAGCAGATGAGTCTTCAATTTCATTTGACTCATACATGTCAGGTCTTGGAAGAAGTTCGTATTCTAAAAGGAGAAGAGCAAAAAGGTTACAAGTCTGTTACAAATGTGGACGATGGAATTGTAACAAGCGATGTCGTACTTTGGGGATGGTTTCCGCAAACAGAGAAGATAAAATTTTCTTCATTAAGAATGGACTGAGTAAGGAGTCATTAGATGATATCTTATTGACTCTTGAGACGTATTCTTGTGGATTGGTACATCGTGAAATTCTTAATTTGTGGAATCTCTTCAAGGATGAAGAAAAGCGCTACAGTCTTGGAAATATGACTCTAAAAGACCCTGTTTGCCAATTTATAAGAAAATTGGATGGGAAGCTTATCCTCGACTCATAGAAGGCGTTTAAGCCGTTATTGGACGTGAAACCAGAGGCAGATGTGAGTCATATCCACAACAATATGTACATATTATCTTCTTCTTCTTCTTCATGTTTTTCTTTTTGAAAAAAATGAAAAAAATGAAAAAAAATGAAAAAAAAATAAAAAAATGAAAAAAATAAAAAAAAATGAAAAAAAGAGTCTCGAACAAGGGCGATCCGAGAAGAGTACTATGACTTTAATTAGTTGTGGAGCCCCAACCTTTAGCTGACCCGTCATTGACTCGGTTGGACCTTTGCACGCTGGTCCTTAAAAAAATTCGTGTACCATGCTCTGTAGAGAGCCGCACTCCATAACCCAATGTTTACCATCTAGGCGCTATGGAGTTGATGGACAGGCAGAAGCATCTCACTCTGGTTATTAGTGAGAAGTAACCCGCGGCGGCCGAAGCGTATGAGGCATCTGAGCTTGATCCTCTCTTTTATTAGAAGGGGCTCTCAGCGCCCTGGGATGGGATGTTTTGGATCTTGGACATTACGGGTTTCAGATTTTAGCATCTTTGTTGATGTTACGAGCCCAAGTGTGAGCGCTCCAGGTTCCAGACCCAGGATGGAAACCCACGATGGTTTCTTCTATCTCCTTTCTTCGAATAAACGGACATGAATGTCTACTGCACTGGTGACACGTAGTATAAAGATATGCCACTACTGTACTCATGACGCACAGTATAAAGATACGCCATGAAAGCTGTATATACAGGTATGTCATCATTTACTATTATGTTTCTTTTATCTTTGTATGATTTTACTGTATTTTGGTTTTGGACAGACGATCCTTTAAGTAGGGTCCTTCAGGGGTTTCTAGACTTCTTTACCCTGATGGTTTTCTTGAAGTCAAAAAAAAAAATTTACTTTCAAACCTGACCCAGCAATAGCTCAGATCGATTAGTCAGCAGGAAGCAGTGAGGGAAACAGGATGACAAAGGAGCCAGATTTGACACTTCATTTGTAGCTTTTCTTCTGATTTTATTTATCGTACTTTGTTTTTGTTTAAATTTGTGTTAGAATTCTCTAACAGGTAATATCTTCTATCCTTTACTCATCTATATTTTAACATTGAGGACAATATTGTGATCTAGTTGGAGGGGAAGGATAGTTGACTACCAATTTTTCTTTTCTTTTCTTTTTTGGGAAGTATGATATGATTGTCATGGACTTATTAAACCAATGAATGATGGCAGAGTAAGGAGTAATTTTACTTCTGAGACGTATCTAAATTGGGAAGTATGTTTAGTGAGATGACTGTCAGAAACCTATTTGTAGTAAAACCAATTAAGGATGATAGAGTAAGGAGTGAATTTTGAAAACAATTTTTTACTCTTGAGACGCATCTTAGTTGGGGTAGTAATTAATTAGTATTGATTTGTGGAAGTAACAAAGTTTTTGTCTTTTGATTTCCTTTAAAAGATTCAAGTGAATGCACTCTCACATCCTTTGAAGCAATTGAGATTCTTGGATCTTAGCATAAATTGTCTTCTTTCTTAAAAATCACAAGCTTGGAAATGAATGTTGATATGATGGATTGAGAATGATAGAAATATGTCTGGTGAGATTTTGAGCCTATTGATGAATGGATTGAATATCTGTATCATTCTCTTCTTTCTTGTGTGATTTTCACTCATAGAATTGTTACTCTAGAACTTGCTTTGATTCTTTTTGAGGCTACATTTTCACATGCATACATTAATATGATTGAGGCATTTTAAAATAGCTACTTTGACCAAATAGTCATCCTTGTATATTTTCCATTGTGTAACCCTTTTGAACTTGTTTGACCATTCCTTGTTTTAAGTTCATTTCATCCTTCAAAAAAAAAAGAAAACATGTTTTTACCCAACCTTAGGGAATAAGAGAGCATTGACCTTGTTCTTGAACAAGTGTGGGGGTGTGTGTGTAAAATAATCAAAAAAAAAAAATTGACCACCGTTGCAATCAAAGGATTATCAAAATAAAGGTGGATGCTTGGAAACAACAAGAAGAAAAGGAGAATGTTCAAGTCTAACAATGAATTCAATTCACCAATTTGGGATTGATCTTCAACAAAACATTAGTCAAATATTGGTGATTGTCCTTTATGATGAATGTTCTCAAATATTTTCTCCACTTCTAATTGTAAATAATGCTCTTTTATTCTCTTTGGTATTTATCTTTTTATTTCCATATTATCCCTCTCTTTACCATGACCCCATCACAACTTGAATAAAGTCCTCTTGATTTTTGTGTGCATGTGTTTTGAGTAATTTTAGAAGTAGAAGATAAGCAAGCTTTTGGTAGTGCAATTGTTCATGGGTTGAATAGAGTGAAATACTTACCTTTTAAACACTTGAGAGATTGAAAGTGAATTCTGTGAGGATCTATCATTCTTGATTCATTCTTTTCAACTGAAGATTCCTCGCTTGTTGGTTTGAGATGTGAAGAAATGTTACCTCATTAATGCTTTGATCCCTTGAATTTCTTGTTGCTCTTCTTGCTTCATCGAGTCTTTTAGAGTTTTTAGCTTTTGAGTCTGTGTCATTTTTCTTTGTCTCATAACTTTGGTCTTTTGTGTTTTGCCCAGGAGTGCAAAAAGCTAAGTGTGGGAGAATTTGATAATCACATATTTATACATTAATAAACCTTCATTTTTAGTCGTTTACACTCTCCATGTACTTAATTGATTAAGCCTAGTTATGTTTTGTAAGATTGGACTCAAATTGGACTTAATTGATTTTTTTAGCATTATTTGGGTCTTATGTTATTTCTGTATTTCGGCCATATCTTGAGTTCTAAATATCTGATAATTATGAATTTTACCTTGTAGGAAAGATAAGAGAGAGCTCTACAACTTTGATGAGAGCTCAAAGTCTCAATCAGACATATAGTGGAGCTAATTAGGCTTGGAAGACAAACACGAGTTTTTGTCTGAAACCTGAACAGTGTACAGTAATCAGAGCATAATTCGAGTTTGGCTTATAAAATAGGCTAAAAATTTGGAATCTGAAAGTTAAGACCTATATCTACAACTTTCATGTTGAACACAAAACTTGATTCGGGCTCCTTGATGGTGATATTGGGTCTGGAAGTCAAAACAGAGGTGTTGAAACTGGGCCTGAATAGTCTGTAGTAATTGGATCATATCTTGGGCTGTAGGACGATTTTTTGGGTGATTCCAGAGCCATTGGAAAGCTTAGACAATTTCCTAGATCTTTCATGAAGACCACTTGGCTCAAAAACGACGGAATCAATGACTTAAGCAATGAATTATTTTGGAGACAAAGAATCTCAATAATCCAACTACTCATCCAATCATCCAACCACTCAACCACTCATCCAACCACTCCACCCACTCATCCACCTACTCTTAATCATTCTCCTTGTCATTTTGTATCCCTACTCTTCTATAAAAGGAGCTGAGTTTTGAGAGGCTTTGGTGGGAGGCTTTGGTGTTTTTACAAGTTATAGTTATGCTTGTTTATTGTTTTACTTTGTTGTAATTTTCTCTTGTTCTAAATTGAAGCTATGTTCGTCTTTCTCTTCTTCTCTCTTTCTTTCTTCTTATCTATGAGTAACTAAATCTTCATCTTGCTTGGGTGAAAGAGTGAAGCTCTTGGTAATGAAATAAGGTTAGATTATTTTATTTCTTGTGCTTAAATGATATATTATCAATTGGACATTATATGTGTTATATTTTGTTACCAATCAATTTACAAACCTTCTTTGTATAATGGAGATCTTGATTTATTGTAGACAATAGGATTGGCACAGTGAATGCTTGAACTCATTTACAAATGTTAGTAGATAATTAAAGGAATCATAATATGATTGCATATATAATTGAACTTTGAATGTTATATTTACCGATTAGAACCTCCGTTGTGTGTGGATTTCAATTGAGTTATAAAGAGAAATAATCTTACCTTTAATTTATTACCAAGAGTGGATCTCCTAACCCAAGCAAGCCCGTAAATTCATTTGTGAACTTCTTTTACTACTTTTGGTATTGTGACAAATCATTTTCCTACCTCAATTAATTTTTCTTCATCAATTCCCTGTGGATCGACCTCGGACTCCCGAGAAATTTATTACTTGAGACAACCTGCACTTGGATTTGCATCCTTTAAATCCCGCAGTCACGTACCACCAATCTGGGTCATTATTAACACACTTCACAGTTCTAAAGACTATGTATAATCCATCCTACAATTATAAATAATAAGAATAAATTAATTGAAAGTGATAAAACTGATTACTGAAAATTAAATAACTAAATTAAGAACAAAATATAAAAACATATAACACATAGATTCACATTCATTTAATTCCTGAATGGACTTCCTAGGAGTTCCCTTTAGGAAGTCATCCTCAAGGGAGTTATAAGGAACATCAGATATAATCGCAAAGCTTTGCAAATTTTCTTCAATTGCAGCAGGCAGCCTAGATAAAACAAATTATTCATGATATGAGAAAGTAAGAAGTAAAATAAGGTATTAATTAGTATGATGTGAATCTAATATATAGGGAGCACAAACAGCAAACTCACACAACTTACCTATTTTTGAACTCAATGACCTCAGGAATGTTAGGATTAAATAACAATCTAGTACCATACATAACATTTTGCAGAACAATCTTGCCTACAACCAAATAAAGCAATTACAAAAACCATATACATATTAAAAGAATATGAATAGTAAAATTTTTAGAGAAACCTAAACATAAAAAAAAGACCACAAAATAGATATACAGAATATCCAGTAACCACAGTCTTGACTCTTGCGAATTGGACCACAATGACAGGTTGGACCACAATGACAGGTTGATGGATATTACCATTAGTAATAAAATTGTTGACCTTGTCCACATAATCCCCAAAAAAGGCAACCTCTAACTTGACACTACAACTAAAAATAAGTATCAAGTATACTAATTAGATAACAAATATTTGGTTAAAGATATATGAAACATGCAAGGGGAATTAAAGAATCATTGTATGTGGGAATTAAAGAATGGATGAAAGAGAATGAAATGTAATGGTCTAATTTAACGCTTCAAAAGAAATGAGGGTTTCAAATTGAAACTATATGGCAATAACAATGAGGGTAGGTGGGAGTTAAAAAATAGATCATAGTATACAAATTAGATAAAAGAAATATGGTCCAGGATATATGAAACAGAAAATTGTAATAGGAAAGTATGAAGTATATAAATTGCAGAAAAGAGAAATGCTTTTTCCCATGAATTCAAATTCGTGAAACGATCCACGAAATGTTAATTTATTTGTTATTTTTATGCGTTTTGTCAAACCACCCACCATGATTTTCGTCTGACCATAAAATTGTGTTTTCTCCTTAATTTTCATTGGTCCAAGTCATTCGTGGATAACATTCGTAGAAAGCTTTCGTAGGATATGGCACTACTCTTATAGAAAATAAGAGATGAAAATTACATTAAAAATCATAAAAGATCATATTAAAAAAAATTACATAACACAAAACAACTTAATGAGACATTTTTGGGTAAAGGATATATGAAACATGCAAAAAAAAAAAATTGATACAACAACTATCTACATTGAAGAAAAGAGCTAAGATAACAACAAATATCTAAATTAGTATCAAGTATAAGAAATTTGGTTCAATTATCAAGTATACTAATTAGATAACAAAAATATGGTTCAGGATATATGAAACATGCAAGGAAGAAAATAGTAACAACAGAGTATGAAGTATATAAATTGCAGAAAACTTAAAAAACTTAGTGCACATAAAAATAAATAATGAACCTTTGCTTTAATTAGGCAGTCAGGATGGCATTCAATATCATATAAGCCATATCAGTCAGTGAGCAAGGCATTTTCTAAAATATGAAAAAAAAAGACATTAAAAGTAATAAAAGGCTATATTATATACTAATTAGATAACACAAATCAACTTAATCAAATATTATTGGGTAAAAGATACATGAAACATGCAAGGAGAAAAATTGATACAACAAGTATCTAAATTGTAGAAAGAGATAAGATAAGAGCAAACATCTACATTAGTATCAAGTATAAGAAATCTGGTTCAATTATCAAGTATACTAATTAGATAACAAAAATATGGTTCAAGATATATGAAACATGCAAGGAAGAAAATAGTAACACCAGAGTATGAAATATATAAATTGTAGAAAACTTAAAAAACTTAGTGCACATAAAAATAAGTAATGAACCTTACTTTAATTAGGTAGTCAGGATGACATTCAATATAACATAAGTCATATCAATCAGTAAGCAAGACATTTTTCAAAATATGAAAAAATGACATTAAAAGTAATAAAAGATTATATTATACTAATTAGATAACACAAATCAACTTAATCAAACATTATTGGGTAAAAGATATATGAAACATGGAAGGAGAAAAACTGATACAACAAGTATCTAAATTGCAGAAAAAAGAGATAAGATAACAACAAGCATCTAAATTAGTATCAAGTATAAGAAATCTGGTTCAATTATCAAGTATACTAATTAGATAACAAAAATATGGTTCTGGATATATGAAACATGCAAGGAAGAAAATAGTAACAACAGAGTATGAAGTATATAAATTGCAGAAAACTTAAAAAACTTAGTGCACATAAAAATAAATAATGAACCTTGCTTTAATTAGGCAGTCAGGATGGCATTCAATATCATATAGGCCATATCAGTCAGTGAGCAAGGCATTTTCTAAAATATGAAAAAAAAGACATTAAAAGTAATAAAATGCTATATTATATACTAATTAGATAACACAAATCAACTTAATCAAATATTATTGGGTAAAAGATACATGAAACATGCAAGGAGAAAAACTGATACAACAAGTATCTAAATTGTAGAAAGAGATAAGATAAGAGCAAACATCTAAATTAGCATCAAGTATAAGAAATCTGGTTCAATTATCAAGTATACTAATTAGATAACAAAAATATGGTTCTGGATATATGAAACATGCAAGGAAGAAAACAGTAATGATGTCCTTTCGGCAAGTGCACCGATTCGTAAAAAGTAATAAAGTAGTGAAAAGAGTATTGTCCCATGAGGATTATATTGCCAATTACCAAGTTTGTTAAACTAACACTATCTAAACTACCGAAAAGATGAGAGTTGGCAAAAACAAGAATAAAAACAATTAAAAGAAAGTAATAAGAATTAAACAACGTAAATTCAAGCAATCAAACAAGAGTTGAAAACAATAATGAGAAAGTGTTAGGGTTCGGACTTCACTTGAACTCTTTAAATGCACATTCAAATATTAATTTAAACATGTTCTATTTCGATGATTTATGGTCAATTTCCAAAATTAATCAATATACAATTCCTTGGTATATTAACCTTCTTACACTATTTAGAATTAACTAATCCCTTAGTCTAATCCCAAATAAAAAGACATTATTAAGAACGAGGGAATTAAAAGCGAGACTATATAACCCACAACGTCTATTCCTAGCGATTGCATAAATTATAGGCTTATGCAAATTTTCTCAAATCATACATTAACCCAAAAGATCATTCCCAAATTGATCAGATTTAGAAAAGTATTAAGAATAGAGATAAATGTAACACCCCTTTGGAGGATGTCACACATAAAAGAAAATAAAAGAAATAGAAATAAAATCTACCCAAGTTGTAAAACATTTGTTAAATATTATTACGGGTTGTAAAATAATTCCGATAGATTTAAATATGATATAAAAAGATAATGCGGAAATACGAAATAAAAAAAAACATCATTACGATAATATACATATGATTTAAGTTATAAGTTTGTACAAGTAATTCACAACTAAGACTACAAATATTTAAACAAAAACAACAATTTAGCAATAAAAGAGTTAATATATACGACATACGGTGCACGCCCAAAAAAACATCATGGTTATCTAATCCTCGATGGATCACTCTCGGCATGAAAATGATCATCGGAGATAGATATCCCTGGATGCCTCGACACACGGCGATAACGGGATCGCGCGATCGATACGATGCTTATCTCACTAGGCTCGGGGTTTTTAACACACCCCAATGACGCCTAATAGATAAGGGTAACTCTAAGTGCAGAAAAAGTGTCGTAGTCATAATCGGTTCTCCATCAAACCGTTGACGTAGAATCACGGTCATACGTCCTGCATACGTCACAGAATCACGATCGCCTCGTAAATGCCAAGCCAGAGAACCTCCATGAAATATACCACTTACGAACCTTTAACCCCAAAAATCTCAAGGCCAAATTGCCATCCTCACAATCAATCAGAGATATGGATGATCGGATGGTTCTTGATCGTCAACCGATCGTGCTGCATCTTCCTCCTCCTCCTGGGTACAAGATCTGAATAGGCTGATCCTCTTCCTCGAAGTCTTCTTTGACCTCGTAAAATAAATAAACAGAAAATACATATAACAAAGAGGTAAGACAACATAAAATCATCACAACATGGCCAATAAGAAGACGACAAACAATATGTATATAGTTCATGCAATACAAATTACTATAACAGAAAGAATAACATATTAGAGTAAGATTTAGATATAATAACAATATATCACATCACGAGATAAAACATCACGTATAAAATAAGAAAGATAAGAATAAACAGATAAGATATAATAACCAAATATAGTAACATTGTTGAACTTGTATCAGATAAAATAAACAAATAAAATACGATAAACAATAAATAGATAAGATGGAAATAAATAGACATAGAGATAAATCAACAATATGACAAAACCCTACTCCATGGAGCTAAAGAAAACACAAGTATCGTAGAGTAATGATTCGTAAAATCTATTAGTACCACTACTGCCCCACCAACTATTGCGCAATGAGGGTTTCAAATTGCGTCTATATGCCCCACGACACAGAATCCATCATCCAGGCGTGGTGTAGTTCACGGTCTCACGTTGTGGCACTACAAAAAAATGTACTACTAGATTTCACAAATCTCGATTAAATATAGTGTGTGTTGAGTACCATAGTGTGCTAAACCACGGCCAAATGAGCTACCAAATGTCACATTGTGGATCCCGTACACTAAAGTCTCCAAGTTCATTAGAACAATGAACCACACTACGTTTATCGCATCGACAACACGATGTGATTCGTCTCTCAACCAATCCACCAAAAACTTGGCACACATAATGTGGATAAATAGAAAGCTTTCAGTACGGGTTCACATTTTCCCGAAAATAAGAATAAAATTCTCAAAAGCATCATGCGGGTTCACATTTTCCCGACAAAAAAGATCCTCAAAAATAATCAATGGGTTCACATTTTCCCGACAATATAAAACATTCTCAAAAATAATCATGAACGGGTTCACATTTTCCCGAGCAACATAAAATAAATATAGTAACGGTCAATCGCGTAGAAATTTTATCGCGTTTTCATAATTCAAGTATCATTTTTACAAACGCGTTTTTAAATCGCGTAAAGATATTTTTCAACAGTTTAATAAATCGCGTAGCATTTTTAATACGTTTTCTCAATCGCGTAGGATTTTCAAATCATTTTCTTATTCGAATGCCTTTAAAATTACTATTTAAACAAACGAAATAGTACTTAGTACATTTAAACTATGAAGAATAATTTTTAATACCGCATACCTTGTCTTTTGGATATTTTTGTTATCTTATTGGTTTATTTTTACTAAAAATTGACATGATTTTTGTTTAGAAAATTATAATAATGGTTTACTAAATTTTCATAAAATTTCCATTTACCTAATTTTTAACCACATCATTTAATTCTTTTTAAATCTCTAACATGCTTCAAAACCTAAAGTGAGCTATATGTTAGAAAATTTCTCAACATTATATGTATTTCCTTCCTAATGATAAAATTATGAATTTTAACCCTTTAAACTTACTTCTAATCAACTTGTTCCTTCAAAAATCATTATAAAAAATTTCTTTTTAACTTGTATTGTCTCTTTTTAATTGAAAAAGGTTTAGAATTAAGTTTTAGAAATCATGATTACCTATATTGGCATGTTGGCCAAATTTCGTAAAACCCTTTCATTTGATTTCTAAAATGTCTTTCACCTTTCAAATCATATCAAATGTATTATATTGTCTAAGTTCATTAAATCATATTAGAAAATAGTTAGCAAGAATCAATTTAATTCTTTAGGCATGTTGGCCCAAAATACTAAGTCTTTACCATTTGATTTCTAAATGCATTTTCTTTGATCAAATCAATTTGAAACTTTCTTGATTCTCCTAGGTTAATTAAGTTACACTTTAGAAAAATTAAGAGAACATTTTGGTCCTCCACATTTGTCATTTCCGTGAACTATTGAATTGTGCTCTTTGGAACACTCATGCAACTTTAAACATGTTATTCACATCCTATACATTATCATACAATTCTAACACATGCATTGTATTTTCTAACACATGCAATATATTTTCTAACACATATAACCTAAATTAAAGCTTGTAGACATGCACCTAAAAACTAATAGACATGCAAAATTATTACAATCATCAAACAAGAAAGCTACTAACAATTACCACATAAACTACTAGCAAACATAAAAATTAACACATACACACCAAACAAAGACAACACCACCGAATCCTTATGGACTCTTCAAACATTACAAATCATTCCATCTTCTTACCACCACCAAGGGATGATAAGAATTGTCTTCCTCTTACCTTAAATGAAGACAAAAGGTTTGCTTTCACACCTCCTAGGTCACGGTTTTCACCTTCAAAAATACCTAGAAATCTCAAACAAAATTTACATGTTACTAACCATGAAAAAGAAGCTAAACCATGGAGAAATCATGGCTTAGAACTTTGAAAAAGAAGAGAGAAAAGAAAAACATGAAATTTCACCTTCTAGGTCAAATTTTCAAGGTTGGTTTCCAAGCCCTAAATGGAAGATTTTGAAGAAACTCCCAACTAGAAAGGTTCTTAGAATAGTGTTTAGGTTAAGAAAACTTGGTTAGAAAAATTTTTGGATGGTTGGATGGTAAGTATAGCTCTTGGCCGAATGGTAGGAGAAATGAACAACAATGGTGGCTAGGTTTTCTTTGGAAGAGAGAGAAGAGAGAAATGCATGAAAATCAAAGTGGAGAATGGTCTTCCAAAGCCCTTGGCCGTAGCACTCAAGTGGGCTTGCAAGGTGGACCTTTGCTTGGCTTCATCCAAGCCTTTGGATGAACCAATGGTCAAGATCAAGCCTTGGTGAACAAGCTAGATTCCTATTGGTTGGCTCATGGTGACTCACAAGCCTAGTCACCCAAAGGCTATTTAATTTTAGATAACACAAATCAACTTAATCAAATATTATTGAGTCACTGATACATGAAAAGTTCTATGCTAACGGTGATTAATTAAGCTACCGATCTAACTTGTAGAAAGAGATAAGTGGGTCCCGCAAAATATTTAGGGTCCATCATGTACTAAATCATAAATTGACTAATAAAATAATATTATAATAATATAAAATTATTTTATTTGATTAAATCCTAAAAATTAAAAGATTATTTTTAGTCCTCATTGCAGAATCGGGTTAAGTAAGATCCCTCAATTCTAAATAATAAAATAAGATTTTCCCGGCCCGAAAAATATTATTTTCCCGCCTTAGCAAATCACACAAAAAGTCCATATAAAATCACAGAAAAGATTATCGGACATTAAATCAAGAAGAAAACAATTAAAAACAAATTAAACAAAAATTCAGAGAAAAACAAGATTTCGGGACGTAACGGTCATTTTTCCATTTTTTCCCACAACGTAGCTAATCGTCCAAAACGTTCAAATAAAATATCCAACATGTATTTCATATAGCCGTATATCATTCAAAAAAATTAAAACATAGAATTCCTTGAAATTTTTATTTTACCGTCTTTAGAAATTACGTAAAATGATCAAATAAAATTTGAGCCAATATTATCGTAATTGTTTTCATACTAAAAATCGAGAACGAGTAAAATAGGGACACAACGGTCATTCACACAAAAGCATGAAAAACAACAAACAGTACATTCAGAATATTTTCTAAAAATTGGGGCGTTACAATAAACATGTAAATCATGAAATAGAAACATGCATTAAACCCATAAAAGAAGTTACATTATCCAAGTATCAAGATCCATCATCCCCTTAATGAGAAGAAGTTAGTTACACATAGGGAAAGAACAAAACAAAAGGAAGAATATAACAAACACCATTGATAATTAGTGGAAAGGTTGAAGAAAATTCTTAATCTTCAAGCCTTGATGCGCCCACGCCAAATTAGGATTGAGTTGTCTTGACGACTGCTGCACTGTGTGTTACAATTTGGTGTAACCTTCTATTTATAATTTCAAAATCCTGTATTGTTACGCGTCTAGCACCTGAGCGCTGGCTTTCCAGCGCCTGAACACTGGCTTACCAGAAGCCATAAATCCCTTAATGCATGCGCCTGAGTGCTAGCTTCCCAGCGCTTGAGTGCTGACTTCCCAGCGCCTGAGCACTGGACCATCAGGAATTCTCACCCATTCTGTCAGTTGCACACTTGAGCGTTGGGATAACAAAGAAACTCTCACGTTCTGCCTAGCCAGCGCTTGAGCACTAGCTCTTGAGCGCTGAGTGTCCAGATAGCTTTTTTCACCAATTCTTCCATGTAATCCAATTCAAACTTCATCCCTATGGACATACCTATCAAAAACACAAAAATTATGAAATAAGAAAAGCAATTTAAAATAATAAAGACATGATAAACTTAAGGATAAAACTAAATT
Source organism: Ormosia emarginata (assembly GCA_029884605.1). Classification (NCBI taxonomy): domain Eukaryota; kingdom Viridiplantae; phylum Streptophyta; class Magnoliopsida; order Fabales; family Fabaceae; genus Ormosia; species Ormosia emarginata. The sequence goes on along the minus strand of JAQQTP010000017.1, from coordinate 844,369 downwards.
AAATAGATTAAAGGAGAATGAAAAACTCCAAAAATGAACCGTAAAATCAGGACTTTTTAATGGTTCATCAAGTAACAACAGGTATAAAGTATATAAATTGCAAAAAACTTAAAAAATTTAGTGCACATAAAAATAATCAATGAACCTTGCTTTAATTAGGCAGTCATGATGACATTCAATATCATATAAGCCATATCAATCAGTAAGCAAGGCATTTTCCAAAATATGAAAAAAATGACATTAAAAGTAATAAAAGATTATATTATACTAATTAGATATCACAATCAACTTAATCAAACATTATTGGGTAAAAGATACATGAAACATGCAAGGATAAAAACTGATACAACAAGTATCTAAATTGCACAAAATAGATAAGATAACAACAAGCATCTAAATTAGTATCAAGTATAAGAAATTTGGTTCAAGTATGAAGTATACTAATTAAATAACAAAAATATGATTCAAGATATACGAAATATGCAAGGAACAAAACTCTAACAACAAAGTATCAAGTATATAAAATGCAAAAAACTTAAAAAAAACCTTAGTGCACGTAAAAATAAGTAATGAACCTTGCTTTAATTAAGCAGTCAAGATGACATTCAATATCATATCAGTCAGTAAGCAAGTTATTTTCCAAAATAAGAAAAATAATTAAGTCACATTAAAAAATCATAAAAGATTATAGTATACTAATTAGATAACACAAATCAACTTAATCAAATATTATTGGGTAAAAGATACATGAAGCATGCATGAAAAAAAAAACAAATACAATAAGTATCTAAATTACAGAACAGGGCTAAGATAACAACAAGTATCTAAATTAGTATCAAGTATGAGAAATCTTGTTCAAGTCTCAAGTATACTAATTAGATAACAGAAATATGGTTCATGATATATGAAACATGCAAGGTAGAAAACTCTAACAGCAAAGGAACAAAACTGATACAATAAGTATATAAATAGCAAAAGAAAGGGACATGACCTGTCAACGTGAAACACATTGGTTTAAATAGGCAGTCAGAATCTCAAAAATCTGGTTCACAATATATGAAACATGGAAGGAAGAAAAATAGTAACAGCAAAGTATGAAGTATATAAATTGCAGAAAACTTTAAAAACTTAGCTCACATAAAAATAAGTAATGAAAATTGCTTTAATTAGGCAGTCATGATGACTTTCAATATCATATCAGTCATATGAGTCAGTAAGCAAGACATTTTCCAAAATAAGAAAAATAAATCACATTAAAAATTATAAAAGAATATAGTATACTAATTAGATAACACAAATCAACTGAATCAAACATTATTGGGTAAAAGATACATGAGCATGGAAGTAGTAAAACTGATACACCAACTATCTAAATTGCAAAAAAATGGAAATAAAAGGGGTATGACCTATCAACGCCAAGCTCAATGACTATTATCTTGGTCTTCTTTCCATCTTTGTCATATTCCTTATCAGTACCAGCAATTGTTAGTTGACCCATTACATTTGTGGAAAAAAAAACAATTAAAACCATATTGCACATAGTATAACTAAGAAAATGTTATAAAATTATTAATCTTGCAATTACTAACTAAAAGGGGAAACTCTTCATCACTCTAAAAAATCTAGTCAAATGGAATCAACTTACAACCATAAAAAGTAATCACTTCATTTTCCGATGGTCTTATAGTAGTTCTTAATTTAAAATTTAAACGATATTCATGTCTCATAGTTCGGAAGTACCCAATGTTACTACCAACACTAAAGTAAACAATTACATAAACTTCCCCTTCAGAAAGAATGAGGTTAAATTTGTATATCAAAGTTTTCACCCAGATGCATGCATGGTACAAGTTTGCATTTAAATGAAAAGAATTAGATATCAGATATTTAAGAAATTAATGGATGACAATGAAAAACGAAAAAACTTACAAATTCGTCCATGAACATCATCTCAATAATATTGATGGTTTTAAGGTTATTGAAACTTGGAAGATACCACAGTTGAACCACACGAACCTTGACCCTCCAATACTCCCTTATTGGAGTGATTTTCTCCAAAGGATTGATACACAAAGCCATAGAAGATAGTAAACAGGAATGAATTAAAGAAAGGAATATTATCAAATATATGCAGATAATATAGATAAAATAAGACACAACCTTAAGAAACTGGTGTCATTTGCATTCATGAATCCATTTATGGGCAAAAAATTATAGAGAAACACTTAGGGTTTCAAACTTGTTCGTTTGGCTAGCCGCTGTCATTAAACCCTAACCAAGACAAACACGGAAATCATAACCAATCAATTGGAACACCATGAAATAGCATGCAAATAACATATGCATGCGATTAGGGAATCAGTGAAGGAAACACAGAGTCATCACGGGAGGAAAGAGTAAAAGAGAGAATCGCAGAAAGGGGAAAAAATAGAAAGGCTTTAGACGAGCCTTATTCCTAAAAGAAAGGCTTAACTTGCATCTCTTTCTTTTTTTTAGCTGCTTTTCTAATGGAAGTAACCTTCATCAATTGGGCTCAATTATTTTGGGCATGCACATATGATCTGTTGTTCCAGACCTAGAGTCTCTCACATTAGATCGTGGTCCCATTTGTCCATATGTATTATGTAATTACTAATAACCCAAAGGGAAATGTTTGAAAAATGCAATCTTTTATAGCTGGGCAGAATTTTTTTTTCCTACCCTTTGTTATTTTTGGGTTCAAGCAGTCGATCCCTCCATAGAAGCACTGCGAATTCATATTGTTGCTTTAACACTAAATGAAATACATGTATTTCTATAACTTATTCCAGAATTGGAAGTTTCTCACACTACTCATATTTTGTTATGTTTTTAATTTTCTAATAAACACTAACTTGCAAGTTGCAACGCAATTGATAAGCTAATGTGTGACTAAGTTTTGAACACGTGCTGTGCTGTGATACTCAAGGTTTTTAAGTGTTAATAAGCCACCTATAGCCTGATTTGAAAATCACAAGCTCAGATTTTGTTGATCACCTTCTTAATGTGGATTTATTTAGTTTTAATAGCTAATTGTACTATGACTATGTTTTAGAGATAATTCATGGATACTATTGAAGTAGGACATATTGAGTCATTGCTAGCCATAGTCTGAAGAAGATAGTGCACAATATTTTCAACTGCAAACAGAAGACAAAAATAGATGCAAGTGCGGGCTAATGCACTAATCTACAATTTGATGTAGCTCGAGCGAGTCAAAATTATACGCTGTATGAAGATGGCATAGTGAACGAGTTAATTGCTTCCATTGGCCACCGTACTTATTGACTGCTACACAAGTGGCAATGGGAAAGCTTTCAAAGGAAATTTGAAACCAGATGCTCCTTCAGAAGGTCAAGCAGATGCAGTAGTGAAACTCAGATTAATTAATATTGTTTTAACATATATTACATATGATCACTCATGTAATTGAAGAGGTCTATAACTAAACCTTCTTCCTTCCACATAGTTTTTATTATATAGTACATACATAACAGGATACATGTGCAAAGGATACACGAATTATTGTACTACATAACATGCAGGATACATGCCTGGGCAACAGACTCAAGGATTATTTATGAAAGAGTTCTGGCGGAGGTAATAACATAGAGCCTAACAATGGTGGAAATGGCAGAGGAAACAACAATGGTGGCGGAGGGGGTGGATTGCCCATTTCTATATCAGAATCACTCTTATGAGGGTCTTGCTTAGCAGGATCAGCATGCACAGGTATCACCAGATCCAATTCAATAGAGACAGGAAAACCCATCCCTCCAGGTCGCCGCACACGTCGTCCGTAACCTGCTGGTCGTGGATTTCGCCTAGGCCTAGGCCCAGGGCGACCAGGTTTATTGCCTATTGAGTATTTGATAATGGGAACTACCCTTTTATAGAAAAGTAATGCAAAGGCCAAGTTGTCCAATTGATAAAGATTAAAACACTTGTAAAAGGAAAATATTTAGGTAGAAACTTCCTATCATTGGCATCAAAATTAATATTTTAACATGTATAAAGGTTGTTGCAGCGTAAGGCCCATTTAGAGAAAAAGTAATAAAGAAAATGACAACGAGAATTAATGTGGTTCGGCAATTTGCCTACGTCCACGGTGAAGAGCAACGAGAAAAAATTCCACTATGACAAAGAGGATTATTACAAGCTCACTCAGTGTTTCACTCAATTCTCAGCACCCAATTACATTCAAGATCACTCTCACTCAAGCCTCTCTGAAACCCACAAATCTTTCTCTCACTATTAGAACCCTCTCTCATTTTATAACAAGAGAATGAAGAGAAAGATTAAGAAGAGAGAACTCTTAGAGCTTAGAGTTTTTGGTGTGTTTGATTCATCCTTAAGCATGGCTATTTATAGCCAAATTCCATGACCAATATGTGGTCTAAAATTTGCAAACGTTGCTGCCAAATTTCAGCCACAATTAGTGCTTCCAAAATAGCCATTAAATATTGCTGAGTGGTTGATCCATGGCCCCTTATGTCTTTCAGCCACTAATATCACAAATCTCCACCTTGGCTGAAAGACTCCATAGCTTTTCTTCTGCTGCTATCCTTTCATGTACATTAGAGTCTCTGAACTCTAATCAAGTCCAAACAATGTTTGAACTTGGTTGTCGGAACTGGCTTTGTCATTATGTCTGTCGGGTTATCTGCCGTGGGTATCTTCTTAACTCTAACAATTTCTCTTTCCACAATATCTCTGATAAAGTGCATTCTGACGTCGATATGCTTAGTTCTTTCGTGATACATAGGATTCTTTGTCAGATGTATAGCACTTTGACTATCGCAGTAGATGGTTGTTTCTTCCAGTTGTATACCCAACTCTTCAATTAGTCCTCTCACCCAAATAGCTTCCTTTACAGCTTTTGTTGTTGTGATGTACTCTGCTTCAGTTGTAGACAAAGCAACAATCGATTGTAGCGTTGCTTTCCAACTAATAGTGCAACCGCACAGTGTAAAGACATACCCGGTGAGTGATCTTTGCTTTTCTAGATCTCCGGCACAGTTTGAGTCAACGTATCCAGTGATTTTGCTCCCAACATCTTTGATTTTTTTATACACTAGGTCTATATCCGTGGTACCTTTCAGATAGCGCAAAATTCACTTTACAGTTTTCCAGTGAACTTTACCAGGACTTGCCATATACCTGCTTACCACGCTTATTGCCTGTGCAATATCTGGTCTAGTGCATATCATGACATACATGAGACTGCCAATTGCACTAGCATAAGGTACATCTGATATTTTCTTCTTTTCACTATCAGATTGTGGTGAAAAGGCTGCTGAAAGTTTGAAATGGGCCACCAATGGAGTAGTGAGAGGTTTAGCATTTTGCATGCCCAAACGTTCCAGCACTTTCTCAATATACTTCTTTTGTGATAGAAAGAGTGATAACACTATATTTTATACATTTTATAATCCTCTCACTAGGCTTCTTAAGGTTCAATTAAGCTTAATTAAGTTCATTTTGACACATTTTATGATATTAAGCTGAATTGGATCATTAAACAAATTATTGCATAAATCAACTTTAATTATCTCTTTGGCAATATTTAGTAAACTAGTTAGAATTTGAGTTGCAAATATCTGTTTGATGTAATTTTGGTCTTGTAGGAAAGCTAAGACAATTCCCTACAACTTTCACGTTGAACACTTTTTCAGATTCTGAGGTCTAATGGGTGATATTTGGCTTTGAAGTCAAAATAGAGGAGCTGAAACTAAGCCTAAATACTCTGCAATAATTGGACCATATCTTGAGTTCTAGGCATGATTTCGGACTCAAACTAAAGCCATTTTAAAAGCAAATATCCAGGCCTATAACTTTCATAAAGACCACTTTTCTAAAAAATGAAGAAAACAGGAGACACAGCTGTACACGTTTGCTCAAGTATTATTATAAAAAAAATAATAAATAAAAAATAAAACGTCACTGCTTACGTTTTTAAAAGTTTTACTATGCAGGTTACTGTGCATATGCACAGTAACCTCCAAATTTTCTATAAATTGGAGCGTTTTGCAGAAGGAAGGGTGCCCATTCCAGGGAGAGAAATTCTCTCTCTTTTTTTTTTCTTTTCCTTTTTCTTTTCTTCTTTCTTATGTGTAATTAATCTTCATCTTGCTTGGGTAAAAAGGTGAAGTTCTTGGTAATAAATTAAGGTTAGATTAATTTCTTTCTTGTACTTAAATGATATATTATTAAGCAAATATAATTTGTGTTGTATGTTGTTTCCAATTAATTTAGAAACTCTTCTTGTATAATGAATATCTTGATCCATTATAGACAATAGGATTGGCACATTGGATGCTTTTGACGATTTACAAGTATTAGTAGATAATTATTGGAACCATAATATGATTACATGATTGAACTTTGAATGTTAAATCTTCCAATTGGAATCTTCATTATGCATGATTTCAATTGAGTTATAAAACGAAATAATCTTATTTTTAATTTATTACCAAGAGTAGATCTCTTAACCCAAGCAAATCCTTTTCATTTGTGAACAACTTATATCACCTTTAATCTTGTGACACATCTTCTCTTTACCTCAATTAATTAGTTTTCCTTCATCAATTCACTGTGGATCGACCTCGGACTCCCGAGAATTTATTACTTGAGACAACCTACACTTGGGTTTGAAACTTTTAAATATAATTATATCCCATCAAGCTTTTTACCAAGAGCTTCACCTTTTTACCCAAGCAAGATGAAGATTAATTACACATAAGAAAGAAGAAAAGAAAAAGAAAAGAAAAAGGAAAAGAAAAACAAAGGAGAGAGAGAGAATTTCTCTCCCTGGAACCGGCGCCCTTCCTTCTGCAGAACGCTCCAATTTATAGAAAATTTGGAGTTTACTGTGCATATGCACAGTAACCTGCATAGTAAAACTTTTAAAAACATAAGCAGTGATATTTTATTTTTTATTTTTTATTATTTTTATAATAATACTTGAGCAAACGTGTACAGTCGTGTCTCCTATTTTCTTCATTTTTGAGAAAAGTAGTCTTCATGAAAGTTATAGGCCTGGATATTTGCTTTAAAATGGCTTTAGTTTGAGTCCAAAATCATACCTAGAACTCAAGATATGGTCCAATTATTGCAGAGTATTTAGGCCTGGTTTCAGCTCCTCTATTTTGACTTCAAAGCCTAATATCACCCATTAGACCTCAGAATCTAAAAAAGTGTTCAACGTGAAAGTTGTAGGGAATTGTCTTAGCTTTCCTACAAGACCAAAATCACATTAAACAGATATTTACAACTCAAATTCTAACCAGTTTACTAAATATTTCCAAAGAGATAATTAAAGTTGATTTATGCAATAATTTATTTAATGATCCAATTCAGCTTAATATCATAAAATGTGTCAAAATGAACTTAATTAAGCTTAATTGAATCTTAAGAAGCCTAGTGAGAGGATTATAAAATGTATAAAATATAGTCTTATCAAAGAGCATCCCTGCTTTTCTATCCCTGTGAATCTCCATTCCCAGAATTTTCTTTGCAGCTCCTAAATCCTTCATTTCAAACTCTGAGCTCAATTGAGCTTTCAAGTTCTTTGTTTCAGACATGTTCTTACAGGCGATCAACATGTCATCAACGTACAGGAGCAAATAGATGAATGACTCATCTGCAAGCTTCTTGTAATAGACACAACTATCATGCTCACTTTTGCAGTAGTCATTTCCAAGCATGAAAGTGTCAAACCGCTTGTACCACTGTCTGGGAGACTGTTTTAGGCCATATAAAGATTTCTTCAATAAGCAAACATGGTCTTCCTTCCCTTGGACTTCAAATCCCTCAGGCTGCTTCATATAGATTTGTTCCTCCAGCTCGCCATGCAAGAATGCTGTCTTGACATCTAGTTGCTTAAGTTCTAGACCAAATTGAGCTGACAAGTAGGATACGAATAGAGCTATGTTTTACCACTAGAGAGAAGACTTCATTGAAATCAATACCTTCTCTTTGTGTAAAACCTTTAGCCATTAATCGCGCTTTGAATCTTGCATCTTCAATTCTAGGGATTCCTTCCTTCTTCTTGAAGACCCATTTGCATCCAACCATTTTCTGAGCCTTCGACCTTTCAACAAGAACCCAAGTATGATTCTTGTGAAGAGATTCAATTTCCTCTGTCATTGCAGTAGTCCATTGGGCAACTTCTTTGCTATTGATAGCTTCTTGATATGACTAAGGCTCACAATTGTTGATATCATCAGCAACATTTAGAGCATATGACACCAGGTCAGCATAGCCATACTTTTGAGGAGGTTTTATCTCTCTCCTTTGTCTGTCTCTAGCCAACTGATATTGCTGCAATTGTGATGTACCAGTATCAATAATTGGATCTTGGTCTTCTTCTTTATTAACTGATTTTTCTTTTGTAGGCTCCACTTCAAGCTCCACCTTCTTTGAGATATTAGGATCTTTGTTTTCACTTTATGACTCTTTATGAGGCTTTAGCATTTCAGCTTCATTAAAAGTAACATCCCTGCTGATAATATATTTTCTTTTCTCTGGCAACCATAACTTATATCCTTTCACATCGTCAGGATATCCAAGAAAAATGCATTTCAATGCTCTTGCATCAAGTTTTCCTTCTTTGTTATGAGCATATGCAAGACAACCAAAATATCCTTAAATTTTCATAATTGGCAGGAGCACCTGACCACATTTCTACTGGAGTTTTGAAACTAATGGCCGTTGATGGACATCTGTTGATCAAGTAACAGGCTGTATTGACAGCTTCAGCCCAAAATTCTTTTGGTAATCTAGCATTTGACAGTATACATCTGGTTCTTTCAAGTAAAGTTCTGTTCATTCGTTCTGCAAGTCTATTCTGTTGTGGAGTGTGCCTCACTGTATGATGTTTGATGATACCATGATCCTTGCAAAACTTTTCAAATTCTCCGCTACAGAACTCCAAACCATTGTCAGTTCTCAGTCGCTTGATCTGCCTTCCAGTCTGCTTTTCGATCAAGGTTTTTCACTGTTTGAACTTGACAAATACTTCATTTTTATGTTTCAAAATGAAGATCCAAACCTTCCTTGAATAATCATCAATAAAGGTTAACATATATCTGCCACCACCGTGAGAAGGTACTTGGGAAGGACCCCATAAGTCATAATGTATATAATCCAATGTGCCTTTTATTCGATGAACTGTAGTGTTGAATTTTATCTGACACCATTTTCCAAATACACAATGTTCACAGAAATCTAACTTCCCAACTTGTTGACCACAGAGTAATCCTTGTTTGCTCAACTCTGCTAGACCTCTCTCACTGACATGCCCCATTCGCAAATGCCATAACTTGGTGACATCAGAATCAGCTGTTGAGGAGACAATGGTAGTACCTATAATTGTGCTTCCTTGTAGCACGTAGAGACTATTCTCTTTCTTTCCCTTCATCACAATCAGAGTGCCTTTAGAGATTCTTATAGCTCCACCTTCATCTTTGTAGCTATAACCTTTTGAATCTAGCGTTCCCAAGGAAATCAATTTTTTCTTCAATTCTGGAACATGCCTTACATCCGTCAATGTTCTCACGATTCCGTCAAACATCTTGATTCTAACTGTGTCAATGCCGATGACCTTACAAGGAGCATTATTTCCTCAAAGGACCTTACCCCCATCTAAAGGTTGGTAAGTGGTAAACCAATCCTTATTGGGACACATGTGATATGAGCATCCAGAATCAAGAATCTACTCATCTTTTGAGTCATGTTCTGAGACTATAAGAGCATCTGCACTATCGTAGCCATTTGCTATAGCCACATCTCCCGATTCAGAGATCTTTTCCTTGCCTTTGCGCTCTGGACAATTCTTTCTTATATGCCCTTCCTTGTGACAGTGGAAGCATTTATATTTTCTAGGTTTCGCTTTGGATTTTGACCTAGATCTTCCTTTTCCACCATTTTGATTTCATCTCTTTGTTCTTCCTCTAACAAAGAGACCTTCACCCGAGCCTTCAGATTTTGAATTTGATACTCTTTTCTTCAGTTCTTTCGAGTGCAACGCAGCCTTGACTTCCTCCAAGGTAAGATCTTCTCGACCATACATCATGGTGTCAATAAAGTGCTCGTAAGAACTTGGAAGGGAACATAATAGAAGAATTGCTTGATCTTCGTCATCGATTTTAACATCGATATTCTTTAGATCAAGAATAACTCTGTTAAATTCATCCAGGTGCTTTTTTATTTCCTTCCTGCATTTGAAGAGTATATATTCTTTTCTTCAAATACAGTCTATTGGTGAGCGACTTCGTCATGCACAGGCTTTCCAACTTCAGCCATAATGAAGCAACTGTATTTTCTTCTAACACTTCTCGTAGAACTTCATCTCCCAAGCACAACAAAATTGCACTGTGTGCTTTTTCCAAGATCTCACTTTTCTCGATGTCAGTTAGACTTTGTGGTAGCTTGTCTCTACCTTCCAAGGCTTTGCCCAAGCCTTGATGAACCAGTAGCGCTTTCATCTTCAGCCGCCAGAGACTGAAATCATTTTCTCCATTGAATTTCTCCAAATCAAATTTAGCACTCGCCATGATGACCATATACGTGAATAGTGATGTACATGTGAACAGTACCGTAAAACTGGAACAATGCCGTAGTCCATGAACAGTATGCCAGGTAAGTTCCCAGGAAAGAGAGGTGGTGTCTGTAACACACTTAAATACCAAGTCTTTCCTTAGCCAGAACTTTCCTAGACATGCACTTTCACACTACCACAGTTTATTTCCAACAACAAGAATAATTCTTTTCTGATGTGGAAGATCAGACTATGCTGCAACCACAGAGCATACTAAGAATTTTCTTACGAATCCAGCACTTCAGTAACCAAGAGCTCTGAGAGCTCTTATACCAGTTTGTTGCAGCGTAAGGCCCATTTAGAGAAAAGTAATAGAGAAAATGACAACGAGAATTAACGTGGTTCGGCAATTTGCCTACGTCCACGGTCGAAGAGCAACGAGAAAAAATTCCACTATGACAAAAGAGGATTATTACAAGCTCACTCAATGTTTCACTCAATTCCCAACACCCAATTACACCCAAGATCACTCTCACTCAAGCCTCTCTGAAACCCACAAATCTTTCTCTCACTATTAGAACCCTCTCTCACTTTATAACAAGAGAAGGAAGAGAAAGATTAAGAAGAGAGAACTCCTAGAGCTTAGAGTTTTTGGTGTGTTTGATTCATCCTTAAGCATGGTGATTTATAGCCAAATTCCATGACCAATATGTGGTCTAAAATTTGCAAACGTGGCTACCAAATTTCAGCCACAATTAGTGCTTCCAAAATAGCCATTAAATATTGATGAGTGATTGATTCATGGCCCCTTATGTCTTTCAGCCACTAATATCACAAAGGTATTTTTTTAGACGTATGTAAATTTTTATTATAACTTACAATGTCTTCATATATGTTAAATGTTGATTTGAATACTCATGATAATAAATTTTTATAAAAAAATTACTCTAATCTTTAAGTACTATATATTGAGTGCTTTTAACATACTTAATTTTACTTTTATTTTTTCTTCCGGTTAATTACAACATGGCTTAATTTTAAAATGTTTTAACCTCTTATTCTCTTAACTTTATATAAACACCATGGAAATGTGAAAGCGAATGAATCATATACCTTTTGTCAATTTGAGAATAAAAAGTACGAGAGAAGCAAAATAAATCGCTAGTAGGAAAGTTCGATTTAGAAATGAAATTTAAAGACGGAAAACAATTTGTCTCTAATAGAGACAAAAAAAAAGAAACAAATTTGATTATTTAGATACGAAAAGTAAATTTTATAATATAGAGATTAAATTTAGAGACGAAAATTACCTTTCTCAAATTTTATCTCTAATTATATCTCTATTTGGTCAATTTAATATTTTTAAAAATCAAATATATTTAGAGACAATATTTAGAGATGAAATTTACTCGTATCAAATTTTTCAGTCTCTAATTGCATCTCTATTCAGTCAATTTAGGGTTTTAAAAAGTCAAATATATTTAACAATAGAAATATTCTGTCTCTAAATAATTTATATAATTATAGAAATTAAAAAATTAATAAAATAAATTATTTTATTTTATTTTTAAATTTAGAGATGGAATGTTTCTTTCTCTAACATAAGATTATGATGTCTGGACACAATTATAAAATTATTAATGACACAAATAAAAAATACAAACATTTGTTAAGACTATACAAGTTACTGTAAATACTATATAGACTTCATGTATAACTTTTTTTTTTTTGGGAATTCATGTATATATTTAAAAAAAAAAACGTGCAAATGTTTTTTCTCACTTTTAAATTTAAATTACTGATTCATGGGTCACAAAGTAATTTGGTGGGTAAAAACAACAGCCTTAGCTTGGATTTCTTTTACTCTTCATCTCTTTACCTCACACTTACAGAACGGCCATATCCCTTAATTTGGTGGCTATCTTTGCATACCAATTGGCCTTTACGAAGGGGTTATTTATGGGCCAACAGTTCTATATTTTTTTATGAATGATTTTATTATGAAAAGGTTGAAAAATAAAATAACATGAAAGGTTGATTTTTTTTGCAAATAATATGGTGATTTTAAAGATTTATTATGGCTCTTCCAACATTTTATTTCAGGCTCTGCCAATACTTTCGTAGTCTCATCTCTTAACTCTATTTTCTACCATTTTTTTTTTAAAAAGGAAGAGTGATGCAAAGAAACACCATGGAAACGTGAAAGAGAATGATGAATCCTATTGTTAATTTGAGAGTCGAAAAAAGGATAGAAGCAAAAGAAATGTGAATAGAATAAAATTTGTCCATAAAAAAAATTAAAGAAGATTCTTGGTATTGCGTAGGCACAACAAGAAAGATTTTATTATGAGGTTTAGATTTGATTCTTGCTGCCAGCAATTTTCTTGGTAAATGTATATTGGTTGAGCTAGTATGTCCCTTAATCTTTGATACCAGAAGCTGTGGTTCTGATGACCCATTTTACTTAAATATAAAAAGATCTCGTTAAAACAATATATATATATATATATATATATATATATATATATATATATATATATATATATATATATATATATATATATATATATATAATAAATATCTAGTGATATGAATGTTTATTGAAATCGGTGAGAAGAGTGAATCTTTACCATTAGATCTTATATAAATGGCTAAGATTAAAACATAAATGCATGTGACTTTTTAAAATAATCACATGACTTTTAAGTAGAGTAAACCTTCACTTTAGTTCCTGAAATTATATGCACCAGTCACATTCGTCCTTGATTTTAAAAAAAATTAATAACTTAATTCCTAAAACCTCAAAACATCAGTCACTTTAGTCCTTGCGTCAGTTACCGTCAGTTAAACTTGACGGAGATGCACACGTGGCACGTTAAGTGTCAACTTAATCGTTGGTGTGACTTTTTACCTAGTCCAAAATGATGTAGTTTCGGATTAAACATTCACTTTAATCCCTGAAGTTTCATGCATCGGTCACATTAGTCCCTGAATTTAAAAAATTGATAACTTAATCCTTGAAAATCTCAAAATGTCAGTCATGTTAGTCTTTGCGTCTTGTGTCGTCAGTTAAACTTGACAAACATGTATGCATGACACGTTAAGTGCCAAGTTGGACGCTGATGTGACTTCCTAACTAATCCAAAACGATGTAGTTTTGTTTGTGCATAAAGAAACAAAGGTCTCAATCCTAAAATGACGTCGTTTGGGCCCAAAATTCCTAAAGCTAAATAACTGACTGAGGTTCCTAGGCTAGCTCAGCTTTGATTTGAGAACTGCTTTATTATAGATTGAGGGGTCTTACTCATCTCCTTAGGTTGGCTCTTCACCTCTATTAGTAGTGCAATCACTTCCTTCATGGTAGGGTGCTCTGCTAGGGAAGAATTCACACAAAACATAGCAATTCCAACTATTTGAAGCATTTCTTGCACCATTTGATTTGGTAGACCTAGAAGCTTTGTATCCAGTATTGATACAACTAGTTCAAAGCTTCCCATCTTCCTCTTCACCCACTCAACTATGTGTTGTCCATCTCCAACATAGGATTCAACAACACCATAACCATTTAGTATCTCTAGCAAAACTACCCCATAATTGTACACATCACTCTTTCAAAGGAGATTTAATAAAAATATTTTTCAAATTAAAACTCCAGAAGTCCAGATCTATGGATAGGCTACACATTTATCATTGTCAATAAAGATGGATCATTCAAATAACTAAATTTTCCTTTAAGATGCTTCATCCAGTAAATTTGCCAACTTCATATATATTTAAGTAGAAAGCACATCTTTATTTCACAAACATTTTTTCTTTTTTTTTGTAAGTCAAATAAAGGATTATTGCAAACTTTGATTTTGTGCTACCATATGTGGTCATTCCATAATATTATTCCTTAGTCACCTTAAATTTTGAGGACCAATTTTTAACAACAGGATATATTGAAGTTAAATATCATATGATTGACATAGTTAACAATTAAGAAAAGGGAAGTTGTAGTCATTTTAGTCACATATCAACTGTATTGATAAATTTAATTTCATTTTTTATAAAGCAATATTAGATATAAAGAAGAAAATAAATACAATGAAAAAGGATGATAAGAAATCCTCTATAGAGGAGGCACAAAAGAGAAATATAGAGAAGACAAACAAACCTGTTAAAACAACAAAGGTCTCCAATCCATTTATATATCTGCTATGACTCTCCTTTAAAGAGATTGTGTGATGGGTACCAAAGAGATTGTCCCAAAATAGAGTTGTTGGCTGAGAAAAAACTTCTTAAAAAATACAAGCATTTTCTCAAGCCAAATAAACCGAAGAAAATCATACATACTGAATTGCCATAGAGCCTTTCCTTTCTTTGTCCAATCAAAACCCGTGAAGTTGATCATAAGAAACTGAGACAGAATAAAAGAGTAGAGATAACATTCTACAAACACACCAAACAAACTATTCCAGGTGACCCTAGTAGCGAGACAGTGAAAAATGGTGAGCAACTGTTTCAAAGCTAGAGCAACACATGACATACATTAGAAGAGAAAATTTTGTTGGGTCCAACTTGGCACTTAATGTGTCACGTGTGCATGTCCGTCAAGTTTAACTGATAGCAAAAGATATGAGGACTAACGTGATTAATGTTTTGAGATTTTAGAGATTAAGTTGTCAATTTTTTAAATTTAGAGACTAATGTGACCGATGCATGAAACTTCATGGACTAAAGTGAAGGTTTACTCTGAAACTACGTCGTTTTGGATTATGTAAGAAGTCACACCAACGTCAAAGTTGGCATTTAACGTGTCACATGTGCATCTCCATGAAGTTTAACTGACGGCAACTGACGTGGGGACTAATGTGACTGACATTTTGAGGTTTCAAGAATTAAGTTATCAATTTTTTAAAATCAAAGACGAATGTAACTAGTGCATATAATTTCAGGGACTAAAGTGAATATTTACTCCTTTTAAGTAACTTTTAATCGTAATCATTTATGTATAGTTATATGGTTAAGATTTACTTCTCTCACTCTTTCATAATAAAAACTCATCTCACTAAATATGCTCTCTCTATATATAAATATTATTGAATCTTGTGTCATGCCATAATCTTGAAATGTAGTAGCTTATCATCTCCTTAATTTTATTTTCTACCAATTTTTTTTTAAAAAAAGTGATGAAAAAAAAAACAGCTAGCATAGAAATATAAAAGGTAATGGATCCTATTGCATAATTTGAGAGTCAAAACGAGGACAAGCAAAAGAAATATGAACAGAATATTTGTCCATAAGTCCAAACAAGATACTTACATTAATAGTAACACATTACTAAATTTTCATTTCTCTAACTTCTTTAATTCCCCTGTTTTTCTTTATTTCTTTCTTTCTTTCTTTCTTTCTTTCTTTCTTTCTTTTTTTTTTTTTGTCTCCTTTTGTTCCCAAACAACGAATAAGGAAAAATCGTGCATGCTTTGCGGGTGATCAAGATTTAAAGGTTATATTTTTAATTATCAAATCAAATGATTTGATTAAAGGAGAACTTTTTAGAAAACAAAAGAGAACAAATTTTATAGAATCCATAATCATTAAATTAAGAAGAACAACTTTTATGAATTATTTGATTTCGATATAAAAAAGTTTATTTGAACATATTCTAAAATAAAATTATTTGACGAAACCATACAATTTCTTATCATGATAAAAAAACAAAAAAAAACTAATAAAAGAATGATTTAATCTTTATTTGTTAACTTAAAAGAGTAGAGTTAAATTATTTTTTTGTTAAATACTAATTTCACTATTCTTCATTAAAAATATGCTTTACTATTCTTTTTTTTTTTTTTGGTTAAAATTTGTGATTTTACTCCATTAGATCAAATTAAAATTAATTATAACTTATTGGTGAAAGAATTTCACACACACACACATTAATTATAACTTATTGGTGAAAGAATTTTACACACACATATATATATGGCAACAACAACATGAAAAGTCAAGCTATTTTAACTAAGTGTCATTCTCAACATATAATTGAATGATAATTTAAAACTCTTTATACTCACAATTGATCATAATTAAAAACTATATATATGCACTTACTAAAAAGAATATAAAGTGCAAATTAAATAACGCGCATTAAATCTTCGATGAGGTTTGATAATTTATTCTAATCTTGAAATAGAGAGATACTTGTCAGTGCACAAGCTAGTAATATTCAGTACTCAGCTTGCAAGCCTAACAATGCAACATCGATTAAAGAAAACAATTTGAAACTTAGATTAGAGCTACCAAGAATCCGACATAGTTTCCTCTAAAAACTGAACAAACCGCACATTGCATTTAGACGTGATCAATAATACATATCCAAATCCAACAGAAACATAAGTATATAGCATCAGTCATAAGTACAAAATGAGTCAGCTATACAAAAAAAAAAAATATCAAGACTTTATGGTTTTATATATATATATATATATATATATATATATATATATATATATATATATATATAAATCAAAAGAAAGAAATAAACTCTCTCCTATAGTTGCAAAATACTGGAGTCAATACATGGCACTAGTCATCAATAGCAATGGAGGCTTACCAAAAGACAAACACGCCTAGGCAGAATAGCAAATCTCACGAACTCCGCACTACTCAATCAATATATATATATATATATATATATATATATATATATATATATATATATATATATATATATATATATATATATATATAAAGAAAGAAATAAACTCTATATCATATAATTTCAAAATACTGGAGTGGATACATGGCACTAGCCATCAATAGCAACAGAGTCCTACCAAAAGACAAGCACTTCTGGGCAAAATAACAAATCTCAGGAACCCGCTACTTAACAGCCTGTGAATCCGAAGGGAAAATGAATGTGGTGAGTCACATAGACTCGTTGAGGACATAATAAACATAGTGAACAGGAATGAGAAACAAGTAATAGCACGAATATTTAAGTTTTGCAAAATAACTCAAAACACAATAATCAAATAAATGAAGTTTATAAATAAAATCACTTGTCACATGCTTTCCTATCCAGAAGTAGATTTATAATCGTAAAGGAATTCAACTCTACTTAACAAATCTCATTTCATATCGTAAAGGAATCTTTTTTCTTTTCTGCTATTTCAAAAGAAAGATATTTATGAAACAAAGTGATCATTTAGATGAGCTTTTAAAATAAGATTTTTTTAATATGATTTTTTTAAAACTCTTTTAAAAAAGTAAAAGATATTTTATATTTGAATATAATATTTAAAAATACTTTTTTTTATATTTAAACAATTTTTATATTATAAAAAATCTTTTTTAAGAAGCACCAAAGTTTAGTTAGAAAAAAAATATTAGTGTTCTATCTTTTTTTAAAAAAAATCTGATCCAAACATGATATTTTGTATTTTTTTAATGATTTTTTTTATCAAATTAAGCACATCCAAAAGAGCTCAAAATTTTAAATTTGTTTTGTTTTCTGTTCTTTAAGCATTTCAGAAAATAAATAAGCCATTCAAAATTAGTTAAGGGAAACCAAACTTGGTGATTTGAACTGGTTAATTGCTTCCGGCACAGTACCTATAGAGTAGATATTGATATTTGGAAAAATGATGTTCTTACATAATTTTTCTTCCTATATCACTTTTTACACTATTTTTTAATAGTTGTAATTAAATGAAAGAAAGTAATAAAAAAAAAGTGATATAAATAATTGTATAAAAAATAATGTAAAAAGTGATGTGAGAGAAAAATAATATAAAAAAATCATGGTTGTTAATATCTTTTCGTTCTTCTATACTTTGTTATTGCTAAAAAAATTATTGACTGCTATATCAATAGCCCCTATTGTCTTTTTTAGCTTATACTCTGAGGTGGATTTTTATGTCAACAAACGGATTGAACAACAATCTGTCAAAGAAACTGCTCAGCTTAATCCACCCCATAGATTTGTTCCATTCCATGGTGGTTGTGAAACCAAGCTAGCACTCCAAGAGGTTTGTGATTGATTTATAAGATTCCACAACGCAAGTGAATCTTAGCCTTACGGCCTTGTCCCTTTGTGGTTGCACCACTACCAAATTTGGTGACATATTTGCAGGGCATTCAAGGGCACTTTGATACTAGATGATTGCAGATCACTTTCAACAATAACTTACCACTAGTATCACCAGACTCCCATGAAAATGAAGTTGGAATATATTTTGGTGTGATTCATGTGGCTTTACAAGAACTTTCACTTTGGCCTCAAACGCTTAAATGTTTGGCTAATTCAGAGGTTCTGATGCACTTTCGGTGGCTTGCCTAGGAATGTGGAAGTGTAAATTATCATAGCCGAAGTTGTTGATTTATTAATATGAACCATATTAGCTGTTCTTCAAATCATGAGAATTGTAGGAGCAAAAACAAAACAAAAGTATATTGGAATTCTATTGTGAAGTTTAGGGTCATGGATACTCTGCAATTTTCTTAGAATTGCATGAAATCTAAACTAACAAAAATATGTTATTATACAACAAAATATTGATGAGAAATATAATCTAACTACTTTCATCCATTGGATAAAGAACTATACCTTCTATAATTTAAAAAATAAAACTCGACAGCATCTTAATCGTTTTACCCCACCTTGTATTCTTACCACCACTGACATAAAATAAATTTTCATAATAAAATATAATTTAAAAATCATTAAAAAATAATGAGTATCTCGTCCAGTGAGTGATAAGTGCCTAGGGATAGATATACAAGTGGGGGTAAAATAAACTTCCCAAGGGTGGAGCTGGACTGCTTGAATTATGGTTGATTTGGGGGATGGGGGTCCAATGAGTAATAAGTGCCTAGAGGTTGATATAAACTTCCCTAGAGGCAGAGTCTAGTTATGTTTGAGGGGATTATGGCCCCACCCTCAATTACTTTTTTAAAAATAATACATTTACATGTATTTTATTATTTAAAAAATAAAAAACCATTACCTTGACCCCATTAATGTGTTTGTTGTTCTTTCCGTCTAAGAAAAACTCCCTAACCCTGCCTCTACTCCCCCTAAAGTTTAATGTGAAAGTTGAAAAAGAAGGCCTTGTCAAATGTCACTGGCATACGTACTCTAATAAATCTGTATTGCTTGAACTATAATATATTCATATCATCCAACCATATGCCATGAGTTTCACCATGACTATCAGGATACGGAGAGATTGAAAGAGATAGAATTAAAATCACAGTCTTATACACTTTCACTTGGATAGGGATATATATCAAAACAAGAGCCAAAAAAAGAAAAAAGAAAATGAAACTGAAAACTGGTTAATGACAAAAGGAATGTGAATGAAAGTCTAATTGTGAGTCCTATACAGCTCGTGATTGGTAAGATTAGGGGTGACAAATGAATAGATTGATTTAATTTAAGATTGAATTATAATAGATAGATTTAAAATAAATTATTAATTTATTTAAGATTTATTATAAAATACTTAATATTAGGACAAAACTTATGTTTATTTTTTTTATGTCTATTATATCTATTTCACCAATCAAATTATGATATTGTGTAACTTTTTTAAAAAAGAGAGTAAGAGAGAGAATATTACCATATATTTGGATGTTTTTTTCATTAATGGAACGAAATAGAATAGGTGGGAATGGATCGGAAATGAAAGGAATGGAATGGAACATAGTTATCATTCTCTTTGTTTATAAGTTTCATTAATGGAGCGGAACGGAACATA
This sequence comes from Ormosia emarginata, assembly GCA_029884605.1. Lineage (NCBI taxonomy): Eukaryota > Viridiplantae > Streptophyta > Magnoliopsida > Fabales > Fabaceae > Ormosia > Ormosia emarginata. Next base: position 824,065 of record JAQQTP010000017.1, on the reverse strand, counting down.
TGTTCCTCTCATTCTACCTCAATTTTAAGGGGAACAAAAGTTGAACATTTGAGGGGAATAGAAAGGAAATGATTCCCTATGTGTTTCATTCTCTTCCATGTATTTTAAAACTCCCAAACAATAGAAGTTATTCTCCTTCCCCTCATTCTCTTTTCCTTCCCCTCATTACATATCATTCAAACACAGTATTAATGAATGTAAATTGCACACATATCATAATTTGATTGGTAGAATGAATGTAATGGATATAAAGAAATGTATCTAAGTTTTATTCTTAATATTATTCAATCTATTCATGACTTAATTTAATAGATGAATATCTAATTCACCCATTAATCCATTTTAATGGATTGGATAGATGGACAGATATCTAATCCACTCATTTAAAAAAAAATATCTTTAAAATTTTTATTATCTCTCTAAAAAATGTTTCTCTCTCTTAATTTTTTTCTATCTCTAAAAATTTTCATTCTCTCTCTAAAATTTATATTCTCTCTCTAAAAATTTTCATTCTCTCTAAAAATGTTTTCTCTCTAAAAATGTTCTTTCTCTCTCTAAAAATTTTATTTTCTCTCTAAAAAATGTTTCTTTCTAAAAATTTTCATTCTCTCTCTAAAAATTTTCTTTTTCTCGCGAAAAATTTTCATTCTTTCTAAAAAATATTTCTCTCTAAAACATTTCTCTCTCTAAAAATTTCCATTTTCTATCTAAAAAATGTTTCTCTCTCTAAAAAATTTCTTTCACTCTCTATAAAAATTTATTCTCTCTCTAAAAAATCTTTCTCTCTCTAAAATTTTTATTATCTCTCTAAAAAAATTCATTCTCTCTCTAAAAAATGTTTCTCTCCCTAAAAATTCTTTTTCTCTCTCTAAAAAATGTTTCTCTCCCTAAAAATTATCTTTCTCTCTCTAAAAAATGTATTCTCTCTCTAATTTTTTCTCTCTCTAAAAATGTGCATTCTCTCTCTAAAAAAATTTCTTTCTCTCTCTAAAAAAATTTCTCTAAATTTTTTTTTAATTAGTAACCTTTACGTTCAGTTGTTTGAATAAAAAAAATGTAAAATACATTGAATAGTTGGATTAGTTTTTAATTAGATATTTATTAGATTGGTTTTTAATTGGATATCCAATGTATGTTTTGATTGGATTATTAACCATCCATAAATAAATTTAATTCATTAGATCCAATTCAATAAAATATATTATTTTAATTAGATAGATTAAACTGATTTTAATGTGGATGAATTAAAAATTGATAGATTTTATTGTTAGTCCTAGGTAAGATGAGGCAGAGTTGAGAGGGAGGTAGTGGTGGAAGATAGAAAAGCACAAACAGACAAGAATGTAAATGAAATTCGTATGGCTTGAAACTTTTTTCTTTTTCTTTTTGAGGAGCTTTAAAGCAAGATTAACACATACAAAGAAGAAGAGGCTATAAGTGTGAGTAGATGATCATGGTTGATATGGTTGTAGCTTCTATCCCTAGAATTGATCTTGTTTATTTCTGGACCCATAGAAGAAAAAAAGAAGAAGAAGAAGAGGGTTTTGGCTATATTTTTCAAAAATAAATTAGGAAATTGATTTATCAACGTATGGAAAAAGCTATCTTATGGTTCCATAACTTAGATTGAGGTTTCCATAAAGCCAGATACAAACAGAAAAACTCAATGTACTAACGGGTAACATAAGCCAATGACTAGCTGCTTTTTCTACATTCTCTCTCCCTCATTTTCAACTTTTTCTTCTCTTTTGCAGTTTTGCTCTTTGGCTGAGGAGTGACTTTTATATAAAGAGTCAGTGTAATATTTATTCACACCCTTAAACCCAGATACATAGAGCACAAAAGTCCTCCTAGTTTTGCAGGCTCAGAAGAAAAACAATGGTTTCTCCAGAACTAGCAATCAGCATTGTACTGGCAGTAGTCCCTTTCATTTCATCTATGAATCTGATGGTGCTTCTTACCCTTCTGGTTCACATGCTGATAGTGCTGAGATTACAGCATTTGAATCTCAGAAAGTTAATCTATCAGTGTACTATGAAAGCCTATGCCTACCTCGTGCAATTTTCATTATTAAGAATCTGCAGGAAATCTTCTACAACGATCTCATCAACATTGTCAATCTCCACCTAGTCCCTTGGGCCAATGCTCATGCCAATAAGACCAACAATTCCATAATATGTCAGGTTTTTTTTTATTTTTATCTCTATTATCTTTGTTATGCTAGAAGGAATTAAATGTTTGATTATGTAAAGTTGTTCTGATGAAGTTTAGATTTTAGACAAAAGCTTATTCTTTTGAAGTTATGCAAAGCATTAAAACTTCCAGCAATTAAAATCGTTGAATTTTCTGTGCCACTGGCAAAATTGACTTTGATATCATTTTGGTTGCTTTAGAGAGGTGATAGCCAGCTCAAGGGTCTGAGAGAAAATTAAGGGTAGACAAGCTTATGGCTTCTGAGTTCTGGTGATAAAAGATGTAGAATCATGCATTTCTGGGAAATAAACAATAATCACACATTAAAAAAACTGTACAGTATGTGTTCCTGCCAACTGCTAGGACTCTAAACTACTTGTACTTACTATTCATTTACTTTAAATTATTCTTTTTATGGGATCTGTTCACATGCTTTGTATGTGTCTTTTCCTATGATTTTCTTTTCACTTCAATTGGGAAAAAGGGGTTTAACTTTAAACATGTCTTTTAATTTCTGTTTGCCAAATGTTTTGATCAATGAACTTCATCTTTATAGTCAAACCCCATTGTTGTACATGACAAATTTCCACCACATATTACCCCACCTGATGATTCGTCTAATCCATGCACAAACCATAACAGTAGAGAACATTTATAAAATTTATCATGATTATATTGACTGTTTGCTTTATTCTCTTCATCAATTTCTCTTTCTATAATTTCCAGTTCTTCTATTCTGTTAGTATGCATTTTTCTTTTTATTTGGACAAGAACTGTAAGAAATATGATCTGATGATTATTTTCCATATTGGACTTGTACTTTAACTACTTGTACTTTAACAAAACTTTGCAGAATTGCCCAGATGAATGCTAGCTAAATTCATTGGAATCCTGTACACTCAACGTTTGGAATGATGTGGTAAGTGTAATGTTCCTTCCCCAGTTCTTTAGAGAACATAGCAGCCTGACCTCAGAGGTGGTAAACATAAATTTTGTCCAACGGATCATGCTTTCGATTGGATCTCAGATATCTATAATCAATTTATGATGCAGAACAAACATTATGGTTTGATTATCTGCTTTGAGTTTCTGGCAATTGAGGGAAGGCATAAGAATTGGCAGGACTTCTTCAACCAATTGGGCTTATCTGAGGAGCCTATTCTGAATTGCTATAACAGAGGAAACGGAACAGAGGTTATTTTACATTTCTATGACTTTACAATTAACTAACCAAAATAATATAGCTGAGGAAATGAGGAATTTTTTTTTTCTATGACTTCGTTAGTTAAGTTATTATACAGCAAATTCATGGTTAATTATAGTAACACCTAATCATGACTATAGTGTTATGCAAAATTATAGACGTTTGTTGAGACCTTTTTTAAAGTCTTTAAATACTTACAAGTGTACAAGTTGTACCGAAATACAGTTGAATAAATACAAGATCGATTTAGATAAAATAAAACAAATAATTAAAATAAAAACAAATTAAAAAAAATAAGTATGTAGATGAGATTTCTACTAGATATAAAATGATTAAGGTTTATAATTTACCAAGACCAATTTTAACATTATCTATGTTAAATTATTATACTCAAATAATTTATCTCATGAATATCTAATAAAAAATACGCTACTTCACCGAAAATCTATCAATGAAACACTAAAAATAATAATCACAGTATGATAAATTTTTTCTAATTAATAGTAAATTATAAAATCATCGAATGTATCTATGATAAGAAATCACAATTAATATATAACAATTAACACTAATAATCGATAACACAAATAAATTATAAAATATAAAAAAAAAATATGACCAACTCATCTAAAAATTTATTCATATAATCTAATAAGAAAATAAAATTAATAAGCATTAAATCCTGAAATTGGATAATAATAATTCAATATAATAATATCAAAATAATCAAGATTTTATTATTCTCTTAGTATAAAAAATTTAGTAAGACATAAAAAATAAATCAAAATACAATAAAATTATCTTATTAATATTCTCCATTACAAATAACTTTTGCTTTTCTTCTATGCACTGCACGTTCATTCTATCCTCTCGAGTAGCATTTCTCTCTCTTTATTTTCTTCTCGCAGTGGCGCTGCTTCTTTGCGTTTTTCCCCAATATTTATAGTAAGTCATTGCACCGCCTCATATCCCTTAATCACGTTTCGCAGCGTTTCAATTGAAGTTCATTGTACTGTCCAACTCTTGCGTCGCCAATTCGCTCACGGGCTCCAACTTTCAATTGCAGCATATTCATTGTAATTAAACCATAGCCCACACATGCTTTGTTTGGATGATGAGAGAAAATGGGAAGAGAGAAAATAGAGAGGAGAGAAAATAAAGAGAAAATTATATTTTCTTTCCTATTGTTTGGTTGAAGAGAAAAGTGAGAAGAAAGAAAATAGAAACTTTTCTTTCTCTTATTTAGTTGAGAAGAAAAGTGAGAAGAAAGAAAATAAAATTATATAAAATGACTAATGTACCTTTTATGTAATATAATAAATGAATTTATTTCTTGTTATTTGTTTTACTTCTCTAATGTAATAATTGCATCTCCTTATTTACTTTAAACCGCAAATAAAAATTCATATGTCTCGATATTTTCCTATCCATGTAATGTAGGCTTAAACACAAGGTTATCTAACGTCATTATCTTTAGTTAATTGCAGTAAATTAATGATTTATTTTATCCAACAAGGCACTACTTTATTTTCAGTGAAATGATCATACATTAAATGATAAGAGAGCTAATGGTCATATATTTTTCGAGATATCAATCAATAAGAAGAAGCAAGAAAAAGGGACAACATAACATACATTTCTTGTATGACTGAACCATTACATACAATGCCTTGCCACCTCTGTCCACACGGGTCTACCCCACTAGAAACCCACCCAGGAAGAACAGGGTTGCCCAATGCAATATATAAGTCGTTAATCAAAGAATCGATACAATTAGAAAACTTTAGAACTCATCATAATTATCAGACATTCAAAACTCAACGTAATGACCAATGGGTACGTATGTTCGTGAAGATGACTCGATTTCCCAAAAATCCTAAATAGCCCACGATAAATGAAAAATAATCAAGAATATGTTGAAAGTAGCAATTTATAAATCTTATATTCCGCTTCATAACACACCACACAATTCAAAAGTAGCCATGAGCACATTTGTCTTGAGGCAGCAGGATATTTTAATAAACCAAATTGATGAGAAGTAAGGCAAAGACCACAAGGTTATACAACTTTGAATCAGAAATATTTGAGCATATTTAGTTAACAGAAGAGGCACAGGAGCACACATTTAATACCTCAGTTTTACAGGGAAGGTAGATTATCAACCCAAAGCATCATTGTAGAATATATGAAATCCTCAGTGTTGTGTTGTCAGGAGATATGAGTAAAGCAAATAATCTTCTTTCTCCCACTTTTTTAGGGAGACTAAGAAAAATGGGGAAGGCAAAAAAGGGAGAGAATGATTACCATAAGTGGGATTAGTGTCTGCAAGAGAAAACTAGACTATGCAAATCAACATAAATCCCAATAATAGAAATTGTCCATGGATCTTCACTCTATTGTACACTGAAGTAGATCTCTCCTCACCCATTGATCCCCACCTCAACCTTAATCTTCAGCTAAGCTCCTGTCCGTTGAACCCAATCACCAAACCATCCTCCCTCTCAACTGAAAAATCACCAAAGAAGGACTTTGAAAAATCCAATTCCACCAAAACCAAATTGCAGGACGTACAAGGCAATCAAGCAAAAAACCAAAACAAACACATTATTCCACAAGCACAAAAAATGCATAAAAATGTCACATTTAAGTATTTTATACATGGGGAGGGGGGATGAGGGATGAAATCGAGAAACTAAATGAACTTACTTATTAGAGAGAAAGTGAAGAAGTTTAGTACGTAATGCTGAAAATCTCGAGATGAAAACTGAGCCGTGAAAAGAGAAAAAGTTTGGTGGAGTGTGTAAATAAATAAACTTAGCGGCTAAGAATCAGAGAGGAGTGGGGAACGTAAGCACACACACATTGCATTGCTGAGTTTTTGGCATATAATAATGGAAATGAAGTGATTAAAAATTGTGGTAAAACCATAACCTTTGGAAAAAACTGGAAACAAGGGAAAAAACTGGTAAAACCATAACCTTTTGGTCTCATCAGGTGAGAGAGAAGCAGAGCCACAGCGAGATGACAACAATATGTTGAATAAGAAAGAGTGAAGAATTTTTGAAATTCTACCTCCACAGACACAATGTAGCATTAATATCATCAAACATATTGACATAGCAAAACAAATAACGAAACAGTACTAACATTATCATAGTTTGATGGTCAAAAACAGAAATTGAAAAAAATGCTGAGTAAACGAGCTAATTGAGGTGGGTGAAGACGTAACTGAAGTTTCTTACCACAAAGTCAACACCAGTGGCTGAGAGATGCGGAGGAGAGGGGCGGTGAAGTACAACTGCCACGACTGAATCTACAAAAGGGGCTTCGATTTGAGCTCCGCCGTCGGATCTGAGCAAATCGAACAAGAATGACGACGGACGCCGCAATGAAAGACCTACGACCAAGGACACGGCAACGGAGGAGCCACGAGCAACGCCGTCTTGACGACTGTAGCTGCACAACTGGCCTGGATTTGACCGGAGCCTCCACCACCGAGCAACGACGCCGCACAACGGGATGAGGGGAGAGACAATGGCGACGACCCACGGCTGGACGGAAGAGAGACAGTGGGCTGGCGTCGGACGAGAGGGAGAGGGAAGAAGACTGAGAAGGGGTTTCGGTTGGGCGAAAGAGAAAAAAATGATGCAGAGGACTCTTCCAATAAAATCCTTATGAAGGGTAACAACGTAATTTGCTTTGTACATGCAACCTTCTTTCCGTTTTTTCCAGAGAGGAGAGAAAAAAAATTAACGTGGGACCCACAAATTTTTTTTTCTCTCCTCCCTATTTTCTCTCGTCAACAATATCGATCTCAAACGAGAGAAAAGAGAATATTCTTCTCATTTTCTCTCCTCTCATTTTCTTTTCACCTGTTTTCCCTTAAAACAAACACATGGTAAATTTTTTTCACAATGATTGATTAATGCTTTGTGCGTAAAAACATTCTTCCACAGTCCCATCAAGTGCTATTTCTTCTTTTTAAATTAAACTTCTTGTAACATTACCATTATTTTATTGTCTAAAATTTTTTTAATAAATTTTTTATAATTATCACAATAGTTATATTATTGACTTCTTTAAATAAATAAATTAATAGTATTATAAAGTCATTAAAATTAAATATAATGAGATATAAAAATACTCATTTTTTATAAGAAAATATATAAAAATTAATTTATTATCACAATTCTCAATCAGCTTATTATTAGTCTCTAGCAATGAAAGTAACACTAAACAAAACTTAAAATGATGTGATATTGGCTCTGATACCATGTGATATTCTAACTTAAAATTAATTAGTATTAAGTGGAGTGGCCCAACAGATATATAAACCGCATCTGAAATATTGAGACAGATGATGTGAGACTCTTAACATGAATAATATAGCTATTATGACATATACTCATTGTATCCAAATATCACAACTAGAATTCTCATTAGAAAACATCTTTCAACCATATATAATCTTTACAAGAGTTGCACTCACTAATGAAAATCATTCAAAAGTATGGTGTTACTAATAGCATGTATATGTGAGTAGAGTAGTAGGCATAAATCAAAACAAATATTTCACATATAAAATGATAGAAAGAATGCTGAGAAAATAGAATAAATATTGTTTCATGAAAAGATGTCAAGAATAGATTTTACATTACACTTTAAGATTAGTCATGTACATTGGAAGAACCATGCAATCCCTTAAGATCAGATAGGACTTTATTAACCTTGTAATGTGAGTAAAGGGAAATATGAAGACTAAGAAAAATAATGAAAATCAAAAGAATTTTAAAAATATTTAGAAGTTTGATTTCTACACTTTCAACACAACTTTCTTTACCTTCTTTAAATTACTTTTTTCCTTCCCTTATACCTTTCCATATTGCAATAATATTTCTTCTTTCTTGAAACACTTTGGGAAAGTGTTAAGAAAGAAAAGCTCAATAAATAGGCTCAAATGGGTGATTAGCAGCAATATGTGAAAGAGCAAAAACATTATTCCAAGACTCAAAATAAGAAACATGACCTAATATCATCTCTTAAGGAGACACACAATTCTACCAACTTACATAACATCAAATTAAATGCAATTGTGATATAAAACTTCCCTTTAGTCAAAACAATAATGAAATGATTTAGTGAAAAAAAAAAACAAAAATCATGAGCAACACAATAAACATTGGATGACTAAGAAAACACTCTCACAATAAAAATGAATAGCTTAAAACTCACTCGACAAAAATATGGTATCAATATACTTTCATTAAGTTTTCTAATTATTTCAATTTTTCAACAAAGAGACATGCAAAAGCAACTATGAATAATGTGAAACAAGTTGAGTAAGATGATAGAAAAAAAATTCCTCACAAAAGTGACATAATGATAACTTGACTGAAATTCTAGTAACTCCCCTCCCCAATCAAAACCAAACATTGTCCTCAATATTTCAAATTAAATCCAGACTTAAGAAATAATCACTAATATGCATCAAAGAAAATATTGGGACAAAAATAAACAAAGTAATGAGGAGGAGTCATATACCTGAAATGCTTAACAATTAAAAAGAGAAGACAAGAAGATGATAACTATACCCTGACAATGGTTAGCAATGACAAAAAAAAAGTAAAATGAAATAAACAAGCACACAAAGTAAATTTTTTTCGGGTTTTGAATTTTTTAATTTTTTTGCTAGCCGACACTATATACATCCTCATATAAACGACTCAGAAATCTGGGAGGCACTTAAGCTGATTCAATAGAAACAAAAACTTAAACTAAAAACTTACCTCAGTTTTGGTAGATAGGATTGTCTACTAAAGTCTCTTATACATCTGGATCCTTCAACTCAAGATACAACTTAAACCGCTAACCATTTACCTTAAAAATATTACCATCCTTGAGATTCTCTATCTCAACAACACCATCAGGTTAGACAGTCCTCATAACATATGGGCCAAATCACTTGGATTTCAATTTACCTGGAAATAAATACAAGCGAAAGTTATACAAAAAGGACTTTTTGACTAGGTTGAAAAGACATCCTAAAGATATAACTATCATGCAATCTCTTCATAAGACTTTGCACACTCATAAGCATCATTACGAATTTCTTCCAGTTCATTGAGATGAAGTTTCCTTTGATTATCATACTTATTCAACTCAAAATTAAGATACTTGATAGCCCAATATGCTCTATGCTCCAACTCAATAGGGATATGACAAACTTTACCATAAACAAGTCTTTATGGAGACATTCCAATAGGAGTCTTAAATGTCGTGCGGTATGCCCATAATGCATCATCTAGATGTAAAGATTAGTCTTTCCTAAAGGGGTTTACAATTTTCTCCAAAATTCTTTTAATCTCCCTATTAGATACCTCAACTTGACCACTAGTTTTTCGGTGAAAAGGGGTAGCTATCTTATGAGTGATGTCATACTTTTTCATTAAATGCTCAAATGGCCAATTGCAAAAATGCTTACCCTTATCACTAATGATAGCTCATGGTGTCCCAAAATGTGCAAAAATATTTTCTTTTAAAAATTGGACAACCACCTTGTGGTCATTGCTTCTACATGCATTTGCCTTAACCTATTTGGAAACATAGTCAACACCAACAAGAATGTATAGATAACCAAAAGAGTTAGGAAATGTCCTATAAAATCAATATCCCAAACATCAAATATATCAACAATTAAAATAGGATTTAAGGGCATCATATTTTTTTACCAATGTTCCCCAACTTTTGGAATCTTTCACAAGCAGAATAATAAGCATGAGAATCACAAAAAATAGAATGTCAATAAAAATTACACTGAAAAATTTTAGCTGCTATTTTCCTACAATTAAAATGCCCACCATATTCATGATCATTGCAAAAAGATATGATACTTTGTTGTTTCCAATCAAGAATGCATCTCCTAATAATATGATCAGGACAATATTTAAACAAGTATGAATCATCCCAAAAGAAATGATTTACTTGAGACAAGAACTTTAATCTATCATGTTTAAATCAATGGGATGACATTTGTAAAGTAACCAAATAATTCATAATATCAGCATACCATGAGGTTTGTGAAACATGCAATAACTGTTCATCAAGAAAAGATTCTACAATAAGAAAAGTATCACTATCGTGCTCAACAACCAATCTAGACAAATAATCAGCAACCACATTCTTAGCACCCTTTTTTATCCTTGATTTCAATGTCAAATTCTTGCAAAAGTAAAACTTGCCTAATAAGTCTAGCTTTTGCATTAGCTTTAGCAAATAGATATTTCAATGTAGCACGATCAGAATATATCACAACTTTTGATCTAGCAACATATGATCTAAATTTGTCTAAAGCAAACACAATAGCTAGCAATTCTCTCTCGGTGATGGAATAATTCAATTGGGCAGCATTCAAAGTATTACTAGCATAACAAATCATATGAAGCAACTTATTCATTCTTTATCCAAGACAGCACCAATAGCATAATCAAAAGCATCATACATAATCTCAGCTCCAATTAGGTGGCTTAATAATCAGAGCAAAAGTTAATTCAAGTTTCAGTTTATTAAAAGATTGCAAACATGCATCATCAAAAACAAATGGAACTTCCTTACCAAGAAGGTTGCATAATGATCTTGCTACCTTACTGAAATCCTTAATGAACTTCCTATAGAAACCTGTGTGCCTTACAAAAAATCTAATTTCTTTCATAAATTTAGGGGGAAGAAGGTTAGAAATCAAGTCCAATTTAGCCTTATCAACCTTAATGTTATCTTTAGATATGACGTAATCAAGCACAATACCCATTTTAACCATGAAATGACATTTTTCCTAATTAAGCACAAGATTCTTTTCTTTACACCCAGCCAAAACCAAAGACAATTGATGCAAAAATTCATTAAAAGTATATCCAAAAGCAGAAAAGTCATCCATGAACATTTCCAAAAATTCATCAATCATATCAAAAAAAATATTAATGATGCATCTTTGGAAAGTAGGAGGTGCATTACATAACCTAAAAGGCATGCAATAATATGCTAAAGTATCAAATGGACATGTAAAAGTAGTCTTTGCTTGATCCTCAAGTGCAATAGGAATCTGATTATACCCTAAATTTTCATCTAGAAAATAATAATATTCATGACCAACAAGTTTTTCCAACATTTGATCAATAAAAGGAAGAGATAAATGATCTTTTCTAGTTACAACATTCAATTTTCTATAATCAATACATACTCTTCACCCCATTTTCACCCTAGTTAGAACTAACTCATTGGCCTCATTTTCAATTACTACTATTCCAAACTTCTTAAGTATAACCTACATAGGACTAACACATTTACTATCAAAGATAGGATATATAATCCCTACATCTAACAATTTCAATACCTCTTTTCTAATTACTTCCTGCATGATTGAATTCAAATGCCTTTGGGTCTTACAAGTAGCATTAGCACCCTTATCTAAATAAATCCTATACAGCACTACTAAAGGACTAATACCCTTAATATTTGCAACTGACCATCCTATAGCTTCCTTATGCACTTTCAACACATCTACTTACTGTTGTTCTTAAGACTCATCAAAATAAGAAGCTACAATGACAAGTAATATCCCATTAGTACCTAAAAATACATACTTGAGGATGTTCAGCAAGAGCTTCATTTCTAACTTAGGTGGCTCTACAACATATGACAAAGGTGGAAATGAAGATAAGGTGATTGGCTGGACTATGAGTTGTCACCTATCCACAGAGGAACAAAATCTAACAAAGAATTTGTATTTCTAATGACTGAATCAATATCAAAATCAACATTGACATGATTCAAGCATGCCAATAATGGATCATCACAACTAAAATGCATAAATGATTCATGAGCCAAACTATCAATCAAATTCAATTCATACACCTTATTGTCATTATCATCAGGCATCTGTTTACTAATATGAAAAACATTAAGCTCAACAGTCATGTTCTCAAATGATAGTTTCATCACACCACTCTTATAATTAATCGATGCATTAGATGTAGCAAGGAATAGATGACCCAAAATAACATGAATTGGGGGATAGGGACCACAAATAGGCTTAATATCAAGTACAACAAAATTAATAAGAAAGTAGAAATTCTCAATTTTTATCAACGCATCCTCAACAATGGCCCTAGGATATTTAACAGATCTATAAGTTAATTGGAGAGTTATCTTAGTTGGTTTCAACTCCCCTAAACCTAATTGCAAGTAAACATAATTAATAAGGCAAGAAATTAACACTTGCACGTAGATCTAGTAAAGCTCTCTCAACATGATGACCCCCAATTTTACAAGTAATATTGGATGATCCAAGGTCTTTATACTTAACAGTATATATATTGAAAATCACAGAACTTACCTGCTCCATCAAAAAGGCCTTCTTGATAACGTTAGAATTCCTCTTCAAAGTGAGAAGATCCTTCAAGAATTTAGCAGGCGCAAACACCTGTCTAATAGCATCAAGAAAAGACAAGTTAATTTGAACATGTTTAAAAATATATAAAATATCACTTGACTGCATAGTATTCTTGGGGTTTACTAATCTGCGAGGAAAAGGGGCCCTAGGCACATACCCCTTAAATTCATATTATTTATTTTTATCTCTAGAACTACTGGCTTCTGACTTCATATTATCTCTCACAGACTCTACAACATAATTATCTATTTGCTTTCCAGACCTAAGGTGGTGATAGACAGAACCTGTTCATTTTTTGTATTAGAGCTAGATGTTTGGTGAACTGCATATTGTTCCTTAAGATTAGAGATAGGTTGACTAGAGAACTTTCCTCTCTCTCTCTCTCTCTTTACCATTTGATTGGCCAACTAACCCATATGAGAACCCAGCAACGAAGCTAAAAGCTTGTTGTGACCTTTTTTTAAAAGCCTTTAAATATTTGCAAGTGCAAGTGCCGTATTGAAGTATAGTTGAACAAGTACGAGGTGGATCCCACAGAGACTTAGAGTTAAATTTTAAGTATTGAAATATTCTTCCTAATCTAGTCAATAAATATGAATCAAAGATGTAAAAATAAAATAAAATAAATAATTAAAATGAGTAGCAAATTAAATGAAAACAAGTAAGCAAATTAGGTTTCAACCAGGTGCAAGATGACTAAGGTTCATAATCCACCAAAATCAATTTTATCATTAACTATGTTAAATTATTATACCAAAATATTTTAATTCATAAACATCTAGTGGCAAAGAACGTGATCGCGTAAGATCTATCAATAAAGTACTAAAAATAATAATAAAGTATATGATAAAAATTTTCTAATTAATAGTAAATTATCAAACCATTAAATGTATCCCTAATAAGAAATTATACTTGATATCCAACAATTACCACTAACACTCAGATAATACAAATAAAATGTAAAGCATGAGAAAAACATGACTGAACTCATCTAAAAATTCATTCATATAATCTAATAGAAAAATAGAATCAATAAGCAATAAATTTTAAAATTGGGTAACAATAATTCAACATAATAATGCCAAAATAATCAAGATTTCATCATCCCCTTAGTACAGAGAATTTAGCAAGATATGATAAAATCAGAACACAACAAAATTATCTCACTAATATTCTTCATTGCACACAACTTTTGCTTTTCTTCTCTGCACTACACGTTTTGTCCTCTCGAGCAATGTTTCTGCATCACTTCTCTCTTTTTATTTTCTTCTCCCTGTGGCATTTCTTCTGTGCGTTGTCCACCAATATTTATAGTAAGTCATTCCACCACCTCAAACCTATCGTTTGTACTGTCCAACTTTGCTATAACATTAATGTGTATTTGGGTAACATTCTTTATCTCTTAAATGACATTAGTAGTCACATGACTGATATTTCTTATCTCTTGCATAAATTGACCAAGAGTCTCATGTAGTGATGACTTTTGCTTAGACTAACCTACTCTTTAATTTGGAAAATATGATGCCTGTTAGTAACCTTGGTTAAGCTGCTAGAACTGAGTTTGACTCTCCATAGGTTGACCACCAAAGTTACCAGAAAAGTAGTTATTTTGCTACTAAGAAAAATTAGGGTAATTTCACTAATTAGGATTATAAGTGTTTGAAAAAGTATTAGTAAAAGATCTCCCTATTGTATTTCTCTGCTCAACAAAATAATCATTATTAGGTGCAAAATAAGACCACATAGAAGAAACATGCATATTACACAAAATGCACAATTTTCTTGTTGGACACTATTCACCTAACCAACTCCTTTATTGAGTGATAGGAACTTAACTTCATGTGTAATAGCATCTAGCTAGCTTTAAGATTTGTATCCACACTCACCTCATATAAATCTCCCTTCTTAGATTGAGTTGATTTATCCTTGCGATTAGCAAAGTCCTACTATTGAGAATTTTCAGACAAATCCTTAAAAAACTGATAACCCTCCTGTGCATTCAAATACAAAAATGTACCACCATTCATAGACTCAATCAAGCTCCTATTAGATTGTGTCAACCCATTATAAAAATACTACACAATGCACCATTTTTTAAAACCATGGTGAGGACACCTCAAAAGCAAATCTTTAAACCTTTCCCAGCTTTCAAAGAATTTTTTATGGTCTTCTTGACAAAAATATGAAATTTCCCTTATCAAAGAATTTGTTTTGGACATAGGAAAAAAAATTAGATAAAAACTTTTGACTCAACATTTCTGATGACGTAATAGAGTTAGAAGGTAAAGAGTTAAGTCAAATTTTTACTTTATCTTTCAATGAAAAAGGAAAGACATGCAAACACATAGATTCTGCAAAAAAAAAATGAAATTAAAATATTTCACAAATTTCTAAAAAATCCTTGACATGCAAGTATGAATTTTCTCTATCTAAGCCATTAAAAATTAGAAGCAGATTGATAACTTGAGGTTTTATCTCAAAATGAGTAGTAGTAGTAGCAGGTAAAATAATACATGAGGGTGAATTTACAGTTATTGGGCAAAATAATTCCTTAAGTAATCTAACAACATCTCATTCCACAGTCACATCTATCTCTGCTATGAGTTTTATACAATCTATGTATATGATCACGAATCCAAGTTGTCATGCAATGTTCAAACAACAAAAAATAAAATTAAAGAAAATAGAGTCATTAAATTAAAAAAATAAAAATAAGATAATACAAATAAGAAAAATAAAAAAGTAAAAAATTCAACTAATAGAAGAGAAAAATTTAACAAATACTTAACTTTTAACTAATTAAATTCCTCACAGCGGCGCCTAAAATTTGTTGTGACCTTTTTAAAAATCTTTTAAATACTCGCAAGCACGAGCCTTACCAAAGTACAGTTGAGCAAGTACGAGGTCGATTTCACAGAGACTTAAAGTTAAATTTTAAGTATTAAAAAAATTTCTTCTTAATATAGTTAACAAAAATTACAAATCAAAGATGTAAAGATAAAATAAAATAAATAATTAAAATCAAATCAAATTAAAAGAAAGCAAGTATGTGGATGAGATTTCTACTAAATGTAAAATGATTAAGGTTGAGAATCTAACGATTAATTTTAACATTAACTATGTTAAATTATTATACCCAAATAATTTATCTCATTAATATCTAGTGACAAAATATGTGCTTTCACAAAAAATCTATCAATGAAATAGTAAAAATAATAATCATATATATGATAAAATTTTATTAATTAATAGTAAATTATTAAATCATCAAATGTATCGCTAATAAAAATATAATTAATATCTAATAATTATTACTGACACTCAAATAACACAAATAAATTACAAAACATAAAAAAATATGACTGAACTTATTTAAAATTTATTCATATAATTTGATAAAAAATAAAATTAATAAATATTAAATTTTAAAATTAAATAATAATAATTTAATATAATAATGTCAAAACAATCAAAATTTCATAATTATCTTAATACAAAAAATTTAACAAAATATAATAAAATTAAAATTTAATAAAATCATCTCACTAATATTCTCTATTACACATATCTTTTATTTTTCTTGTCTGCACTACACGTTTTATCCTCTTGAGCAACATTTCTACTTCATTTCTCTCTCTTTATTTTCTTCTCCCTGCGGCGCTGCCACCAATATTTGCAGCAAGTCATTGCATTGCCTCAGACCTATCCCTTAATCACGTTTCGCAACGTTTCAATTAAAGTGCATTGTACTGTCCAACTCTTGCGTCACCAATTCACTCACGGGCTCCAACTTTCAATTGCAGCATATTCATTGTAATTGGACCATGGCCCACACATTAGATTTTTTTCACAATGCTTGGTAAACAAAAATTTTGTCCGACGGATCATGCTTTCTACCGGATCTCAGATATCTACAATCAATTTATGATGCAGGACAAACATTATGATTTGATTATCTGCTTCGAGTTTCTGGCAATTGAGGGAAGGCATAAGAATTGGCAAGACTGCTTCAACCAATTGGGTTTGTCTGAGGAACCTATTCTGAATTGCTATAACAGAGGAAATGGAACAGAGGTTATTTTACACTTCTATGACTTTACAATTAACTAACCAAAATAATATTGCAGAGGAAAAGAGGAATTTTTTTTTTCTATGACTTTGTTATTTAAGTTATTACACAGCAAATTTATGGTTAATTATAGTAGAGCACCTAATCATGACTATAGTGTTATGCAAAATTATAGATGTTGTGTCAACCTTATAACTGCAGCCTTCTATGTAATTGATTTTCTACTTTATGAAGTCTACTTTATGACCTTCAACCTTAAATTTGAATTGCTATGCAGCTTGCAAAAAGATATATTAATGAAACTGCACTTCTTTACACACCCCACACATTTCTGCCATGGGCGGTGGTAAACAATCAACCTATTGGGAAGATTTGTCCTTTCTCTTGCTTTTCTCTCTTTCTCATTCACACACACACACACACACACAAACAGGCACATACAAACACACTCATCACTAGTTTGATTTCCATATTCTTTGGAAGATACTCATCAAGAAAGATTATTGTTTGTGTTAATTCAGGAATATGAAAATTTTACAAGCTATGTTTGCAAGGCTTATAGAGGCATTGCCATTCCAGCAGCATGCAACCTTCGTTAGAAATGAATGCAAGCTAAATAAACTAAAAACTCATACTGCTATATATAGCTTCATAAACATGAGAAAAGCATTCTCTCCAGAAGACACAGAATCTGCAGAACAACTTACATTCAGAATCTGCAGAACAACTTACATTTACTGTAGTCAACCTGGCAGGAAGTGATAAGCCACTTTATATGTACAAGATTCATGCTATAAAACAATCAATGCAAACAACCAAATAGCCTACATTTGTTGTTTACTTGTTATATGCATGTTTATGTTATGCCTAATGCCATTCTCCTTCTATGTCTCTCTGGGGGTCCCTCTTCGTCCTCAACTTGAGCACGTTAGAAAACATGCCAGATAGTTAATTATTTCATACCACAGGCCTGCCTGATAATGAAACCTGCATATGCTCAAGACTTGACATTAACAATCATACTGCATAAACCATTGATTTTTCATCATTATGTTCATTGGAAAAATACTTTTCTTTTTCTTTTCCTTGGGAAGATGATACAAATTAGATTATAGGATTAATTCCATCGCTATGCCAATTAAGAGTAAAGAGAAATAAATAAATAAATCTCATCTTCAAAAGAATGGGAAACTGAAGAATATTTTGTTTTAATAAAACAATAAACAAGAAATGAATCAGAGGTATTTAAGAGGCAAACTCATACTAGGTGATACTTGCAGGGGTGTTTGGATCAAATAGCAATTCTTCATGTCTATATCCATCATTAATTTTAAAAAGTATATCGTAATTTTAAATTATTAAATGATTTAAAGGTAAATTCTATATTATTTTTTCATTTTAGAGACAAGTTCACTTTAAAAAAACTTTTTCTCTTATTTTAAGTTCAAAACAACTTATAATCAAAATTTTAATAAATAAAAAAACAATTATTCTCCCAAAATTAATCAAGACCAACAGTACTAGAAAATTCCAATTTAGAAATAGAATTTAGAGACGGAACAAATTCTATCTCTAACAGAGATGGAAACAGAGACGGATTTGATGATTTAGAGAGGAAAAATAAAATTTAAAACCTAGAGATGAATTTTAGAGACAAAATTTATCTATCTCAGAAATTTTCATCTTTAATTCTGTCTCTATTTGGTCAATTTAAAGTCAAATATGTTTCGAGATAGAATTTGGCCGTCTCAGATTTTTTCGTCTCTAATTCCGTCTTTATTCAGTCAATTTAGTATTTTAAAAATTTAAATATATTTAGAGATGAAATTTAAAGATGAAATTTATTCGTATCTAATGTTCCATCTCTAATGTTCCATCTCTAATCCATGAAATACCGATTCAAAAAGTGAAATGTATTTAGAGACGGACATGCTCCGTCTCTAAATAAATAATATTTTTTTTATAAACAATAGAGACAGATTGTTTCCGTCTCTAATGTTTTGTACCTAAATCAGCCCTAATTCTCAAATCAGAAGCCAATCTTTCTGAAATCTCTTCTCGCTCGTTCTAAAGTTGCTCTTGGTCTCTGTCTCGCTCGAGCTGTAAGTTCCCATCCTTCCTTCTCAATCTCGCGCTTTTCTTGCTCCTCTCAACTGTCAATCTCGCTCTTATCTCAGGTTGTTCTCATTCTCAACTCTCGTTCTCTCTCGTTCTCGTTCTCAGCCAGTTGGGTATTCACTTTCACTATACTTTTTTTATCAACTACTGTGTGAAATGTAAATGGTGTATTTTTTATGTAGGTTGTCAGATCAGGACATTTGGTGTGATATTGTGCTGAGGAAGGGGTGAGAAATCTTGGAGAAGGAAAATTTCTGGTCTCAGATAGTTTTCCAAGCAACGAAAGAACCAAATATTGTCTCACTTCCAAGGTATTTGACCTACTCTTTAATTTAATGTGATGTAACGAAAAAAGAAAAAAGAAAAAAATACAAATGTAAATAAGAGGCTGCCGACTAGTTTTTGCATGTCAGAGACTTATGTTATACAAAATGCTATGAAATGGCTTTGAAATGGTTTAATACTGACCATATATGTGAGACTTATGTTATACGCACCTAATACTGACTATTTATGCACAATATTCACTTGCTTTCCTTTCCTAGTTTGACATGCTATAAGCCATTTATGTATTAATTAGAATATGTTGAAACTAGTAACCAACCTTTTTAAAAATGCTTTAGAAGAAGAGTATAGAAATCATATTGTGGTTCGTGGAGAATGATCTGTGGTAGAAAGTCCAAGTTGTTGCCCTTCATGTTTTTTCAGTTTCTTGATGTTCAGGATAGATTAGGTAACTTGAGAGTTATAGGGATAGTGAAACAAGGTTGGCCTAAAGAAAATGTATTTTGTGATCAGTTTCTTTTGTTTTCCCTTTATCTTCATAGAATCCCAATTTCATAACTCAGCAAATTGGATATATGTTTCTATTCTATGCAGTGATTGGATACCCCATGTTGCATGGGCTGTTTAGATTACACTATGGATTGTTTTGATCGCATATCAAAACCACTTATTCATTTAAGAGTTAATAAGAATGTTAACTCATTTTGGCAAAAACTCTAGCAATTTTATTTTGGCTATCTACCATTTTCCAATTCTTAAAGTTCCTAATTTTCGAATTATGAGGATACTAATCTTAAAGGTCCTATTGTTTCAATTATGTAGATTTTCTCTTTCTTTAATGTAATTTGAAAGCGCAAGATACTTTAAGTGGATATTGATTTTTAAAGGCCTTGATGTTTCAATTGTGCAACTTTTTTTCTCTTTACATTTATTTATTTGAGCAAGGGTGTTTAAGTGGTCCAAAAGTGATTGGTGATGTTGAATTTGTCTCAGAGGGCTATTTTTTACTATAGAGTGATTTAGCATAGGGGACTGGCAGCATATCAAAAAATTCGTATGAGCCATTTTTAAGAAAACTGAAAGCAAATCAGCTTCCAAATTAGATGCAGCTCTTTAATTCCATGAATCTATATCAGAATTCGCTCATTGGCACTTAAGTACTGATTTTTCATATGCAACAATGAATGAAATTACTCTTTGGCAGCGCACCTTGTTGAGTTCCATTTTTTCTACATTCTTATAGATTTGAAATTTATGATTTTGCAATGTCTTTTACCTTTTTAGACGCAACTATGATTTGGAGATCTCTAAGGATTCCCTCAAATTAAATTCTTATTCTATGATATAATTTGATTATATTTTCTCTGACATGCAACTTTTTGGAGGATATGTGACACCTTCAACTTTTTATTATATTTTTTAGAATGTTAATAATATATATAGTGGAGATTATGTTTAAATTTTAAGAGAATCTCCCTTTGAAGTAGGTTGTTTAATTTAGGTCTAATTTGTTAAATTTTAGTTAAATAGTGGGCTTGTGTATTTTGATGACAATGCATCCTACTATTTTTGTAAATTAGAAATAGAATGGAAGTTCCTAAGAATCGAAAGTGAATGGATAATAGGGTGGGTCCTGACAAGAGAAAAGTTACAGATGAATTCATGGCAAGGGTTAATGAGTTTGCTGAGTTTGTTTGTGTACAAGATCAGTTTAAAGCGATAAGAAAGTTGAGGTGTCCATGTAAAAAATGCAAATGTATGGTGTATCACTTTGTTGACGAAGTCAAGGCACACCTGTGTATGAAGGGGTTTAAGAGTGATTACTATTACTGGACTAACCATGACGAACCAAGGCCTCCCATTCCCCCCAGTGGTTACAGACAACTCATACTATGGAAGTAGTGGGGTAAGGGAAGACTTCATTAGGTATAACCAGATGGTAATGGATGTTGTTGGACCCTCTATTGGCAATTACATTGAGCAACAAGGGTTTGGTTATGCTGAACAAATAAGGGAAGATCCTAATCCAGAAGCCAAAATATTTTTTGAAATGTTGTCAGCTACACAAGCTCCCTTGTATGATGGTTGTGACAATTACTCCGAATTGTCAGCTGCATGTGAAGCTCTAAGTATTAAATATGACTTCAATATCTCTGAGACTTGTTTTAATCAATGACTGGATTTTATGAGGAATGCAGTGCCAAATGATAACCAAATGCCTAGAAACTTCTATCGTGCAAAGAAAGCAGTGGAACGACTAGGGCTGGGTTGCAAAAAGATTTTCTGCTGTCCAAATGGATGCATGCTTTATCGTCCTCCTTATGAGAATCTTCGTAGTTGTAGATTTTATGGCAAGGACCATTATAGAAGCATCACTAGAAGCAGTAAGGTCAAAGAAATTCCTAAAAAAAATGGTATTTCTCACTTATCCCAAGGCTACAAAGACTTTATTCCTCAATGTAAATGGCGGCTTAAATGAGATAGCATTGTGAGAATGAGAGAGAGATGAGATCTTTGTCTCACCCATCTGATGGAGAAGGCTGGAAATATTTTGACGAAACATATCCTGAATTTGCAGAAGACCCTCGAAATGTGAGGCTAGGGTTATGTGCTGATGGATTCGCTCCATTTGACAAAACAAGTAGGACTTATTCATGTTGGCAAGTAATCGTCACTCCTTACAATCTACCTCCATGGATGTGCATGAGAAGAGAGTTCATGTTCTTAACAATCATAATTCCAGGCCCTTCTAATCCAAAAAGTAGAATTGATGTGTACTTGCAGCCGCTTATAGATGAACTGAAAATGTTGTGGAATATCGGTGTCATGACCTATGATGTCTCACGATAACAAAACTTTGTCATGATGACTTGTTTGATGTGAACAATTAATGATTTCCCCATATATGGGATGTTATCAGGTTAGATGACAATAGGAAAACTTGCTTGTCTAATTTGTATGGAGCACTCAAAAGCATTCACAGTTAAACATAGCTAAAAGACATCATTTTTTGATTGTCACCATCAATTCTTACCACATGATCATTGCTATAGAAGGAACAAAAATGCTTTTAGAAAGAGACTTGTTGAAACTTCATTACCTCCACGAAGGTTGACTGGCGAAGAAGTGTAGGATAGGGTAAGACATATACCAAACATAACTGAATCAGTAGGAAAAAGTCTACCAGGGTATGGTATTTATCACAATTGGACAAAACGAAGCATCTTTTGGGAACTGCCTTATTGGAAAACAAATCTTCTCCTACATAATGTGGATGTCATGCATATTGAGAAAAATGTGTTTCTTAATATCTTATACACAATTATGGATACTAAGGACAAGACGAAAGACAATTTTAATGCTAGATTGGACTTGGCAGAATATTGTAGACGAAAGGATCCAGAGCTACAGGATGGTGGAGGTGGAAAGCTAAAAAAACCCAAAGCGCAATACACATTGACTAAGCAACAAAGATTAGCCGTGTGCGAATGGGTTAAACAATTAAAGCTACCATATGGGTATGCCTCCAATTTGGCTAGATACGTTGACATGAGGGAAACAAAGTTGTTTGGTATGAAGAGTCATGATTGTCATGTGTTCATGCAACGTTTGCTCCCAATTGCATTCAAGGCATTACCCAAGCCCATTTGGAATGCATTTATTAAGTTCAGTCAATTCTTCAGAGAATTAACTTCGCCATTGCTGAGAAAGGATAAATTACATGAGATGGAACAAAATATTCCAATAATTTTATATAAATTGGAACAAATATTTCCTTTGAGTTTTTTTTATTCAATGGAGCACATTCTAATTCATTTACCCTACGAAGCAAGGGTCGGTGGTCCCGTGCAATATCGATGAATGTATCCCTTTGAAAGGTTGAGTCATCTATCCATCTTGATTCTTTTCAATTAAATCCTCATAAGGTATTTTTTACAATGACGTTCTCAATTAATAGGTTTATCTGTACCATAAAAGATAAGGTCAAGAACTCCATTGTAGTTGAAGGTTCCATTTGTGAAGCTTATTTAGTAGAGGAGACCTCTACTTTTGTATATTACTACTATCCACCCACTGTTCCATCTAGAAGGACAAGAGTTTCACGGAATGATGATGGAGGTGAAGGTTGTTCAATCAATCTGTCATTTTTTTATTTTTAATTTTCCTAGTCGTCCTATTGGAAAATGCAAATCTTGCATCTTACAAGAAAGGGAAATAAAGGTTGCACACATATATGTTCTTCTAAATTGTCCTGAGGTGGAGCCTTTTTTGAAGTAAGCTTCTAAGTTGTTCTTTTGATTTCACGTATCATGATTAAATCTATGAAGTGATTTAATTTGTGATTTCAATTAATCATATATGCAGATTTGCTACGAGAACTTGAACTAAATGACTTGCAAGTGGACAAACAAATCTCCACAACATTTCTCACATGGTTTAAAGAACATGTATGCTAAATATCATTTACCTAATTTCTCTGTTAATTCTCTCATTACTTGTTTAGGTAAAACCAATTAACCCTCCCATTTGTGATATAGCTGTTCAGTAACAACATTGAAGATAACCTTTTGAAGAGTTTGGCATGGGGGCCCTCAAACAAAGTGTCACGTGGCAGACATATTCAATAAACAGTTACAAATTCAATACAAAAGATCATGGTCAATGGATGGGTACAACAAATTGTGGTGTATGTGTTCGGGGTGGCGAGAATGAGACAATGGAGAATGATTATTATGGGATTTTAACTGATGTTGTTAAAATATAATATACTGGGTGACCCTTAAAGATGTTAGTCCTATTCAAATGTGATTGGTTTGATCCCACCCCAAATCAAGGGACAAAGATAGATAATTATGGAATTGTTGAAATTAGAGCATCTAAAAGATATAAGAATTATGATCCATTTATTCTTGCACAACAAGCAGAGCAAGTGTATTATACACAGTATCCGGAAGGGCGGCAAGGGTGGTTAGTTGTGATTAAAACTAAGGCACAAAGCATTGGAAGAAGAAGAAGAAGAAAAAGAAGAAAAAGCATATTCTGACTAGATTTTGTCCTATGACTAGATTTTGTCTTGTTTTTTAATGAAATTATTAATGAAATCATGTGTTATGTATTTATTACCTCTTAATTAAATTATGCTTACATGATTGTGGATTTCTTTAAATTTATTATTTTAATAGTTTTGTACTAATTTTCTATATTAATTTAATTGTACCTAATTGAATTTTATCATTACCCTTTGCATATAGATGGTAGTTAGAGGGAGAGGGAGAGGGAGATGGAGGGATACCTCTCAGACTACGCCTACACATACCCCATCTCCACAGTCTCACACTGGGCCTCCATCTACCTCATCTCCCCATTCTTATACTGAACCTACATTTATCCCATCTACCTATTCCCAGATTGAGCTTGCACCTATTTCATCTTCACATGCCCTATTTCCTCATTCCCAGATTGGACTTACATCTATCCCATCTCCCCAATCCCAAATCGGGCTTGCACATATTCCATCTTCACACACCCCATCTCCCCATTTGCAGACTGGGCCTACACCCTCCTCAACTGCAAATTTATATCTAATGGGTGACCCTTTAGTGAGTTCATCTACACCTCCACACATTGAGGCAAAATCGTGCAGAATCGTCTATTCCACAGAATATCAGATGGAGGAGAAAGGATGTAGATGGACAAATTTGGATCAGGCAAGCCAACAAACAATAGTAAGTTATTCTAATTATGAACATTAATTCAAAAAGAATAGTTATATATATATATATATATATATATATATATATATATATATATATATATATATATATATGACTTACTGTGTTTTACCCCGACGTTGGAACAACTCGTGATATAACTTTCATCTTCAAAAAGAAATATGAAGAGCCTTGGACAAGTTGGACAAAAGTGACCGACACTATGCATGATTTATATATATATATATATATATATATATATATATATATTTGACTTACGGGTTTTCCCCGACGTTGGAACAACTCGTGATATAACTTTCATCTTCAAAAAGAAATATGAAGAGCCTTGGACAAGTTGGACAAAAGTGACCGACACTATGCATGATTTATATATATATATATATATATATATATATATATATATATTGACTTACAGGTTTTACCCCGACGTTGGAACAACTCGTGATATAACTTTCATCTTCAAAAAGAAATATGAAGAGCCTTGGACAAGTTAGACAAAAGTGACTGACACTGTGCATGATTTATGGTTTAAAGATTTTAGGGTAATATCCTTTTAAGTTTTGTTATTAATCTATTATTAATTTTAAAACATTGTATTTCATTAATTAATACTATCATCAATGTAGGCAAAATACGAGTAGTTACCTGAAGACAGTGATATGATTAGAAGGATATTTGAAACTAAGGGATTCGGTGCACTAGATAATAATCTATTCAAGGTATGTGATAGAAAGAATAAGGGTGAATGGATTCATCCAGATGCTAGGGAGCGGTTGTGGGCTGAATGGAGTGATCCAGCCTATCAAGTAATGTTTATGAGAAACAGTCAAAATAGACAATTGAAATAGGGTCTCAATGTACACAACGGAGGATCCATATATGCAACAGAGCACTGTAGGAGAATGGTGAGTAATGTTAGATCCTTATAATTATTCCATATAGTATCAAATTATTGTATTCTGCATTTAATTTACTCTTAGATGCTAACATGAATTTTTGTGATGTTGTATAAAGATTGTCATATGTTATATATGAGTATAACCTGCTTCTTCATGCTATCCTACTTCTGTTTTGAATGTTTGGTTGTTGAGATAGACTTAAAATTGCTTTATTTTTTTATGCTGCATAACACTTGCTTTGTTTCCTTTATGCTTTATTTTTTTGATATATTGTAATTCTCTAAGTTAACAATCCATGATTTATATTGAATAAGTCTACAAGTGGATGACTTCTGTTTTAGCATGATGTATATACTATATATACACACAAGAGAAAAGCTAGGTGGGCCTTATCTCATTTATTTATTTTTACTATTTATTAATATGATTTTTTCAATTTAAATTACAAAAATGCCACTCTTGTACGCGCTATTATTATTGATTATGCTTAGTTAATAGTTGCCTAGCTGGAGTTGGCTGCTACCAAGGATATATACCAACTGCTTTTCGTGTTGTTGTGCCTGCCTCTTTTTTTCACTTTTCTAGCTGTCTTCCTTCCCTCCCAGCGCACATAATATTGTCTCCCATTTGCAAGTGACAGTGCCAACTACCCTTAATTATTAAACATCCTCCTTATTCATTCTTACCCTTAATAATACTTCTCAAGTTGGAATGGTGGTCAGGTGGGATTCGCTTGGGGTCATGTTTTATTTCCACTGCAATCAATTAGTGTTTGGTTTATTCATTCTTTTCTTTGAGAATGGAGAAAGATAACTGAAGGTTTTCAACAATATTTATGTTTTTTAAATTTTTGAAGGATGAATAAGAAGATGATCATAATGTGAAATTGATTAGTGATTAGTCAATGAAATTGATTGAAATTGACATATTTGACTATTTAATCAGGACCCAACTAATTAATTCTTATGTTTCAAAAATAAATGAATAGTAAATAGTGTCTTGAGAATGACAGATAAAATAAAAAAGGTACAATCATGTTTTTACATATGACGAATGGTATGATGCATTTAATTTAGTTTTAGTGCATTAATGCATCAACTTTATTATCAATGATAATTGGTCAGCTTTTTTTTAATGTTTTTTTTTTGTTTTAGCTTTATTTATTATTTTTTCTTTTATTTTTTTTTGTTAATTAGAAAGGTAAATTTGTGCTTAAAACTTATAGATTCAGATCTCTGATTTGTGTATAGCACTTGCTTTATTTCCTTCATGCTTTATTTCTTTGATATATTGTAATTTTCTAAGTTAACAATCCATGATTTATATTGAATAAGTCTACAAGCGGATGACTTATACTTGTTTTTTGTCTTTTTAGGCGAATCAGATGTCCAGGAGCCAAGCTTTTTTGAGGTCTACAAGTGGTTGCGTAGAGCCAAGGATAATTGAGAAGAGTATATCACTTCGGAAGCAGCAAAGGTTGCGGTAAGCATAAGTTAGCATTTAAGTTACATCAAGTTTCAAGTACAAGTGTCTTATAACTACTTTTTAAGACGAGTATGAAGGGTAGATGGCTGAGTGGCAATCCCAGAATGGTGAAGGTAGCAGTAGTCAAGACTCTGCTAACAGTATCTACTTGGATGTTGTTGGAGATCCCAACAAGAAAGGGCGTATCTATGGATTGAGTTCACAAGCAACTAATGTTGTTGGATCTTCCTCCACTCCCTCCACCTCTTCTGTTGATGGAGTATCACCAACAGAGATTATTGCAATACAGGCTAAAATTCAGGCTTTAACTGATGAGCTCTATCAAAAAAATATTGAGAAAGACATGATGAGACAGAAGATGGAACAAGAACAAAAGAAGATGGAACAAGAACAAAACATGATGAGGCAGAAGATAGATCAATGGGAGGAGAGGTTTAAGACTCTTCTTATGGTAGTCAATTTAGAATGTCATCACCTGCAACTTCACAGCCTGAACCTTCCCATCCTGCACCTAGAGAAGAGGATGACGATGATGATGAGGGTGACGATGATATAAATTATGATGACCTAAATATGTGATTAGTTTTATTTTTATATTTTCATTGATAATTTAAATATTTGTAGTTACTATTTAAATATTTGTAATGACAATTAATTATTACTTTGTATTTTGGTATGAAAATTTGTGATGATATTCTGAATTGTGATTTCTGCTGCTATATGATTTATTGTGATGGTTAATTGATCAGGTTAGTTATAAAATTAAAAGTATATTAAAAAGATAATTTTGGAAAATTAGATACGATCATTTTTT
Organism: Ormosia emarginata; assembly: GCA_029884605.1. NCBI lineage: Eukaryota > Viridiplantae > Streptophyta > Magnoliopsida > Fabales > Fabaceae > Ormosia > Ormosia emarginata. The sequence continues at coordinate 795,821 of JAQQTP010000017.1, read as the reverse complement.
ATCTCTAATTTTTTTACTTTATTTTGGGAATTAGAGACAGAATTAGAGATGGAAAAATGTCGTCTCTAATGTAATTATTATTATAATTTTTCTACTTTATTTTGGGAATTAGAGACAGAAAAGTGTCATCTCTAATGTAATTATTATTATATTTTCCAGAAAAAAACAACAAATTCTGTCTCTAATTTAGAGACAAAACTAATTTTTCGTCTCTAATTTAGAAGCGAAACTAATTTTTTGTCTCTAACTATCAGCGACGCCACTTTTAGTGAAGGATCAATTTTCATCTTTGATTCCATCTCTAAATCGTTAGAGACGAAATTTTGGCCTTTTAGAGACGGAAAAATTCCATCTCTGAATCTGAAATTTCTAGTAGTGCAAACATATATTTCTTGTTTAGATTAAAATTTAAAGCGAAAAGCTTAGTATCAAATAAGAAAATGAAAAGGTTAAATTGCACTCAACGTGACAATAACAAATTCCAAAGAATATTTAACTATTTTTAAAATAATTACATTATTCTCTCCCTACTCTCTTACACAAAAGGATTGAAAAAAAGTGTTTATAGTGAATACCTCTCTTCTATAGAAATGTACTACTTACCATAGACATTTCATTTAACAGTTAATATGCGTAAAAATGTTATTTAAAAATAAGGATTTAATTTGAATGTAATATAATATAATTTTTTTATACTATCATTCAATCATACATTATTACATCATTAAAAATATTAGATCCTCCCAATAAATATCTCAAAAATCACACATATAATAATGTATGATTGGTCAATGATATAAAAATCTTTATATTAACAATGCATAAAAATTAAACTCTAAAAATAAATGCACTTTTAATATAGGCTATACAATCTTACACATATTTAAAGTTAAATAAAGTGAGTTATGATAGGTAGTCCATATCTAAGAATTCATCATCCTCCTATTCTAATACTGCAAAGAGATGATACCAAAATTTTCCAGCTGTATTTCCCTACAACTTTCACTCCTTAGAATATACTCTCATTCTTAGAAACTTTCTCTAGAATTATTCTTAGAATTGGAATTTTCTCACACTACTCATATTTTGTTATGTTTTTAATTTTTGACAAACACTAACTTGCAAGTTGCAACGCAATTGATAAGCTAATGTGTGACTGAGTTGTTAACACGTGCTGTGCTGTGATACTCAAGGTCTTTAATTGTTAATACGCCACCTGTAGCCTGATTTGAAAATCACTGGCTCAGATTTTGTTACGTTGATCACCTTCTTAACGGGGATTTATTTAGTTTTAATAGCTAATTGTACTATGATTATGTTTTAGAGATAATTCATGGATACTATTGAAGTAGCCATTGTCTGAAGAAGATAGTGCACAATATTTTCAACTGCAAACAAAAGACAAAAATAGATGCAAGTGCAGTCTAATGCACTAATGTACAATTTGATGTAGCTCGAGCGAGTCAGAATTATACGCTGTATGAAGATGGCATCGTGAACGGGTTAATTGCTTCCATTGGTCACCGTACTTATTGACTGCTACACAAGTGGCTATGGGAAAGCTTTTAGTTCTTTTAATTTGTTATTGCTTAATTTTTATTGACTTCTACATCAATGGCCCTTGCTACTGTCTTTTTTAGCTTAAGCTCTTTGTGGTTGATTTTAATGTCAACAAGCAAATTGAACAAAAATATGCTAAGGACACTGCTCTACTTAATCCTTAATTCCCATAGATTCGTTGCATGGGTGGTTGTGAACAACCACGCACTCCGAAAGGTTTGTGAATTATGACTTATCTGAAAGATTCCAAACCAAGAGTTAGTTTTGGTCTTTCTCTGTCCTTTGGTTGCAGGACTCTCAGGATATATATATTTTCATATTTGGAAGGCTTTCAAGGGAAATTTGAAACCAGATGCTCCTTTAAAAGGTCATGCAGATGCAGTAGTGAAACTCAGATTAATTAATATTGTTTGAACATATATTACATATGATCACTCATGGAATTGAAAAGGTCTATAACTAAACCTTCATCCTTCCACGTTGTTTTAATTTATTATATACTACATACAAAACAGGATACATGAGCAAAGGACACACGGATTATTGTACTACATAACATGCAGGATACATGCCTGGGCAACGGACTCAAGGATTATTTATCAAAGTATGAATGTATTATATTGATTCACTTTTTATTTAATTTTTACACTATTATCTAACAATTATTTACATATCATTAAAAGATTTTAAGTATATGGCAACAACAACATGAAAAGTCAACCAAGTGTCATTCTCAACATCTAATTGAAGGATAATTTAAAAACCTTTATACTCACAATTGATTATAATTAAAAACTATATATATACACTTGCTAAAACGAATATAAAGTACAAATTAAATAACACGTATTAAATTTTCGATGAGATTTGATAATTTATTCTAATCTTGAAATAGAGAGATACTTCACTCATCTTAAACTTTTTTTTTTTTAAAAAAAGTGAGCTGGTGATATTTTTAAGGAATCAATGCATAACTTAAAAAATCTTGGATTTTTATTATATTTGTCAGGCATAAAGTTTCATATATCTGTCTAAGAAAAAGTTACATGTCATTCATGCGTTGTTCCTTATGTTGTACTCCTATTCTATTCCCACACAAAAATCCTTTTCCTTCAACATGACATGGTTGAAATGAAATGGAAAATTAATGATATCTAAGAGGGAAATTATACCTTTACAAAAAAGAAATTAAAACCAAAATTGACACATATATTTTAGTTGAGGTTATTATATTACTCGCTTAACACTATTTTATGGAAAAGCCTCCACAAGAAAAGATAGGCAAGCCAATTAGATATCACAATTTTAGAGGAATTAAATCCATTGGAGAGAGATGAGATATTAACTAAGAAGAATTAAATCGGTGATACAATAGAGAAAAGAAAGATCCTTCTAAAAGCATTAAAAAGTTCTATTTATGAAGTTCTTATATTACTTGCTTAATATTGTTTTATGAAAAAACCTCCATATAAGAGGAGTCAGGCAAGCCAACTAAATATCACAATTTTAGAGCCAAATCCATTGCAGAGAGATGAGATATTAACTAAGAAAAATTAAAATGGTAATACAATATTATAATATTTGTTTATCATCAATAGGGATGGGAATAGTCAATAAAATAGCCTATTAGGGCTAAGGGCTAAGGGCTAAGGGCTAGCCTATTTGTTGCTCTCCCTTGATAGCCCACATGGACAAGTTCCGGCTAGTGGACAAGCTAAGGATAGCTGATTGAATGGCCCCAGGGAAGGTCATGATGGCTATGCTAGAATTCTGGAATGCGTACCTTAGGCCTATGTTTGATTGTTAATAAACCAAGAAGACCAAAATAGTGATAAAAAATCAATGCTATTAGCCTATTATACCAATGGTCCATCTCTCTGCCATTAGCCAACTTATTTACTAATGGCATGTTTGTTTTAGCTTTCCAACATTTTTTTTAGTTTTTTTTTTGAAAAAAAATTGTTGGAGACTATTTATAATATTAGTAACTTTGATTTTAATTTTTATTTGAAATTTAGTGCATTATAATATATTTTTTTCATAAGTTTGAATGTTAAAACTTATAATTTTAGATTATTCTAAATTTTTTGAGATATAAATATTATTATTTTTAATTAAATAAGTTTTTTAATTATTTTATATATCTTTTAGTAATTTAATACATAAAAATAATTTTTTTACCATCTAAATAAAATATATTATTTTAAAATCATTTTTCAGTTAAGATATCCAAATATAAAATTGATCTATTATAATCGATTATGTAATAATAGATTATTAAAATAATTAAAATTTTCATAGTTGAACCAAACATACACTAAATCAAACCTCCTAAATATCAGCTCAAAATTAAAGAAGATTATCGGGGGTGTTTGGGAACAACTGTAAAATTTTGATTATTTCAATAATCGATTATTGCATAATCGATTATTGTTATAATCAATTATAATAAAATTAATTTTACGTTTGAATATGTTAGTTGAAAAGCGATTTTAAGTTAATTTATTTTGTTTGAATAGTGTAAAAAAGAATTATTTTTTATGCATTAAATTATTAAAATAGGTATAAAATAATTAAAAAAGTTATTTGATTAAAGACAATAATATTTACATATCAAAGTGTAAAAAATAATTTAGAATTTAAAATATAGAATCATAAGTTTTAATCTTTAGCATTATGAAAAAAATAATTATAATGCATTAAATTTTATGGAAAAATTGAAGTCAATTTTTCCAAATATGATTAAACAATAAAAAACGATTTTTTTTTTCAAAAAAAAAAAAAAGCTGTTGCCAAACATGCACATAATTGGATACAGATTTCTCCGTAAGAAATTGGATTACTTCAACATTTCTCCTGCAAATAATTACATACAAGCGTCAAGGCACAATAAGAATAAATATATAAAAGCCCACTTTTCTATTGCTGAAAATCTTCGAGTCCATGCTTCATAATTGCCTCATAAACCAAGTCAAACTAATAAACACAAGCAATGAGTTAATATCAATCATAGATTGGCAAATTTTTTGCTCTAGATGACCAAAACTCCACATGAAATCAGTCAAAGCATAACAGGCAATCTGACTAAGCTTAAATAAACATCACATGCAGAACATATATCATTTGTTGTAATCTCAATATGACCCAGCTTTCTAATGTGGGTGTGTATGCTATGTTGGTCTAAGTGGCATTACGCTTCTTAAATTTCCATCGAGTTTGAAAACCCACAGCTTCCTATTATATAAAGGCACCCGGTTTGCAAACTAATTGTGCTCTCTCTCCAGTGATTTTTGTAAGTTTTCCTCTATTATTACTTGGTTCTCTGTACACAACTCAAGAAGTGTTCCTTGTTTATTTACTTTGATTGAGTGCTTCTTGTTATATATAAAATCATGTGGATTTTTTACCTAATAGTTTAAGCTTTTAGGTGAATTGATATTTAACATGGTATCATAAGTTCTATAATCAAGTGTTCAAGAGATTTTGGCGTGATGAGAATGCTTTTCTTTTGGTTTTTCACTGTTTGGATGATCTCTGCTGAATAATAAAAACAAGAACAAATACACTATCTTTGTCTTTTTCTTCTTCCTTGGTCTTTCAATTTCTTCTGTTTTTTCTTTCTTCACTTTTTCACCTTTTTCTTTTCCTTTTCTATTGGAGGAGGAAGAGGCAGCGAAAATGGATTGCTTTGCCCACTTCTCCTGCTGCTATGCCCTTTAGTCATGTGATTTTTGTTGCTGGTTAGCAGTGACTAGTGAGGAGATATTCTTCCATAGCCACTGAACTATCTTAGTCACACGCAACCCATTTCATGTGAGTGTGCTGTGCTTATCCAAGAAAAATTGTGTGTAGCCTTTGCTGGTCTGCTGACAGAGGCAGGTAAATTTTTAATTTTGTGCTTTTTATTTTCTTATCTGTTTCCACAACCCAAGTGAATCTTGGCCTTACCTTGTCCCTTTATGGTTGCACCACTACCAAATTTGGTGACATTTGGAGGACATTCAAGGGCACTTTGAAACCAGATGATTGCCGATCACTTTCAACAATAACTTATCACTAGTATCACCAGACCCCCATGAAAATGAAGTTGGAATATATTTTGGTGTGATTCATGTGGCTTTGCAAGAACTTTCACTTTGGCCTCAATGCTTAAATGTTTGGCTAATTTAGAGGTTCTGATGCACTTTGGGGTGGTGTTGCTCAATTGGCAAGTATACCAAATTACAAAAGTAATATAATGATGAGTGAGTATCATTCTACAGAGATTATATTTTCAAGTACCAAATTCACTAAATCAATACTATCTAGGCTATAGGAAATTGAGATTAAAAAGAATTCAAAGGAAAACAAGTGATTGAAGGAAAATCAAAATAAGGTAAAAACATATAAATTAAAAATAGTTAGAGAGCACGATAACAAATTAAGGTATAAACAAACAATGATAAATATGTTAGAGATCTGACTTCACTTAATTCAACAATCTATCATAGATAATAGAAAAGTTTTGAGACATTCATTCTAATTAATTTCTAGTCATTCAATTGATGGGGGAGAATCCCTTAATTAATTAAAACCAATTCTTTGGCAGATTAATTGTCTTTAATTATCAAAGGCTAGTCAATTTCTTGATCTAAACTCCAACCTTTAAAGATATGACCTTCACTCTATAGATTCTCATAAAAAATACCACAATTCTCTCACACAACCTATAACTCTTATTCCTAAATGATTATAAATCATGACACTTATTATTTATGGTCTAAGTCATATGCAAACCTTCCAATTATACACACATCTCACTAGATTAATTTATGAAGGATGCCTAGTTCATAAAAGTATTAAGAACCATAATAAGCAATCAAATTGAATAGAAAAGAAATTAATTAAAAATTCAAACTTAATACATATTATTTGAATCAAGTTACATCTTCACCATAGTAAGAGAAAAGTTTAACAACTCATGACAAATGACGCACAAAACAAATAAATGGTAGAAGAAACATCATGAAGAAAATCTTAGAAGAGAAAGATCTTTGAAGTCTTAATAAATGGTGAACTCCTCTAAGCCTCCAAAGTGAATTTTTTGCCTCCGTTGTTGCTGCCATACCCCAAATCCTTATCCTTACCCTTTATTTTATAACAATTCAAGGAATCTAGGGTAAAATAGGTCAAGTCTTGCTTTGCTGTTACTTGGGGAGCAAATCACACATTAATGACAACTTAATTAAGAAAAGTTGTCAACATGAGATTTGTATATCTCTTTCTTAGCTTTCAAACGCCACCAGAATTACGTAAATTACATACTTATAGAGAAACTTATCCCTAATTTACTGAGACAAATTTGATAACGATACTTTCCTTAATTAATCTTTGACCAAATCTCTTATTTCCTATTTTCTTTTTGTTGAATCTATATAAATTAGGAAACAAATATCCTACTCAAATTAGGAAAATCCTTGAAATCTTTACATTAAACACAAAGATACTCGATCACTAAGTAGAGATTACTTATGAATACTAGTTAACTTGGTCAAACTTTATCAGCAACTTTGCACACAGTTTTTCACCTTCTTAATGCATGAACTGAGATTTGATGTCTTCATGAAAGTTGTAAAAAAATTTCTCATCTTTCCATAGACACCAAGATTAGCTTAATACGAGCTCTGTAGCAAAAATTATGCTCAAAATACCACAAAAGTCATTAAATTCCTACGAAACACAATTAAAATACATTTAGTTCAATAAGTCCATAATTCACTCAATATCATAAATAAATGACATAATTCTTATCTCAAAACATTCAAATCTATGTTTGAACAAAAATAAAATATGTGAGTTTTATACATACATCAGGTGGCTTCCCTAGGAATGTGGTAGTGTAAATTATCATAGCCGAAGTTGTTGATTTATTAATATGAACCATATTAGCTGTTCCATTTTTCAAATCATGAGAATTGTAGGAGCAAAAGTAGAACAAAAGTATATTGGAATTCTATTGTAAAGCTTAGGGTCATGGATACTCTGCAATTTCCTTGGAATTGCATGAAATCTAAACAATGAAAAATATGTTACTATATAACAAAATATTGAAGAGAAATATAATCTAACTAATTTCCTTCATTCGATAAAGAACCGCACCTTCTATAATTAAAAAAAAAAAAAACTAGACAGGATCTTAACCCTTTTATCCCACCTTGTATTCTTACCACCACTAACATAAAATAACTTTTCATAATAAAATATAATTTAAAAATCATTAAAAAACAATGAGTATCTCATCCAATGAGTGATAAGTGCCTTAGGATAGATATAGTAGTGGGGGTAAAATAAACTCCCCAAGCGCGGAGCTGGACTGCTTGAGTTATGGTTGATTTGGGAGGGGGGGTCCAATGAGTGATAAGTGACTATAGGTAGATATAAACTTCCCTAGAGGCAGAGTCTAATTATGTTTGAGGGGTTATGGCCTCACCCTCATTTTTTTTAAAATAATACATTTACATGTATTTTATTATTTAAAAGATAAATAACCTTTAACTTGACCCCATTAATGTGTTTGTTCTTGTCGCCTAAGAAAAACGACGAATGCTATCATGCACCTTCCCATCTTTGGGTGTATGATACAATTTGCAGCTGACCTCCAATAACCAGTTAACGAGCAGAACACACTCCACCGATTCTCCCCCACCATCGACACCATCCCCACCATCACTACCACCACCACCCTTCCTCTCTCGACCTCTTCGACCAGATGCTTCAAACTTGTCGTATTTGGGTTCAAACCCTCCCTCTCTTTGACTAGACACTCCAAACTCGTCGACATAAAGGAGCAGCAGCGGTGCCACCTCCAACGGCACATGTACTCGACGAATCTGCAAGTAAGTGAGCATGGCAGCTTCACCATTTTGCGGCGGCTCTAGGTTTGGGTTGCAACGATGATGGTATCGGAGTTGGGTTTTGATGAGATTGAATGGCAGTATGAGTGGTGACTTGCGGTGAGCCGAGGTGATAGTGGCGTTGGCTGTGGGAAACGTGGGTAACCGACAGTGCTCTGTTCAGGTCGTGACTTTGACGACGATAGACGGTGATTCCACGGGATGAGCTCTGGTTCAGGATCACTGGGGTCGTGGGTGTTGGAACAATGACAAATAGTGACAATGTTGATTTGGGTTGCAAGGGTAGTGGTGGCGGAGCAGTGGTGGTCCTGAGGCGGAGATGGGTGGTGGTGATTCAATGGCCATAGAGTTGGACGGCGGAGATGGATGGTTCGGTTTCCAACATTTAAAAAAAATTGATTGGACCAATTTCAAGTCTTCTATTTCAGCCATTGTTCACATTTGTTTCATTATCAATGGTTGAGATTGAAGGGTGTATAATACACTCTCCTATTTTGGAGGGTGCATATTAGACGGCACCAAGAAAAAACACCCTAACTCTGCCTCTACTCCCCCTAAAGTTTAATGTGAAAGTTGAAAAAGAAGGCCTTTTCAAATATCACTGGCATATGTACTCCAATAAATCTGTATAGGTTGAACTATAATATAATCATATCATCCAACCATATGCCATGAATTTCACCATGACTATCAAGATAGGGAGAGATTGAAAGAGACAAAATTAAAACCATAGACTTACACATTTTCACTTGGACAGGGATATATATCAAAACAAGAGCCAAAAAAAGAAAAAAGAAAATGAAACTGAAAACTAGTTAATGACAAAAGGAATGTGAATGAAAGTCTAATTGTGAGTTCTATATATACAGCTCGTGATTGGTAAGATGAGACAGAGTTGAGAGGGAGGTAGAGGTGGAAGATAGAAAAGGACAAACAACCAAGAATGTAAATGAAATTCGTATGGTTTGAAACTTTTTTCTTTTTCTTTTTGTGGAGCCATAAAGCAAGATTTACACGTACAAAGAAGAAGAGGCTACAAGTGTGAATAGATTATCATGGCTGATATGGTTGTAGCTTCTATCCCTAGAATTGATCTTGTTTATTTCTGGACCCATAGAAGAAAAAGAAAAATAATAGAGAAGAAGAGAGTTTTGGCTATATTTGTCAAAAATAAATTAGGAAATTGATTTATCAACATATGGAAAAAGCTATCTTTTGGTTCCATAACTTACATTGAGGTTTTCCATAAAGCCAGATACAAACAGAAAAACTCAATGTACTAACGGGTACCATAAGTCAATGACTAGCTGCTTTTTCTACATTCTCTCTCTTATTTTCAACTTTTTCTTCTCTTTTGCAGTTTTGCTCTTTGGCTGAGGAGTGACTTATATATAAAGAGTCAGTGTAATATTCATTCACACCCTTAAACCCAGAGACATAGAGCACAAAAGTCCTAGTTTTGCAGGCTCAGAAGAAAAACAATGGTTTCTCCAAAACTCGTAATCAACATTGTACTGGCATTACTCACTTTCATTTTCATCTATGAATCTGATGGTGCTTTATACCCTTCTAGTTTATATGCTGATAGTGCTGAGATTGCAGCATTTGCATCTCACAAAGTTAATCTATCAGTGTACTATGAAAGCCTATGCCTACCTTGTGCAATTTTCATTATTAAGAATATGCAGGAAATCTTCTACAACGATCTCATCAACATTATCAATCTCCACCTAGTCCCTTGGGCCAATGCTCATGTCAATGAGACTAACAATTCCATAATATGTCAGGTTTTGTTTTGCTCTATTATCTTTGTTATGCTAGAAGGAATTAAATGTTTGATTATGTAAAGTTGTTCTGATAAAATTTAGAATTTAGACAAAAGCTTATTCTTTTGAAGTTATGCAAAGCATTAAAACTTCTAGCAATTAACATCGTTGAATTTTTTGTGCCACTGGCAAAATTGACTTTGATATCAATTTGGTTGCTTTAGAGAGGTGATAGTCTGAGAGAAAATTAAGGGTAGACAAGCTTATTGCTTGAGTTCTGGTGATAAAAGATGTAGAATCATGCATTTCTGGGAAATAAACAATAATCACAGATTAAAATAACTATACAGTATGTGTTCCTGCCAATGCTAGGACTCTAAACTGCTTGTATTTACTATTCATTTACTTTAAATTATTCTTTTTGTGGGATCTGTTCACAAGCTTTGTATGTGTCTTTTCCTATGATTTTCTTTTCACTTTAATTGGGAAAAAGGGGGTTTAACTTTAAACATGTCTTTTAATTTCTATTTGCCAAATGTTTTGATCAATGAACTTTATGAAAGAAAAAATTTCTTGAATCTATTAATCCCAAAAATTTATGACATATCAAAATATATAAAGAGTTTTAGGGTTATATTGAAAATATGTAGATGAAGAAGTCGTTGTTGAAATCCTTAAAAGCAATCTAAATGAAGGAGAGATACTATTCATATCTCACAGTAGTCGCTCATGTGTCGATCAATCAATAATCAGACGCACTGTAGAGATGCTAGAACAGGGGCATCTCCCTATATATATATATATATATATATATATATATATATATATATATATATATATAAAACTGAGTTAAACCTACTCACTATGGTAAACTCATATACATGACTCATAAAACAAAACTCACATATGAGCAGTGATTTAACAATAATAAGTTCATTAATAATACTGATCACAATTTGGGGTAAATAAAATACTCTAATAATTTTGACATCCAATTAATTTGGGTTTTATAAAATTATAATATGATTTATGTTAACCCATAAAAAATTATAATATTCTCTTACTTGGACGACATAAATCATATTACATTATTTCAATAAGAAACCAAATCTATAGATTAATCAAACAATATGTAACCACAACATTATGTCAAAATCAAGCTAGCACTCTCAACAACAGGTCCAAAATGAGACTACGAGCATCTCAACAATGTAGAAAATCATACTTGAAGGAGTACTGATATCATACATGCAAGATACCCATATCTGGTGACCCAACAAAATGTGGTACATGGGTAATGGTAAAGCACTTCCAAAATTGTTTGTCAATATGTGATCAAAGTGTATTTTCCAACAAAATGACCCCAAGCATCCACCCAAGATGCTTTCTAAGATTTAACAAACATCTCAGCACAATAACAAAATGAGACTGAGTCCAAAATGTTTCCACAATATGTCATAATATGAATAAATAATACTACGTAGATAATAATAATAATAATAATAATATAATATTATTATTATTATTATTATTATTATTATTATTATTATTATTATTATATGACAACGATAATAATAACAATATAATTGTTCAAAATCTCGAGGCATAATCACAAAATGAGGTCACAATAAAATTATAAAACAGACTCTCACTAACCCAAAACATCAAAAGACCTCACTATACCTATATGGGTCACATGATCAACAAAACTCTGACAGCTAAACCTTTGGTTAAGGGATATGTTACCATAAGTCATGTAGGGATATACACGACATAAGTTTGAAACTCCTGAATTTTCTCTAACAAACATATATTTTGTGTCAAAAGTTTCGAGCACTTAAAGCTCTTATTGATTTAAGAGAAACACACTATGACAGAGTTATTACAATAGATAGTAAGAGGCCTAAAAATACTCTCCACAACATGAAATTCAGTAATCAAATTTTAAGAAAACCGCTTAACGCGTAGCCTCATAACAAGTTATATATTCCACCTTTATAGTGGAAGTAGCTGTAATTGTCTGTTTAACACTCTTCCAATAAAGAAATACTACTCCCAACATAAAGATATATACCTTGATGTAGTCTTGTGATCACCTGGACAACCACCATAATCAAAATTAGAATAGTCAATCACCTCAAGGTGATCCAGCCTCATATAAGTTGACATATGATATTTATTACCATCACTACTAGAAATTTGGGTTTTAGAAACCGATTTATTTCGGTCTCTATAGAGACCGATTAAGAAACAAAAATTTAATTTGCTACCGAAATAAAATTGGTGTCTAAATTTTTAGAGACCGAATTAGAGATCGATATTTCGGTCTCTAAATAAAAAAATTATAAAAAAAAATCAATAGGTAGTGACCGCAAATTTGGTCTCTAAAAAATAAAAAAAATGTGTATTATTATTAGAGACCGATATTTTGGTCTCTAAATAAAAAAAATTTTACAAAAAAATAAAATAAATAAATAGCGATCGCAAATTCGGTAGCTAAAAAAAATAAAAAAATAACGTGTCTTATTATTAGAGATCGATATTTCGGTCTCTAAATAAAAAAATTTACAAAAAAAAAATAGATAGCAACCGCAAATTCGGTTGCTAAAAAATTAAAAAATAAAAATTTATCTTATTATTAGAGATGATAGTTTAGTCTCTAAATAAAAAAAATTTATTAAAAAATAAATAATTAGAGACCAATAATTCGATCGCTAAAAAATTTAAAAAAACAGAAATATTAGAGACTGAAATTTCGATCTCTAAATAAAAAAATTAACAAAAAAATAAATATGTAGCGACCAAAAAGGCGGTCGCTAAGCCTTTTCGCATTTTAAGGCTTCTGCGTACCCTTTCCCTCTGTCTTTCTTCTGTTCATTTCATTTTTCCTTATTTTGAACACTAGCAGAGCTCTTGCTCGTCGCCCCTGTCACTGCTCATCGCCCTGCCGCCGCTTGTCCTCTCTCGCTCAGTCACCCTTGTCGTTCTCCCTTATATAACGTGAATCACTGCTATTTGAACCCTAGTTAGGAAGAACAACCCTATTCTGCTTCAGCCGTGTGGAAGAAAAAGAAGAAGCTGCAGCCACCATGGTAACCAATGCTTCTCTTCTTTCCCTGATTTTTCTTCTCTCTACACTTGATATTTTTAGATCTCTTCCCATTGATCTGAAATAAGGTATGGGTGAAGCTGTTGTTGTTCGATCTCCAGTGCGCTTTTTTTTTTGTCTCCAATTCAATTTGGGTTCGTTTGTTGATTGGGGTTTTCAGAATAATTTTCATTTTATTTTTGTTATCAGCTTGTTTCATTTTCTCTCTGTTTTTTTTTGTTGAATCAGTTAGATTAACTTGCATATGCTTTTGATTTGTTTTCATTTTAGTGGAATCTCAATTTTTCTTTTTACTGCGGAAAAAATTTTCAATCTCCAGACCCAAACTGAAACTCGTAAATGTTTGGGTCTCAATCACAGTTGTGCCATTCTCCATTTCACTGGAGTCAACTTTGATCTTTGTCTAGCTTGGTAGTTCTGTGTAGTAGTTTGGTGGGCGAGATGGAGGTTGATAGAGAAGGAATATAACATGTGCATTTTGGGTTACCTTTGAGGTTATAGGTTCATGTATGGTCTTTGCTTGGACAGATCAAGTGATTGTACATTGGTGTGTGGCTGTGCACTTGCATACAAGTTTATTTTTGTTAACTGATACTATTTTGCTTATGCAATTCTTTACGTATTGTCGACATTGTTCAATTTTTGCCTGAGTGTTTGGTAATGCTCATTAACTTTTTTCCTTATGGCTTATTACGTGATGGGTTTGAACTGCTTTTGTGTGTGTGAGTATGTTTGTTTTTATTTTTTGTTAGTATTTAAGCATGTAGTTTGCATCCTAATAATTAATTGTACATCAGAAAGTATATATTATTACTTTCGTTTGATTGTTGCATTATATTGCCTTCATCTTGCCTATATATTATTGTGTGTATATATCTTCTTCATCTCTTTTTTATTGCTATCTTATCATTTCTGGATCCATACCCTTTTAAAATTTAAGCAAAAAGAAATGCTTTATAATTAATAAAGCTAAAAGTTACATGGTTGTGGATTTTGAGGTGGTAATTCTCATTTGAAATGATTTGTATAGATAAGATATATATTGTACTATGTTTCAAAAGGATTACTTCACTTCAAAGTGGAAAAGTGTTCTGGTGATCTGTTACATCTTATCAATTGCTTTCATTATTCTTTTGTTTTTAAATATTAATTATATGTCAGAAGTTAAACCACTTGAATTAAAGTATCAAGTGATTCATTCATATAATTGAAGTTTAGAGTTTATGTTAACTCTTCGCATGACATAAGAATTATTTATGACAATGCAGATGAAAATGATGCCTTATAATAAAAATAAAAAAAGCTTATAAACTCAGTTGTCTAATGTTGATTAATAATTGGAAGTGGACGGTAAAGCTATAATTAGGGATTTAGTATCAGTTAGATGAGATTACTAATGTTTACAAGCATCTTTCTAGGCCAATTTTGGAGGATTTGGATTGTAATCCTGCTTTTGAGATGAATGCTAAATGAATGAAAACCTTGGTGATGGAGGTGGTGAGGTGAGCCATTCACAAAGTGGATAAGGAGAAGGCTCTTGGTTTTGATTGTTTTGTTATGGCTTCTTTTTAAATCTTTTTTTTTAAATAAAATAAAATTGATTGTTGGAGATCTTTAAAGGTAATTTTATTGTTTTTTTATTTTTTTTTTCTGTAATGGTGGATTGGATATTACTGTTAGTATGTGAGTGGATTTTGTTCAGCAGCGAGAAGGAGCAGATCAGCTTCAGAGTTTCACTACTAGGAAGAACTCTAGATTGCAAAATCTGAGGGAAGCTGAGCTTTTGAAATCAAAGGCCTAAAAAATTACTACGACTCATTACCAGAAGAATGTTAAAAATGTCACTGGTGGAAAGAAAATAAAGTCATCTAGCAGTCCTTTTGATGGGATAATTAAAAGTTTCAAACCCAAGTGCAGGTTGTCTCAAGTAATAAATTCTCGAGAGTCCGAGGTCGATCTACAGGGAATTGATGAAGAGAAAATTATTTGAGGTAAAGAGAGATTTGTCACAACAATAAAGATGATATAAAGTTGTTCAAAGATGAAAATAAGTTTACTTGGATTAGGAGATCCACTCTTGGTAATAAATTAAAGACAAAATTATTTCTTTTAATAACTCAATTGAAATCATATATAATGAAGGTTCCAATTGGAAGATTTAGCATTCAAAATTCAATTAAAATTATACATGTAATTATATTATGGTTCCAATAATTATCTACCAATACTTGTAAATGGTCTTAAGCATCTACTGTACTAACGTCTTATCTACAATGAATCAAGATATTCATTATACAAGAAGAGTTTCTAAATTGATCGGAAACAACATACAATATATATAAAGATCACATAAAAATATATCATTTAAGCACAAGAAGGAAATTAATCTAACATCAAATTATTACCAAGAGCTTCACCCTTTCACCCAAACAAAATGAAAATTAGTTACTAATGAATCAAGAAGAAAGAAAGATAGAAGAAGAAAATGATGAACATAACTTCAATTAAGAACAATAGAAAACACACAAAGGAAACAATTAACATACAAGTATGAAACTAAACTCTAAGCTAACACCTTCAAATGATCAGCCCTTGCCTCCTTTTATAGAGTTAGAAGAACATAAAATTCCAAAAGAGTTGATGGATGATGAGAACAAAATGCCAAAATAGTTGTTTTATGATGATGAATGGGTAGATTCTTGTCTCTGAAATGTTTCACTTCTGAACTCATGGCATACATCATTTTTTGAGCAAGTGGTCTTCAAGAAAGTTCTAGGAAATTATCTTAGATTTCCATAGACACCGAGTTTAGCTAAATCCACCACCTACAGCCCGAGATATGGCCCAATTACTGCTCATAGGTCAGGCCCAACTTTAGCTCCTCTGTTCTGACTTTCAAGCCCAATATCACCTTCAAGGAATTCGATTTGAATTTTGTGTTCCTCATGAAAGTTGTAGATATGGGTCTTAACCTTCCACTGTCAAAATTTCAGAATTGTTGAACTCCTATAACCCGAGATATAGCCTAATGAGTGCATAGAGGTCAAGCTGTCAAGTTCAAAACTCTAGATTTTACTTCAACTCCAATTTGAGTTATCCAAACGTGTGTGCCCAGTCTTAAGGCCTTCATGAAGTTGTAGAAATTTGTCTTATATTTGAAACAAGACCAAAATCACATCCATCGGATATTTGTAACTCAAATTATAGTCAGTTTACTGAAAAAGCTAAGTGAGAAGATTATACAATGAATGAAATATATTGCTATTAATGTAGCTCTTGCTATCAAGTAAATAGTTATTAGAGAATTATCTTAACTTTCCAACAAGACCAAAATCACATTAATCAGATAATTGCAACTCAAATTGTGGTCACTTTACTTAAGAATGCAATCACCCAAATTAATGATAATTCAAGCAATAATTTCTTCAATGATCCAATTAAGCTTAATTTCATAAAATGTGATAAAATCAACTTAATTAAGCCAAATTGAACCTTAAGAAACCTAGTGAGAGGATTATAAAATGAATAAAATACATTATTATCAAATTCTCCTACACTATACTTTTGCACTCCCGGGCAAAACACATAAGAAAAAACTAGGGAATAAAGAAAAATGACACAGACTCAAAAGCTAAAAACTTTAAAAGAATTAATGAAACAAGAAGAGCAACCAATCATTCAAGGGATCAAAGCATTAATGATGTAATATTTCTTCACATCTCAAACTAACAAGTAAGGAAACTTCAGTTAAAAAAAATGAATCAAGACTGATGGATCCTTACAAGATTCACTCTCAATCCTTCAAACATTCAAAATATAAGTATTTCACTCAATTCAACCCATGAAAAATTACATTACCATAAGCTTGCTTATCTTCTACTTCTTCACTACTCAGAACACATGCACAGAAAAATCATGAGGACCTTATTCAAGGTTGCAATGGGGTCAAGGTAAAGAAGGGTGGTAATATGGATTTGACAAGTTAAAAACTAAAAAGCATAAGAGCTGAGTTCAATTAACAAGCATGAAAGTTCATCCCAACTCCACTTAATACAAATTTCCTTTACATATTCTTTTCCTTTCCCTTTTTGCCTTGTTGGCCCTTCTTTACACATTTTTTTTTATAAATATACACACACATTTTTTTTAATTAGCCACTCTTTCCTTTTTCACCAACCATTTTGTACACACCCCCACACTTGTTCAAGAACTCATCCAATAACAAAGTCAATGCTTTCTTATTTCCTAAGGTCGGGTAAAAACATAGTTTTTCATTTAAGGCACATAATGAGCTAGAAACAAGGAATAGTCAAATAAGTTCAAAGGGGTTACACAAAGGAAAATATACAAGGATGGTTATTTGGTCAAAGTAGCTATTTCAAAATGCCTCAATCATATTTATGTATGCATGTAAAAATGTAGCCTAAAAAAGAATCAAAGCAAGTTATAGAGTAATAATTTCATGAGTGAAAATCACACAAGAAAGAAGAGAGTGGTACAAATGTTCAATCTATTCATCAATAGGCTCAAAATCTCACAAGACATATTTTTATCATTCTCAATCCATCAATTCAACTTTCATATTCAAGCATGTGATTTTTAAGAAAGAAGAAAATTTATGCTATGACCCAAGATATGCTTTTTGCTACTTCTAAAATAATTATTTCCTCAACTAAGATGCGTCTCAAGAGTAAAATTACCTTTAGGGCAAAATTTACACCTTACTCTGTCATTCTTAATTAGTTTTGTTGTAGGTTTCTGACAGTCATCTCACTAAACATACTTCCCAATTTAAATGCATCTCAGGAGTAAAATTACTCCTTACTCTGCCATCCTTAATTGGTTTTGTAAGTTTATGACAATCATACATACTTCCATACATTTTTTTAACTATCATTTCCCTCAACCAGATCACAACATTATCTGCAATATTAAAATATAGATGAGTAAAGGATAGAAGACAGTATCTGTTGGAGAAATCTGACACAAATTTAAACAGAAACAAAGTACGATAAATAAAATCAAATATAAAGGAAAGTTATAGACGAAGTGTCAGATCTGGCTTTCTTTGCATGCTGCTTTTCTCACTGCTTCCTGCAGACCAATCTATCTGAGCTATTGTTGGATCAGGTTCATAAACAAAAGCTTCTAATTTATCAATCACCTCATCAATAGTGGAGGCAGAAATAAGAAGTTGTCTTGCCCAAGGTGTGATGAATTTATGTTCCACAACTTTGTCAAGAAAAAATAACAAAAGATAAAAGAAATTATTAACATTCAACAAACCAATGGATTTATGGTGGATGTTCAGTTGAGCCCAAAACACAATTTGAAAAATTTCTTTCAAAGTACCAAAACCACCTAGTAAGGCAATGAATGCATCAGAGTTATCAAGCATTGTTTTCATTCGTGCATGCATAGATGATACCTTAAGTTCCTCCTCAATTTTCTTTCCAGTGATGTTTTTTTGAGTTAAAGGTTCAAGAATGATACATAAAACCTGACTGCTTCCTACAAAAGCATTAAGTGATACAACCTCCATTAACCCACGACAACCTCCCCCATATACAACATGAATATTCCTCACAGCAAGTGTTCGACCAAGAGTGCTTGCTGCATTTACAAACTCTAAACCCTTCTCATAACTTGACCCACAAAATATACAGATATTTTTAAATTTACGAATAGAAGATCCCTCTATTTCTACACTCATTTTCCCTTTGAATGAGTATGAGTTAGATGGAAGTGAAGAGAATGAAGTGTTTAAATAGGGAAAAGAAGGGAAAAAGTAATCATAGCACCTATATGGGTAGGTTGGCTGTTGTCAGAAAAGTTTGAAAATAAGAAACAATTGGGTAGGTTGGCTGTTGTCAGAAAAGTTAGAAATTAAGAAACACAAAATCTTTTTTTTTTATTTTGTGTTTTTTTGTTTTGTTTTGTTTTTTGTTTTTGTTGTTTTTTAACTTCAAGAAAACCATCAAGGTAAAGAAGTCTAAAAACCCCTAAAGGACCTTGCTCAAAGGATCGTCTGTCCAAAAACTAAAATACAACAAAATCATATAAAGATAAAAGAAATATAATAACAAATAAGGACATACATGTATGTACAGTTTTCATGACGTATCTTTATACTGCGCGTCATGAGTGCAGTAGTGACATGTCTTTGAGTTGCATGTCACCAGTGCAACATAAGAACTCCACAAGGATTGTCGAACCGACAACAAGAACCTTTGAGTCCTTTCCGTCCTGCTTACGAAATAACAACCCTCTATCTTCCTGTAAACCTAATTAAAGGCCTGCATTCTATGAAGATGGTACCTGACCGCAGCCAGTCAGAACTCGCCATAGAGGCCTACTAATTAAAGTAAGTATACGACTCAGTTAACAGTTTCTGTTCACTGTAAAGACGGGACGCTTCTTTCTGTCCATCAGCGCTACAGAGCCTTGGTTCTAAGAATTGGGAATGTAGCACACGGCTCTCTACAAAGCATGGCACACAAACCTTATTTACATTTTGGCGTGTGAAGGTCTCCTCCTGAGTCTATGACAGGACGGGTCATCTGCCCGGGGCTCCTAATCTAATTAAAGACCAAGTACAATCGTAGTTTCGCCCTTTTATTTTTTTTTCTTTTCTTTTTTTTCTCTTTTTTTTTTCTTTCTTAAGAAGAAGAAGAAGAAGAAGAAGAAGAAGAAGAAGAAGAAGAAGAAGAAGAAGAAGAAGAAGAAGAAGAAGAAGAAGAAGAAGAAGAAGAAAATATGTACATGTTGTTGTGGATGTGGCTCACATCTGCCTTTGGTTTCACGTCCAAAAATGGCTTAAACGCCTTCTATGAGTCAAGGATAAGCTTCCTATCCAATTTTCTTATAAATTAGCAAACAGGGTCTTTTAGAGTCAGATTCCTAATAGCACTGTATTTTATATATTTTATAATCCTCTCACTAGGCTTCTTAAGGTTCAATTAAGCTTAATTAAGTTGATTTTGACACATTTTATGATATTGAACCTTATTGGACCATTAAACAAATTATTGCATAAATTAACCTTAATTATCTCTTTGGCAGTGTTTAGTAAACTAGCTATCACTTGAGTTGTAAATATCTGTTTGATGTGATTTTGGTCTTGTAGGAAAGCTAAGACAATTCCCTACAACTTTCATGTTGAACACTTTTTCAGATTCTGAGGTCTAATGGGTGATATTGGGCTTTGAAGTCAAAACAGAGGAGCTGAAATCGGGCCTAAATACTCTGTAATAATTGGACCATAGCTTGAGTTCTAGGCATGATTTTGGACTCAGACCAAAGCCATGTTAAAGCAAATATCCTGGCCTACAACTTTCACGAATACCACTTTTCTCAAAAATGGAAAAAAACAGGAGACACAGTTGTACACGTTTGCTCAATTATTATTTTAAAAAAAAGGAATCGTCATTGCTTACGTTTAAGTTTGGTTACTGTGCATTGTACAATAACCAAACTTTGCCTATAAATAGGCATTTGAATTCAATTCAGAAGATGTACTAAATTTGGGGGAGATGCTGGAGAGGGGCTTTTGGGCAGTGCCCAGCCTCTTCTCCTCAGTCTCCCTTCAATTTTCTTTCTCTTTCTTTTTCTTTTTTTCTTCTTTCTAGTTTATGTGTAAATAAATTCCAGTCTACTTGGGTCAAAGTGTGAAGCTCTTGGTAATAAAATAAGGTTATATTTATTCCTCTCTTGTGCTTTAATGATTTATTTTCTAGTAACTATTATACGTGTTATATTTTGTTTCTGATAATTTAGAAACCACCCTTGTAAAGAGGAGTTCTTGATTTGTTGTAGACAATAGGATTGGCACAATGAATGCTTTAACCCATTTACAAGTGGTGGTAATAATTAAAGGAAACATAATATAATTACATAATAGACTTTTAACGTTGTATTTTTCGATTAGAACCTCCGTTGTGTGTAGATTTCAATTAAGTTATAAAAGGAATTAATCTTACCTTTACTTTATTTACCAAGAGTGGATCTTTTTACCTAAGTAAATATTTTTTTTACTGTAGTAACAAAATATTTACCTTACCTTAATTTTTCTTCATCAATTCTCTGTGGATCGACCTCGGACTCCCGAGAAATTCATTACTTGAGACAACCTGCACTTGGGTTCGCAATGCAACAATTAATCCTACGTCAAGTTTTTAGACTTAGTCAAGAAAAATTGTGCATCAATTCCCAAGATTGTAATGCTTTTGTTCCTCCTTGAAGAGATTCCACAAGTTAAGAAGTTCACGATGCACAAAACTACAAGAATGCGTATCAAGAGTCAATAAGATATCATCTAATGACTCCTTACTCAGTCCATTCTTAATGAAGAAAATTTTATCTTCTCTGTTTGTGGAAACCATCCCCAAAGAACGACATCGCTTGTTACAATTCCATCATGCACATTTGTGACAGACTTGTAATCTTTTTGCTCTTCTCCTTTTAGAATATGAACTTCTACCAAGACCTGACATGTATGAATCAAATGAAATTGAAGACTCACTTGCTAGTTGGACCTTTGCTTCAATTATCCAGCGTACATCTTCTGGCATACCCTTGTGCATTAACAATCTCAATCTTTCACATCTAACTTCGTAAATTTTTGTTAGAGCATTTTGAAGGAGGGAAGTAAAATATTTTCTTAAATTTCAGAGAATGACATCCATTTTAAATCAAGATCGACTTAAATTGTGATTCAAACAAATTCATATATAAAGTACTATGATTAATTTTAACCAAACGACTAAAATTTAAATCACAATACCAATTAAGCATAAATATGTGATGTAAAATAAAAATAATGTACATGTAGGCGGTATAAACCGGTCATTAAATATTAAATAAAAATCAATGACTTAAAATAAAAAATAATAATGTACAAGTTAGTAAGTCAGAAAACAAAAATAAATGGCATAAGTAAATAAGTCAAAAAACAAAAATAAATTACATAAATTAAAAAGTTAGATAGCATAAATAAATGACATAAATATAAAGTTAGTAAGTTAGTCGGATAAAGCGTAAATAAAAAAAGCGAGAAAGCATAAATTAATAAAAAATAAAAAATGTAAATAAATGACGTAAATAAAAAATAAAAAGCAAAAATAAATAACATAAATATAAAAGTTAAGAAGTTAAAAAACATAAATAAATGACATAAAAAATGACAAAAAATAAATGACAAAAAATAAATAACAGAATATAAATGATCGAAAATAAATAACTAAAAATAAATAACAGAAAAATAAATAACGAAAAATAAATGACAAAAAATAAATAAGTTAGTATATTAGTAAGTTAATAAATATAAATAAATGACAAAAAAAAAAAAAAAAATAAAAAATTAGTAAGTTACAAGAGTAAAGATGGATATACAAGATGATAAATATACAAGATGATGAAAAGAGAACCTCAATAAATTAAAACTTTAAATCAAGTCTCCGGCAACGGCGCCAAAAACTTGATGGGATAATTAAAAGTTTCAAACCTAAGTGCAGGTTGTCTCAAGTAGTAAATTCTCGGGAGTCTGAGGTCGATCCATAGGGAATTGATGAAGAGAAAATTATTTGAGGTAAATGGAAGATTTGTCACAACAATAAAGATGATATAAGTTGTTCAAAGATGAAAAGGGGTTTACTTGGGTTAGGAGATCCACTCTTGGTAATAAATTAAAGACAAAATTATTTCTTTTAATAACTTAATTGAAATCATACACAATGAAGGTTCCAATCGGAAGATTTAGCATTCAAAGTTCAATTAAATTTATACATATAATCATATTATGGTTTCAATAATTATCTACCAATACTTGTAAATGGTCTCAAACATCCACTGTGCCAACTTCTTGTCTACAATGAATCAAGATATTCATTATACAGGAAGAGTTTCTAAATTGATCAGAAATAACATACAATACATATAAAGATCACATAAAAATATATCATTTAAGCACAAGAAGGAAATTAATCTAACATCAACTTATTACCAAGAACTTCACCCTTTCACCCAAGCAAAATGAAAATTAGTTACTAATGAATCAAGAAGAAAGAAAGAGAGAAGAAGAAGATGATGAACATAACTTCAATTAAGAACAATAGAAAACTACACAAAGGAAACAATTAACATACAAGCATGAAACTAAACTCTAAGCTAACACCCTCAAATGATCAGCCCTTGCCTCCTTTTATAGAGTTAGAGGAACATAAAGTGCCAAAGGAGTTTATGGATGATGAGAACAAAATGCCAAAATAGTTGTTTGATGATGATGAATGAGTGGATTCTTGTCTCCGAAATGTTTCACTTCTAAACTCATGGCATACGTCATTTTTTGAGCAAGTGGTCTTCAGAAAAGTTCTAGGAAATTGTCTTAGCTTTCCATAGACACCGAGTTTAACCAAATCCACCACCTACATCCCGAGATATGGCCCAATTACTAATCATGGGTCAGGCCCAACTTCAGCTCCTCTGTTCTGACTTCCAAGCACAATATCACCTTCAAAGAATTCGAATTGAATTTTGTGTTCTTCATGAAAGTTGTAGATATGGGTCTTAACCTTACACTATCAAAATTTCAGAATTGTTGAACTCCTATAACCCGAGCTATAGCTTAATGAGTGCATAGAGGTCAAGCTGTCAGGTTCAAAACTCTAGATTTTGCTTTAACTCCAATTTGAGTTATCCAAACGTATGTGCCCAGTCTTGAGGCCTTCATGAAAGTTGTAGAAATTTGTCTTAGCTTTAAAACAAGACCAAAATCACATCCATCGGATACTTGTAACTCAAATTATTATAGTCAGTTTACTGAAAAAGCCAAGTGAGAAGATTATACAATGAATGAAATATATTGCTATCAATGTGGCTCTTACTATCAAGTGAATAGTTATTAGAGAATTATCTTAACTTTCTAACAAGACTAGAATCACATTAATTAGATAATTGCAACTCAAATTGTGACTACTTTATTTAAGAATGCAATAACCCAAATTAATGATAATTCAAGCAATAATTTCTTCAATGATCCAATTAAGCTTAATTTCATAAAATGTGACAAAATCAACTTAATTAAGCCAAATTGAACCTTAAGAAGCCTAGTGAGAGGATTATAAAATGAATAAAATATATTGTTATCACCTTTCAAGAAAAGACAACCAGAAGGATCTCCACCTCAGCCAAGTGAAAATGGCAACAAAGTGTTTTTCAGCCTTCTCAAACATTTCCCATGACTGATGGAGCAGAAGAGGAGGACGACGATGATGACGAGGAATTTTTATGATTATAGTTTAGTTTGTGTTGTGTTCAACTTTCTTATATTTGAAATGTTGTAGTAATGAGATATTGTAGACAATGCTTAGTTTAGTTTATTCTAGAATGTCTTGATGTTTAAATGATATATTCTAAAGACTGAATTATTTTAGTTTACGTTATTTTTTATTTATGTGTTTGGTTATATATGAGATTGTTGATTGTTGTTTATTAGGTGTTTTAAAAATTTGGATTTTAATAAATTTAAAAATAATTACAAATTGATATCACAAATTAAAGACTGAATTAAGGACTGAATATATAAAAAAAAAGACATTTAGCGACCGATTTAAAGACTAATAAACTAGTCTCATAATATATTGAGCCTTTTAGAGACCGATTTAGATATTGATAAATTAGTCTTTAGTTTAGAGACCGATTTAGTGATTGATTTTATAAAATATATAATATATTCAGAGTTTTAGAGACCGATTTAGAGATTGATTTAAAGACCGATAAATCAGTCTCTAGTTTAGAACTAGAGTAAACTAGAGACCGATTTTATAAAATATCTAATATATTCATGCTTTTAGAGACCGATTTAGAGACTGATTTAGAGACCGAAAAAATTGGTCTCTTTAAAATCGGTCTCTAATATTTAGCGACGAGGCTTTTAGAGACCGATTTAAATCGGTCTAAATCGGTCTCTAAATCGGTCTCTAACTATTTTAGAGACCGATTTTCTTAATTTAGAGACCAATTTTTCGGTCTCTTAAACCCAATTTTCTAGTAGTGCATTCAGATACCTTATGATTTGTTCTGCAGCCTACTAATTAGTTACACCAGGTTTGCTCAAGTATCTCCCAAGTATACTAACAACAAAAAAACAATATTTGAACGTGTACAAACTTGAGCATACATAAGGCTACTAACAGCAGAAGCATATGAGACCTTCTCCATTTCAGCAACATCTTTATCATTTTAAGGACACTGAGTATTAAAGAGTCTTTCACCCTTTTAAATGGGTGTAGCACAAGGATTATAAGATTTCATAATAAATCTACTCATAATTCTTTCAATATAAGCTTTCTGAGACAAGCCAAAATACCACGAGATTTGTCATGGTAAATCTCAATGCTCAGTACAAAAGAGACATCACCAAGATCTTTCATATCAAAATGCGATGTCAACATTTGTTTAGTCTCATTTAGAAAATCAATATATTTACTAGCCAATAATATATCGTCAACATATAAAATAAGAATGATGAATTTGCTCCCTCTAAACTTCAGATAAATGCATTGGTCAACAATATTTTCTTTGAAGCCAAGAGAGCCAGCAATATAATTAAATTTCAAGTACCCATCATTTTCAATAAAATCATCTGATTGATCAATATACACATCCTCATACAAAATCACCATTTAGGAAGACAATCTTAACATCCATTTGATGAAACTCCAAATCAAAATGAATAACTAATGTCATCACAATACGAAAAGAGTCTTTAGTGGAGGCCGGTGAGAAAGTCTCCTTATAATCAATGACTTCCCTCAGGTTGTATCCTTTAGCAACAAGTTTAGTTTTATACCTCTCAATTTCACCTTTAGCATGATCACATTTGGTTTTAAAGACCCATTTGCAACCAACAATTTTAGAATTAGTAGACAGCTCCACCAATTCCCAAACATTATTCTTTCTCATAGAAGTCAACACATCCTCCATAGTCACTAGCCATTGTGCACTATCAGGACTAACCATGACCTCTTGAAAGGAAATAGGATCATAATCATCAACTGAATTAAACTCATGGTCTTGCAGGTACATAACATAATCCCTGAATCTAGTCAACTCAGTGGATATAGGAACCCGCATAGATCTTCTCAATGGAATCACAACAATATTTGAATTCTGTACATTATTTTTGATTTGTTGAGGGATATCGATATTATCAACAGGATCAACAACATCATTATTATGGATCAAAGGAGATGACATTATCCATGGAAAGAAAACAACATGAATAAGAACAACAACATGCTCATCTCTAAATTCAATAATATTACAATTTTTGTGGTCTCCACAACCGCATCGCGACCACAATTGCGGCTGCATCAACCACATTTTTTTGCAATTCTCCGCAATTTCTGTAAACGCAACATAACCGCAACTGCAACCGCAATTTAAAACTATGACGCCACTTGTAGCCTGATTTGAAAATCACTCACTCAGATTTTGTTGATCACCTTCTTAACATGGATTTATTTAGTTTTAATAGCTAATTGTACTATGATTATGTTTTAGAGATAATTCATGGATACTATTGAAGTAGGACATATTGTGTCACTGCTAGCCATAGTATGAAGAAGATAGTGCACAATATTTTCAACTGCAAACAAAAGACAAAAATAGATGCAAGTGCAGTCTAATGCACTAATCTACAATTTGATGTAGCTCGAGCGAGTCAGATTTATACGCTGTATGAAGATGGCATAGTGAACGGGTTAATTGCTTCCATTGGCCACCGTACTTATTGACTGATACACAAGTGGAAATGGGAAAGCTTTTAGTTCTTTTAATTTGTTATTGCTTAATTTTTATTGACTTCTACATCAATACATCAATGGCCCTTGCTACTGTCTTTTCTTGCTTAAGCTCTTTGTGGTTGATTTTAATGTCAACAAGCAAATTGAACAAAAATATGCTAAGGACACTGCCCTAGTTAATCCTTAATTCCCATAGATATATTCGTTGCAAGGGTGGTTGTGAACAACCACGCACTCCGAAAGGTTTGTGAATTATGACTTATCTGAAAGATTCCAAACCAAGTTAGTTTTGGTCTTTCTCTGTCTTTTGGTTGCAGGATTATCAGGATATATATATTTTCATATTTGGAACTTATATTTGGAGGGCTTTCAAGGGAAATTTGAAACCAGATGCTCCTTCAGAAGGTCATGCAGATGCAGTAGTGAAACTCAGATTAATTAATATTGTTTGAACATATATTACATATGATCACTCATGGAATTGAAGAGGTCTATAACTAAACCTTCATCCTTCCACGTAGTTTTTATTATATACTACATACATAACAGGATACATGTGCAAAGGACACACGGATTATTGTACTACATAACATGCAGGATACATGCCTGGGCAACGGACTCAAGGATTATTTATCAAAGAGTTTTGGCGTAGGCTAGAGCCTGGAGGTCAGAAATATGGTCCTCTCGGAAATGGTCGTGGTACGGGAGGGAAGTCCAGGCCCCCCGGAAATGGTCGTGGTACGGGAGGGAAGTCCAGGCCCCCCGGAAATGGTGGCGCAGGCAATGGTGGAACTGGGGGAGGGCTAGGAGGTATATTGCCCATTTTGTATTTTGATCACTGGTTAAGCAAAATGTGGAAGCCGCTCTTGCCCTTTATAGAAGAGCAATGGAAGGCTCAATGTATCGTGTTGGTAAAGTTGGGTAAGGATAAGGCAACTTTTTTTTATTGGTATTTTTTTCGGTCACGTGCATCTTAGTTAATTCACTTTTTAAGTTTAGTTAAAGTCATATTATCCATAAGACTTGAGGATTTATAAGAATAATTCTTATAATTTGATCCCAAAAATTTATTTATAGTTGATATTCAAACATATGACCATGTTTCTATCCACAAATTACATGTTTCTCTATCATATTTTGCTTATAAGGATTATTTTTCAATAATTTTTTTAGTTAATTTTTTTTTAAAATAAAATATTAGTTGAAGATCTGTTTGTACGTACTATTGAGTCTTATCTCCTAACATTGTTAGCTGGTGATCATTTTAAAGGAATCAATGCAAAATTAAAAGGCGTTAGATTTTGATTATTTTTGTTAGGCATAAAGTTAGATATATCATTCGAATAACGCTTCATGTAGAATATATGGAGTCGCTTCACTTTACATTTGTATGAGATGAAAGAATCAGTGTATTTTTTTTAAAAATAAGATATAAAATCAATTATAATCAAATAAATTGTATAAATATAAGATAATATATGTGTAAATATGTATTTATCATTATTCAATCATTTACATTATTCCTTGTACGTCCTATCCTATTCCCACGCAAATAGATGACAGTTGTTTCAGTTAAAACAGTTAAAAAAACTTGTTATGAAGTTAGTTAATCTGTTATGAAGTTAATTACAAATCAGTTAAGAATTAGTGATATAAACTGAAAACAAAGTAAGAAAACCAAATGACACAGAAGAGTTGGTGGGTTAAGAATAAAGTATTCAAGGGGCTAAGTGTGCTAACAACTCCATCTATCTTGTTTTTGCTTATCCATTGCTGGCTATCTTTGCATACCAATTGCCTTTCACCAAGGAGTTATTTATGGGCCAACAGATCTATATATTTTTTTGAATAATTTTATTATGAAAAGGTTGAAAAATAAAATAACATGAAATATTAATTTTTTTTGCAAATAATATGATGATTTTAAAGATTTATTATGGCTCTTCCAACATTTGATTTCAGGCTCTGCCAATACTTTCGTAGTCTCATCTCTTAACTCTATTTTCTACCCTTTTTTTTTCAAGGAAGAACGATGCAAAGAAACACCATGGAAACGTGAAAGAGAATAATGAATCCTATTGTTAATATGAGAGTCGAAAAAGAGGCAAGAAGCAAAAGAAATGTGAATAGAATAAAATTTGTCCATAAATAAAATTAAACAAGATTCTTGGTATTGCGTAGGCACAACAATAAATATTTTCTTATGAGATTTAGATTTGATTCTTGCTGCCATTTCTTCGTAAGTGTATATTGGTTGAGCTAGTATGTCCTTAATCTTTGATACCAGATGACGTGGTTATGTGACGACACATTTATCTTAAATATTTAAAGACCTCTTTAAAACTATATATATATATATATATATATATATATATATATATATATATATATATATATATATATATATATATATATATATATATAAAGAAATGTATATGGTGAGATGAGTGTTTATTGTAAAAGGTAAGATGCATGAATTTTTATCATTAAATTTTACATGAATGATCAAGATTAGAACATAAGTGCATGTGACTTTTTTAAATGGTCACATAATTTTTAAGTAACTTTTAATCTTGATCATTCATATATGATTGTATGGTCAAATTTATTTTTCTTATCCTTTCACAATAAAAAATTTCTCATGATTAGATATGTTATATATATATATATATATTGAGCATATATATTATAAGAATATAACATAATATATATATATATATATATATATATATATATATATATATATATATATATATTTGAGATTAGATCTTAATTATTAAGAATAAAACATAAGTGCATATAATTTTTTTAAGTAGTGACATGACTTTTAATTAATTTTTAATCTTGATCATTTATGTATAGTTGTAGATTTATTTCTCTCATCATCTCACAATAAAAACTCATCTCACTAAATATGAGTTGCCTATCATCTCATTAATTTTATTTTCTACCAAATTTTTTTAAAAAAAAGTGATGCAAAAAACAGCTAGCATAGAAATATAAAAGGTAATGGATCCTATTGCATAATTTGAGAGTCAAATCGAGGAGAATAAAAACAAATATGAATAGAATATTTGTCCATGAGTCTAAACAAGATACTTACACTAACAGCAACACATTACTAAATTTTCATTTCTCTAACTTCTTTAATTCCCCTGTTTTTTCTTTCCTTTTTTTTTTTTGTGTGTTTCCTTTTGTTCCCAAACAACGAATAAGGAAAATCGTGCATGCTTTGCGGGTCATCAAGATTCAAAGGTTATATTTTTAATTATCAAATCAAATGATTTGATTAAAGGAGATTCTTTTTTAAAACAAAAGAGAACAAATTTTATAGAATCCATAATCATTAAATTAAGAAGAACAACTTTTATGAATTATTTGGATTCGATATAGAAAAGTTTATTTGAACATATTATAAAATAAAATTATTAGACGAAACCAAACAATTTCTTATCATGATAAAAAAACAAAAAAAAAAACTAATAAAAGAATGATTTAATCTTTATTTGTTAACTTAAAAGAGTAGAGTTAAATTATATTTTTTCATTAAATACAAATTTCACTATTCTTCATCAAAAACACGCTTTACTATTCTTTTTTGTTAAAATTTGTGATTTTAAACCATTAGATCAAATTAAAATTAATTATAACTGATTGATGTAAGAATTTTGCGCGCGCGCGCACACACATATATATATATGACAACAACAACATGAAAAGTCAAGCTATTTTAACTAAGTGTCATTCTCAACATCTAATTGAATGATAATTTAAAAACCTTTATACTCACAATTGATTATAATTAAAAACTATATATATACACTTGCTAAAACGAATATAAAGTGCAAATTAAATAACACGTATTAAATTTTCGATGAGATTTGATAATTTATTCTAATCTTGAAATAGAGAGATACTTCACTCATCTTAAACTTTTTTTTATTAAAAAAAAAAGTGAGCTGGTGATATTTTTAAGGAATCAATGCATAACTTAAAAAATGTTGGATTTTTATTATATTTGCCAGGCATAAAGTTACATATATCTGTCTAAGAAAAAGTTACATATGTCATTCATGCGTTATTCCTTATATTGTACTCCTATTCTATTCCCACACAAAAATCCTTTCCTTCAACATGACATGGTTGAAATGAAATGGGAAATTAATGATATCTAAGAGGGAAATTATACTTTTACAAAAAAAAAAAACCTAAATTGACACAGATATTTTTTTTAAACTTTGTTTATTGCTATCAAGAGAGAGAGAGAGAAAAGAGAGATCATTCTAAAAGTATTAAAAAAATCTATTTATGAGGTTATTATATTACTTGCTGTTAATTTATGGAAAAGCCTACAAGAAAAGATAGGCAAGAAGAGATGAGATATTAACTAAGAAGAATTAAATAGGTGATACAATAGAGAAAAGAAAGATCCTTCTAAAAGTATTAAAAAGCTCTATTTATGAGGTTCTTATATTACTTGCTTAATATTGTTTTATGAAAAAGCCTCCATAAGAGGAGTCAGGCAAGCCAACTAAATATCACAATTTTAGAGCCAAATCCATTGCAGAGAGATGAGATATTAACTAAGAAGAATTAAATTGGTAATACAATATTATAATATTTGTTTATCATCAATAGGGATAGGAATAGTCAATAAAATAGCCTATTAGGGCTAAGGGCTAGCCTATTTGTTGCTCTTCCCTTGACAACCCACATGGACAAGTTCCGGCCAGTGGACAAGCTGAGGATAGCTGATTGAATGGCCCCAAGGAAGGTCATGATGGCTGTGCTATAATTCTGGAACGGGTACCTTAGGCCTATATTTGATTGTTAATAAACCAAGAAGACCAAAATAGGGATCCAAAATCAATGCTATTAGCCTATTATACCAATGATCCATCTCTCTGCGATTAGCCATCTTATTTACTAATGGCATGTTTGTTTTAGCTTTCCAACAGTTTTTTTTTAAGTTTTTTTTTTCAAAAAAATTTGTTGGGGACTATTTATAATATGTTTAGTAACTTTGATTTTAATTTTTACTCGAAATTTAGTGTATTATAACAACTTTTTTTTCATAAGCTTAAATGATGAAATTTATAATTTTAAATTATAGATTATTTTAAAATTTTTGATATATAAATACTATTTTATCTTTAATCAAATAAGTTTTTTAATTATTTTATATATCTTTTAGTAATTTAATACATAAAAGTGATTCTTTTTATACTATCCAAATAAAACAGATTATTTTAAAATTATTTTTCAGTTAATATACCCAAATATAAAATTGATTATATTATAATCGATTATACAATAATCAATTATTGAAATAATTAAAATTTTCACAGTTGAACCAAACACACATTAAATCAAACCCCCTAAAAATCAGCTGAAAACTAAAGAAGATTATTGGGGGTGTTTGGGAACAACTGTGAAAACTTGATTATTTCAATAATCGATTATTGTTATAATCGATTATAATAAAATTAATTTTATGTTTGAATATGTTAGTTAAAAAGTAATTTTAAGCTAATTTATTTTGTTTGGATAGTATAAAAAATAATTATTTTTTATGCATTAAATTATTAAAATAGGTATAAAATGATTAAAAAAGTTATTTGATTGAAGACAAAATGATATTTACATCTCAAAGTGTAAAGAATAATCTAGAATCTAAAATGTAGAATCATAAGTTTCAATCTTCAGTATTATAAAAAATATTTTTATAATGCATTAAATTTTGTACAAAAAGCTAAAGTCAATTTTGTCAAAATGATTAAACAGTAAAAAACAATTTTTTTTCAAAAAAAAAAAGCTGTTGCCAAACATGCACATAATTGGATACAGATTTCTCCGTAAGAAATTGGATTACTTCATCAACATTTCTCCTGCAAATAATTACATACAAGCGTCAAGGCACAATAAGAATAAATATATAAAAGCCCACTTTTCTATTGCTGAAAACCTTCCAGTCCATGCTTCATAATTGCCTCGTAAACCAAGTCAAACTAATATATAAACACAAGCAATGAGTTAATATCAATCATAGATTGGCAAATTTTTTGCTTTAGATGACCAAAACTCCACATGAAATCAGTCAAAGCATAACAGGCAATCTGACTAAGCTTAAATAAACATCACATGCAGAACATATATCATTTGTTGTAATCTCAATATGACCCAGCTTTCTAATGTGGGTGTGTATGCTATGTTGGTCTAAGTGGCATTACGTTTCTTAAATTACCATTGAGTTTGAAAACCCACAGCTTCCTATTATATAAAGGCACCCGGTTTGCAAACTAATTGTGCTCTCTCTCCAGTGATTTTTGTAAGTTTTCCTCTATTATTACTTGGTTCTCTGTACACAACTCAAGAAGTGTTCCTTGTTTATTTACTTTGATTGAGTGCTTCTTGTTATATATAAAATCATGTGGATTTTTTACCTAATAGTTTAAGCTTTTAGGTGAATTGATATTTAACATGGTATCATAAGTTCTATAATCAAGTGTTCAAGAGATTTTGGCGTGATGAGAATGCTTTTCTTTTGGTTTTTCACTGTTTGGATGATCACTGCTGAATAATAAAAACAAGAACAAGTACACTATCTTCGTCTTTTTCTTCTTCCTTGGTCTTTCAATTTCTTCTGTTTTTTCTTTCTTCACTTTTTTTTGCATTTTATCCTTTTTTAAAAAAAACTAATCCAAACATAATATTTTGTATTTTTAATAAAAAATATTTTTATCAAATTAAACGCATCCAAACGAGCTCAAAATTTTAAATTTGTTTTGTTTTCTGTTTTCTAAGCATTTCATAAAATAAGTAAGACATTAAAAATTAGTTAAGGGAAACCAAACTTGGTGATTTGAACTGGTTAATTGCTTCCATTGGGCACAGTACCTATTGACTGCTACGCTAGTAGCAATTTGATATCTGTTCGTTCTTTTATACTTTGTTGTTGCGAAAATTTTATTGACTGCTACATCAATAGCCCATATTGTCTTTTTTAGCTTATGCTCTTTGAGGTTGATTTTTATGCCAACAAGCAGATTGAACAACAATCTGCCAAGGAAACTGCTCAGCTTAATCCACCCCAAAGATTTGTTCCCTTCCATGGTGGTTGTGAAACCAAGCTAGCACTCCAAGAGGTTTGTGATTGATTTGTAAGATTCTACAACCCAAGTGAATCTTGGCCTTACCTTGTCCCTTTGTGGTTGCACCACTACCAAATTTGGTGACATATTTGGAGGGCATTCAAGGGCACTTTGAAACCAGATGATTGCAGATCACTTTCAACAATAACTTACCACACTTTCAACAATAACTTACCACTAGTATCACCAGACCCCCATGAAAATGAAGTTGGAATATATTTTGGTGTGATTCATGTGGCTTTACAAGAACTTTCACTTTGGCCTCAACGCTTAAATGTTTGGCTAAAGAGAAAGATCTTTGAAGTCTTTGTAAATGGTGAACTCCTCTAAGCCTCCAAAGTAAATTTTTTGCCTCCGTTGTGCTGCCACACCCCAAATCCTTACCCTTGTCCTTTATTTTATAACAAATTCAAGGAATTTAGGGTAAAATAGGTCAAGTCTTGCTTTGCTGTTACTTGGGGAGCAAATCACACATTAATGACAACTTAATTAAGGAAAGTTGTCAACATGAGATTTGTATATTTCTTTCTTAGCTTTCAAATGCCACCAAAATTAGGTAAATTACATACTTATAGAGAAACTTATCCCTAATTTACTGAGATAAATTTGATAACGATACTTTCCTTAATTAATCTTTGACCAAATCTCTTGTTTCTTATTTTCTTTTTGTTGAATCCATATAAATTAGGAAACAAATATCCCACTCAAATTAGGAAAATCCTTGAAATCTTTACATTAAACACAGAGATACTTGATCACTAAGTAGAGATTACTTGCACTCCAATTAAGAATCTAACTTGATCATTAAAATTTATGAATACTAGTTGACTTGGTCAAACTTTGTTAGCAACTTTGCACACAGTTTTTCACCTTCTTAATGCATGAACTGAGCTTTTATGTCTTCATGAAAGTTGTATAAAATTTTCTCATCTTTCCATAGACACCAAGATTAGCTTAATACGAGTTCTATAGCAAAAGTTATACTCAAAATACCACAAAAGTCATTAAATTCCTACGAAACACAATTAAAATACATTTAATTCAATAAGTCCATAATTCACTCAATATTATAAATAAACGACATAATTTTTATCTCAAAACATTCAAATTTATGTTTGAACAAACATAAAATATGTGAGTTTTATACATACATCAAGTGGCTTGCCTAGGAATGTGGAAGTGTCAATTATCATAGCCGAAGTTGTTGATTTATTAATATGAACCATATTAGCTGTTTCATTTTTCAAATCATGAGAATTGTAGGAGCAAAAACAGAACAAAAGTATATTGGAATTCTATTGTAAAGTTTAGGGTCATGGATACTCTGCAATTTCCTTGGAATTGCATGAAATCTAAAAAATGAAAAATATGTTACTATATAACAAAATATTGAAGAGAAATATAATCTAACTAATTTCATCCATTCGATAAAGAACTGCACCTTCTATAATTAAAAAAAAAAACTAGACAGGATCTTTATCCTTTTATCCCACCTTGTATTCTTACCACCACTAACATAAAATAAATTTTCATAATAAAATATAATTTAAAAATCATTAAAAAACAATGAGTATCTCGTCCAATGAGTGATAAGTGCCTTGGGATAGAATACTAGTGGGGGTAAAATAAACTCCCCAAAGGTGGAGCAGGACTGCTTGAGTTATGGTTTATTTGGGGGGGGTCCAATGAGTGATAAATGTAGATATAAACTTCCCTAGAGGCAGAGTCTAGTTATGTTTGAGGGGTTATGGCCCCACCCTCATTTTTTTTAAAATAATACATTTACATGTATTGTATTATTTAAAAGATAAATAACCTTTAACTTGACCCTATTAATGTGTTTGTTGTTCTTGTCACTTGAGAAAAATGACGAATGTTATCCTGCACCTTCTCATCTTTGGGTGTATGATACAATTTGCAATTAACCTCCAATAATTAGTTAACGAGCAGAACACACTCCACTGATTCTCCCCCACCATCGGCACCATCCTCGCCATCACTACCACCACCACCCTTCCTCTCTCCACCTCTTCGACTAGACGCTTCAAACCTGTCGGATCTGGGTTCAAACCCTCCACTTCTTTGACCAAACACTCCAAACTCGTAGACATGGAGGAGCAGCAGCGACGCCACCTCCAGCGGCACATGTACTCGACGGATCTGCAAGCAGGTGAGCATGCCAGCTTCGCAATTTTGTGGCGGCTCTAGGTTTGGGTTGCAACGATAATGGTATTGGAGTTGGGTTTTGACGAGATTGGACGATGGTACGAGTGGTGACTCGCAGTGGGCTGAAGTGATAGTGGCATTGGTTGTGGGCAACGTGGGTTACTGACAGTGCTCTCTTCGAGTCGTGACTTTGATGATGACAGACGGTGATTCCACGAGAGGAGCTCTAGTTCAGGGTTGCTGGGGTCGTGGGTGTTGGAACAACGACAAACGGTGACAACGCTGGTTTGGGTTGCAAGGGTAGTGGTGGCGGAGCGGAGGTGGTCCTAAGGCGGAGATGGGTGGTGGTGATTCGATGGCCATGGAGTTGGACGACAAAGATGGATGGATCGGTTTCCAACATTTAAAAAAAAATTGGTTGGACCAATTTCAAGTCTTCTATTTCAGCCATTGTTCTCATTTATTTCATAATCAATGATTGAGATTGAAGGGTGTATAATACACCCTCCTATTTTGGAGGGTGCATATTAGACTGCACCAAGAAAAAACACCCTAACTCCCTCTAAAGTTTAATGTGAAAGTTGAAAAAGAAGGCCTTTTCAAATATCACTGGCATATGTACTCTAATAAATCTGTATAGGTTGAACTATAATATAATCATATCATCCAACCATATGCCATGAATTTCACCATGACTATCAGGATAGGGAGAGATTGAAAGAGACAGAATTAAAACCATAGACTTATACATTTTCACTTGGACAGGGATATATATATCAAAACAAGAGCCAATAAAAGAAAAAAGAAAAAGAAACTAAAAACTAGTTAATGACAAAAGGAATGTGAATGAAAGTCTAATTGTGAGTTCTATACAGCTCGCGATTAGTAAGATGAGACAGAGTTGAGAGGGAGGTAGAGGTGGAAGATAGAAAAGGACAAACAGACAAGAATGTAAATGAAATTCGTACGGCTTGAAACTTTTTTCTTTTTCTTTTTGTGGAGTTATAAAGCAAGATTTACACATACAAAGAAGAAGAGGCTACAAGTGTGAATAGATTATCATGGCTGATATGGTTGTAGCTTCTATCCCTAGAATTGATCTTGTTTATTTCTGGACCAATAGAAGAAAAAAAATTAAAGAGAAGAAGAGGGTTTTGGCTATATTTGTCAAAAATAAATTAGGAAATTGATTTATCAATATATGGAAAAAGCTATCTTTTGGTTCCATAACTTACATTGAGGTTTTCAGTAAAGCCAGATACAAACAAAAAAACTCAATGTACTAACGGGTACCATAAGTCAATGACTAGCTGCTTTTTCTACATTCTCTCTCTTATTTTCAACTTTTTCTTCTTTTTTGCAGTTTTGCTCTTTGGCTGAGGAGTGACTTATATATAAAGAGTCAGTGTAATATTCATTCACACCCTTAAACCCAGAGACATAGAGCACAAAAGTCCTAGTTTTGCAGGCTCAGAAGAAAAACAATGGTTTCTCCAAAACTAGCAATCAGCATTGTACTAGCATTACTCACTTTCATTTTCATCTATAAATCTGATGGTGCTTCTTACCCTTTTGGTTCACATGCTGATAGTGCTGAGATTACATCATTTGCATCTCACAAAGTTAATCTATCAGTGTACTATAAAAGCCTATGCCTGCTGTAACAGCCTAATATTTGTATCCTAGTATATCTAGTATATATCTCGATAAACAATATCAATTCTGCTACTTCTAACTTAATCATCAACTAATCCATAACATTTAAATAAATCATTATGGAGAGTCATATCTAAAGTTATACATATAAACTTTTATACATACAACTTTTACACTTTCAAAGTAAATATAAATTAATACATAAGTGACTGCGGAATTTTAAGTGTTTCAAACCCAAGTGCAGGTTGTATCAAGTAATAAATTTCTCGGGAGTCCGAGGTCGATCCACAGGGAATTGATGAAGAAAAATTAATTGAGGTAGGAAGAGGATTTGTCACAACACTAAAAGTAATAAAACAAGTTCACAAATGAATTTAAGGGCTTGCTTGGGTTAGGAGATCCACTCTTGGTAATAAATTAAAGGTAAGATTATTTCTCTTTATAACTCAATTGAAATCCACACACGACGGAGGTTCCAATCGGAAAATATAACATTCAAAGTTCAAATATATACGTAATCATATTTTGATTCCTTTAATTATCTACCAACATTTGTAAATGAGTTCAAGCATTCACTGTGCCAATCCTATTGTCTACAATAAATCAAGATCTCCATTAACAAAGAAGGTTTCTAAATTGATTGGAAACAAAATACAACACATATAGTGTCCATTTACTAATATATCATTTAAGCACAAGAAATAGAATAATCTAACCTTATTTCATTACCAAGAGCTTCACTCTTTCACCCAAGCAAGATGAAGATTTAGTTACTCATGGATAAGAAGAAATAAAGAGAGAAGAAGAGAAAGATGAACATAACTTCAATTTAGAGTAAAAGAAAATTACAACAAGGTAAAACAATAAACAAACATAACCAGTCACAAATCCCGTATTCTGATTTCCATGCCCAATTAGCTCCACTAGATGTATGAAATTGACTTTGAGCTCTTCATCAAAGTTGTAGAGCTCTCTCTTATCTTTCCTACAAGGTAAAATTCATAATTATCAGACATTTATAACTCAAGATATGGCCGAAATACAAAAATAGTGTAAGACCCAAATAATGTGGTCTTCAAAAATCAAGTAAGTCCAATTTGAGTCCAAACTTACAAAACATAACCAGGCTTAGTCAATTAAGTACATGGGGAGTGTAAATGACTAAAAATGAGGGTTTATTAATGTATAAAATATGTGATCATCAATAAGTTTCGAATTGAAAATCAAAAATTAAACTCTTCTAATCTTCTGTTATCTTCATCTTTTTACCCTTTCATAGGGTCTTTACCTGCTAACCATGAAACATAAAAGGGTGAAATATAAAAATTCTCAGTAATACATATATTCCATGGTATTAAAACTAAATATATGAAACTTAAATATACTAAAGAATTGTATTTCGTTCTTTAGCATTAAGCCTACTTATTCTTGGTCTGAATATACTAATCCTTAGCTTAGCCTTGGACCTGACATCCTGGGCTTAGCTTTGGACAACTAATCCTTCGTTTTGCCTTGGACCTGACATCCTTGGCTTAGCATCGGATAACTAATCATTTCATGAAACACTCCGGTGTCACCACTTTACTAGGCTTACCCGATAATGTTCACTACTTAGATAACTAATCCTTTCATGAGCCACTCCGGTGTCACCACTTAACTAGGCTTGCCCGACAATGTTCACTACTTAGATAACTAATCCTTTCATGAAACGCTCCGGTGTCACCATTTTACTAGGCTTACCTGGCAATGTTCACTACTTAGATGTCACCATTTTACTAGGTTTACCTGACAATGTTTACTACTTAGATAATTAATCCTTTCATGAAACATTCGATGTCACCATTTACTAAGCTTACCCGGCAATGTTCACTACTTAGATAATTAATCCTTTCATGAAACATTCGATGTCACCATTTACTAAGCTTACCCGGCAATGTTCACTACTTAGAAACCCGGCAATGTTCACTACTTAGATAACTAATTCTTTATAAATAAAGGACCAAACTCTTGCCAACTAGGTCCTATGATACTCAACTATTGCCAACAAGACCCTATGGCATTTAACTATTTCCAACTGGGTGCTATGGCATTCAACTATTGCCAACTAGGTGCTATGGCGCACAACTCTTGCCAACTAAGCTGTATGGCGCTCAACTCTTGTCAATTAGGCTCTATGGCACTCAACTCTTCCCAATTAGGCTCTATGGTGGTCAATTCTTGCCAACTAGGCTCTATGGTGCACAACTCTTTCCAACTAGGCCTTATGACACTCAACTCTGCCTAATTAGGCTCTTTGGTGCTCAACTCTTGCCAACTAGGCTCTATGGCATACAACTCTTGCCAACTAAGCTCTATGGTGCTCAACTCTTGCCAATTATGCTCTATGGCACTCAACTCTAACTATTAAAAGAGTTACTAGTGTTCATAGGGCTTAAACCATACCTAAAACACCTCAAATCTTGCCTAAAAAGACTGATTTTCAAGATTGCACCAAATGTGCATCATAACTTTAGAAATTCTGAAATTTTATGAGCATATATTTTTCTCTCATATCTTTCCAATGCCATAAACCTTGCTTCATTTGGCTAAGTGTAGCCAAAGCTATGTGACATTTTGCAGAAGCCAAAATAGAGCATTCTCTGATTTACCCGATTTTGACTTGACTTTAAATTGAAACTGGGAACAAACTACAAGTGAAAAAATTCTGAAATTTTACAAGAAAGAAGCCTTACATCTTAGCTTCAAAATGCCACTAGTCCCATGTCAATATGACATCGAAGCAAGAAATTATGTAATCTGGTTTATTGGCTGCCAGAATACCTTTTTCTGCAGAATCTGCCTTGGATTCAAATAGAAACTAGTATTGATTGGTTTGCTCAAAAATTCTAAAATTTTTACTACATGAAGCTTTATGTGTTAGCTTTCAAATGGCACTGGAATCAAGTGATTCCGATATCTACAGCTCAAATTATGCAACAAACAGTATAGGCTATCTGGATATTGCCCTATTTTTGCAAAATCACCTTCCGTAATCGATTACAAGGGTGTTGTAATCGATTACAACACATCCAAAGGCCTTGTAATCGATTACAAAAGCTATGTAATCAATTACAAGCTGCCCAGAAACACATTTTGCGGCCCCAGAAGCTCGGTAATCGATTACAAAGGCTATATAATCGATTACACCTTGTAGAAAACCAGAAAAACAACTTTCCTTATGTTGCAAACTCATTTCTAATCATACAAACTTGAATTCTAAGTGATTTCTAACACCATTCTAGACCCCTAAACTTGTTATAACTCTTTTACAACTTATGAATTCTCTTAGGGCATAGATCTAGGTCGAAAATCACATAACTCCAACTATTCTCCAAATCCATTTTCTATGGATTCTAAGGTTATTCTTGAACCATAACTAGCCATCTAGCATTATCTAGGCTTAAGCTATCCTAACCTAGTCCTTGAAATCAAGAACCAAGTTAAGAACTTGGATTTGGCTTTCCAAACCCCTATTTCTATTCAAAATCCCAAACTATATCAAAAGATAACCAAAGAGGGAGAAATGAATAGAAATCCCCTTACCTCTTGATTAGATGAAGATCTTGAAGCTTGAGCCTTGATCCTTGATCTTCCTCTTCCTCTTTTCCCCTTCCCTTCTTCTTTTTCTTCTCCTCATTTTTCTCCTTTCTCCTTTTTTTCTTCTTTTCTTTCTATTTTTCGGTTCTCAGACTA
Source organism: Ormosia emarginata (assembly GCA_029884605.1). Taxonomy (NCBI): domain Eukaryota; kingdom Viridiplantae; phylum Streptophyta; class Magnoliopsida; order Fabales; family Fabaceae; genus Ormosia; species Ormosia emarginata. The sequence continues at coordinate 753,986 of JAQQTP010000017.1, read as the reverse complement.
TGGAGAAGAGAGAAATAGAGGGTGAGATGTGGAGGAAATTAAGGAAAAAGTTTAACTTAAGTTTCTGTATTGAAACTTATATCTGCTAAGGACACTTGAATTATGCTAATTCAAGTTTTTCAGCTTCCAACAACTTTAGAATAAATAGTAGAATTCATCTAAATTGTTGTTTTACTTTTATTATATTTTTTCATATCTGTTTGGGATCAATCCGGCATTAAAAGCACAACTAGTATACCTAAAAATACCAAACTGACTCTGATTGTTCCCAAAATTTAACTGCACATTACTTAACTCATTTGTGACCTAGAAACAAGTTATCCATACCTGTTTCCCTCAACTTAGTAGTTTATGCTATTATTTGAGTCATTTTAGGCTACTTTTCAACTTTTGAGTTGCAACTAAGTGTCTAAACGAATTCAGTTTGTCACAAAATTTAACTGACATGTTATACAAGTATAATAGTACTCTGAGACCATATACAAGCCTAACATGTTTTCTTGGGATGTTACACCTACCTTGTGCAATTTTCATTATTAAGAATCTGCAGGAAATCTTCTACAACGATCTCATCAACATTGTCAATCTCCACCTAGTCCCTTGGGCCAATGCTCATGTCAATGAGACTAACAATTCCATAATATGTCAGGTTTTGTTTTGCTCTATTATATTTGTTATGCTAGAAGGAATTAAATGTTTGATTATGTAAAGTTGTTCTGATAAAATTTAGATTTTAGACAAAAGCTTATTCTTTTGAAGTTATGCAAAGCATTAAAACTTCCAGCAATTAATATCATTGAATTTTTTGTGCCACTGGCAAAATTGACTTTGATATCAATTTGGTTGCTTTAGAGAGGTGATAGTCTGAGAGAAAATTAAGGGTAGACAAGCTTATTGCTTGTGAGTTCTGGTGATAAAAGATGTAGAATCATGCATTTTTGGGAAATAAACAATAATCACAAATTAAAATAACTATACAGTATGTGTTCTTGCCAACTCCTAGGACTCTAAAGTGCTTGTACTTACTATTCATTTACTTTAAATTATTCTTTTTGTGGGACAAGCTTTGTATGTGTCTTTTCCTATGATATTCTTTTCACCTCGACTGGGAAAAATGGGTTAACTTTAAACATGTCTTTTAATTTCTATTTGCCAAATGTTTTGATCAATGAACTTTATGAAAGAAAAAATTTCTCGAATCTATTAATCCCAAAAATTTATGACATATCAAAATATATAAAGAGTTTTAGGGTTATCTTGAAAAGACATTGATAAAGAAGTCGCTGTTGAAACCCTTAAAAGTAATCTCAATGAGGGAGAGATACTATTCCTATCCCACAATAGTCGTTCATGTGTCAGTATCAATGGGGCAACTGTATGCACTAGAGATACTAGGAATAGGGACATCTCCCTATATATATAGAATAACTAAAATGAGTTAAACCTACCCACTATGGTGAACTCATTGATAACAATATATTTTATTCATTTTATAATCCTCTCACTAGGCTTCTTAAGGTTCAATTTGGCTTAATTAAGTTGATTTTATCACATTTTATGAAATTAAGCTTAATTGGATCATTGAAGAAATTATTGCTTGAATTATCATTAATTTGGGTGATTGCATTCTTAAGTAAAGTGGCCACAATTTGAGTTGCAATTATCTTATTAATGTGATTTTGGTCTTGTTAGAAAGTTTAGATAAATCTCTAATAACTATTTACTTGATAGCAAGAGTCACATTGATAGCAATATATTTCATTCATTGTATAATCTTCTCACTTGGCTTTTTCAGTAATCTGGCTATAATTTGAGTTTCAAATATCCGATGGATGTAATTTTGGTCTTGTTTTAAAGCTAAGACAAATTTCTACAACTTTCATGAAGCACTCAAGACTGAGAACACACATTTGGATAACTCAAATTAGAGTTGAAGCAAAATCTAGAGTTTCGAACCTGACAGCTTGACCTCTATGCACTCATTAGGCTATATCTCGGGCTATAGGAGTTTAACAATTCTGAAATTTTGACAGTGGAAGGTTAAGACTCATATCTACAACTTTCATGAGAATACAAAATTTAGTTCGGGTTCCTTGAAGGTGATATTGGGCTTGGAAGTCAGAATAGAGGTGCTGGAGTTGGGCCTGACCCATAAGCAGTAATTGGGCCATATCTCGGGCTGTGGTTGTTAGATTTGGCTAAACTTGGTGTCTCTGGAAAGCTGAGACAATTTTTTAGAACTTTCATAAGACCACTTGACTCAAAAATGGCATATGCCATGAGTTTAGAAGGGAAACATTTTGGAGACAAGAATCCACCCATCAAACAACTACTTTGGCATTTTGTTCTCATCATCTATCATCTCTTTTGGTATTTTATACTTTTATAACTCTATAAAAGGAGGCAAGGGTTGTTCATTTATAGGTGTTAGCTTAGATTTTACTTTCGTGTTTGTATGTTAATTGCTTCCTTTGTGTAGTTTTCTATTATTCTTAATTGAAGTTATGTTTATCATCTTCTTCTTTTCTCTTTCTTTCTTCTTGTCTATGAGTAACTAAATTTTCATCTTGCTTGGGTGAAATAGTGAAGCTCTTGGTAATGAAATAAGGTTAAATTATTCTACTTATTGTGCTTGAATGATATATTTTTATGTGTTGTATGTTGAAGCTCTTTATATGTGTTGTATGTTATTTTCGATTAATTTAGAAACTCTTCTTGTAAAATGAATATCTTGATTCATTGTAGACAAGACCTTGGCATAATGGATGCTTGAGACCATTTACAAGTATAGGTAGATAATTATTAGAACCATAATATGATTACATATATAATCTAAATTGAACTTTGAATGTTAAATCTTCCGATTGAAACCTTCATTGTGTATGATTTCAATTGAGTTATAAAAAGAAATAATATTGTCTTTAATTTATTACCAAAAGTGAATCTCCTAACCCAAGTAAATCCTTTTCATCTTTGAACAACTTATATCATCTTTATTATTGTGACAAATATGCTCCTTACCTCAAATAATTTTCTCTTCATCAATTCCCTATGGATCGACCTCGGACTCCTGAGAATTTACTACTTGAAACAACCTGTACTTGGGTTTGAAACTTTTAATTATCCCATCACTCATATACAGGACCCATAAAACAAAACTCACATATGAGCAGTGCTTTAACAATAATAGGTCCATTAATAATACTGATCACAATTTGGGGTAAATAAAATACTCTAATAATTTTGACATCTAATTAATTTGGGTTTTATAAAATTATAATATGATTTATGCTAACCCATAAAAAATTATAATATTCTCTTACTTGGACGACATAAGTCATATTACATTATTTCAATAAGAAACCAAATCTACAGATTAATCAAATAATATGTAGCCACACACTCTGACTTAGAGTTTGGCTATATCTCCTTTAGAGAGTTTAAGAATAAATATGAAACATCTAAAACCCACAAATAGCGACAAAACACACACATGCATTCCCTTATTTCTTAGATAATAGATAAATGAAAATTCTTTTTGATATTCTAATAAGTTTATATTCACAACTCAAAACTTTAAATAATTTTTATATTACCATCTTGTTCTTATGTTGACCAAAGGAAATCGACCCTCCTGTATGCTTCAAGGCATCAGGCATAGCTGCCCTGTTCCTTCGGGCAGCTTTAGACTTCCGCATCCATTTTTCTGTCAGCCAAATGTCCACTAGCCCATCCCACACTTCTGTCCTAAGTCCTCTGGGTCCATGGCCCTTAACATCAGCCAAGTTATTTGAATTTGCCTTCTCAAAGGCCTTCTCCCGCGCTCTGTTCAAATAGTCTGAATAATGATCCATGGAAGTCCGTTCCCAGACAACTTTAGCCATGCCGCGATCAGAATTGGATGCAAACCGATGCTTAGCCTACACAAATGTTATGTAAGTATATTTATTTTTTAATGAACATAAAATATATAATTCTAGAAACACAATTACTTATCATAAAATCTTTAAATAGTATTTCCTTCATTTCAGGAGGATAATGTCTCCACGTACTAACCGGAATAGACATCATTGTCATGACATTGTACATAATGTCTCGGGTCACACTTGATGGGAAAAACCTTCTCCTGTAAGTACAAAAAGTTAATGTTAATAATATAAAAGTAAATAAATGTAATAAAAGATGATAATCACTATTACTTACGGTTTAGGGACAGGTGCCAAATATATGAGTTCCCTGCTATCAGTTTCTATATGAGATTCTCCACTTGAAGGAACCACATTCGGGGTGCTAGTTGGTGGGTCAACAGGTGGTGACATAGAAAAGGGTGGGTCAGAAAGGGGTGGGTCAGTAAGGGGTGGGACAGAAGCTGATGTGCCTCCAGTGGTCAATAGGATAGACGCTGGTAGGCTTGCACTGGTCAATGGGCCAGTAGCTGAAGTTGCACATAACATAATTATAGATAAACAAAAATTAATATTATATATATTACATTTATATAAACCAAGAGTTAACAATAATTAAAAAGATTATCCTATAGGTATACCTGGGGAGTGCTGAAAAGGTTGTAGTGGTGGAGAAATATGATAAGATGGAGAAGGCTGGGGTGGAACATTACGGCCTCTCCCACGACCGCGTCCATTACCTCTACCTCGAGTTACCATGATGAATATCTGTATAAGAAAACATAATGAAACATGACGAGTTAAGAAACTATATGTCAATAAAAACCTCAAAATATAATAATGATATTTTAGTGTAAATATCATTAACGAAATTTATTGAATAAGATTCAACTGTAACTACTTGAGTCTGAAGCAAAAGATTCTTCATCTTCATCTGAGAATTCATTAATTTCATTATCTTCGTTGTCATCAATGAACTCGTCATCAACCAGAACGTCTATTGGATTATGTATATCATGTATGTTCACTTCTTCCATTTGGGCATGTGCATCAAACAAGGAAATTACTTCATCATCTATGACAATATTATGTGTTCCAAGGGATCCATCATGTTGGTAATAATCAGTAGCAACTAGCTCATTCAATTCATCACCTTCATCATTCAATGTCTCAGCCACAAAGAGTTTTGCTCTGACCTTGCAAGCTGCCCACCATTCACCATTAGCTCTATTCCCACTTTATGGGTATCTTGTATAGTACACTTGTTGTGCTTGTTCAGCCAAGACGAATGGCTCATTTGAGTGAAGTCTTGATTTATGCTTGATGTCAACCAACCCATATCTCTCATCAACATTGACTCCATTAATCGGGTCAAACCAATGACATTGTAAAAGAAATACTCTATTCTGATTTCCTACATATGACAATTCCAATATCTCTTCAACAATGCCATAATAGTCGAAGTCATTCTTACCATATATACTACCTCTAACACACACGCCACTATTCATGGTAGCTTTATTTTGTCCGTACTCCTTAGTATGAAATCTATACCCATTAACTATTAAGCCACAGTAAGAAGTCACAGACTTGATTGGACCATAACTTATCTCTCGTATCATTTGATCCTCAACTTGACCTATATTAACCTGTATCATTACATAAACGGTAGATAGTTATAACATTTAGCATAATGAATATTGAATTTAACATGATAGATGTGATTATGGATAAAAGGACTCACTAGATTTTTTAGCCACCTACTGAAGTCCTTATCTCGAGCTTCTAATATTTGATCATCAGTGATATTGGGATATGTTTCCCTTAGTGAATCCTTGAATTGTCTAATCAACACAATAATTAATATTTAGCATAACATAGTTAAAAATTAACAAATTCATTAGTTAGGGAGTAGACTTACTGGATATAAGGTTCTACTTCTCCACAATTTACAAGCACATATGTCTCAGCAATATGAAGTTCCACATCCGTCAAGAATCTATTCCGACCTCTCCTAATAGGACGACATGGATGTTGAAAAATGGAAAACTGTTCATCAATTGTATTTTCCCCACCGTCGTCATTCCGAGGAACTTGAGTGCGCTTGGTTTGTAGGTGGGGATCAAAATACATGGAAGCAAAATTGGAAATTTCTTCTAAAATATATGCTTCACAGATAGATCCTTCAACTCTCGCCTTATTTTGGACCTTCCTTTTTAAGTACAACATACACCTCTCAAAAGGGTACATCCACCTGTAATGAACTGGTCCTCCAACCTTAGCTTCATAGGGAAGATGCACAACTAGATGTTCCATCACGTCAAAGAATGCTGGAAGAAAAATCTTCTCTAACTTGTAGATTGTTTCAATAATTCTAAGTTCTGCATTCTCCATTACGGAAGCACGAATTTCAGTTGCACAAACTTCTTTAAAGAATAAGCTGAGTTCTGTTAATGGTCCCCATATAGGTTTAGGCAAGATATCACGAAATGCCAGAGGAAGTAACCTTTGCATAAAAACATGACAATCGTGACTTTTCATTCCATATATCTTCCCGTCGTCTACATTGATGCAACGTGCGATATTCGATACATACCCATCAGAAAATTTCAACCGTTTTATCCACTCACACACCATCTTCCTTTGATTGGCATCCAAGGCATATGTCGCCTTTGGTTTTTTACACTTGCCATTCTCAACTATCAGCTGCAAGGTGGGACGTCTGCAAATTATCTTCAAATCTTCTCTTGCGTTTGCGTTGTCTTTTGTCTTGCCCTTTATGTCCATGACAGTGTTGAAGATATTGTCAAACACATTCTTCTCGACATGCATAACATCTATATTATGTCGTATTAGATTAGTGGACCAATAAGGCAATTCCCAGAATATGTTTTTCTTCACCCAGTTATGGTATATACCAAAGTCATCTTGTTTTTGTTTTCTTGATTTCAAGCCAAAAATGACTTCCTTAAGTTGATTCACTCTATTCAAGACATCTGTCCCACTCAAATGTTGTGGTGGATTAGATTTTTCTATTGTTGACCTCTTAAAAGAGTTTCGATCACGTCGAAATGGATGATCAAAAGGTAGAAATTGGCGATGGCAATCAAACCAGCAGCATTTCCTACCGTGCTTCAATACAAATGACTTATTGTGATTTATACAAAGCGGACAAGAAAGTCTTCCATGAGTGCTCTAACCAGACAGCATTCCATAGGCTGGAAAGTCACTTATTGTCCACAACAAAGTCACTTTCATATTGAAATTTTGCTTCTTCCAAGCATCATAAGTGTGCACCCCATCGTCCCACAATTTCTTTAGATCGTCAATTAGGGGTCTAAGATAGACATCTAAACTTTTACCTGGTGACTTTGGTCCAGGAATCACAAGAGTGAGGAATATGTATTCCCTTCTCATGCACATACTTGGGAGTAGATTGTACGGTGTGACAAAAACAGGCCAACAAGAATATGGTGTGGCTGAACCGCTGAATGGATTAAAACCGTTTGTACAAAGGCCAAGCCTAACATTTCAAGCCTCTAGCGCAAATGTTGAATGGGTAGTGTCAAATCGTTTCCAAGCCTCAGCATCAGCTGGATGCGTGATCACTGATTCATCTTGACGCACTCCATCTGCATGCCAACTCATATATTGTGCAGTGTTTTTGGACATAAACAGACGTTGAAGTCTAGGAATAATGGAAAAATATCGCAACACTGAGTGCGGCACATCATTCTCATTCGATGAACATCCTGCCTTCAGTTTGAATCATGGGTGTCCACATACTAAGCAAACTAAGTACAAACTCTTGTCACTGTATTCTTTGTAATACAACATGCACTGATTAGGACATGCATTTATCTTCTCATATCCTAATCCTAACTCACGAACCATTCTCTTAGATTTGTAAAAGTTTTTGGGTAACCTTTCAGGCTCTGGAAGCATGCTCTTAATTATGACAACCATTCTATCATAACAACTCTCACTCATATTAAACTCTGACTTCAAGTTCAAAAGTTGAGTTACAGCTGACAATTTCGTGTGCTTATGGCAACCATCCCATAAAGGTTCATCAGCCTCTCTTAACAAGTCATAAAACTTCGAAGCTGATGGATTTGGATCATCTTCTAAATCTTGAGCTTTTGGATTTAATCTATCTCCTACGGCATCCATAACCATATCCACGTATGGATTCCTAGGCTCCACTTCATCATCATGGACAATGGATGTTGAGTCGTTATCCCCCCATCTGTCCTCACCATGAATGATCCAATTTACATAACCATCCACAAATCCGTACTTATACAGATGTTCTTCTACCCAAAAAAACTCCCTCCAAACACGATTCCTACATCTAGCACATGGACAAAGGATGCAATTTAATGCATTAGTAATTGTTGGGTCTCCTTGAGCAACCTTAATGAAATCATCAACTCCATCCTTGAATTCTTCACTTACATAGCCAGTAGGATCATTTCTTCGTAACATCCAACTTCGATCGGGTCTCATGATTGCTGAAATTTATCTTAGCACATTAATACAATCCTTTTCAAAATCTTCACCTCTCTTTTAAAATGGTATGACCCTATCCCATTCGAAAAGACACTTTTTCAACACTTGGTTCATAGAATTCACAAAAATCACACATTCTATACTTGACGAAATTTCGGCAGCATTTCCCTTTGGTCTCCAAGTGCATGACTCAAACATGGTGACATCTACCACGATCAAGTATGCACCCAGAAAATAAAAAGAAATGTAACAGAACAAAATTTCATCAAGTATAAAATATAAGATTTGAGGAATAACCATTAACCAAGTAAAGAAAAAGTCCCTTCCCAAATTGTCCCACTTGGACAATTCAAGATTCAATACAACGAGCAGTACCTTTAAAAAGTACACATACTCATTAATATTGAATCTCAAATGGAAAACTAAGGCTCCGCTCAAATTGTAAAAAAAAAAAAAACAAAGCATTATTTTTAACCATGCACCATGTAGATATGTAAGTGACATTTAATCCTAAAGACACAAACACCTTTGCCAATGCATCTCTTGATCGCACCATAACGGTATACATGTGTTTTTATAATTAACTTATGAAGCAGTGCAAAGAATGAATATGAAACTAACCTATAAATTAGTACTAGGCTACTCTATAAATTTTTATAACTTAAATGACATTGAAGATATCATCAATTATTCGATCATTATCATTAGTTATAAAATGAATTAAAAGATTTTTTTCTTTTTTTAAAAAAAAAACACCTTAGTCAACAAATTACAAAAACAAACTTTTTTTAATAACCACCAAAAAGTAAGAAACATGCGCTAGGATAACCAAATAATAACATTTTAAATTTAACACCTAGCCATGCTTTTTTGGATTTTTATTTAGTTTTTTATTTTTTATTTTTATTTTCTTTTATCAAATTTTTCCTTCTTTTGGTAATTTTTTTTTGCCATTTTTTTACTTAACTTCAAAAGGACTAACACAATTGTACCACAATATCTTAGCTTACAAATTGAACTGGCCCAAATTCAAACCAGCAAAATATCAAAGCCCCTAAAAAACTTTCCTACCACAACCCAAAGAGAGCCCACTAGAATAGGATACAATCCTAACCCCTCCTACTTAACAAAATTGAGACCCAAAGTAATAGATTCACCTTACATAGATTTAGCTCTGACTAGAATGACCCAAAAAAAAAAAGACTCCGACTAGATTAATTGATAAAGAGCTCATTTAGATGTATTTTTTAATAATAAACAAAATTTAAAAAGAAATTTTTTTGTTCATTTATAACCAAATGATATTTTTTATAACATAAATAATTTGTTCAATAAAAAAAAAAAGTGTATCTTTAATATTACATTCAAGCATAAAATAATATTTTCTATTTAGTCATCCAAACATAAATAGACCCACTCTTGCATAAAGTTCAAATTAACACTAAGTTACTTAGAAATTTTTATAACTCAAATAACATTAAAAATACCATCTATTATTTAATTATTATTATTGATCATAGTATGAATTTAAAAAAATAAAATAAAACACCTAAAAAATTGTGTGAGAGAGTCTTGTCCATTTGGTTTTTCAATTTTATTCAAAGCTAGAACCAACTTCTTAGACAAAAAATATTAGATCAAGGACAAAAGAATAAAAGTATATAAACAAAATCATGTAAACTGAAAGACTACTACTACTGTTATGTAAACAAAAAAAAGATTGGCTTTCATGTAATTTCATTCCATACTATTGTTATGGTCACTTTCATCTCTTAAAAATTATTAAATAATAACAAGAGTAAATTAAAAAGATCACAAAAATAACAAAACTATTAAGTTTATATATATATATATATATATATATATATATATATATATATATATATATATATAATTAAGCATATCAAACCCTTAGTATAAGAAAATCATATATGAGCCTTTGAATTATAAGATGACATACGTAATTTTTGTCTTGTAGTTAAAATTTTGAATTGTATAAATAGTATATAGCAGATAGTAGAAGTAGATAGATAACTAATTGTTATTATTATTATTATTATTATAATAGATTTGCCTTCTAATTAATTGCATTTATTAAATATTTGCAAATAAAAAAAAGATTGGCTTTTGGTGGTTTAACTACATGTCTACAACATCATAGAACGAACACGTACCACTTGAAAACTCCATAGAGAGAACATCCCAAGGGAAGAAATATAGGAGAGATATGAATTTACCAGGCAAGGGGAGGACATTACACCAAGTCAAATATAAAACCGTTTTGAAGAACTTGTAAAAACATTATGAAAATTGATAGGAACATTTGAAAATGTATAAAAACTCTGTTATCATGACATGACAAATTGACAGTAGAGTTCATCACAAAAGAAATTTCCTGTCAGAAAGATACAAGAATAATCTGGTTGATGAAATTCACACCTACTTCAATTCCCATCTCCCAAGTACCTAAAGTTGGCAAAAAATGACACAGGAAGGTCAACGAACGGGAAAACACAATTATGTATTCATGGCCAGGAAGATGTGTACACTTGATTTTCTTTACTGAGGCTCAAATTAGTGTTTTGCATATTATTCTTCTGTTATTGTTATATACGGTGCAGGGAGTGTTAAATGAAGTGTCAGGCCGGATACTTAAGCAGGAGGTTGTGGATCATTTTGGTCATAATTACCATGATCAGAAAAATGGAAATAGACTTTATAAGCTTTTAGTGACTATGGTAGCCCCACGTAGCAAAATGATAACACAGCCTACAAGAGAAATTGAATTCTTTTAACTTAGTTGGCCATAAATGTATCCACTGAGACACAAGTTATCAACGTGTAGGTGGAATTATGACATACGAACCATGATATGTCTAGGGGACCAATCATATAAAACATAGCAGATGGTCCAAGTTTTGATATATTAGACTCAGGAAAGGGACCTAGCCCAAATTGTGGTCTGGTCTGTCAAAGTAAAGTTTACATTTATGTCATTTTTTCACTTTATAACCTCCACAATGCAAAACATAATAATGGTTAATAACAAAACTTTAAAATATTAGAGATTTGATTGAATGAATAACTCTTTTGATTAATTCTCTCATGTTCTACACTGAATTGACATTATATACAACTGATTACAAGTAACAAACTTAATAACTAACAACTTCAAGAGACTAACTAATCAGTAAACTAACAACTAACTAACTCATACACCTCAAAGATTATATACTCTAATACCTGCAGAACCTATCATCTTGGCTAAACTATGAGCTACTGAGTTGCCTTCTCTACCTATATTATAAAAAAAGCAATTATAAAAAAACATACCAGCAGCTACAAAATCATGTAAACAAAAGAATAAAGAAATAAACTACTACTACTGTTAACTTCATATGAGAGTGATTGAAGTTCTATTGAAAGACAGTACCTCAAAAAAATAGGCTCTATTGAAAGAATTAACAACTTCTGAGTTAAAGTAGAGATTATATATTTAACAACTCCCCCAATACTTTATTAAATATCCCTCTGTGCCATCTTGAAGTAATAGTATAACATTTTGACATCCATATGAACACACACACTTTCATGCATTAGATAGATTCTTACAGGTAAAGGTATTGGCTTTACAAAAGGTTCGTTAGTTGAAAGTAGCTCTTCATATGATGTTGACCAAAAGTTTTACTGCATAAAAGTATTTAAAATTATTATAGAGTTGTCTTAAGAAGATATCCCAAACAAATGCATAAAAGTATAAAACTATAGAAAGCGCAAATTACTGGAATTTATAAACTAATTGGTACTAAAATACAAGCTTAGTCATGTCCATCATCCCTAAAACTACCATCTCTTCAGAAAGGAAATCAAACAAACATAGTTAGCAAATCTGTTGCTGGGCTAGCAGAGTACTCTATTGTCCATGGAGCTGACGTGTTTGGCATTCTTTCTTTTTTTTTTAATTTAAGAAAAGAATAATTACAATTACAATGAGAAGCCAAACATCTCTCTCATGCAACATGGCCTCAAATCATTAAATATCATTTTGTGTTTGATGAAAGCGCAGTCAAATGAAAGGCTTCTAAGGCCACAGAAAGAGGAGAGATTAAACTAGTCTCAAGTGGGCTCCATTCACACTAGACCCATGTGATTTCACTAGGGGGATGCATTAAAATATGATTTCCTAAACAACTTCCAGTTCAATGTATTATAATAAAGGAGTTGGCATGCCCGAATAAAATGAAATACAATGTCTAAAATATTCAGCCTTATATAGGTAAGTAGCCTACATAATGCATGATGATTGAGCTTAGTTAAATTATAAATTTTGAAGATTGGTTAAAATCTATGGATCCAAGTATTAAAGAGAATTTAGTTAACATCCAAGCCATGAAAATCTTACAAGCTAAATCCCTTGGTAATACATACAGAAAATGAATCAAGAATGGAAAAAATGAAAAAAAAATGTGGATTTCAATTTCAATACTCGGGTAATTTTAGAAGTTTAGACTATAGATGCAGCTTTATTTTCAATTAGATTTGGTATTATCCCAACCAAGCCCTGCCATCTAGAGCTATCTGCTTCTGCTGAGATTCACAAAGTGAACAAATGGCAGTTATCTATGATTTCTTTGATTAGATTTGGTGAGTACTGAACACGTATGACGCTGAGTACTGAGAGGTAACTCTATTTGAAAATAGTAATAGCAAGGTCAAGATCTGATAGCAATCAAGACCTATGTTTCCAAAAATTAATTGAAAGCAAAAATGAAGTAGGATTGTGTTAGGACTCGGTGCCCATTTCTTACTTTCTCCTTTTTGCTTAAAATATCAGGAACAATCGGTTCTAAATAAATCTCTGACGAGAAAACTGGTAATCCAGCAAGTTCACAACTTCGAAACCACAATGACTTCATAAAAGAAGACATTTTCTCTCCCGCTGCATTGAGTTCATGTAGAACTCCTTTTTCCCTTTCCGTGTCTCTGCCTTTTCTCGAAAAATCACTTTAATTTTCTTTATGTAATGTGTAAACACTATTTTCTTATTCAATCGATTTCAGTTTCCTCTCACATCCCTTCTCTCTCTATTTTGTCTAGCTCTCGCCATCTATCTCAACACGCAAGTATCTGAAAGTAAAAATTTATTGCCAATTGCCAAGAACTTCCATTTGGGAAGACAAATGCCAATGGGAAAGCAAAATATAAAAATGTCAAAATAGATTGTTCAGTTCAATCATTCAGATCTATGACTCTTTAGCAGATCTATGACTCCATGCCTAGTTTCCACAGATATAGGTAAACAAGAGCAGATCTTTGGGGTTGAAAAAATAGGGCAAAGGTTACAGATTTCATATTACAGAGACAAAAAGAAGAAAAAGGAGAGCAGAGCATACCTGATTGCGCGTGGTGAGAGGGGGCAGAGAGAACACTGGGTTTTGGTCAAGAAGGAGGCAGTTGTGAGAGTGAGAGCGAGAGCGCAAGTGAGAGGGGGTTCTGCTGCGGTGAGAGTGACAGGGGAGATGAAAGTGAGGGTGGGTGTGAGTGAGAGGGAGGGAGAGCACGAGAGAGAGTGAGGGGGAGATGAAAGTGAGGGTGAGTGTGGTGAGAGGGAGGAAAGAGCACGAGAGAGAGTGAGAGGAATATGAAAGTGAGGGTGAGTGTGAGTGAGGGGGAATATGAAAGTGAGATGTAGATGGAATATGTTAAAATATTTTAATTTATTTATTTATTTGGTTTTGAGAGGGATTTGTGACGGAAATATCCCTCGTTAAAATTTTATCAGTTTAGCGAGGGGAACTTTTCCTCACAATTCTCTCGCTATTTTTAACGAGAAAAATTATCCCTCGCAATTCTCTCGCTAAAATTAGCGAGGAAAATTATCCCTCGCAATTCCCTCAGTAATTTTTGTGAAGGAAATTATCCCTCGTAATTCCCTCGCTAATTTTTGCTAGGAACATTTCCCTAGCTATTAGCTCGCTATTTTTCCCTCAAACCTATTTTTGAAATTTAGCGAGGACTTAAATTTTTCTCGCTAATCCCTCGTTATTCCCTCACTAATTAGCGAGGGATTAGCGAGGGAAATTTTCCCTCGCAAAATTCCATCGCTAAATGACGAATTTCTTGTAGTGACAACATGATGTCAAAATCGAGCTAGCACTCTCAACAACAGGTCCAAAATGAGACTACGAGCATCTCAACAATGTAGAAAATCATACTTAAAAGAGTATTAATATCATACATGCAAGATGCCTATATCTGGTGACCCAACAAAATGTGGTACATGGGTAATGGGAAAACACATCCAAAATTGCTTATCAATATGTGATCAAAGTGTATTTTCCAACAAAAAGACCCCAAGCATCCACCCAAGATGCTTTCTAAGATTTAACAAACATCTCAGTACAATAACAAAATGAGATTGGGTCCAAAATGTTTCCATAATATGCCATAATATGAATAAATAATACTACACAGATAATAATAATAACAATATTATATGACAACGACAATAATAACAATATAATTGTTCAAGGTCTGGAGACATAATCACAAAATAAGGTCACAATAAAATTACAAAACAAACTCTCACTAACCCAAAACATCAAAAGACCTCATTATACCTATATGGGTCACATGATCAACAAAACTCTGACAGCTAACCTTTGGTTAAGAGATATGTAACCATAAGTTATGTAGGGATATACTCGACATGAGTTTGAAACTCCTAAATCTTCTCTCCAACAAACATATACTTTGTATCAAAAGCTTCGAGCGCTTAAAGCTCTTATTGATTTGATAGAAGCACACTATGACAGAGTTATTACAATAGATAGTAAGAGGCCTAAAAATACTCTCCACAACATAAAATTTTGTAATCAAATTTTAACCATACTGCTTGACGCGTAGCCTCATAACAAGTTATATATTCCACCTTCATAGTGGAAGTAGTTGTAAGTGTCTGTTTAACACTCTTCCAAGAAACAAATACTACTCCCAACATAAAGATATATACCCTAATGTGGACTTGTGGTCACCTGGACACCCACCATAATCAAAATTAGAATTAGGGGTGTAAGTGGGTGGTTTGGTTCGGGTTTTGGTGAAAAATAAATCCGAACCAATCAAAATTAATTGGTTCGGTTTTCTTATTTTTTGATAGCCAAATCTGAACCGAACCAAACCAAACATCTATGGTTTGGTTTGGTTCGGGTGATCGGGTTAACTATTATTTTTTTTAACACAAAAATTAACTAAACAACTATATATATAATACATAAAAGTACACATAATGTATCTAAAATTTCAAATAATATTAAAACATAAACTAACCTTTATGCAATGAACATTCAATTTCAAGTTGAGTCACACGATTATTGGTCTTTGAGATTTCCTGTTTATATCAAATCCAAAATGATAAAATAGTGAGAAAATAAAACTTCCTAGTAGGCGATAGAAAAATAGAATACATAATAAAAAAGTTCAAGCAATAATTGGACAGCAGTCAGAAGCATAATCTTGGTAAAGATAAAAAATGACATATAATTTTTGTGGTCTCATAAATAAGCAACAGAAAATGACTAAGAGGATAACCAAAGCAAAACCACTAGCCATATGATATACATAACTTTTATCCAATATCAATATATAGCCAGTACAAACATAATAATGGGTATCACCCAAAGTTAATCCAAACTAAATTAAAATTCAATCCAAACATTAAAAAAAAAAGATTCACTAAACATGATTCATCAAATTGAATTTATCTTTCAACTTCATCTACATCCTGCAATAAAGACAAACAAAATGTTAGAATTTGTATATATTAGATTTTACCAATCAATCATAATTAATGTACTTAGAAATGTTACCTTAAAAGCTTGTCAAAGACTTATTAAAGTCCAACTTCAAGATTTGATGATAATCCTGACAACTCTAAAAATTCAAACATAAACATAAAAGGTAAACAAGATTAATTAGTAACAATAGCAAGTATAACAACAAATAAAAAACTTGAGAATTAAAACTAAGTTTTCATACCTGATTCAATCTTCTCCATTTCTTCCATTTCATCACGTAGTTCAAGATTCTTTTTAGGAGTCTTGATCCAGTTCTGAGTACAAATCAATGCCTCAACAAAGTGGTAGGATGCAATGAATCTGAAAATAAGTCAAGAACTCGACCTCCAAAGTCTTTGAATGCAACTCGGATGATACAAGAGACACTTTGGAATAGCCAAGATATCCCTAGCCATACGAGAAAGAACGTAATATTATTGATTTCCCTTTCCACCATTTCAAAATGTCAAATCCAGGAGTGTTGTCCTCAACATCATCCTCTTTGTATCTTTCTAACTCATTCCTTTTCACCTCACCTTGTTTTCTCCTCACTTTCGATCTAAACTCATCTTCCCAACCCCATCATCATCATCATCATCACCTAAACCATCATTACTAGCATGAGATTGTGAGGCAACATTTGAGGCCAACCTACTAGAATCACCAATATCAAAGGGAATGGGATGCATTGACTGATAATGCTCAAACAACTTATCAATCAGACCCTTCAATCTTTCCACCATCTCCTTGTACTTATTCGAACCATCACCATACATCTTATTAAAACTAAACTCAACATATTCAAGCTTATAACGTGGATCAAGAAACACACCACAAACAAAAGAAAGTTTATACTTCCACTACTTTCCCAATATTTGTCAAACTTGACTTTCATGTTTGTTGCCATTCTTTGTAGTCCTACATCATTGTTTTTCCTCCACTTACCCAAGGTCTTTTGAATGTCACATAAATTGTGGAAAAAAACATTAGATGTAACATGTAATGACCCCGAAAAAGAAAGAGTTGCATCATAGAATATTTTCAAAAGCTTAATAAAAACACGTGCACGACTCCAATCCTCCCTAGTAGGAGGTCCTCCTACATTGTCAAGGGCTAACAAAAATGCATTATCCACATCTTCAAGGCGATAAAATGCCTTTTCATATTTTTCAGAACATCTAACATGAAATAAGTGGAATTCCACCTGGTTGGAACATCAAGGGTTAACATTGCCTTACTAGTTATACTAGCCTCTTGGACACACATCTTAAAAGTAGACAATCTAGCCGGAGATGACCTAACAAACTTGCATGCAGCCCTTATCCTTTCAATTGAAACATCAATTTCCTTCAAGCCATCACTAACAATTAAGTTCAAGATATGAGCACAACATCTCATATGCATGAACTCTCCATTTAATAAAGAAGTACCATTCCAATCACTCATTCTTCTAAGCAAATATGCAATAGCAGTATTGTTAGCACTTGCATTGTCAACAGTCACACAACAAATCTTTGAAATCCCCCATTCTTTCATGCATTTCTCTAAGGCATTTCCTATGGTTTCACCTTTGTGGTCAGCTATCAAACCAAAACTTAATATTTTCTTATTCAATTCCCACCCATCATCAATGTAGTGAGCAGTTACACACATATAATTCAAGTTTTGGATTGAAGTCCAAGTATCAGTGGTAAGTGAAACCATTTGGTGATTTCCAGACAATATGCACTTTAATCTCTCTTTCTCAATTTGAAACAATTGCATGCAATCTTTAGCAAGAGTAACACGAGAAGGAATTTTAAATCGCGGTTGAGCCTCACTCATCAAATCTCTAAATCCTTGGTTTTCAACAAATTTAAAAGGAAGCTCATCAACAATTATCATCCTTGCAAGTGCATATCGAGTTACCTCTTGATTAAATTCAACAAGTTTGCTAACACTATCGGGATCATCCTCACCTTGCTTTCCAATAGCAATTGTTTTTTGCCTTTTATCAAATACCCTATGTGGATTTTTGACACAAATCTTCAAATGCTTTAGCATGTTTGAGGTCCCATGACTAGTAGTATTACATGCATATTGTTTATTACAATAGTTACAAGTAGCCTTATCATTTACTCTCTTGAAATGAGCCCAAGCATTAGAAGGGGGTCTACTAGGTTTCCTTTTCAATACCTCTTGTTGTGACAGGGGTGCATCTTGTCCATGTGATGACGTTTCTTGTCCTTGTGTTGGAAGTACCTCTCCTAGTTGCATGTCACTAGTTAGTCTTGGAGTGGTAGCACTCCCAATTTGAGTTCCACGCCACCAGTGCTTGGAGTCCCACTAGTTCCAAATGGATCACTTGCCATTAGTTGGTGTCAAGTAACCTGCAAAAAAGAAAAAAAAATAACTATTAGTTAAATATATTCTTTAATAAACACTTGTTTATATAATCACAAAACTTTTTATGCTCAACATGTTGAAGAGGTAGAGAAGATAGGATTGGACTACATGGATGTTGAAGCATTGAAGAAGCTAAACAAAAATAAGAAGTTGGTGAAGAAACTAGCCAAAAAAAAATTTGTAATATGAGATCATTTGTCGATGGGACAAGTACAAACCCAAACTATGAAGAAAGGAAGAAAGGAAAGGAAAACAAAGAAGAGAAACATAGAGCATTGTATTAAGATCACACCACTAGTTTCTAGGATTCCTTCAGCTAGAGCAGCAAATTTCATTACTACTTTTTTCTGGTTGTTTCTGATTCCTGTGATATCTTTTCCTAAAACACTCATGCAAGCTGTCATCTACTCAATAAATTAGTAAATAATTACATGAAAATAACATCGCCCTTTATTTTCTCTCATTCATTGCATACATTTAGAAAGCAACATTTTACCAAATGCAAATCATTGGTTAGAGTTTCTCAATGAGGGGTTTTACACAGAAAACTGTTTTCTTTTTCGCCATTTCGAATGGTGATTTGGCTTGACAAATGTTTGAAGAACTATGCCTTCCAAAAAAAAAATGTAAAACAGAGGTTACAACTTGGGATGGGGTCACATTAATTTGATTGTCCTTGATGTTCTAAGAAACAGCAGTCTCTTTCTCCAATTTGTCATCAATTTTGTCACATATATTGATTTAATGAGTCAGTCCTTGATTCGCAATAACATTAATTAGTCAATAGGGTAGCATCTTGAATGGGTTATGGCCCAAACACCACCAAAGTGGAGCAACAAATAATTATTGACCACCTCAACACCCAAAATGTTTAATAATAGTATTTAATAAAAGAATTGATGTAAATATTCTTGAGACATATTATAGTATTGAGATCCAAATTCTATGCCTAATCAAGATAAAAAAAGACATTCTTTCTGCTATCCCTGAGTTAGTTTGGATAGTAAATGATGAGACTTCAATGAAATTGATTTAACCATTGAAACAAAATATTCTTGAGACATATAGCATGTTGTATCCTTTTAAGGCAAAGAATTGACAATAAATTTCATAAGCATGACACAAGATCTAAAATCCCTTACAAAATTTGCATCCATTGATACCAACAGGTTACCAAAATCAACCGTTTCAGATCTAATGCCACCACCTAAACTAGTAAGGGATGCCATTTATAACAGGTAAGAATAATGAATATCTAAAATCAAATGCAGGAAAGAGCTATATCCGTTAATTTAAACAAGAATAGCAGGACATGCTATAAACTGAGATGTTACTGATTATTGTAGACTTCTCAAATCTGATTTCTAAATCCTAACATAAGTGATAATTAAATTCTAAATACATGTCATTCTGCGTCCAGTTTCGGTAGTTTAAACTATAAAGTTCAAACATGTTCAGAACATCAAACTATTTCGGTGTGTCTTTTACACAGCAAATGCTGACTTCTGCAAAACTCATTCAAGTCCTCCTCCGCACAAACATCCCCCACCTCTCTTCAATCCCCAAAACAGACATAAAGAATCAATTGAGAGGAAACCCAGATGGAAAAATACCTTCTTGGAAGCTATCTCCGGGGGTGGGCGGTGCGTGGGGTGGGAGGACGAACCACGGGGCTGTGCGGTGCGTGGAAGGACGAACGAATCTGGACCACAGGGTGCTGTTTGGCTGCGTGGATGAACAGATCTGGATCGCTGGGGGCTGTTCGGTGACGGGAAGCTTGGTCACGGGCTAGATCTGAGTTGGTGGTGCAGGCGTGGCTCGGTTCGACGGTGGTGAGCTGGGTTCTGCTCCGGTGGGGTTGCTGGACGGGAGGCCGTGGTTGGCCGTTTGGTTACTGGGTTGGTTGCAGTGTGGTGGAGCTCGTGGGAGTGCTGCTCTGCAACTGCAGTTGTTCAATTTGAGCTCAGCTTGTGAAATGAAATGTGAGCAGTGAGCTGAGCAAGACGTGAAAGTGAAACTAAAGCTACCTAATAATACTGTGTTGCTTTAAAAAAAATTTGACTGGTTCGGTTTGGTTCGGGTCCGGGTTGAGATTTTGAAATCCGAGACCCGAACCAATCAAGTCTTCATTGGTTCGGATTTTATCCGAACCGATCAAAATATCCAAACCAAACCAAACCAATCTTATTGGTTCGGTTCGGGTTGGTCGGGTTGATCGGGTTACCCGAACCGATTTACACCCCTAATTAGAATAGTCAATCACCTCAAGGTGATCCAACTTCATATAAGTTGACATATGATATTTAGTACCATTCAGATACCTCATGATTTGTTCTGCAGCCTACCAATTAGTCACACCAGGTTTGCTCAAGTATCTTCCAAGTACACTAACAACGAAAACAATATTAGAACGTGT
Organism: Ormosia emarginata; assembly: GCA_029884605.1. Classification (NCBI taxonomy): domain Eukaryota; kingdom Viridiplantae; phylum Streptophyta; class Magnoliopsida; order Fabales; family Fabaceae; genus Ormosia; species Ormosia emarginata. The sequence continues at coordinate 732,933 of JAQQTP010000017.1, read as the reverse complement.
ACAAACTTGAGCATACATAAGGCTACTAACAGCATAAGCATATGAGACCTTCTCCATTTCAGCAACATCTTTATCATTTTGAGGATACTGGGTATTAAAGAGTCTTTCACCCTTTTAAATGGATGTAGCACAAGGATTACAAGATTTCATAATAAATCTACTCAGAATCCTTTCAATATAAACTTTCTGAGACAAGCCAAAATATCCCGAGATCTGTCATGGTAAATCTCAATGCCCAGTACAAAAGAGGCATCACCAAGATCTTTCATATCAAAATACGCTATCAATATTTGCTTAGTCTCATTCAGAAAATCAACATTTTTATTAGCCAACAATATATCGTCAACATATAAAATAAAAATGATGAATTTGATCCCTCTGAACTTTAGATAAATGCATTGGCCAACAATATTTTCTTTAAAGCCAAGAGAGCTAACAATATAATTAAATTTCAAGTACCCATCATTTTCAATAAAATCTTCTGATTGATCAATATACACATCCTCATACAAAATCACCATTTAGGAAGACAATCTTAACATCCATTTGATGAAACTCCAAATCTAAATAAACAACCAATGTCATCACAACACGAAAAGAGTCTTTAGTGGAGGCCGGTGAGAAAGTCTCCTTATAATCAATGACTTCCCTCTGGTTATATCCTTTAGCAACAAGTTTGGTCTTATACTTTCCAATTTCACCTTTAGCATGATCACGTTTGGTTTTAAAGACCCATTTGCAACTAACAATTTTAGAACTAGTAGATAACTCCACCAATTCCAAAGCATTATTCTTTCTCATAGAAGTCAACTCATCCTCCATAGCCACTAGCCATTGTGCACTATTAGGACTAATCATGACATCTTGAAAGGAAATAGGATCATAACCTTCAACTGAATTAAACTCATGCTCTTGCAGGTACATAACATAATTCCTGAATCTAGTCGACTCAGTGGATATAGGAACCCGCAGAGATCTTCTCAATGGAATCACAATAATATTTGAATTCTGTACATTATTTTTGATTTGTTGAGGGATATCGATATTATCAACATGATCAACAACATCATCATTATGGATCAAAGGAGATGGGATTATTCCTGGAAAGGAAACAACATGAATAAGAACAACAACATGTTCCTCTCTAAAATCAATAATATTACAATTTTTGTGGTCTCCGCAACCGCATCGCGACCACGATTGCGGCTGCATCAACTGCATTTTTTTGTAATTCTCCGCAATTGTTGTAAACGCAACATAATCGCAACTGCAACCGCAATTTAAAACCATGACGCCACTTGTAGCCTGATTTGAAAATCACTCGCTCAGATTTTGTTGATCACCTTCTTAACATGGATTTATTTAGTTTTAATAGCTAATTGTACTATGATTATGTTTTAGAGATCATTCAAGGATACCATTGAAGTAGGACATGTTGAGTCACTTCTAGCCCTAGTCTGAAGAATATAGTGCACAATATTTTCAACCGCAAACAAAAGACAAAAATAGATGCAAGTGCAGTCTAATGCACTAATCTACAATTTGATGTAGCTCGAGCGAGTCAGATTTATACGCTGTATGAAGATGGCATAGTGAACGGGTTAATTGCTTCGATTGGCCACCGTACTTATTGACTGATACACAAGTGGCAATGGGAAAGCTTTTAGTTCTTTTAATTTGTTATTGCTTAATTTTTATTGACTTCTACATCAACACATCAATGGCCCTTGCTACTGTCTTTTCTTGCTTAAGCTCTTTGTGGTTGATTTTAATGTCAACAAGCAAATTGAACAAAAATATGCTAAGGACACTGCCCTACTTAATCCTTAATTCACATAGATTCGTTGCATGGGTGGTTGTGAACAACCACGCACTCCGAAAGGTTTGTGAATTATGACTTATCTGAAAGATTCCAAACCAAGAGTTAGTTTTGGTCTTTCTGTGTCCTTTGGTTGCAGGACTATCAGGATATATATATTTTCATATTTGGAAGGCTTTCAAGGGAAATTTGAAACCAGATGCTCCTTTAGAAGGTCATGCAGATGCAGTAGTGAAACTCAGATTAATTAATATTGTTTGAACATATATTACATATGATCACTCATGGAATTGAAGAGGTCTATAACTAAACCTTCATCCTTCCACGTAGTTTTTATTATATACTACATACATAACAGGATACATGTGCAAAGGACACACGGATTATTGTACTACATAACATGCAGGATACATGCCTGGGCAACGGACTCAAGGATTATTTATCAAAGAGTTTTGGCGTAGGCTAGAGCCTGGAGGTCAGAAATATGGTCCTCCCGGAGGGGTGCGGGCAGGCCCCCCGGAAATGGTGGGGGAGGGAAGTCCAGGCCCCCCGGAAATGGTGGCGCAGGGAATGTTGGAACTGGGGGAGGGCTAGGAGGTATATTGCCCATTTTGTATTTTGATCACTGCTTAAGCAATATGTGGAAGCCGCTCTTGCCCTTTATAGAAGAGCAATGGAAGGCTCAATGTATCGTGTTGGTAAAGTTGGGTAAGGATAAGGCAACTTTTTTTTATTGGTATTTTTTTCGGTTACGTGCATCTTAGTTAATTCACTTTTTAAATTTAGTTAAAGTCATATTATCCATAAGACTTAGGATTCATAAGAATAATTTTTAGAATTTGATTCTAAGAAATTATTTATAGTTGAGATTCAAACTTATGACCGTATTTTTACCCACAAATTACATGTTTCTTTATCATATTTTGTTTATAAGGATTATTTTTCAATAATTTTCTTACTCAATTTTTTTTTTAAAAAAAATATATTAGTAGAAGATCTGTTTGTACGTACTATTGAGTCTTATCTCTTAACATTGTTAGCTGGTGATCATTTTTAAGGAATCAATGCAAAATTAAAAGGCGTTAGATTTTGATTATTTTTGTTAGGCATAAAGTTAGATATATCATTTTGAATAACGCTTCATGTACAATATATGGAGTCACTTCACTTTACATTTATATGAGATGGAAGAATCAGAGTGTATTTGTGAAAAAAAAATATAAAATCAATTATAATCAAATAAATTGTATAAATATAAGATAATATGTGTATAAATATGTATTTATCATTATTCAATCATTTATGCATTATTCCTTGTACGTCCTATCCTATTCCCACGCAAATAGATGACAGTTGTTTCAGTTAAAACAGTTAAAAAACTTGTTTTGAAGTTAGTTAATTTGTTATGAAGTTAATTACAAATCAGTTAAAGAGTTAGTGATATAAACTGAAAACAAAGTAAGAAAACCTAATGACACAGAAGAGTTGGTGGGTTAAGAATAAAGTATTCAAGGGGCTAAGTGTGCTAACAATTTCATCTATCTTGTTTTTGCTTATCCATTGCTGGCTATCTTTGCATACCAATTGCCTTTTACCAAGGAGTTATTTATGGGCCAACAGTTCTATATATATATTTTTTTGAATAATTTTATTATGAAAAGGTTGAAAAATAAAATAACATGAAAGATTGATTTTTTGCAAATGATATGATATTTTAAAGATTTATTATGGCTCTTCCAACATTTTATTTCAGGCTCTGCGCAGACTTTCGTAGTCTCATCACTTAATTCTATTTTCTACCTTTTTTTAAGGAAGAACGATGCAAAGAAACACCTTGGAAACGTGAAAGAGAATAATGAATCCTATTGTTAATATGAGAGTCGAAAAAGAGGATAGAAGCAAAAGAAATGTGAATAGAATAAAATTTGTCCATAAATAAAATTAAACAAGATTCTTGGTATTGCGTAGGCACAACAAGAAAGATTTTCTTATGAGGTTTAGATTTGATTCTTGCTGCCATTTCTTCGTAAATGTATATTGGTTGAGCTAGTATGTCCTTAATCTTTGATACCATAAGCTGTGGTTTTGTGACGACTCATTTATCTTAGATCTAAAAAGATCTCTTTAAACCAATATGTATATATATATAGTATCTTACTCTAGTGAGAGGAGTATTTATTATGAGAGATGAGAGGAGTAAATATTGACCATTAGATCTTACATGAATGGTCAAGATTAGAACATAAATAGATGTGATTTTTTTAAGTGATCACATGACCTTTAAATAACTTTTAATCTTGACCATCCATGTATGGTTGTATAGTCAAGATTTACTCATCATATATATATATATATATATATATATATATATATATATATATATATATATATATATATATATATATGGGAGGGGATCCACTTATACTTAGTGCAAGTGAAAAATACTTACACCTACTCTTACACCTTCTATTTTATTTTGATTATGTAGCTATTTAGTGAAATAAATGGTATATAGTCACAGGATCAAAATAAAATGAAGGGTATAAGATTAAGTGTAAGACTTTTTTACTTACACTAGGTGTAAATGAATCTCTCCTATATATATATATATATATATATATATATATATATATATATATATATATATGGGAATCAGTTCTTACAATATAAGTCTTTTTCTTCTTACACTTATTTTCAACTATTAGTTTCACTTTCATCTAATAGTTGAGATTATTTTATTAAATGTAACCATTAGATGAAAATAGAAATAACGGTTGAAAATGAGTAAAAAAAGAAAAAAGACTTACACTGATGTAAGATTATAAGATGTGAAATGCATGAATCTTTATCATTAGATCTTATATGAATGATTAAGATAAATTGTACAAATATAAGATAATATGTGTATAAATATGTATTTATCATTATTCAATCATTTATGCATTATTCCTTGTACGTCCTATCCTATTCCCACGCAAATAGATGACAGTTGTTTCAGTTAAAACAGTTAAAAACTTGTTATGAAGTTAGTTAATCTGTTATGAAGTTAATTACAAATCAGTTAAAGAATTAGTGATATATACTGAAAACAAAGTAAGAAAACCTAATGACACAGAAGAGTTGGTGGGTTAAGAATAAAGTATTCAAGGGGCGAAGTGTGCTAACAGCTTCATCTATCTTGTTTTTGGTTATCCTTTGCTGGCTATCTTTGCATACCAATTGCAAATCAAGGAGTTATTTATGGGCCAACAGTTCTATATTTATTTTTTGAATAATTTTATTATGAAAAGGTTGAAAAATAAAATAACATGAAAGATTGATTTTTTTGCAAATAATATGATGATTTTAAATAGAGGTGGCAAAATGAGCTAATCCGCCCTACCCGCCCCACCCCGCGTTCAACCCGCAAAAATACAGGGCGGGCCCGGTTAGCCCGTTTTGAAAAATGGGTTAGAAGAGCCAACCCACCCCGCTTTAGTGCGGGTTGGCGAGTTGGCAGGTTAACCCGCATAAAGAAAAAAATAAAAATAGTAAGTGAATTGATCCTAAAAAATAAAACAAAATGTATAAAAAATAAAAATAAAAATAAAAATCATAAAAATTAAAAAATAGAAAAATTATAATTTATAGAGATTAAAAAACAAAAAAATAAAATAAATTTAGTATCATACTCATAAAAATATCACAAACACAAATAATAAGACTAATTTATAACACTTTTTTAAAAAACCCAATCCAATGGGCCAACCCACACCCGCTCCGCTTAACCCAGGGATTAAGCGGGGCGGGTTATGCGGGTTAAAAATTAAAATTGGGTTAAAATATTGATCCCAACTCGCAAAAAAATAGCGGGTTGGCGGGCCAACCCAACGTGTTGAACCCGTTTTGCCACCTCTAATTTTAAAGATTTATTATGGCTCTTCCAACATTTATTTCAGCCTCTGCCAATACTTTCGTAGTCTCATCTCTTAACTCTATTTTCTACCTTTTTTTTTAACTCTGATATTTTTATCACAAACAGTATATACATCTATTTTTATATCTCATCTAATATTATTCATCATACTTACTTTTTTTTAATATTTTCTCTCTCAATCACACACCCTTAAAAAAGATATATACAGTACCTACACTTCTAAAAAAAGTGTAGGATAATCTTTTTTCTTTTTTTTCTTTTTAAAGGAAGAACGATGCAAAGAAACACCATGGAAACGTGAAAGAGAATAATGAATCCTATTGTTAATATGAGAGTCGAAAAAGAGGATAGAAGCAAAATAAATGTGAATAGAATAAAATTTGTCCATAAATAAAATTAAACAAGATTCTTGGTATTGCGTAAGCACAACAAGAAAGATTTTCTTATGAGGTTTAGATTTGATTCTTGCTGCCATTTCTTCGTAAATGTATATTGGTTGAGCTAGTATGTGCTTAATCTTTGATACCAGAAGCGGTGGTTATGTGACGACTCATTTATCTTAAATCTAAAAAGACCTCTTTAAAACTATATATATATATATATATATATATATATATATATAATATGTAATGTATATAGTGATATGAGTATTTATTGTAAGAGGTAAGATGAATGAATCTTTACCATTAAATCTTACATGAATGATCAAGATTTATTCCTCTCACCCTTTCACAATCAAAACTCCTCTCATTATATATATATATTGACAATTAGATCTTACATGAATTATTAAGATTAGAATATAAGTGCATGTAACTTTTTGAAGTGATCACATGATTTTTAATTAACTTTTAATATTAATCATTTATGTATAGTTGTAGATTTACTCATCTCACTATCTCACAATAAAAATTTATCTCACTAAATATGAGTTGCCTATCATCTCATTAATTTTATTTTTTACCCAATTTTTTTTAAAAAAAAAACTGATGCAAAAAAACAGCTAGCATAGAAATATAAAAGGTAATGGATCCTATTGCATAATTTGAGAGTCAAATCGAGGAGAATCAAAAGAAATATGAATAGAATATTTGTCCATGAGTCCAAACAAGATACTTACGCTAACAGCAACACATTACTAAATTTTCATTTCTCTAACTTCTTTAATTCCCCTGTTTTTTCTTTCCTCTTTTTTTTTTGTGTGTTTCCTTTTGTTCCCAAACAACGAATAAGGAAAATCGTGCATGCTTTGCGGGTCATCAAGATTCAAAGGTTATATTTTTAATTATCAAATCAAACGATTTGATTAAAGGAGAATTTTTTTAAAAAAACAAAAGAGAACAAATTTTATAGAATCCATAATCATTAAATTAAGAAGAACAACTTTTATGAATTATTTGGATTCGATATTGAAAAGTTTATTTGAACATATTCTAAAATAAAATTATTAGACTAAACCAAACAATTTCTTATCATGATAAAAAAAAAAAAAAAAACTAATAAAAGAAAGATTTAATCTTTATTTGTCAACTAAAAAGAGTAGAATTAAATTATCTTTTTCATTAAATACAAATTTCACTATTCTTCATCAAAAACACGCTTTACAATTCTTTTTTGTTAAAATTTGTGATTTTAAACCATTAGATCAAATTAAAATTAATTATAACTGATTGATGTAAGAATTTTACACACACATATATATAATTTTTACACTATTATCTAATAATTATATTGATTCACTTTTTATTAATTTTTACACTATTATCTAATAATTATTTACATATCATTAAAAGATTTTAACTATATGGCAACAACAACATGAAAAGTCAAGCTATTTTAACCAAGTGTCATTCTCAACATCTAATTGAATGATAATTTAAAAATCTTTATACTCACAGTTGATTATAATTAAAAACTATATATATACACTTGCTAAAAAGAATATAAAGTGCAAATTAAATAACACGTATTAAATTTTCGATGAGATTTGATAATTTATTCTAATCTTGAAATAGAGAGATACTTCACTCATCTTAAACTTTTTTTAAAAAAAAAAGTGAGCTGGTGATATTTTTAAGGAATCAATGCATAACTTAAAAAATCTTGGATTTTTATTATATTTGTCAGGCATAAAGTTATAATATCTGTCTAAGAAAAAGTTACATTTGTCATTCATGCGTTATTCCTTATATTGTACTCCTATTCGATTCCCACACAAAATTCCTTTCCTTCACCATGACATGGTTGAAATGAAATGGAAAATTAATGATATCTAAGAGGGAAATTATACTTTTACAAAAAAAAAATACAAAATTGACAGAGATATATTTTTTTAAACTTTTTATTGCTATCAAGAAAGAGAGAGAAAAGAGAGATCCTTCTAAAAGTATTAAAAAATTCTATTTATGAGGTTATTATATTACTTGCTTAACACTATTTTATGAAAAAGCCTCCACAAGAAAAGATAGGCAAGCCAGTTAGATATCACAATTTTAGAGGAATTAAATCCATTGGAGAGAGATGAGATATTAACTAAGAAGAATTAAATAGGTGATACAATTAGAGGTGGAAATAGGTCAAACTGTTGTTAGGAGCTTATAGCCTGGCTTGCCTGAGGCATGGCCTGGTCTTACCTGTTTATTAAACAAGTTAGACTAAGACTTTTTTAAAAATATGTTTAACTAAAAAGGTCAGGCCTAGGATATCTAATAGGCCTGTTAAGTTTGGCATGCCGGCCTGGCCTATTTAATTATATATAATATAATATATATTATTATAATAATTATAAATTATAATTATAATTATAAATTTATTATAATTAAATTTTAATAAAAATTAGTAACTAAAACCTAAGTTAGTAAGTTAGAATAGAAATAACATATTTATTAATATATTTAATATAATATATATTAGAATGAAAATAATAAATTAACATTCACATCCTACTTTTATAGATGCTCACTACTTTCTTATTTTGGTCTTTGGTTGATGTGAGACTTGGAGATATAGTAAGTTACAAAATTTTACAACTAGACATATCTCAAAGTCCCACATCGACTAAAGATTAGAGTAAGAAAGTAGTGAGCATCTATAAAATTAGAAGGTGAGTGTTAAGTTATAATAAAGACTTATTGGCCTTAAATAGGCTCATTGAATTATATTAATGCTTAGGTCTGTTAACCTATTTAAAGACATGTTGACCTATTTAAAAGTAGGCATGTTAGCCTATGTAAATGCTTGTTAGCCTATTTAAAGGTAGGTTCGTTAGCCTATTTGAATGTCTCATTGCAAAGTAGACCTTTAAATAGACTTTTAGACCAGGCTAAACTTTTAAAAAGGTCAGGTTAGGCCTTAAAAATCGACTTATTACAGGCTCACAGGCTAAACTTAAGCCTTATAATTGAGATACAGGCCAAACCTGTTTAAGGCAAAGCTTGACCTAACCTTAGCTGTTTTCACCCCTAGATACAATAGAGAAAAGAAAGATCCTTCTAAAAGTATTAAAAAGCTCTATTTATGAGGTTCTTATATTACGTGCTTAATATTGTTTTATGAAAAATCCTTCATAAGGGGAGTCAGGCAAGCCAACTAAATATCACAATTTTAGAGCCAAATTCATTGTAGAGAGATGAGATATTAACTAAGAAGAATTAAATTGGTAATACAATATTATAATATTTGTTTATCATCAATAGGGATAGGAATAGTCAATAAACTAGCCTATTATGGCTAAGGGCTAGCCTATTTGTTGCTTTCCCTTAATAACCCACATGGACAAGTTCCGACCAGGGGACAAGCCAAGGATAGCTGATTGAATGGCCCCAAAGAAGGTCATGGTGGCTGATGATCATATATTTTATACATTAATAAACTTTCATTTTTAGTCATTTACACTCTCCATGTACTTAATTGATTAAGCCTGATTATGTTTTGTAAGTTTGGACTCAAATTGGACTTAATTGATTTTTTCAGCATTATTTGGATCTTATACTATTTCTGTATTTTTGCCATATTTTGAGTTCTAAATGTGTAATAATTATGTATCTTACCTTGTAGGAAAGATAAGAGAGAGCTCTACAACTTTCATGAGAGCTCCAAGTAAAATATGGACATCTAGAGGAGTTAATTGGGCTTGGAAGTCAGAATATGAGTTTTGTGACTGGAACTTGAATAGTGTACAGTAATCAGAGCATAACTCGGGCTGTAAGAACTTTCTTGGGCTGCAATTTTGACGCTTGAAAGTTAAGACCCATATCTACAACTTTCATGAGAACATAGAACTCAAATCAGACAGTTTGGAAGTGATATTGGGTCTGGAAATCAAAACAGAGGTGTTGAAATTGGGCCTGAATAGTTTGCAGTAATTGGGCCATATCTCGGGCTGTAGGTGATGAAATGAGCTAAAATTTGGACATTTGAAAGTTAAGACCTAGATCTACAACTTTCATGAAGATGACTTTTCTATTTGGTGACAGAATCCATGGGTTAAGCAATGAATGATTTCAGTGACAAAGAATCTCAATAATTTTTCATTCACCAACTCACCATTTGGCATTTTTCATTCATTCACCCACTCATCCACCTACTCTTAATCAGCTCCCTTGTCATTTTGTATCCCTAATCATCTATAAAAGGCACCATTGGCTGATCATTTGGTGCTCTGAGTGTTAGGCTTAGTTTTTACAAGTTAAGGTTATGCTTGTTTATTGTTTTACTTTGTTGTAATTTTCTCTTGCTCTAAATTGAAGATATGTTCATCTTTCTCTTCTTCTCTATTTCTTTCTTCTTGTCTATGAGTAACTAAATCTTCTTCTTGCTTGAGTGAAAGAGTGAAGCTCTTGGTGATGAAATAAGGTTAGATTATTCTATTTCTTGTACTTAAATGATATATTATCAAATTTATATTATATGTGTTGTCTTTTGTTTCCAATCAATTTAGACACCTTCTTTGTATAATAGAGATCTTGATTTATTATAGACAATAGGATTGACACAGTGAATGCTTGAACTCATTTATAAATGTTGGTAGATAATTAAAGGAATCATAATATGATTGCATATATAATTGAACTTTGAATGTTATATTTTCCGTTTGGAACCTCCGTTGTGTGTGGATTTCAATTGAGTTATAAAGAGATATAATCTTGCCTTTAATTTATTATCAAGAGTGGATCTCCTAACCCAAGCAAGTTCTTAAATTCATTTGTGAACATCTTTTATTACTTTTAGTGTTGTGACAAATCCTCTTCTTACCTCAATTAATTTTTTCTTCATTAATTCTCTGTGGATCAACCTCAGACTCCCGAGAAATTTATTACTTGAGACAACCTATACTTGGGTTTGCATTTTTAAATCCTGCAGTCAAGTTTTTGGCGCCGTTGCTGGGAACTTGATTTGAAGTTTTAATTTATTAAGGTTCTCATACTTTAATAAAATCTATTCTCTCTTCTCCCTCACTGGAGCAAAAGATCGATTTGCCGATCCTTCGGTTTCTTTACCAACTCTCTAACTTTCTAACTATCTAACTATCTAACTTACTAACCTACTAACTTGCTAACATACTAACTTTTATATTTCTCATCATTTAATTTCTCGCTACTAACTTTTATTTTCTGCACTCTAACTTTTATTTTACGTCATTTAATTTTTGCTCTCTAACTTTTTAATTTCTGTTATTTATTATTGCTTTCTAACATAATGAAATAATATTTCTTCTTCTCTTCTCTTTCGCCAGTTTTGTGGGGCTCTGCCACTATCTGGTTTTCATATTTTAAATTTATTTTTTGTAATTTACTTTCTGCTCTTTATTTTCTGCACTTTATTTTTTGCATTTTCTAACTTACTAATTATTAACTCTCTAATTATTTAACTTTTTTATTTATCAGTTATCTAACTTTTTACTTGTTAATATTTGTTGGGTGGTTAGTTTATACCACATCCTTTTTAATATTTAATCGCGGGTTATACTGCCAACTTGTACATTATTTTTGTTTATTTATTTTAAGATATTTATGTATTTATGCTTAATTGGTATCGTGATTTAAATTCTGGTCGTTTAGTTAAAATTAATCCTGGTACTTTATATATTGATTTGTTTGAACCACAATTACACACAATTAACACAATGACTGAAAATGAAAGTGTACATGATGAACATGAAAATTAACCGTTGCGAATCATGCGTGAATATTTGCAACCACCTCGAAATTCTAATCCATCATGTTTTATCTTTCCACTCAATGCCAACAATTTTATATTTAAGCTAGGTATGATTTCTTTACTTCCTAATTTTCATGGTTTAGAATCTGAAAGTCCATATTTACATCTGAAAGAATTTGAGGAAGTATGTATTACTTTCAATGACCAAAATTGCACTGAAGAGATTGTTAAGCTTAAATTGTTTCCTTTTTCTTTAAAAGATAAAGCAAAATCTTGGCTTAACACTTTGAAACCAAGATCAATTGGCACATGGCAAGAAATGCAAGGTGAGTTCTTGAAGAAATTTTTTCCAACACATAAAACCACTGCCATGAAAAGACAAATCTAAAATTTTTCTCAAAATTCAAATGAAGCATATTTTCAATGTTGGGAATGGTTTAAAGATTTGTTAAATTCTTGTCCACATCATGGTTTTGAAAAATAGCGCACTATAAGCTTCTTTTATGAAGGTTTAACACCTGAAACAAAACAATTTGTGGAAACAATGTGCAATGGTGAGTTTCTTGATAAAGAACCTGATGAAGCTTTAGACTATTTAAACCAGTTGGCTAAAAATTCTCAATCTTGGCATAGTACTAACCCTTCTGAAAATTCAATTAGATCTAACCTTGCAAGTGCTAATAAAAGAAAATATCACCTTAGTCAAGAGGAAGATCTAAATGCTAGGTTTGCTAGTTTGGCTAGAAAGGTTAAAGCCATGGAATTAAAAAAAGCAAAAGAAATCAAATCTGTGCAAAATGAAGAAATTTGTGGCATTTGTAATGATTTAGGACACTCAACACACGAATGTCCTAACATTCCTGTTTTTAAAGAAGTTGTACATGAGCAAGTAAATGCAATGAATAATTTTAAAAAGCCATTTACTTCTTCTTTTTCAGATATATACAATCCGGGATAAAGAAATCACCTAAACTTCAGTTGGAGGAATAATAATAAGTCATAATTTGTGCAGCCACCACCTCCTCAGGCACAACAGGACTCTCAAAATTCTCAAGGATATGCACCTTATGTCTCACCATATAGGAAAAACCTTAAAGAAACACTACATGCATTCATAGAAAAGCAAGAGACCATTAATAAACAAAACAATCAAACCATGAATTACATAAAAGACACTCTTGCTAAACTTTCTTCTGAACTCACCATTCACGAGAAAGAAAAATTTCCTTCTCAACCTCAACCATATCCCAAAGGTCAGTATAGTCTAAATGAGGGGAGTTCAGAAAACTAACAAATGGACTAAATCAAGTCAGTGATAACTCTTAGGAGTGGAAAGGTTATTGAAAAACAAATCCCCGAATCTTGTGAGAAAGAAGATGAACCAATTGCCCAAGAAAATGAAGAAATTGACCAAAAGGAGACTAAACTCTCGTCTTCACCCCCATTTCCTCAAGCATTGAATAATCCAAATAAATTGGACCACCACACTGAAATTTTTAAAATTTTGAAACAAGTGAAGATCAATATTCCTCTGTTAGATGCTATCAAATAGATTCCTTGTTATGCTAAATATTTGAAGGACTTGTGCACTGTTAAAAGGAAATTAAATGTGAAAAAGAAAGCATTTTTGGCTGAACAGGTAAGCTCCATTCTTTAGAATAATAATGAGTTGAAATATAAATACCCTGGTTGTCCTACAGTTTCATGCATTATTGGAGAACATAAAATTGAAAAAGCTTTACTTGATCTTGGTGCTAGTGTCAATTTGCTTCCATATTCAGTTTATCAGCAACTCAACTTAGGTGAGTTAAAACCAACCTCTGTAACTCTTCTACTTGCCGATAGATCAATTAAAATTCCAAGAGGAATAGTGGAAGATATGCTGGTTCAAGTTGATAAATTCATATATCCTGTGGATTTTATTGTCTTAGATACTGAACCTATGGTTGATAGTTGCAAGTCAATTCCTATTATTTTAGGCCGTCCATTTTTAGCAAAATCAAATGCTTTGATAAATTGTAGAAATGGAGTGGTGAAGCTAATATTTGGAAACATGACATTGGAGCTCAATGTTTTTAACATGTGCAAGCAACCACAGGAAATCCTTGATGAAAAAGAGGAAGTTGAAGGAATTGAAGCCATTATAGATGATCATCTTCAAACAAGGAGTTCTTCAGACTCATTAGAAATTTGTTTAGTCAATTCATTTGAGTCAGGCATGCAATTATAAGATGATATCTCTAAAATATGGTCTTTGCTTGATTATACACAGGTAGTGGAGTATAAGGGAAGGAAGCCAAGATTTGAAGAACTAAAACCCATGAATGATGATGCCCATGAAGAAGTACCCACACCAGAACTGAAGCCATTACCTGCTGGGTTGAAGTATACATTTTTGGGAGAAAAGCAAAGCTTTCCAATGGTAATTTCCTCGTCTCTTACTGAAGAACAAGAAGGTATGTTAACAGAAGTACTTAAAAGGCATAAAAGTGCAATTAGATGGATATTAAAGGACATAAAAAGTATTAATCCATTAATTTGTACACATAAAATATATTTAGAGGATAATACTAAAACTTCTCAACAACCTCAAAGAAGATTAAATCCACACATGAAAGAGGTAATTAGAGCTGAAGTCCTTAAATTGCTTGATGTTAGAATTATCTATCCTAACTCTGATAGTCAATGGGTAAGCCCTACACAAGTTGTGCCTAAGAAATCTAGAATAACAGTGGTTGAAAATGATAAGGGTGAATTAATACCTACGTGAGTCTCATCTACTTAGCGTATGCGCATTGATTTTAGAAAATTAAATGCTGCTACTAGGAAAGATCATTTTCCTTTGCCATTTCTTGATCAAATTCTGGAAAGGGTAGCAGGACATCCATACTACTGTTTTCTTGATGGTTTTTCAGGTTATAATCAAATACCAATTGCATTGGAAGATCAAGAAAAGACCACTTTTACATGTCCCTTTGGTACTTTTGCATATAGAAGAATGTCTTTTGGCCTTTGTAATGCTCCGGCAATATTTCAAAGATGCATGTTAAGCATTTTTAGAAACATGATTGAGTGTTATTTAGATGTTTTCATGGATGATCTGACAGTTTTTGGAAATTCTTTTGAAAATTGTCTTGATAATTTAGAAAAAGTTCTTAAAAGATGCGAAGAAAAAGGATTTGTGCTAAACTGGGAAAAATGTCATTACATGATTACCTCAGGAATAGTGTTAGGTCATGTGATATCTTCTAAAGGAATTGAAGTTGATAAGGCCAAAGTTAAATTAATTGCTCATTTGCCTTCCCCAAAAACAGTCAGAGAAGTTCGTTCCATTTTAGGACATGCAAGATTTTACAAAAGATTCATAAAGGACTTTAGTACCATATCTAGACTATTATGTAATCTTTTGTTGAAAGATGCACCATTTGATCAGACTCAAGAATGTCAAAAATCTTTTGAAATATTAATTGGTCTTCTGACATCTGCTCCTATCATGCAATCTCCTGATTGGTCTTTACATTTTGAGTTAATGTGTGATGCTAGTGATTTTGCTGTGTGCGTTGTTTTAGGCCAAAGAAAGGAAGGTAAGCCTCATATGATTTGTTACGCAAGTAGAACTTTAAACAGTGCACAAATGAATTACACCATTACTGAAAAAGAACTACTTACTGTAATTTTTGCACTGGACAAATTTTGATCTTAATTGGTTCTTCTATTGTGATTTTCACTGATCATTCTGCTGTTAGATATTTGTTGTCTAAGCAGGATGCCAAAC
Organism: Ormosia emarginata; assembly: GCA_029884605.1. NCBI lineage: Eukaryota > Viridiplantae > Streptophyta > Magnoliopsida > Fabales > Fabaceae > Ormosia > Ormosia emarginata. The sequence goes on along the minus strand of JAQQTP010000017.1, from coordinate 717,264 downwards.
CAAGATTGATACGGTGGATCTTGTTGCTTCAAGAATTCAACATCACAATAAAAGATAAAAAAAGAGCCGAAAATATTGTCGCTGATCATTTGTCTAGACTTACAATAGGCTCACCTTTTGATAGCACACCCATCAATGATTCTTTTCTTGATGAATTTTTATTTTCTGTCAATTCCATGCCTTGGTTTGCTAACATAGTCAACTTTCTTGTAATAGGAAAGATGCCACCTCAATGGACGCACCAAGATAGAAGGAAATTTTTGACAGAGGTAAAATTTTTTTATTAGAATGACCCATACTTGTTCAAATATTGTGCTAACCAAATCTTTCGGTGTGTGCCCAACAGTGAGGTAGGTAGTGTCATTAAATTTTGTCACTCAGAAGCATGTGGAGGTCACTTTTCTTCAAAGAAAACAGCTGCAAAAATCTTGCAGTGCGGATTTTATTGACCCACTTTATTTAAGGATTACCATACTTTTTGCAAAAGTTATGAAAATTGTCAAAAGTTGGGCTCAATTTCAAAAAGAAACATGATGCCTCTGAACCCCATCCTTGTCATTGAAATTTTTGATTGTTGGGGAATTAATTTCATGGGTCCATTTCCATCTTCATTTGAATTTGTGTATATTTTGATTGCAGTTGATTATGTCTCAAAATGGATTGAGGCGATTCTATGCCGACACAATGATCATAAAACTGTTCTCAAATTTTTAAAAGAAAATATCTTGTGTCGATTTGGAATCTCTCGAGCTATCATCAGTGATGGGAGAACACATTTTTGTAACAAACCATTTAAATCTTTAATGAAGAAATATGATATTACATACAAAATTGCCACCCCTTATCACCCTCAGACAAGTGGACAAGTTGAATTGGCAAATAGGGAGATTAAACAAATTTTGAAAAAAATGATTAACCCAAATCGTAAAGATTAGTCTTTAAGACTAAACGATGCACTTTGGGCTTTCCTGCTTTTGGGCATGTCACCCTCTCGGTTAGTCTATTGAAAACCTTGTCACTTGCCTGTAGAATTGGAACATAAAGCATTTTGAGCCATTAAAGCTTTCAATCTAAATCTTGATGATGCTTGCAAGATACGCAAATTGCAATTAAATGAACTTGAGGAATTAAGAAATGATGCATATGAGAACTCAAAGATTTATAAAGCCAGAATAAAAGCTTTTCATGACAAGACAATTTTGAGAAAATCTTTTGAAATTAGTCAAAAAGTTCTGCTTTATGATTCTCGCCTGCACCTTTTCCCTAGAAAATTGAGATCTAGGTGGAGTGGTCATTTTGTTATCAAACATGTGTATCCTCACGGGGCCGTAGATATTGAGAATCCTAGGAATGGTAATGTGTTTAAAGTCAATGGACAAAGGCTCAAACCATTTCTGGAAAACCAAGTTGATGAGGTAGAATTCATCTCTCTTTCTGATCCTTGTTATGAATAGAATTTACTCTAATTTTGTTGCCTTCTTTTTGCAGTTCTTTATGTTGCTGGTTAAGTGGCAGATAACGGTACTCCGTGACTCTTAAGTCGGTTTGTTTTTCAGTTTCCCAAAATAACTGAATCCTTCTTCTCCTTTAAAATGGATGTCATTCTTTCAAACCTGAGAAAACATTTTCCTTCTCTCCCTCAAAATGCTATGAAAAAAATCTACAAAGTTAGATGTGAAAGATTGAGACTGTTAATACACAAGGGTATGTCAGGAGATGTATACTGGATAATTGAAGTAAAGGTCCGACTAGCAGATGAGTCTTTAATTTCATTTGTCCCATATATGCCAGGTCTTGGAAGAAGTTCGTATTCTAAAAGGAGAAGAGCAAAAAGGTTACAAGTCTGTTACAAATGTGGACGATGGAATTGTAACAAGCGATGTCGTTCTTTAGAGATGGTTTCCGCAAATAGAGAAGATAAAATTTTCTTCATTAAGAATGGACTGAGTAAAGAGTCATTAGATGATATCTTATTGACTCTTGAGACGCATTCTTGTGGATTGGTGCATCGTGAACTTCTTAATTTGAGGAATCTCTTCAAAGATGAAGAAAAACGCTACAGTCTTAGGAATCTGACTCTAAAAGACCATGTTTGCTAATTTATAAAAAAATTGGATGGGAAGCTAATCCTCGACTTATAGAAGGCGTTTAAGCCGTTACTGGACGTTAAACCAGAGGCAGATGCAAGTCATATTCACAACAATCTGTACATATCATCCTCTTCTTCTTCATGTCATCTTTCAAAAAAAAAAAAAAAAAAAAATAAAATAAAAAAAGAAAAAAAAAGAAGAAAAAATGTTTGAACAAGGGGGATCCGGAAGGAGTACCATGACTTTAATTAGTTGTGGAGCCCCAGCCTTTAGCTGACCCGTCATTGACTTGGGTGGACCTTTGCACGCTGGTCCTTAAAAAAGTTTGTGTACCATGCTCAGAGAGCCGCACTCCATAACCCAATGTTTACCATCTAGGCACTATGGAGTTGATGGGGCGAAACGTCCCACTCTGTTATTAGTGAAAAGTAACCCGCGGCTGCCAAAGCGTATGAGGCATCTGAGCTTGATCCTCTCTTTTATTAGAAGGGGCTCTCAGCGCCTTGGGATGGGATGTTTTGGATCTTGGACATTACGGGTTTCAGATTTTAGCATCTTTGTTGATGTTACGAGCCCAAGTGTGAGCGCTCCAGGTTCCAGACCCAAGATGGAAACCCACGATGGTTTCTTCTTTCTCCTTTCTTTGAATAAACGGACGTGAGTGTCTACTGCACTGGTGACACACAGTATAAAGATATGCCACTACTGCACTCATAACGCGCAGTATAAAGATACGCCATAAAAGCTGTATATACAGGTGTGTCAACATTTGCTATTATATTTCTTTTATCTTTGTATAATTTTACTGTATTTTGGTTTTGGACAGACGATCCTTTGAGCAGGGTCCTTCAGGGGTTTCTAGACTTCTTTACCCTGATGATTTTCTTGAAGTAAAAAAAAAAAAAAAAAACAAAACAAACAAAATTTTAAAAAAAAATTTGTGTTTCTTAATTTCAAACTTTTCTGACAACAATCAACCTACCCTTATAGGTGCTATTATTACCCTTTCCATTCTTTTTCCTATTTAAACACTTCATTTTCTCCACTTTCCTCCAACTCAGAATCATTCAAAGGGAAAGTGAGAATAGAAATGGAAGGTGTTTCTGTTCGTCAACTTAAAAATATCTGTGTATTTTGTGGATCTAAGTATGGGAAGGGTTTAGAGTTTGTAAACGCAGCTACCACTCTTGGTCGATCACTTGCTGTAAGGAATATTCATCTTGTATATGGGGGAGGTTGCCGTGGGTTAATGGGGGTTGTATCACTTGCTGCATATATAGGAGGCGGTCAGGTTTTAGGTGTCATTCCTGAACCTTTAGCTCAACAGAACATCACTGGAAAGACAATTAGAGAGGAACTTAAGGTATCATCAATGCATGAATGAATGAAGATAATGTTTGAAAACTCTGATGCATTCATTTCCTTACCAGGTGGTTTTGGTACCTTGGAAAAAGTTTTTCAAATTGTTTTTCGGGCCCAACTGAACATCCACCATAAACCCATAGGTTTGTTGAATGTAAATAATTTCTTTGATATTTTGTTACTCTTTCTTGACCATGCTGTGGAACAGAAATTTATCACACCTTCGGTAAGACAACTTCTTATCTCTGCTTCCACTATTGATGAGTTAATTGATAAATTAGAAGTTTTTGTTTATAAACCTGACCCAACAATAGCTCAGATAGATTAATCAGCAGGAAGCAGTGAGGGAAGCAGGATGAAAAGAAAGCCAGATCTGACACTTCGTTTATAACTCTCCTTTACCTTTAATTTTATTTATCGTACTTTGTTTCTGTTTAAATTTGTGTCAGATTTCTCCAACATATAATATCTTCTATCCTTTACTCATCTATATTTTAACATTGAGGACGATATTGTGATCTAGTTGGGGGGAAGGATAGTTGACCAAAAATTTTTTTTTTTTGAAGTATAATATGATTGTCATGGACTTACTAAACTAATGAATGATAGCAGAGTAAGGAGTAATTTTACTTTTGAGATGCATCTAAATTGGAAAGTATGTTTAGTGATATGACTATCAGAAACCTATTCGTAGTAAAACCAATTAAGGATGGCAGAGTAAGGAGTAAATTTTGGAAACAATTTATTACTCTTAAGACGCATCTTAGTTGAGGAAATAATTATTTTGTGTAGAAATAGTAATGGATTTTTGGATCTTAGCATAAATTGTCTTCTTTCTTAAAAATCACAAGCTTGGATATGAATGTTGATATGATGGATTGAAAATGGTAGAAATATGTCTTGTGAGATTTTGAGCCTATTGATGAATGGATTGAATATCTGTACCATTCTCTTCTTTCTTGTGTGATTTTCACTCATGGAATTGTTACTCTAGAACTTGCTTTGATTCTTTTTTAGGCTACATTTTCACATGCATACATTAATATGATTGAGGCATTTTGAAATAGCCACTTTGACTAAATAATCATCCTTGTATATATTCCACTGTGTAAACCCTTTGAACTTATTTGACCATTTCTTATTTTTAGCTCATTTCGTGCCTTAAAAAAAAACATATTTTTACCCAACCTTAGGGAATAAGAGAGCATTGACCTTGTTCTTGAACAAGTGTTGGGGTGTGTGTGCAAAATGATCAAAAAAAAATGACCACCATTGCAATCAAAGGATTATCAGAGTCTAGAATAAAGGTGGATGCTTGGAAACAACAGGAAGAAAATGAGAATGTTCAAGTCTAACAATGAATTCAATTCACCAATTTGGGATTGATCTTCAACAAAACATTAGTCAAATATTTGTGATTGTCCTTTATGATGAATGTTCTCAAACATTTTCTCTACTCTAACTGTACCATAATGCTCTTTTATTCTTTTTGGTATTTATCTTCTCATATCTATATTATCTCTTCTCCTTTACCATGGCCCCATTACAACCTTGAATAAAGTCCTCTTGATTTTTGTATGCGTGTGTTTTGAGTAGTGGAGAAGTAGAAGATAAGCAAACTTATGGTAGTGCAATTGTTTATGGGTTGAATAGAGTAAAATACTTACCTTTTAAACACTTGAGAAATTGAGAGTGAATTCTGTGAGGATCTATCATTCTTGATTCATTCTTTTCACCTGAAGTTTCTTTGCTTGTTGGTTTGAGATGTGAAGAAATGTTACCTCATTAATGCTTTGATCCCTTGAATTTCTGATTGCTCTTCTTGCTTTATCGAGTCTTTTAGAGTTTTTAACTTTTGAGTCTATGTCGTTTTTCTTTGTTTCCTAACTTTGGTCTTATGTGTTTTGCCTAGGAATGCAAAAAGCTAAGTGTGGGAGAATTTGATGATCACATATTTTATACATTAATAAACCCTCATTTTTAGTCATTTACACTCTTCATGTACTTAATTGATTAAGCCTGGTTATATTTTGTAAGTTTAGACTCAAATTGGACTTAATTGATTTTTCTAGCATCATTTGGGTCTTACACTGTTTCTGTATTTCCGCCATATCTTGAGTTCTAGATGTGTAATAATTATGTATCTTATCTTGTAGGAAAGATAAGAGAGAGCTCTACAACTTTCATGCAGAGCTCCAGGTAAAATATGGACATCTAGAGGAGCTAATTGGGCTTAGAATTCAGAATACGAGTTTTGTGACTGGAACTTAAATAGTATACAGTAATCAGAGCATAACTCAGGCTGTAGGAACTTTCTTAGGCTGCAATTTTGATACTTGAAAGTTAAGACTCATATCTACAACTTTCATGAAGAACACAAAACTCAAATCAGACAGTTTGGAGGTGATATTGGGTCTGGAAGTCAAAACAGATGTGTTGAAACTAGGCCTGAACAGTCTGTAGTAATTTGGCCATATCTCGGGCTGTAGGTGATGAAATGAGCTGAAATTTGGACATCTGAAAGTCAAGACCCAGATCTACAACTTTCATTAAGATGACTTTTCTATTTGGTGACGGAATCCATGAGTTAAGTAATGAATGATTTTGGAGACAAAAAATCTCAATAATTTTCCATTCACCAACTCACCATTTGGCATTTTTCATTCATTCACCCACTCATCCACCTACTCTTAATCAGCTCCCTTATCATTTTGTATCCCTAATCCTCTATAAAAGGCACCATTGGCTGATCATTTGGTGCTTTGGGTGTTAGGCTTAGTTTTTACAAGTTATGGTTATGCTTGTTTATTATTTTACTTTGTTGTAATTTTCTCTTGCTCTAAATTGAAGCTATGTTCATCTTTCTCTTCTTCTCTCTTTCTTTCTTCTTGTCTATGAGTAACTAAATCTTCATCTTTCTTGGGTGAAAGAGTGAAGCTCTTGGTGATGAAATAAAGTTAGATTATTTTATTTCTTGTGCTTAAATGATATATTATAAAATTAATATTATATGTGTTGTATTTTATTTCCAATCAATTTAGACACCTTCTTTGTATAATGGAGATCTTGATTTATTGTAGACAATAGGATTGGCACAGTGAATGTTTGAACGCATTTACAAATGTTGGTAGATAATTAAAGGAATCATAATATGATTGCATATATAATTGAACTTTGAATGTTATATTTTCCAATTGGAACATCCGTTGTGTGTGGATTTCAATTGAGATATAAAGAGAAATAATCTTGCCTTTAATTTATTACCAAGAGTGGATCTCTTAACCCAAGCAAGTTCTTAAATTCATTTGTGAACATCTTTTATTACTTTTAGTGTTGTGACAAATCCTCTTCTTACCTCAATTAATTTTTTCTTCATCAATTCTCTGTGGATCGACCTCTGATTCCCGAGAAATTTATTACTTGAGATAACCTGCACTTGGATTTGCATCTTTAAATCCTGCAGTCAGTGGCTGTGCTTGAATTCTGGAATGGGTACCTCGGCCTATATTTGATTAGGGGTGTCAAAATGGACTAACCCGGCCTATTCGGACCAGCTCATTCAGGGTCGAGCTATTTTTGGGCCGGTCTATTCGAGTCATGTAAATTTCAGACTAATATTTTATTAGCTCAGCCCAGTCCATTTAACCTTATATAGTGTCAAAAGAGCGGGTTGATCCGCCCCATTCGAGTTCAGCCCATTCGGACCATGTAAGTTTTGGACTGACATTTTGCTAACCCATCCCATTCATTTTGTCGGGCTATTCGGACTGATCCATCGGACTTAACGCATTTTGACACCCCTATAGTTGATTGTTAATAAACCAAGAAGACCAACAAAATAGGGATCCAAAATCAATGCTATTAGCCTATTACACCAATGATCCATATCTCTGCGATTAGCCAACTTACTTACTAATGGCATGTTTGTTTTAGCTTTCCAACAGTTTTTTTACTTTTTTTTGAAAAAAATTGTTGGGGACTATTTATAATATGTTTGGTAATTTTTATTTCAATTTTTACATAAAATTTAATATATTATAACAACTTTTTTCATAAGCTTAAATGTTGAAATTTATGATTTTAGATTATTGATTATTCTAAAAGTTTTGAGATATAAATACTATTTTGTCCTCAATTAAATAATTTTTTTAATTATTCTATACATCTTTTAGTAATTTAATACATAAAAGTGATTTTTTATATCATCCAAATGAAACAGATTATTTTAAAATCGTTTTTCAGCTAATATACCTAAATATAATATTGATTCTATTATAATCGATTATACAATAATCGATTATTGAAATAATTAAAGTTTTCACAGTTGAACCAAACACAAACTAAACCAAACCCCCCCCCCAAAATCAACTGAAAACTAAAGAAGATTATCAGGGGTGTTTGGGAGCAATCATCAAAAAAACTTAATTATTTTAATAATTGATTATTGTATAATCGATTATAATAGAATTAATTTTATGTTTAGAAATGTTAATTTAAAAGTTTTAATTTAAGTTAATATGTTTTATTTAATGGTAAAAAAGAATCGCTTTTATGTATTAAATTATCAAAATAGGTATATAATGATTAAAAAAATTATTTGATTGAAGATAAAATAATATTTATATCTCAAAGTATAAAGAATAATTTATAATCTAAATCATAAACTTCAATCTTCAGGATTATAAAAAAAAGTTTTTATAATACATTAAATTTTATACAAAAATTAAAGTTGATTTTACTAAACATAATTAAACAGTAAAAAACAATTTTTTTTTAAAAAAAAGAAGCTGTTCCCAAACATGCACGTAATTGGATACAGATTTCTCCGTAAGAAATTGGATTACATCATCAACATTTCTCCTGCAAATAATTACATACAAGCGTCAAGGCACAATAAGAATAAATATATAAAAGCCCACTTTTCTATTGCTGAAAACCTTCCAGTCCATGCTTCATAATTGCCTCATAAACCAAGTCAAACTAATAAACACAAGCAATGAGTTAATATCAATCATAGTGATACGGGAAATCCACTGTGTTCCAACAAGATCGGGCTCGATCCACACTGCTCCAGCGAAATGGGCTCTCCAACTGCTGCTAACAGGCCCAAAAGGACCCAGAGGAAACTTGCTCGATACTTGGACTGAGTGATCCAGCAAAATATCAGTCAAGACCTGAGGAATATTTCATTTCAATAGTTAGTTATGGTTTTTATAAATTTAAATATGTAAACAAAAGGGAGAGAAGGCCAGGTGTCTTACGATCCTGTTTAGTAGGGAATTTAACATTCAGTTTGTTATAAAGACTCTTACGTATGAGATGAAAGGCAAGCAATCAGAAAAATTCCAAAAATTCCTTTCCCCTTTCTAGGAGACTCTTCCCTTCTCCAATTGGGAATTTAGCTTAGCGGTAGCTTCCTAACACATAGATTGGCAAATTCTTTGCTCTAGATGACCAAAACTCCACATGAAATCATTCAAAACATAACACGCAATCTGACTAATTAAGCTTAAATCAACATCACATGCAGAGCATATATATATCATTTGTTGTAATCTCAATATGACCCAGCTTTTATTGTGGGTGTGTATGCTATGTTGGTCTAAGTGGCATTACGTTTCTTAAATTACCATTGAGTTTGAAAACCCACAGCTTCCTATTATATAAAGGCACCCGGTTTGCAAACTACTTGTGCTCTCTCTCCAGTGATTTTTGTAAGTTTTCCTCTATTATTACTTGGTTCTCTGCACACAACTCAAGAATTGTTCCTTGTTTATTTACTTTGATTGAGTGCTTCTTGTTATATATAAAATCGATTGGAGTCTTGACCTAATAGTTTAAGTTTTTAGGTGAATTGATATTTAACATGGTATCAGAGGTTCTATAACCAAATGTTTAACCAAATGCTTTTCTAAAATCGATTGGAGTCTTGACCTAATGCTTTTTCTTCTTCCTTGGTCTTTCAATTTCTTCTGTTTTTTCTTTCTTCACTTTTTCACCTTTTTCTTTTTCTTTTCTATTGGAGGAGGAAGAGGCAGCGAAAATGGATTGCTTTGCTTCCATCTGCTGTGTAGGAAAAGGAGTGGGACAGAGGCAGGTAAATTTTTAATTTTGTGCTTTTTATTTTCTTATTTGTTTCATTACTTTTTACTTTTCTATTTAGTTTTTAAATATTGCTTGTGCTTCTTTTGTTTTTACTTTTTTAATTAGAAATATGAAATTTATGGAGTCTTTTTTCTTTATTTAAGAAATAAATGGATCGTTTAGATGAGTTTTTAAAATAATTTTTTTTATGTGTTTTTTTTAAAACTCTTTTAAAAAGGTAAAAATTATTTTATATTTGAATATAATATTTGAGAAATATTTTTTTTTATTTTTTAACTTTTTATATTATAATTTTTTTTTTATAAACACCAAAGTTTAGTTAGAATTTTTTTTTGTATTTATCCTTTTTTTTTAAAAAAAAAACTAATCCAAACATGATATTTTGTATTTTTTAATAAAAAATATTTTTTGATCAAATTAAGTGCATCCAAACGAGCTCAAAATTTTAAATTTGTTTTGTTTTCTGATTCGAGGAAGACCATTCCTAGCAACTTCAGGAGCATTGATTGATGTGTCAAGAGGTGAACTGATTTTGAGGGTGGATGGAGACCAGGTGACCATCAATGTCTTTGATAAATCTGCACTGACATCAGATCTCTATGCTCCCGTCAATTATATCCAAGGTAAAGCTCAAAAGGAGTTGTCTGGTAAGAATTCTTCACCATTGATTAATACTGCCTCTCCCACCTCCAAGATTGTTGAAGAAAAGGAGAAAGGTCCTTCTCTCTCTAAGATTGCTGGAATAGGAAAAGATTCTCCTGTTTCTCTTTATTCATTGCAAAAAGAGCTGAAATCTGCTGAAAAATTGAGACCACCATGGCTTGATGAAATCTCACATGCGAAGGTTTATTCAGAACACCTAAGTTCAAGTCAAGTTCCAAATGCCTTTGGAGGAGATTGCAAGGTCAGTGACCAAGTATGGAGACAAAGATCTGACAGAAGAAAAGTGTCATCCTACTTCTCCTATTTCAAGCCACCTTGATGAGTTGAGAAGCAATGTCGAGCTAATGAGGTTAAACAAGCACGTCATGGGAGGTAACCCATGCTCAGGCTCTTCTATCTCTACTTTTTCATTTTAGTCATTTTTGTACAATTTTTATTTGTTTAATGTATTTGTGTGCATTTTGCTTAATTGCTATGTTTAGTTTTAACTTTCTATTAATTTGAGTTTATTACTTTTTTTTAGTCAAGCCAATGTTGAACTGTTTAGAGTTTACTTTTGTGGGTCCCCATACTTGATAGTATCTGTGTAATGTGAGCCAACCATGCATGTACTGCCTGTTAGGGAAACTTGAAAGCTTTGTGGGCTTATTTCTTAGATTGTGGTACTTGAATGAGGATTATGACTTCTATGCATAAATCTTATAGCTTATTGTTAATGTACTTGGTGATTTTTGTGATTGGATTTCATAATTCATCCTTGGAAGTTGTTTTGAGCCTTCAATATTTTTGCTTTGATGAGAGATCACTGGTGTGATTCTATTCTCCTAGCTTTGCTTGAATCTCATTTGCATGCTGTGATTTTCACAATGCATCGACATGATAAAGGCAGTTTTGTTGTTGAGCCAGATAACCATATAGCCAACCAAATGATGTTTGTTTCCTTTGTGTTGCCCCTTTTGTGCCTAATAAACTGAATTCTTTGTTTGCCTATACAGCATGTCATAGTCAAAATAATGAATGTCTTATCCACCTGAAAGGGGTAATTGAGTATTGAATTTATTAAAGGTGTGGGTTAGCAATGTACTAAGTTTGGGGTGGCCGTTGTTGGAAAAAAAAAAGAGTTGGCTTGTTGAATAGGCACCCCTTTGAGATCGATGGGTTACTGGGAAAATACTTGATACAATGGTCAGGTACCCCTTTGAGACCATGTAGGTTACTGGGGAAATATAAAAGAAAGAGAAAACGTGAAAGGTATGAGATTTGTGTGTTGAAGATTTGTTAGAAGTACCAATGCTCACTTGCTCTCTAAGGTAGCAGTTTATATGTTCATTTTATCTACCTTGTACCTTGGCACCAAATCGACCTTGAATAAAGTCCTTTTGATTGTTGCATTTGTGAGTGGCGTTCATGCATGTTTGAGATGAAAAGCAAATCCAAGGAGGGTGAGCTCAATAAGTGATGACTGAGGGAAACACAAGCCCAAATACAAGAGTTTAAGTGACCCAATTATCAGGTGTATTTTGATGCCATGTTCATTAACTTTCAAGTTGTGATTGATCAGTGCATGGTTGTGATGTCCCTTATTTTTTACCCTCTGAGTTTCAGCTACACAGTTGAGAGTTCTACTTTCAAGAATGCATATATGAATTGATTTGCTATGACTTTGATGCTTTTGAGTTGTGGGACACTCTTAGTTTATTTTACTTAGTTCAGCATTGGTGTTTGAGTTATAGAGTTATCTTTTCATTTAGCTTATTTGTTATTTTATTTTGCTTGAGGACAAGCAAAGTTTTAAGTTTGGGGTGGTGATAATTTGCTAGATTATCTGTTTTACCGAAGCCTTTTGAGGGGACTTCACCGCTTAAGCCCAACTTTTGACGTTGTTTTGACCCTAAAATAGTTTTATTTTGTCTTTTTAGTTGATCCATTTTAGTTTGTTAGATTGAGTTCATTTTGATTAGAATTATTGGTACTTTAGCTCATTTGTTGTTGTTTTGATTGTAGGCACCAGGAGAAATATGATGAAACTCAATGTGGCAAAGTAAAGCACTCAAGAAGAGAGGACTTAAAGCCTCCAAGGAAGATCAAGAGTAAGTCTGCTGAGCACCTAGCGCACGGGCGCTATAGAAGGAGCATCTAAGCGCCCTTAAGGCTTCACAGGAGACATACTGGATGTTTAGCGCCTAGGCGCTCAAAACGAAGCGTCTAGGCGCTCACGCTCATGACAGCAAATGCGTTCTAGACGTTCAGCGCCCAAGCGCTCCAGACTCAGCGTCTAGGCGCCCATATCAAAGTTTAAATTCATCTTTTCTAACTTAAATGAAGGAGGCTGCGAGGAGAGAAGAGTGGGGAGCCGTTTTGGACAGAGAAAAACCCTATTTTGGGAGCTCTACGGTGGATTTGAAGAGAAGAAGAGTGGGAACTCAGATTTTCTTCAATCTTGCATCTTCTTCCCTATTGTTTTAGTTTTTACATTTATTTTTATGTCTAGCTAAACTCTCCCTTGTTGGGATTAGGTAGATTTTGATGGATCTTGGTTGTTATTGATGTTGGATTCAATTAATTCATGTTGTTATTTCTATTTTGAGTTTATAATCTCTTCTCTTAATGCTTTCTAAAGATTAATTCTCTTTAGGATGAATTTAAGATCGTATGTTAAATGGAAATTTGATATATGATTTGTGATATGAGATTATGAACCTTGTTTATCTCTAGGCTAGGAATAGTCATTGATTTGATTGTTACCTTGTTGAATTCTAAATCGTACTGCTTGTTATCTCTTAGATTCACCTAAGAAATTAGGATTTTTAATTGGGAATAAAGGGTCAATCGCCTAAGGAATTAGGGTTTGATTAAATTAGAGAATTCGGTAACAAAATAGGAATAGTAGCTTGTATTAATTCTAATTGATATGCAACAAGTGAAATCAAATGAAACTTGATCCCAACTCTTTCATTAATTGATTGTTTTTCATCTCGCATACTAAGTGTTTGATAATTTGCCAACTAGAAAAATCCAAAAATATTGTCATTGTTTTTATTTCTTTTGATTTTGTTATTATTATTGAAACTCACTTTGATCCAAATCTTGGTTTAAATAGTAGCTAACTTCGTGAATTGGTACTTGGCCATCGATCCCTGAGAACGATATCCGGTTTCTCACCGTTTTTAATACTTGACAATCCGGTACACTTGCCGTGGTCCCATCAGTACCTCAATTTTTATCCGGGGTTCAAACGACACTTTTGGACATATAGGTTGCGTGTTTTTTGGTCTGCTAGGTAGCCGTCCTCTCAACTGCCGTGACAAGTGTGAGGGCCACGCAGCACGCTCTGAAAGAAGGGACGTGCATAGTGCTTCATGCGCCATAATGGGTGTCTTTCCGAATTTTCTCTTGTCTGGATGGAATTGCCCATTAACCGTTCGATTTTTGTAGCCTTTATAAGCAGGGTTTTGGCCTTTCTGAGTTTTATTTCGCTATTTCTCGTTTGAAATTGGTGATCCAAGGAGAATTCCAATGAGTTTCACGGGGGCGGAGGGTGGTTCTAGTAGTTTAGAGTTCCGAAGGCTTAGTTTCTTCCTTTTTCTTCCTCTTTCTTCAAGGTAACCCCTTCCTTTGGACTCTATTTTTGTTTATTTTTGTTTCGTAAGTGATTACGCACTCTTTTGATGGAGTGCATTCCCCTTTCTTTACTGCAAACAAGGGTGGGGGGAGCACTGTTTCCCTCTTCTTCTAGCGCTACAGTGTTGCTCTATGGAGCACTTCTTCCACCATACTGCATGCAGTGGAGGTGTCCCTCTGAGGCTTTAGCCTAGGGGGGTGCAGAGGCCAATGTGTGGGTGTGTTCGGTTCTCTCTATTTGCCCATTGCCATGTTTGGATCTTTGAACTTAACTGGTTTTGACCCTAGGCCTCTGTGTGTCTTCCAGGAATTCAAATGGGTAGAAGGAAAGTGCCTACCCCGGTTTCGAAAGCTCGGGAATCGGAGGACCAAAAGGCTGTGGTGGAGGCGATTCGAGATCGCCGAGGTCCAGGGTTGACGTACCCCTTGGTTGCGGATGATGCTTATGACAGGATATCCTGCTATGAGTCTAGGGCAAAGCTGGATAAACTAAAGGATTACTTGGAGCTTACCGAGGGGGGTGAAAGGGATGACGAATTTTTGATTTTGTCCCCGCGTGTTGAACGGGTATGTTCGACCTGGCAAGCAGGGGAACACTTCATGTATCTATACGAGGACTTCTTCACGAAGTTCAGACTTTGTATCCCCTTTAACGACTTCCATATTGTCATCCTCCGGGCTCTCCATGCTGCCCCTAGTCAGATCCTCCCCAATGAACAACAAATACCTGTTTAGGGTGAATTAACTTGATTCTTATAGAGCGTTCGTCGAGTCCCTTTGCGATCCGCATGGGATTCAGGTACTATGGGATCATGGCCTAACTGGGGGTGCCCTTCTCCCACTATTGTTCAAGCAGATCCCTGACAGTATCGCGTTTGTGGCTGCCCCTTGTCGCAGGCAGTCATGGTCCCCACACTTTTGCAGAATCATGGTTGGCAGTTGTCAGAGCCTACGCAGACCTAACGATTGCTGTCATGGCCTATTGCTGGATCTCGGTGGTTGGATGACCAGAACGGGGTACTGATAGACGGGGTTACGAGCGATATACGCAGGGTTGATCCTTCTAGACGGGGTCTAGAATCCCGGTTCAGAACAGAACATATATTACATATGATCACTCATCAAATTGAAGAGGTCTATAACTAAACCTTCATCCTTCCACGTAGTTTTTATTATATACTATATACATAACAGGATACATGCCTCGGCAACGAACTCAAGGATTATTTATCAAAGAGTTTTGGCCAAGGCTAGAGCCTGGAGGTCAGAAATATGGTCTTCCCAAAGGGAATGGTGTTGGAAATGGCAAAAATGGTGGCCGAGGGTAGTCTGGGTCCCCAAAAATGGTGGAAGTTTGGGAGGGTAGTCCGTGTCCCACGGAAATGGTTTCTGTGGTGGATGTTTGGGAGTGTAGTCAAGGTCCTCCGAAAATATTGGAGGGAATGGTGGAAGGTCGGGAGGGTTAGAAGGTTGATTGCCCATTTTGTATTTTGATCACTGGTTAAGCAAAATGTGGAAGCTGCTCTTGCCCTTTATAGAAGAGCAATGCAAAGCTCAATATATCGTGTTGGTTAAGTTGGGTAAGGATAAGGCAATCTTTTTATTATTAGTATTGCGTTCAGACAATGTTTGAATTCATTTAGATGGACTTTAATTAATTTACTTTTTTTTAATAAAATTAGAAGATTTATAAAAATAATTTTTACAACTTGATTTTAAGAAATTATTTATAATTGAGATTTAAATTTATGATCATATATCTATATACAAATCACATATTGTTGTACCATATTTTGCTTATAAGGATTATTTTCAATAATTTTTTGTCTTTTTTTTTTTAAAAAAAAAATCTTAGTAGAAGATCTGTTTGTACGTATTATTGAGTCTTATCTGTTAATATCGTTAGCTGGTGATCATTTTTAAGGAATCAATGCAAAATTAAAAGGCGTTAGATTTTGATTATCTTTGTTAGGCATAGAGTTACATATATCATTTTGAATAATGCTTCATATATAACATATAGAGTTATTTTACTTCACATTTATATAAAATGAAAGCATCAGAACGTATTTGTAAAAAAAAGTATATAAAACCAACTATAATCAAATAAACTGTATAAATATAAAATAATATGAATATAAATATTTGTTGATCATTATTATATCATTCATGCATCATTTCTTATATTGTACGTCCTATCCTATTCCCACGAAAAAATCATTTCCTTCGACTTAACAAGGTTGAAAGATCCCGTCAAAATTGAGTTTATTTTTAAAAAACATCAAAATTGTGTCTTAACAGTTTATACAATAAGTCATGTTATAGATACAACTTTACTTATATAGATATTACAAAGACTATCTCACCTATTTCTTTTTTCTTTTTCACTCTCTCTTTCTCTCCTTTATATTATGAAAATCAAAAGTTCTATTTATTTTCATGTAATATGCATAACGAGTATTCACGCATCGAATTAGTTCGAATTTAAAAAAAATAAATGTCCAAACTAATTAATTGAGACCAAATCAATTTAAATTAATTTTTAAAAAAAATTGAATAATTCAAACCAAACTAATCTGATTATAATCAAATTAGTTCGGATCGGATAGCTAGGTAACATATATCGTGACTAGTCAGTGGTGCCTAGTGTGTAGAACCAATCACCAGAAGTTGGTTTATAGATTCACTCATCCACCAACCACAAAAAGCACCCAATTCACACATAATATACAAGCAAATATACAAATACATTTTTTTGTAGCTCTAGTCCACCAGATCTTTGGAACCAAATATACAAGCAAATTGAGCATATCTTTGGAACCAAATATACAAGCAAATTGATGTTAAAAACGAAGGTTTAATCAAAGATAGAGCACATACACCAAGCACATCTGATTATCAAGATCATTCCTCATAGTCATATCTGCGCATTCATCAATGTCCCAGTAAATTCAAACTGGACTCTGATTATATCAATGTAAAAAAGCAAGATAAATTCAAACAGTTAATAATACCAAAATCAGCAGAGCTGAGGTGAGCTCATCTTGAAAACACAGCAAACAAGACCCCAGCAGAGAGGGCAGCAACGCAACCAAAAGAAACCCCACGAATCCTCACAAAGAAAACATTCAACTGCTTGGCAACTTGGAGGGCGAGTGTGAGAATCTGCAACCTACCTTGCTCCTCCATCTTCTTAAAGAAGTACATTGGCTTCAACGACTGACGCAGCATAAATGCCAACGACAACGGGAACGCAAACGCCAAAAGGCTCTGCACCGAAACCTCAGTGATCGGCGAAGACCGAGTGACGTAGGTGATCCAAGCCCCAAGAGCAAGCTGAAGCAGACCCAGAAGAGCCACAACCTTGCTCAAACCATAGATGCTCTTCATCATCCCCTCCAGAACCTCTCGGGTCTCGTTGCCCAGTGATGATAGGTCACGTTCCACGGTGGGGCCTTCAATCTCTTGGTGCTTGAAATCTGGGTTTTGGCTTGGGTATGGACTTGGGTTCTCTGGTTTCTCAGATTCTGGTGATAAATCTTTGGTTGAGAAAAAACATGGGTCTTGCCACTGATGAATTAAAATTTAACAAATCAAAACTAAATTTAAATTTACAAATACAATTTTAACTAAACTTAAAAGTTTATCAACTATAATCCAAACACACACTTCATCTTTCTTGTTTATGCTTATCCATTGCTGGCTATCTTTGCATACCAATTGCCCTTTACCAAGGGGTTATTTATGGGCCAACAGTTCTATGTTTTTTTATGAATAATTTTATTAAGAAAAGGTTGAAAAATAAAATAACATGAAAGATTTATTTTTTTGCAAATAATATGATAATTTTAAAGATTTATTATGGCTCTTCTAACATTTTATTTCAGGCTCTGTCAATACTTTCGTAGTCTCATCTCTTAACTCTATTTTCTACCATTTTTTTTTTTAAAAAGAAAGAGTGATGCAAAGAAACACCGTGGAAACGTGAAAGAGGATTTGATTTGAATCCTATTGTTAATTTGAGAGTCGAAAAGAGGATAGAAGCAAAAGAAATGTGAATAGAATAAAATTTGTCCATAAAAAAAATTAAATAAGATTCTTGGTATTGCGTAGGCACAGCAGGAAAGATTTTCTTATGAGGTTTAGATTTGATTCTTGCTGCCAGCAATTTTCTTGGTAAATGTATAGTTGAGCTAGTATGTCCTCAATCTTTGATACCAGGAGCTGTGGTTAGATGACCCATTTGTCTTAAATCTTAAAAGACCTGTTAAAATAAGAAAAAAGATGATCTTATACCTCTTTTAGAGATGTACGTACTATATATATTATTTTTAAGGCTATGTAATTAAAAAAATAATAATAAAATAAATATAATTAATAATATTAGATGAGATATAAAATAAAGTGTATATATTATTTGTGATAAGAATATCACAATTGTTAAAATAATATATATATATATATATAAAAGATTAAATTACATTAGTATAAGTTTTTTTTTCTCTTATATTTATTTTCAAATTTGTTAAATCTACTTTTATCTAATGGTTATCTTTAATAAAATAATCTTAATCATTAGATGAAAGTAAAGTAACTAATCTGTTAAAAATAAATGTAAGAAAAAAAAAATTTATACTTGGTGTAAATAAATCTCCTCTCATACACTCATTTATAACTATTAAATCTAATTTCACTTAATGATTATTTTTAATAAAATAATCTCAACTATTAAATAAAAATAAAATTAATAATTAAAAAAAAATTACACTACCTTCTTCCAGTGGTGTTAACCGCACCACCGCGTACATTCCACGCCAACATACTAATATCATTTTTACCCATCATAAGGAACAACGAAAAAACGAGAAGGGCAGGCTCAAGGCAAAGGAACAACGTCCATCTGCATGGTAGGCCCAAGATGACTTATGGACAAATATTCTATTCATATTTCTTTTGCTTCCCGTCGTTTTGACTCTCGAATTATGTAATAGGATCCATGACCTTTCATATTTCTACGCTAGCTGTTTTTTTTTCATCATTATTTTTTTAAAATATTTTGGTATAAAATAAAATTAAGGAGATGATAAGCTACTACATTTCAAGATTAGGGCATGACACGAGATTTAATAATATATATAATGAGATTAATTTATATCAAGTATAAATTTTTTTTCTTTTATACTTATTTTTTATTTTTAGTTTTACTTTCATCTAATAGTTGATATTATTTCATTAAAAGTCAATCATTAGATGAAAGCAGAATTAACAACTAAAAATGAGTGTAAGAGAAAAAAAAATTTATATTGATGTAAGTTGATTCTTCCTATATATATATATATATATATATATATATAAAGATCAACTTACATCATCAAGATAAATTTTTTTTTTACACTCATTTTCAACCGTTAGTTTTATTTTTCATCTAATAGTTGAGATTATTTCATTAAAGGTAACCATTAGATGAAAGTGAAACTAACGATTGAAAATGTGTGTAAGAAAAAAAAGACTTATACTAGTGTAAGTTGATCCCTATATATATATATATATATATATATATATAGAGAGAGAGAGAGAGAGAGAGAGAGAGAGAGAGAGAGAGAGAGTGAGAGTGAGAGGAAAGATCAACTTATATTAATGTAAATTTTTTTTCTCTTACACACACACACACATATATATATATATAGGACGGATCAAGTTACATCAGTGTAAGTTTTTTTCCTCTTATATTTATTTTCAGCTGTTAAATCTACTTTCATCTAATAGTTACTTTTAATAAAATAATCTCAATCATTAAATGAAAGTGGAACTAACAGTTAAAAATGATTATAAGGAAAAAAAATTTTACACTGATATAAACTATAATTTGTACGGCATGGAATGTTCCTTATGATTTGGTTTACTATTTCCGTCTCTCAATTTTCATTTTGCTAGAAACTCATTGCTTATTTGCAAGGGTGAAAAGATTTTGGGTGAAGTTTGACTATCATCATGTTCATATTGTTGAGGCGCAGAGACATTCAAGTAGTATTTGAGTTTTTCAGAATGGTGGTTGTCTTTCCTGTTTAGTTGTTGGTGTTTTTCCCCAAACAGTTTCTTTTAGGATCAGTTGTGGTGTGTTTAAACAAGATACTTACATTAACAGTAACACATTACTAAATTTCCATTTCTCTAACTTCTTTAATTCCCCTGTTTTTTCTTTCTTTCTTTTTTTGTTTCATTTTGTTCCCAAACAACGAATAAGGAAAAATCGTGCATGCTTTGCGGGTCATCAAGATTTAAAGGTTACATTTTTAATTATCAAATCAAATGATTTGATTAAAGGAGAATTTTTTTAAAAACAAAAGAGAACAAATTTTATAGAATCCATAATCATTAAATTAAGAACAACTTTTATGAATTATTTGGATTCGATATAGAAAAGTTTATTTGAACATATTCTAAAATAAAATTATTAGAGGAAACGAAACAATTTCTTATCATGATAAAAAAAAAACTAATAAAATAATGATTTAATCTTTATTTGTTAACTTAAAAGAGTAGAGTTAAATTATATTTTTTCTTTAAATAAAAATTTCAATATTTGTTCATTAAAATATGCTTTACTATTTTTTTGTTAAAATTTGTGATTTTAAACCATTAGATCAAATTAAAATTAATTATAACTGATTGGTGAAAAAATTTACACACACACATATGTTGATCAACTTTTTATTTAATTTTTTGCACTATTATCAAATAATTATTACAACAACATGAAAAGTCAAGCTATTTTAACTAAGTGTCATTCTCAACATATAATTGAATGATATTTTAAAAATCTTTATACTCACAATTGATCATAATTAAAAACTATATATATGCACTTGCTAAAAAGAATATAAAGTGCAAATTAAACAACACGTATTTTGAAATGGGTTCAGAGGGTACTTGAAATAGACACGTATATGGTGGTTTCCTCCTTATGCAACTGCAGCCAAGCGAATGAAGCCCAGGGGGTGGGTACCTGCAATGGGACTCCAACGCTCAAGTCAGGCAATGCTCAAGTAGATGTTAAGTAAAGGAGAATATATCAGATAGTCATAGATCTCTCCCCTTTTAAGTTTACTTAGCCTGATATATATAGAGAGCGTGGCTGGAATCCTCATGCAATCCACGTAGGACGAAGGTACATCAGGATCGTGCCTTGGCAGAGGTTTCAGCCCACGATCGTTGAGGTCCGTCTCTGACCTTGTCGGGACTGTCCTACGATCGTGGAGGTCCGTCTCTGACTTTGTCGGGACTGTCCTACGATCGTGGAGGTCCATCTCTGATTTGTCAGGACTGTTACCTTGATGGCCAATCCTTGTTTGGGGGGAATTTGCATAGGTCTGGCTATCGTAAGTGTCCGATGCCTTGGACCGAGGTCATGAGACTCTAGCCGGGGTGTCTACAGAGGAGTCCGGTGGTTCGTGTGTCAGGTCGATCCTTCAGGATGGGATCCCGGACCACAGCTCAGAACAGTTGCCCCCAGCTTGACGCTTAGGTAAGACTCAAGTGTCAAGGTATTGTTGTGCTCGAAGTGGGCGATATCCTAGCTTTGAGGCCGGGCTTCGCGATGTCTCACGTTGGCCGAGGTCCGTGATCGAGCATGAGACAACTCAGCGGTTGGGATGTGATTTGGAGGCCGAGGTGGGTCCTTACCTACATCGCCATTCCTTGGTCTCGTGGCTTTCCTTCGGTTGCCCCCGAATATAGTTCTTGGGGTCTTTCAACTTGCGGCATCGTCCTTTGGTTGGTCTTGGATTCCCTGGATTCTTTGGAAACCGTCGCTTTGACCTCCTCGAGAATGAACGAGTCTTTAATGGGGAGCGTCAGTTTTGTGCAGTTTATAACCGTCAACTGCTCTTGCAACCAATGGGAAAGGAGGGGCATTGAATGCGGATTTATGGTTTGACAGGTTCTTCAGTGCAAGGAACTAATCGAAGCGTTCCATTTTCTCTATAAATAGAGGGCTTTTGTGTTCGATCATAGCATTCCTCTTTGCATCTTCATTCTGGAAATGACTTATCTCAAAGAAATGGTTCTTTCCTTTCTTACGCGTTTCTGGAGAGTTTTGCCTCTTTCGAGAGTTTTTTTTCTTGTTCTTTCCCAAATCTCTGAAACTTGGTCATTTCCATGTGAGTGATCTCTTGAATAGATATCTCACTTTCTCAATGTATTAGTGGCAAATGTCTCACTTTCCCAGCGTACTGTGGTTGCTTGTTTGATACTTGCAGTCGTTGGGGAGGTTTGAGATATCTGTCGTGTTGGGCAGGGGCAGTTGCAGAAGGCGAGTCCAAATTCGCTTTCCTTCTCAGTAGAGCCTAAAAGCAGTCGGATATGCTGGAGGGACTATTGGGGCTGCTCCTCGGCTTTGAGGCTGCTTGGGGTGATCACAATTTTCGGTGGAACGATCTTCCCATGAAAAGCTGTGCCCCGTCTACCAAAGGAAAGTGCACACCGATCTCTTCCTGCCTGGCGAAGAAAGAAGTGAAGAAAAGCAGCGGATACCGAGGTTCAGAAGCAGTGTTCCGCTACGGGCCTCGAAACCAATCCACTTTTTTAAGATGCTGCTTCGAGGGGGGAAGACCGGTGCTAGTTCTCGGAGGAAATGTGGATGCGACATGGCCCGGGATGCCACTAATGTTAATGGCGGTTCGCACCTCCGGAGTTTCTTTCCTTATATGTTCCATGTCTCTATACTTTCTTTTCCCTCTTTTTGTTGTAAGATGATGTATGAAATGAGAAACTTAATAAAATTACTCCTTTTCCTTTGAATTTTGTGCCTTCTGCTTTCCTTTCTTTGAGCTGTGGTATTTATATTATACCGGGATGAGTCCAACGCTTATCCTAACCTCGCTTATCCTGACCACGCGATATGTCAAGTTGCCCCCAGCTTGGTACTTGGTCGAGGCCGGCGAAGTGCCAAGTTTAGATACTTGATTCCGGGGTCTCTGTACCTTAGGGGGAACTATTACCGGGGTAATATATTTTCGGGGTCCGAGTGGGTTTCCTGAACTCTTTTACCCTGCGGTTGCGTGTTCTTTAACCTGCTGGATGACCGTAACGTGAACTGTCATTACAGCAACGTGGGCCACGTGGCGCGCTCGGGTTGGGAGGACGTGCGTTGTGCTCCGCACACTATAATGGGTGTCTTTTGAAATCTGAAGTGTTTGGACGGAATTGCCCTCTAACCGCAACCTCTATAAATAGGGTGTCAGCTTTTGTGTTTGTTTCGTTTGATTTTTATTAGAAACTTTGTGGTTTTGAGTTGATTTCTGACGGGCATTGTGGCGGTACAAAACGATTTTGCTGGACTTCACAAGACTGACCTACCTCTTCTTTTCTTCACAGTACTCACAGAACTGGTGTAACATTCCGAAAAATACATATCTGATCATGAATCATCGTTTTATAATATTCTTGATTTTTAGGAATTTTTCTGAAATTTTTCGGAAATGACGAATATTTTAATATATTCCTCGTTTTGCGTGCACACTGGGCTGAGAATTGATGAGACCAGTGTAACACTCCGGAAATTGATTATTTCACCATGAATAGTCATTTTCTAATATTTGTGATTTATG
Organism: Ormosia emarginata; assembly: GCA_029884605.1. Taxonomy (NCBI): domain Eukaryota; kingdom Viridiplantae; phylum Streptophyta; class Magnoliopsida; order Fabales; family Fabaceae; genus Ormosia; species Ormosia emarginata. The sequence continues at coordinate 693,815 of JAQQTP010000017.1, read as the reverse complement.
AGAATTTTTCTGGAATTTTTCTAAACGACGAATATTTTAATATATTCTTCGTTTTGCGTGAAACTCGAGCAGAGTCGTGAAAACGATCAGTAGTGCTTCAAAAATTGGAAAATTATATGACGGATAGTCGTTTTATAATATTTGCAATTTTTGAGAATTTTCTCGGGAATTTTTCTAACCGTCGAATATTTTAATATATTTCTCGTTTTTGCGTGCGTCTTGAGTTGTAATCGAGAAACGCGATGTTTTCTCGAGAACCTTGGACTATGGATAAGTCGACGGGGATCTTACTAAACCCGAGGCTTGACACGAGTTTACTGAGGTTTTACAATTTTCGAGAAATCTTAACGATACATTTAAATCGATCACAAATGAAAAATTCATCTGTCGGATTAATTAAATACCGACTCACTCAATCATGTAACTATTATCTATTGGATAATAGTGTGTAATAAAAATACTATCACATTATCCTAATGTAATCCACTTTATGTCAAATCTACTTACTTTAATTCAAATTTAATGGTTAAATATTCAAGCTTCCTTAAGAAGCTTTGACCCTAAACTTTGACCACTTGTGTAGCTTCCAAAGGAAGCCAATTTTTGTCACTCAATCCTCTCTCTCATTTACGTATCTGCAGCCCACACAAGAGAAAGAAATTGATTCTAATATCCTAATATTACAACTAAAGGCATTATCACCAAAAGCACTCTTTCTTTCTTCTTTTACGTTTCTTCTTCTTCTTCCTCTCTTCAAACCTTTTCTTCTTCCTTTTTCCAAGCACCCATACGTCCAGCCACCTCATGAAACCCCAACCTTCATAAAAATTTACACCAACCATATTTTCTTAATCTCCTACTCCTTCTCATCAACTTTTGTGCTTGGAGTTTTCAAGAAAGCTTCCATCTTCAACCATTTCTCAAGCCTTGAAGGTGAGCTCCCATGGCTGAAAATTTTCAGATTTACCTTCCCATTTTCGTTTCTGGTTTTCTCTTGATTTAATGGTCATTTTCTTCTTCTTTTTCACACCATTACATTGTTCTAACTTGAACCACATTTTCTAGGTTTTTTTTGAGCTTCAAATCCGAAAATCAAGTGCTCTTGGAATTTTTCTTGGTTCTTCATCTTGGTAAGAGGAAGATTAATCCTCCTCAACCTCTTTAGCAACTAGGAATCTCGTATTTGATTTTTGGAAGAAAAACCACATGGTGGTTGTTCTTGAAAATTGCTTGAAATTGGTTTCTTGAATGCTATTTTAATCTAGCTTTGAGTAGTTGATTGAGTGGTTAATTATTCATGTAATTTTGTGATTGAACTCCATGCTTGCTTGCTGAAATTTCTGTTGCTGGAACCCCCTGAATATGCCACGGTTTGGGGCTGTTTTTGGGCTGGAAATTGAATGGAAATGATGCTTAAATTTTGATCAATGCAAGGCTAATTAAATCAAGTAGTTAAGGTTGATCCAAGTGGACAAAATTTTGGTTGTTGGACCTTGGTGAGTGCCACGGTTTTGGGCTGTTCTTAAGAGCAGAATTTGGTTAAAATTGTGTCAAGAATAATGCTAGGTGAATTAAGTAAAGGAAGACTAAACTAGTGAGAAGAAAATTGTAACCTAGGATCCTCATTGAGTGCCACGGTTTTGAGGGCTTGAAGGAGGGGAAAGGATAACAAATTTGAGATGTCAAGACTTGAATTAATCAAGTAACTAAATGTAGAATTAATAGAAGGAAACTTGCAACAATAACTTTTATGATGGATTGTGGTTAAGACTTAGGAAATGAGCTAAATTTGGAAGGTAATTATAAGAATCAAATAGCTTGGATCAAAACAACAAGTAAATGGACCTAATGATGTGAACATGATTTATTTGAAACCTTGGGAAGACCATGACCTCTAGGTGAAAATTTGAGTCAAGATTTCATAACCCAATACTAGGATTACAAGTAATCAACGAATACAAGAGCTTAAGGATTTCATAAACCTTAATGAACCAATGAGATAATTTTCATAAGACTTAGAGATTTTAGAAATCCATAATGGACCAAAAAAATATGTTCCTTGAATTATAAATTGATATTATGTTGATATTGGGTTCTTGTTGGATGCAAATTTGCTTATTGCACTCTCTTGATCAAATGTGGTATATTATGAATTTGTATGAGATTGTGGATCATACATGAGCATGCATAGTGTCTTATGCATTGTGATGTCCGTGTGGACTTGTAAGGCCAAGTTGCCTAGGAGATTGAACACACCTTAGTGCGGGTGCGAGTAGACAAGTGTGGGTCTTGTTATGACCTTGGGGGCGTCGGGGTGCGGGTCCTCCACAATGGGTAGTTGGTAGCTCCTTTGCCCGTGGGGCAAACCGATGCAAACGCACCGACGATCCGGACTTGACACTGTCCTATATCGTGATCTAGTGTAGAATGTCTGTGCAATGCCATGATTGTGCACGAGAAAATTTATTGATAGCACTGGCCTCGGCAGCCGAGTCACAGACATGTCTCCTGATCTTTCTCTCCGACTGTTTTGAGTCTAGCTCCATGGAGTAGGAAATTGAATGTTGTGTCCATGCATCATGGAATATTCTGTCATCTGAAAATTATTGTTACATGATATTTGATCGTCTCGAATTTAATCGCTGGATGTTATGAATTATTCATTACCATTATTAATGATTGCTTGACCGGTTATCCGTTTAAAAGCTTATTTATTGCCTTTACATGCTACGTGGGCGTTATGCGCCGTTCGGTTCTTGGTTGCTTTGTATTGGTATTGATGGTAGGATATCTTACCTCTTTCCCCGTGCTTCTATTATTTGTCGTTTATGTGCACCCCATGCCGATCGAAGACGACGGTGAAGAGACAAGATCCCGCTTTCCCGCTTCGGCTCCGCACAGATTGACTTCTCTGCGACGATGTCTGCACGTATGCGCGGATTCTTGGGAGATGTGCGTCTGACCTTCATTGGGGGGCCAGAGTGCTAGCACATCAACCTGAACTCCGACCGCTGCGTGTATGTGGGAGACGTGTCGATAGCACTTGCCTGGAGACGTCATGAGGCACTTGTCCTCACTTGCTACCTCAGCTTACGCCTGGAGTTTTACCTGCCTATCAGGGAGATGTGGGGTTCCCGTTATTACACTCCGCAGGAGGATTCTTTCGATTCCACCGCTCGGGCCCCGTCCCGTGCATCTGTGGTTCCTATGGATGAGTCCTCGGATGAGGAAGATCCTGATGAGGGTCCTCCTGAGGATCCTGAATCGGTCCCTTTTTATCTGAGGGGTCGATGATCATTGGTGGCTACTGATGGTCACGTGTTTTTGTTTTGGGGGCCTGATGTACTTTTCTTTTTGGTTGGGCTATATATTTTGTATATGCATGTTTCCCTTGGGGTGGGTATAGTTTTGCTTTTTGATGATGGCCAGGCTTGTATTTATGAAACAGTTGTATTAAATTCTATATATATGTATGCATGTTATTCAGGTGCAAATTTCTATGTATTGTTTTATTCGTTACTTTTATCCGCACTCCGTAGTATCCTTATTATTCTTATTATAAAAAAAAAAATTGCCAAGTTTGCTCACATGGTTAATCATTAATTAATTGGAATGAACCGGGTCTTAATCGTTGTTTAAATAATTTCCGCATTTTATTTTGTTTGACAATGTGACGTTCCTCCCAAAAAAGAGGCGTTACATTAAGTTGGTATCGAGCCCCTTTATGTTTTCTTTGGGTCTTGAGTGTGAGTCCTGCTCTTGTCTTGTGTGAATCTCTGTGATGGGTGTCTTGAGTGGATTCCTCCGACTTTTCTTATGTTTTCAGTAATCTAATTTGAGAGAAGAGCAAGATGGCAAGAGGTGGAGATATGACAGCCGCTATTGAAGCGATGCAGAGAATGGCTGAAGTCATCGCCCAACAGAATGAACGCGCTACTCAACAACAAGAAAGAGCTGCTCAACAGCTCGAGGCGACTGCCGACGCGCAAAACTTAGCAGAGTTTCGTCGTCATAACCCTCCGCAGTTCAAGGGGGAGTTTGATCCCGACAAGGCTAATTTATGGATCAAGGAGCTGGAAAAAGTCTTTCGTGGCATGAATTGTGCGGAAGACAAGAAGGTAAATTATGCGACTTTTATGCTCGTCGGAAATGCTGAAGACTGGTGGAATGGAGCTCAAAGGGCATTAGAAGCCGAAGGAGCAGAGGTCACTTGGGAACTGTTCAAGGAGAAATTCTTGGGCAAATACTTTCCCGCGAATGCGAGACACGCAAAGGAGATGGAGTTCCTCAACCTGAGACAGGGGAACATGACTGTCAGCGAATACGCACCAAGTTTGAAAACTTGGAGAAATTTTCAACACATTACCGATCAAACCGATGAAGCCCGGAAATGCTTTGGAAATTCACCGAAGGACTGAGGTACGAGGTAAAGAAAGCCGTGATTACCTTGAAAATGAAGGTATTCTCGGAATTGTTGGACACTTGTTGTGAAGTTGAAGCCTTGGAGCAGGCTAGAGACGCGAGAAACAGGAACTTTGGGCCTGTACGGTCCCAAAGAGGTGGAGGCAGTGGTTCAAACCGCTTTCAGAAGAAGCCCTATTCCCGACCAACAGGGAGTCATCAACCAACCGGTGGAAATTCTGGTGGAGGTTCTTCTGGGAACCGAACTGGTCAGAATACGACCTACCCGTCCAAATGCCTGAAGTGTGGGAAGGATCATCTCACAAGAGACTGCACGATAAAAGGAATCATTTGCTTCAGATGTGGCAAACCGGGCCATATGTCCAGAGACTGCAACCAAGCAAAGGTTGAGCCTTCAGTCAATGCAACCCGAGCCAAGAAGCCGCAAGCCGGAGGTCGAGTTTATACTATGAGTGGAGCTGAAGCTTCTGAATCCGAAGACTTGATTCAAGGAGAAGGCGCCATAGAAGGTAATCTTTTAAAAGTACTGTATGACTCTGGGGCAACCCATTCTTTCATATCATATGACTGTGTGCTACGACTTGGTTTACCTGTGTCTGAACTACCTTTTGAATTGATGTTTCAACCCCCACTGACAAACCGGTAGTTACTACCAAAGTCTGTTTGAAGTGTCCTTTGATTGTTGAAGGTCGAATCTTTTACGTCGATTTGATCCGTTTACCTCTTTCACAGCTTAGATATAATCCTAGGAATGGACCGGTTATCTTCCAACCATGTTCTCGTTAGATTGTTCTAGTAAGACCATAGTCTTTCCCGTGGATGAGAATTCTAGATACTTGACGGCCAACCAAGCACGAGCTTCCTTGAAAGAAGGAGCTCGGGGTACATGCTATTATCTTCTTTGAAAGTTGAGAGTGAGGCCGATTTGAGTACTATTCCCAGGTAGTGAAGGAATTTCCGAGATCTTCCCGAAGAAGTACCTAGTTTACCACCAAAGCACGTGAGATCGAGTTTGCTATTGATCTAGTACGGGAGCTGGTCCCGTATCTATAGCACCGTCACCGAATGTCACCGATGCACTAGCCGAACTTAAGAAGCAGCTAGAAGAGCTTTTGGAGAAGCAATTCGTTAGACCAAGTGTATCCCCGTGGGGAGCACCTGTGCTACTAGTTCGAAAGAAGGACGGTACCTCGAGATTGTGTGTGGACTACAGACAATTGAACAAGTTGACAATCAAGAATAAATATCCTCTCCTGAGAATTGACGACTTGATGGACCAACTGAAGGGGGCAGCGGTATTTTCAAAGATTGACTTGAGATCTGGGTATCATCAGATAAGAGTGAAAACGGAGGATATACCCAAGACTGCTTTTCGTACGCGATACGGTCATTACGAGTATCTTGTGATGTCGTTTGGTGTGATGAATGCGCCTGCTATTTTCATGGACTATATGAACCGCATCTTTCGTCCGTACTTGGATAAGTTTGTTGTCGTCTTCATTGATGACATCCTGATATATTCCCAGAATCAGGAGGATCATGCTGAGCACCTCAAAGATAGTTCTTCAGATTTTGAAGGAAAAGGAACTGTATGCCAAGCTGTCGAAGTGCGAATTTTGGCTGGATGAGGTGAAGTTTTTGGGTCATGTAATCTCAAAAGAAGGAATCGCAGTGGATCTATGTAAAGTAGAAGCAAGATGCGTTGGGGAACAACCGAAGTCGTTGACTAAGTCCGTAGTTTCGTTGGCTTAGCCGGATATTACCGGAGGTTCATAGAAGGGTTTTCCAAGATTACCTGGACCGCTCACTCAATTGACAAAGAAGAATCAAGCTTTCGAATGGACTGATAAATGTGAGCAGAGTTTTCAAGAGTTGAAGAAACGGTGACTACCTCACCTGTATTAGTGTTACGATCCGAATGAACTGCTTCGAGGTGTATTGTGACGCTCGTATCAAGGATTGGGATCCGTCCTTATGCAACACCGAAAGGTGGTAGCCTACGCTTCGCGACAGGTTGCGAGTGCATGAAAAGAATTACCCGACTCATGATTTGGAGTTGGCAAATACCGTGGTTTTTGCTCAAGATATGGAGACATTTCCTTTATGGAGCGACATTCAACATCTTCGGCGACCACAAGAGCTTGAAGTACTTGTACGACCAAAAAGAGCTGAATATGAGACAAATGGAGATGGCTGGAGTTTTTAAAGGATTATGATTTCCAGTTGTTGTACCACCCTGGCAAGGCGAACGTTGTGGCTGACGCCTTAAGTAGAAAGACTATCAGTGCTTCTGCCTTGATGATTAAGGAAAGAGATCTCATCGAACAATTTAGAGATGTCTGGTCATTTGTTAAGTTGGAACCCGGAAGAATTTGCATGAATATGGTTACCATCTCAAGCGAGTTGATGGAAGACATACGGGAAAAACAGAAGACCGACGAATTCTTGCAAGGAATAAGAGAACAAATGAAACAAGGCGATAAAACAGAGTTCGAAGAAGGAACAGATGGAATTCTGAGATTCCGAGGTAGAGTTTGCATTCCTCGTGACCAAGAGCTTAGACGATATATTGTGGATCATGCCCACACTAGCAAGTTAAGTATGCACCCTGGCATAACGAAGATGTACTAAGACTTGAAGAAGTTGTTCTGGTGGCATGGACTAAAAAGTGATGTCACTAGATGCGTATCGACTTGTCTAGTCTGTCAAAAAGCCAAAGTGGAACATCAGCGACCTGCAGGGTTGCTGCAACCATTGTCTATTCCTGAGTGGAAGTGGGACAGCATCGCAATGGACTTTGTTGTGGGATTGCCAAGGACAAGGATGGGACATGACTCGATTTGGGTAATAGTTGATCGACTTACAAAATCGGCTCATTTCCTCCCGATTAACATAAGGTACAGTTTGGAGAAGCTGACCCGACTGTATATTGGGGAAATTGTCAGATTACATGGTGTGCCTACGAGTATAGTCTCGGATAGAGATCCGAGGTTTACCTCAAAGTTTTGGCAAAGTTTACAAGCTTCGTTGGGGACGAGATTGCGCCTGAGTTCAGCGTATCATCCGCAAACCGATGGTCAATCGGAAAGAACGATCCAATCTCTAGAGGACCTACTTAGAGCTTGTTCTATGGAACAGACTGGAAGTTGGGATGAAGTTTTACCACTAGTGGAGTTCACCTACAATAACAGTTATCATTCGAGTATAGGGATGGCACCCTATGAAGCTCTGTATGGAAGACGGTGTCGAACACCATTATGTTGGTACCAAGACGGCGAGCGTCTTACGATTGGACCAGATATTATCCAGCAAACGACTGAGAAGGTTAAGATGATTCAAGAGAAGATGAGAACCGCTCAGAGTCGACAGAAGAGCTATGCGGATAAGAGAAGAAAGCCTCTTGAGTTTGAAGAAGGTGAGCATGTGTTCCCGAAAGTCACACCCACGACTGGGTCGGCCGGCCTTGAAATATAGAAAACTCACTCCGAAATTTCTTGGACCTTACCAAATTCTTCGTCGGATAGGTCCAAGAGCTTACCGATAGCCTTACCCCTATTCTTTCAAACATACATAATGTATTCCATGTGTCACAACTTCGTAAATATTTACCCGATCCAAGTCATGTCATAGCACCGGACACAAGATGCTTAAAAGAGAACCTGACCTATGAAACGTCTCCTGCGAGAATCGAGGATCGACGGATAAAGCAACTACGAGGCAAGGAGATTCCATTGGTAAAGGTGATTTGGAACGAAGCAACTGGTGATGCGACTTGGGAATTGGAAGACAAGATGAAGGAGCAACATCCAGAATTATTCTAAGGTATGTAAATTTCGAGGACGAAATTCCTTTTAGTTGGGGAGTGTTGTAACATTCCAAAAAATACATATCTGATCATGAATCATCGTTTTATAATATTCTTGATTTTTAGGAATTTTTCTAGAATTTTTCGGAAACGACGAATATTTTAATATATTCTTCGTTTTGCGTGCACACTGGGCTGAGAATTGCTGAGACCAGTGTAACACTCCGGAAATTGATTATTTCACCATGAATAGTCATTTTCTAATATTTGTGATTTATGAGAATTTTTCTGGAATTTTTCGGAAACGACGAATATTTTAATATATTCCTCGTTTTGCGTGAAACTCGAGCAGAGTCGTGAAAACGACTGTAGTGCTTCAAAAATTGGAAAATTATATGACGGATAGTCGTTTTATAATATTTGCAATTTTTGAGAATTTTCTGGGAATTTTTCGGAACCGTCGAATATTTTAATATATTTCTCGTTTTGCGTCTTGTAAGCTGAGTTGCGTAATCGAGAAACGCGATGTTTTCTCTGAGAACCTTGGACTATGGATAAGTCGACGGGGGATCTTACTAAACCCGAGGCTTGACACAGTTTACGAGGTTTTACAATTTTCGAGAAATCTTAACAGATACATTTAAATCGATACAGCGAAAAATTCATCTGTCAGATTAATTAAATACTGACTCCTGTCAACTGTAACTATTATCTATTGGATAATAGTGTGTAATAAAAATACTATCACATTATCCTAATGTAATCCACTTTATGTCAAATCTACTTACTTTAATTCAAATTTAATGGTTAAATATTCAAGCTTCCTTAAGAAGCTTTGACCCTAAACTTTGACCACTTGTGTAGCTTCCAAAGGAAGCCAATTTTTGTCACTCAATCCTCTCTCTCATTTACGTATCTGCAGCCCACACAAGAGAAAGAAATTGATTCTAATATCCTAATATTACAACTAAAGGCATTATCACCAAAAGCACTCTTTCTTTCTTCTTTTACGTTTCTTCTTCTTCTTCCTCTCTTCAAACCTTTTCTTCTTCCTTTTTCCAAAGACCCATACGTCCAGCCACCTCATGAAACCCCAACCTTCATAAAAATTTACACCAACCATATTTTCTTAATCTCCTACTCCTTCTCATCAACTTTTGTGCTTGGAGTTTTCAAGAAAGCTTCCATCTTCAACCATTTCTCAAGCCTTGAAGGTGAGCTCCCATGGCTGAAAATTTTCAGATTTACCTTCCCATTTTCGTTTCTGGTTTTCTCTTGATTTAATGGTCATTTTCTTCTTCTTTTTCACACCATTACATTGTTCTAACTTGAACCACATTTTCTAGGTTTTTTTGAGCTTCAAATCCGAAAATCAAGTGCTCTTGGAATTTTTCTTGGTTCTTCATCTTGGTAAGAGGAAGATTAATCCTCCTCAACCTCTTTAGCAACTAGGAATCTCGTATTTGATTTTTGGAAGAAAAACCACATGGTGGTTGTTCTTGAAAATTGCTTGAAATTGGTTTCTTGAATGCTATTTTAATCTAGCTTTGAGTAGTTGATTGAGTGGTTAATTATTCATGTAATTTTGTGATTGAACTCCATGCTTGCTTGCTGAAATTTCTGGTTGCTGGAACCCCCTGAATATGCCACGGTTTGGGGCTGTTTTTGGGCTGGAAATTGAATGGAAATGATGCTTAAATTTTGATCAATGCAAGGCTAATTAAATCAAGTAGTTAAGGTTGATCCAAGTGGACAAAATTTTGGTTGTTGGACCTTGGTGAGTGCCACGGTTTTGGGCTGTTCTTAAGAGCAGAATTTGGTTAAAATTGTGTCAAGAATAATGCTAGGTGAATTAAGTAAAGGAAGACTAAACTAGTGAGAAGAAAATTGTAACCTAGGATCCTCATTGAGTGCCACGGTTTTGAGGGCTTGAAGGAGGGGAAAGGATAACAAATTTGAGATGTCAAGACTTGAATTAATCAAGTAACTAAATGTAGAATTAATAGAAGGAAACTTGCAACAATAACTTTTATGATGGATTGTGGTTAAGACTTAGGAAATGAGCTAAATTTGGAAGGTAATTATAAGAATCAAATAGCTTGGATCAAAACAACAAGTAAATGGACCTAATGATGTGAACATGATTTATTTGAAACCTTGGGAAGACCATGACCTCTAGGTGAAAATTTGAGTCAAGATTTCATAACCCAATACTAGGATTACAAGTAATCAACGAATACAAGAGCTTAAGGATTTCATAAACCTTAATGAACCAATGAGATAATTTTCATAAGACTTAGAGATTTTAGAAATCCATAATGGACCAAAAAAATATGTTCCTTGAATTATAAATTGATATTATGTTGATATTGGGTTCTTGTTGGATGCAAATTTGCTTATTGCACTCTCTTGATCAAATGTGGTATATTATGAATTTGTATGAGATTGTGGATCATACATGAGCATGCATAGTGTCTTATGCATTGTGATGTCCGTGTGGACTGTTGTAAGGCCAAGTTGCCTAGGAGATTGAACACACCTTAGTGCGGGTGCGAGTAGACAAGTGTGGGTCTTGTTATGACCTTGGGGCGTCGGGGTGCGGGTCCTCCACAATGGGTAGTTGGTAGCTCCTTTGCCCGTGGGGCAAACCGATGCAACGCACCGACGATCCGGACTTGACACCGTCCCCATATATCGTGATCTAGTGTAGAATGTCTCGTGCAATGCCATGATTGTGCACGAGAAAATTTATTGATAGCACCGGCCTCGGCAGCAGAGTCACGTACATGTCTCCTCGATCTTTCTCTCCGACTGTTTGAGTCTAGCTCCATGGAGTAGGAAATTGAATGTTGTGTCCATGCATCATGGAATATTCTGTCATCTGAAAATTATTGTTACACGATATTTGACTGTCTGAATTTAACTGCCTGGATGTTATGAATTATTCATTACCATTATTAATGATTGCTTGACTGGTTATCTGTTTAAAAGCTTATTTATTGCCTTTACATGCTACGTGGGCGTTATGCGCCGTTCGGTTCTTGGTTGCTGTATTGGTATTGATGGTAGGATATCTTACCTCTTTCCCTGTGCTTCTATTATTTGCTGTTTATGTGCACCCTGTACTGATCGAAGACGACGGTGAAGAGACAGAAGATCCTGCTTTCCCCGCCGCTTCTGGCCTGCACAGATTGACTTCTACTGCGACGATGTCAGCACGTATGCGCGGATTTTTGGGAGATGTGCGTCTGACCTTCATTGGGGGGCCAGAGTGCTGGCACATCAACCTGAACTCCGACCGCTGCGTGTATGTGGGAGACGTGTCGATAGCACTTGCCTGGAGACGTCATGAGGCACTTGTCCTCACTTGCTACCTCAGCTTACGCCTGGAGTTTTACCTGCCTATCAGGGAGATGTGGGGTTCCCGTTATTACACTCCGCAGGAGGATTCTTTCGATTCCACCGCTCGGGCCCCGTCCCGTGCATCTGTGGTTCCTATGGATGAGTCCTCGGATGAGGAAGATCCTGATGAGGGTCCTCCTGAGGATCCTGAATCGGTCCCTTTTTATCTGAGGGGTCGATGATCATTGGTGGCTTGATGGCCGTCGGTGTTTTTGTTTTTTGGGGGCCCGATGTACTTTTCTTTTTGGTTGGGCTATATATTTTGTATATGCATGTTTCCTTGGGGTGGGTATAGTTTTGCTTTTTGATGATGGCCAGGCTTGTATTTATGAAACAGTTGTATTAAATTCTATATATATGTATGCATGTTATTCAGGTGCAAATTTCTATGTATTGTTTTATTCGTTACTTTTATCCGCACTCCGTAGTATCCTTATTATTCTTATTATAAAAAAAAAAATTGCCAAGTTTGCTCACATGGTTAATCATTAATTAATTGGAATGAACCGGGTCTTAATCGTTGTTTAAATAATTTCCGCATTTTATTTTGTTTGACAATGTGACGTTCCCTCCCAAAAAGAGGCGTTACATTAAGTTGGTATCAGAGCCCCGGTTTATGTTTTCTTTGGGTCTTGAGTGTGAGTCTGTCTTGTTTGTGCTGTGTGAATCTCTGTGATGGGTGTCTTGAGTGGATTCCTCTGACTTTTCTTATGTTTTCAGTAATCTAATTTGAGAGAAGAGCAAGATGGCAAGAGGTGGAGATATGACACCGCTATTGAAGCGATGCGAGAGAATGGTGAAGTCATCGCCCAACATAATGAACGCGCTACTCAACAACAAGAAAGAGTCGCTCAACAGCTCGAGGCGATTGCCGACGCGCAAAACTTAGCAGAGTTTCGTCGTCATAACCCTCCGCAGTTCAAGGGGGAGTTTGATCCCGACAAGGCTAATTTATGGATCAAGGAGCTGGAAAAAGTCTTTCGTGGCATGAATTGTGCGGAAGACAAGAAGGTAAATTATGCGACTTTTATGCTCGTCGAAATGCTTGAAGACCGGTGGAATGGAGCTCAAAGGGCATTAGAAGCCGAAGGAGCAGAGGTCACTTGGGAACTGTTCAAGGAGAAATTCTTGGGCAAATACTTTCCCGCGAATGCGAGACACGCAAAGGAGATGGAGTTCCTCAACCTGAGGCAGGGGAACATGACTGTCAGCGAATACGCAGCCAAGTTTGAAAACTTGGAGAAATTTTCAACACATTACCAGCATCAAACTGATGAAGCCTGGAAATGCTGGAAATTCACCGAAGGACTGAGGTACGAGGTAAAGAAAGCTGTGATTACCTTGAAAATGAAGGTATTCTCGGAATTGTTGGACACTTGCTGTGAAGTTGAAGCCTTGGAGCAGGCTAGAGACGCGAGAAACAGGAACTTTGGGCCTGTACGGTCCCAAAGAGGTGGAGGCAGTGGTTCAAACCGCTTTCGGGAAGAAGCCCTATTCCCGACCAACGGGAGTCATCAACCAACCGGTGGAAATTCTCGGTGGAGGTTCTTCGGGAACCGAACCGGTCGAATACGACCTACCCGTCCAAATGCCCGAAGTGTGGGAAGGATCATCTCACAAGAGACCGCACGATAAAAGGAATCATTTGCTTCGGATGTGGCAAACCGGCCATATGTCCGAGAGACGCAACCAAGCAAAGGTTGAGCCTTCGGTCAATGCAACCCGAGCCAAGAAGCCGCAAGCCGAGGTCGAGTTTATACTATGAGTGGAGCCGAAGCTTCAATCCGAAGACTTGATTCAAGGAGAAGGCGCCATAGAAGGTAATCTTTTAAAAGTACTGTATGACTCTGGGGCAACCCATTCTTTCATATCATATGACTGTGTGCTACGACTTGGTTTACCTGTGTCTGAACTACCTTTTGAATTAACTGTTTCAACCCCCACTGATAAACCGGTAGTTACTACCAAAGTCTGTTTGAAGTGTCCTTTGATTGTTGAAGGTCGAATCTTTTCTGTCGATTTGATCTGTTTACCTCTTTCACAGTTAGATATAATCCTAGGAATGGACTGGTTATCTTCCAACCATGTTCTGTTAGATTGTTCTAGTAAGACCATAGTCTTTCCTGTGGATGAGAATTCTAGATACTTGACGGCCAACCAAGCACGAGCTTCCTTGAAAGAAGGAGCTCAGGGGTACATGCTATTATCTTCTTTGAAAGTTGAGAGTGAGGCCGATTTGAGTACTATTCCTAGTGAAGGAATTTCCCGAGATCTTCCCGAAGAAGTACCTAGTTTACCACCGGCAGACGTGAGATCGAGTTTGCTATTGATCTAGTACCGGAGCTGGTCCCGTATCTATAGCACCGCACCGAATGTCACCGACGTGCACTTAGCCGAACTTAAGAAGCAGGCTAGAAGAGCTTTTGGAGAAGCAATTCGTTAGACCAAGTGTATCCCCGTGGGGAGCACCCGTGCTACTAGTTCGAAAGAAGGACGGTACCTCGAGATTGTGTGTGGACTACAGACAATTGAACAAGTTGACAATCAAGAATAAATATCCTCTCCTGAGAATTGACGACTTGATGGACCAACTGAAGGGGCAGCGGTATTTTCAAAGATTGACTTGAGATCTGGGTATCATCGATAAGAGTGAAAACGGAGGATATACCCAAGACTGCTTTTACGTACGCGATACGGTCATTACGAGTATCTTGTGATGTCGTTTGGTGTGATGAATGCGCCGCTATTTTCATGGACTATATGAACCGCATCTTTCGTCCGTACTTGGATAAGTTTGTTGTCGTCTTCATTGATGACATCCTCGATATATTCCCGAATCGGGAGGATCATGCCGAGCACCTCAAAGATAGTTCTTCGATTTTGAAGGAAAAGGAACCGTATGCCAAGCCGTCGAAGTGCGAATTTTGGCTGGATGAGGTGAAGTTTTTGGGTCATGTAATCTCAAAAGAAGGAATCGCAGTGGATCCATGTAAAGTAGAAGCAAGATCTTGCAAAGGGAACAACCGAAGTCGTGACTAAGTCCGTAGTTTCGTTGGCTTAGCCGGATATTACCGGAGGTTCATAGAAGGGGTTTTCCAAGATTACCGGACCGCTCACTCAATTGACAAAGAAGAATCAAGCTTTCGAATGGACTGATAAATGTGAGCAGAGTTTTCAAGAGTTGAAGAAACGGTGACTACCTCACCTCGTATTAGTGTTACCCGATCCGAATGAACTGCTTCGAGGTGTATTGTGACGCTTCGTATCAAGGATTGGGATCTGTCCCTTATGCAACACCGAAAGGTGGTAGCCTACGCTTCGCGGCAGGTTGCGAGTGCATGAAAAGAATTACCCGACTCATGATTTGGAGTTGGCAGCTGTGGTTTTTGCTCTGAAGATATGGAGACATTTCCTTTATGGAGCGACATTCAACATCTTCAGCGACCACAAGAGCTTGAAGTACTTGTACGACCAAAAAGAGCTGAATATGAGACAAATGGAGATGGTGGAGTTTTTAAAGGATTATGATTTCCAGTTGTTGTACCACCCTCGGCAAGGCGAACGTTGTGGCCGACGCCTTAAGTAGAAAGACTATCGTTGCTTCGCCTTGATGATTAAGGAAAGAGATCTCATCGAACAATTTAGAGATGTCTGGTCATTTGTTAAGTTGGAACCCGGAAGAATTTGCATGAATATGGTTACCATCTCAAGCGAGTTGATGGAAGACATACGGGAAAAACAGAAGACCGACGAATTCTTGCAAGGAATAAGAGAACAAATGAAACAAGGCGATAAAACAGAGTTCGAAGAAGGAACAGATGGAATTCTGAGATTCCGAGGTAGAGTTTGCATTCCTCGTGACCAAGAGCTTAGACGATATATTGTGGATCATGCCCACACTAGCAAGTTAAGTATGCACCCTGGCATAACGAAGATGTACTAAGACTTGAAGAAGTTGTTCTGGTGGCATGGACTAAAAAGTGATGTCACTAGATGCGTATCGACTTGTCTAGTCTGTCAAAAAGCCAAAGTGGAACATCACCGACCATAGGTTGCTGCAACCATTGTCTATTCCTGAGTGGAAGTGGGACAGCATCGCAATGGACTTTGTTGTGGGATTGCCAAGGACAAGGATGGGACATGACTCGATTTGGGTAATAGTTGATCGACTTACAAAATCGGCTCATTTCCTCCCGATTAACATAAGGTACAGTTTGGAGAAGCTGACCCGACTGTATATTGGGGAAATTGTCAGATTACATGGTGTGCCTACGAGTATAGTCTCGGATAGAGATCCGAGGTTTACCTCAAAGTTTTGGCAAAGTTTACAAGCTTCGTTGGGGACGAGATTGCGCCTGAGTTCAGCGTATCATCCGCAAACCGATGGTCAATCGGAAAGAACGATCCAATCTCTAGAGGACCTACTTAGAGCTTGTTCTATGGAACAGACTGGAAGTTGGGATGAAGTTTTACCACTGGTGGAGTTCACCTACAATAACAGTTATCATTCGAGTATGGGATGGCACCCTATGAAGCTCAGTATGGAAGACGGTGTCGAACACCATTATGTTGGTACCAAGACGGCGAGCGTCTTACGATTGGACCGTATATTATCCAAAGAAACGACCGAGAAGGTTAAGATGATTCAAGAGAAGATGAGAACCGCTCAGAGTCGACGCTAGAGAGCTATGCGGATAAGAGAAGAAAGCCTCTTGAGTTTGAAGAAGGTGAGCATGTGTTCCTGAAAGTCACACCCACGACTGGGGTCGGCCGGGCCTTGAAATATAGAAAACTCACTCCGAAATTTCTTGGACCTTACCAAATTCTTCGCCGGATAGGTCCAGTAGCTTACCATATAGCCTTACCCCTATTCTTTCAAACATACATAATGTATTCCATGTGTCACAACTTCGTAAATATTTACCTGATCCAAGTCATGTCATAGCACCGGACACAGTACAGTTAAAAGAGAACCTGACCTATGAAACGTCTCCTGCGAGAATCGAGGATCGACGGATAAAGCAACTACGAGGCAAGGAGATTCCATTGGTAAAGGTGATTTGGAACGAAGCAACTGGTGATGCGACTTGGGAATTGGAAGACAAGATGAAGGAGCAACATCCAGAATTATTCTAAGGTATGTAAATTTCGAGGACGAAATTCCTTTTAGTTGGGGAGTGTTGTAACATTCCAAAAAATACATATCTGATCATGAATCATCGTTTTATAATATTCTTGATTTTTAGGAATTTTTCTAGAATTTTTCGGAAACGACGAATATTTTAATATATTCTTCGTTTTGCGTGCACACCTGGCTGAGAATTGCTTGAGACCAGTGTAACACTCCGAAATTGATTATTTCACCATGAATAGTCATTTTCTAATATTTGTGATTTATGAGAATTTTTCTGGAATTTTTCGGAAACGACGAATATTTTAATATATTCTTCGTTTTGCGTGAAACTCGAGCAGAGTCGTGAAAACGACTGTAGTGCTTCAAAAATTGGAAAATTATATGACGGATAGTCGTTTTATAATATTTGCAATTTTTGAGAATTTTCTGGGAATTTTTCGGAACCGTCGAATATTTTAATATATTTCTCGTTTTGCGTCTTGTATTGAGCGAATCGAGAAACGCGATGTTTTCTCCGAGAACCTTGGACTATGGATAAGTCGACGGGGATCTTACTAAACCCGAGGCTTGACACAGCTTTACGAGGTTTTACAATTTTCGAGAAATCTTAACGATACATTTAAATCGATACAAATGGTAAATTCATCCGTCGATTAATTAAATACCGACTCATTCAATCGTAACTATTATCTATTGGATAATAGTGTGTAATAAAAATACTATCACATTATCCTAATGTAATCCACTTTATGTCAAATCTACTTACTTTAATTCAAATTTAATGGTTAAATATTCAAGCTTCCTTAAGAAGCTTTGACCCTAAACTTTGACCACTTGTGTAGCTTCCAAAGGAAGCCAATTTTTGTCACTCAATCCTCTCTCTCATTTACGTATCTGCAGCCCACACAAGAGAAAGAAATTGATTCTAATATCCTAATATTACAACTAAAGGCATTATCACCAAAAGCACTCTTTCTTTCTTCTTTTACGTTTCTTCTTCTTCTTCCTCTCTTCAAACCTTTTCTTCTTCCTTTTTCCAGCACCCATACGTCCAGCCACCTCATGAAACCCCAACCTTCATAAAAATTTACACCAACCATATTTTCTTAATCTCCTACTCCTTCTCATCAACTTTTGTGCTTGGAGTTTTCAAGAAAGCTTCCATCTTCAACCATTTCTCAAGCCTTGAAGGTGAGCTCCCATGGCTGAAAATTTTCAGATTTACCTTCCCATTTTCGTTTCTGGTTTTCTCTTGATTTAATGGTCATTTTCTTCTTCTTTTTCACACCATTACATTGTTCTAACTTGAACCACATTTTCTAGGTTTTTTTTTAGCTTCAAATCCGAAAATCAAGTGCTCTTGGAATTTTTCTTGGTTCTTCATCTTGGTAAGAGGAAGATTAATCCTCCTCAACCTCTTTAGCAACTAGGAATCTCGTATTTGATTTTTGGAAGAAAAACCACATGGTGGTTGTTCTTGAAAATTGCTTGAAATTGGTTTCTTGAATGCTATTTTAATCTAGCTTTGAGTAGTTGATTGAGTGGTTAATTATTCATGTAATTTTGTGATTGAACTCCATGCTTGCTTGCTGAAATTTCTGGTTGCTGGAACCCCCTGAATATGCCACGGTTTGGGGCTGTTTTTGGGCTGGAAATTGAATGGAAATGATGCTTAAATTTTGATCAATGCAAGGCTAATTAAATCAAGTAGTTAAGGTTGATCCAAGTGGACAAAATTTTGGTTGTTGGACCTTGGTGAGTGCCACGGTTTTGGGCTGTTCTTAAGAGCAGAATTTGGTTAAAATTGTGTCAAGAATAATGCTAGGTGAATTAAGTAAAGGAAGACTAAACTAGTGAGAAGAAAATTGTAACCTAGGATCCTCATTGAGTGCCACGGTTTTGAGGGCTTGAAGGAGGGGAAAGGATAACAAATTTGAGATGTCAAGACTTGAATTAATCAAGTAACTAAATGTAGAATTAATAGAAGGAAACTTGCAACAATAACTTTTATGATGGATTGTGGTTAAGACTTAGGAAATGAGCTAAATTTGGAAGGTAATTATAAGAATCAAATAGCTTGGATCAAAACAACAAGTAAATGGACCTAATGATGTGAACATGATTTATTTGAAACCTTGGGAAGACCATGACCTCTAGGTGAAAATTTGAGTCAAGATTTCATAACCCAATACTAGGATTACAAGTAATCAACGAATACAAGAGCTTAAGGATTTCATAAACCTTAATGAACCAATGAGATAATTTTCATAAGACTTAGAGATTTTAGAAATCCATAATGGACCAAAAAAATATGTTCCTTGAATTATAAATTGATATTATGTTGATATTGGGTTCTTGTTGGATGCAAATTTGCTTATTGCACTCTCTTGATCAAATGTGGTATATTATGAATTTGTATGAGATTGTGGATCATACATGAGCATGCATAGTGTCTTATGCATTGTGATGTCCGTGTGGGACTGTCGTTGTAAGGCCAAGTTGCCTAGGAGATTGAACACACCTTAGTGCGGGTGCGAGTAGACAAGTGTGGGTCTTGTTATGACCTTGGGGCGTCGGGGTGCGGGTCCTCCACAATGGGTAGTTGGTAGCTCCTTTGCCCGTGGGGCAAACCGATGCAACGCACCGACGATCCGGACTTGACACCGTCCTATATCGTGATCTAGTGTAGAATGTCCGTGCAATGCCATGATTGTGCACGAGAAAATTTATTGATAAGACCGGCCTCGGCAGGTAGAGTCACGTACATGTCTCCCGATCTTTCTCTCCGACCGTTTGAGTCTAGCTCCATGGAGTAGGAAATTGAATGTTGTGTCCATGCATCATGGAATATTCTGATCATCTGAAAATTATTGTTACACGATATTTGACTGTCTGAATTTAACTGCCTGGATGTTATGAATTATTCATTACCATTATTAATGATTGCTTGACTGGTTATCTGTTTAAAAGCTTATTTATTGCCTTTACATGCTACGTGGGCGTTATGCGCCGTTCGGTTCTTGGTTGCTGTATTGGTATTGATGGTAGGATATCTTACCTCTTTCCCTGTGCTTCTATTATTTGCTGTTTATGTGCACCCTGTACTGATCGAAGACGACGGTGAAGAGACAGAAGATCCTGCTTTCCCCGGCTTCTGGCCTGCACAGGATTGACTTCTACTGCGACGATGTCTGCACGTATGCGTGGATTCTTGGGAGATGTGCGTCTTACCTTCATTGGGGGGCCAGAGTGCTGGCACATCAACCTGAACTCCGACCGCTGCGTGTATGTGGGAGACGTGTCGATAGCACTTGCCTGGAGACGTCATGAGGCACTTGTCCTCACTTGCTACCTCAGCTTACGCCTGGAGTTTTACCTGCCTATCAGGGAGATGTGGGGTTCCGTTATTACACTCCGCAGGGGAGGATTCTTTCGATTCCACCGCTCGGGCCCCGTCCCGTGCATCCGTGGTTCCTATGGATGAGTCCTCGGATGAGGAAGATCCCGATGAGGGTCCTCCCGAGGATCCCGAATCGGTCCCTTTTATCCGAGGGGTCGATGATCATTGGTGGCTACCGATGGCCGCCGGTGTTTTTGTTTTGGGGGCCCGATGTACTTTTCTTTTGGTTGGGCTATATATTTTGTATATGCATGTTTCCTTGGGGTGGGTATAGTTTTGCTTTTGATGATGGCCGGCTTGTATTTATGAAACAGTTGTATTAAATTCTATATATATGTATGCATGCTATTCAGGTGCAAATTTCTATGTATTGTTTTATTCGTTACTTTTATCCGCACTCCGTAGTATCCTTATTATTCTTATTATAAAAAAAAAATATTGCCAAGTTTGCTCACATGGTTAATCATTAATTAATTGGAATGAACCGGGTCTTAATCGTTGTTTAAATAATTTCCGCATTTTATTTTGTTTGACAATGTGACGTTCCCTCCCAAAAAAGGGCGTTACAACTGGTGTTTTCTTTTGCTTCTGCTTCTTGTTCATTTGGTTCTTACTGTTTCGAGAAAGGGAGGGGGGAAGTGTTCTTTCCCCTTCCGTCAATGGCGTTTGCCCTTCTTGGAGCATCTCCTCCATCGCACCATGTGCGGCGGAGGTGTCCTTCTGAGGCTTTTTGCCTTGGCGGGTGCAGAGGCCAAAACGTTTGGATCTCCGAACTTGGACTAGTTCTGACCCTGAGCCTCTGTGTGACTTCCAGGAAAAATGGCTAGAAAAAGGGTGTTACGAATTCAAGAACCCGCCTCGGTTCCGGAAGCTCGGGAGCCAGGGGACCAAGAAGCCGAGGAGGAGCTGATTCGCATCAGACGAGGTCCGGGGTTACCTTACACCTGGGTCGCGGATGATGCTTTTGGTAGAATTTTCAGGTATGAGCTCGCAAGCGAGCTGGAAAAATTAAAGGAGTACCTGGAAACCACCGAAGGGGGAGCCCGGGATAAGGAGTTCTTGATTGTGTCCCCGGGAAAAGAACCGATGTGTTTGATCCGTCAATCGGGGGAGCACTTCATGTTTCTCTACGAGGACTTCTTCACAAGGTTCGGGCTCCGCCTCCCCTCAACGATTTCCATATTGCCATACTTCGTACTCTTCATGCTGCCCCCAGCCAGATTCATCCTAACGGTTGGGCTAACATCCTGGCCTTCGAGAGGATTTGCAGGCTGCTGGGGTTACGATGCTCAGACGGGGCATTCTTCTATTTCTATACGAGGTATTCTGTTCATGGTGCTTGCACTCATCAGCAGTCTTGGCTGTCGGTGAGATCCCGGCAAGGAAGAACGATTTTCCTTCCCTACTTGGAAAGCTATAAGGACTTCAAGGAAAAGTTCTTCAAGCTAATGGCGGCCGACGACACTCAACCCTTCTGGTTGGGGAGTGGCGGGGAGCCAACATTCAGCTTGTACTGGAATCTGACGACATGGAGCATCCCCACTCAGTCGTTTGAGAGGGAAATTTGTCAATTAGACGATGAGGAGCTTAAATGTGTCAATTTCTTCGAGATGTGGGTCGACAAGGTCGATAAAATCCGACCTAAGGATATACTAGATGTCGTGGATGATGTGGAACTTTGGGCTGTGCTAGGTAGCATAGGCCTTTATTCGTGTTTTATTTCCTTTCCTTTTTCCGTTTATATGGACCTGATTGTTTGTGTTTGTATTTGCTTTTCAGAGAGCTTGGCCGAGATGTCTGAGGAAGGGAACGCTCTGGCTATTCTTGAAGCTCTGAGGGCCAGGAGTGAATCGGGGCCTTCAGATCCTGCCACAGAGGCGGTTTCAGTCCCATTGCCTCGTCGAACCGAGGTGCCTACCACGGAGGAGGAGCCAATCCAAGTGGAGCATTCCCCCCCACCCGTGGGGTGAAAAAGGAAGGCAGGTGGCGAGGGGCCGTCGAGTGGCCGGAGTAAGAGGACCTTGGTCGAAGAAGGCACTGACCCGAGTGGTGGGGGGCCTATCAACATGTACCTCAAGAATCCGGATCCCCGTGAGTTCATTGATAACTTCCTCCTGGATGAGGAAGTAGAGGCGAAGCTGACCCTGCGTAGTGGTACGAACGCTCTCTGTGGCTTCCAGGTTCTTGGGCTCCGTCTTGCCATGGAGGCTCGGCACTTGGAGCATGTGATTGAGGACTACGAGCGGAGGGTTGCTGCTGCGGAGCGGGGTGAAAATTAGGCTCTTATAGAGAAGGAGGAGGTTGTACGGGCCAAAGAAGAGGTTGTGAAGTCCAAGAATGATGTTGAGGCTTTGAACCGAGAGCTGGGGAATGAAGTGGCCACCTTGAGAGATACAGTGAAGGAGAAGGAGGCCAGCTTGGTGGACGTCAGAAGGGGTATGGCCGAGTTGAGAGCTGAGAATGAGGGCCTTCACTTCGAGAATGAACGTCTTGGCGGCCATGTTACCACCCTGAAGGGCGATGTCGGGACTCTCATTACTGTTTGTACTGATATCAAAGAACAGCAGTTCCGAAATGCCATTAAACAAGTTCAGCTCTTCAATCCTAAGGTTGACCTGGTTCTTGATTCTCTGGACTCCGGGAAGGTAGTCCAGAATGGCCAACTCGTCGTTCCTCGCCTTGCTACTACGGGTCCAAGCACGGGGGATTCTTCTACCGGGGTTCGCAGTCCTGGGCCTCCTGCAGAGTGATTCATATGTTTTTATTTTTGCCCCTTGTGTGGGGTTTTATTTTTTGTATGGACAAGTGTTTTGCAATTGAATTGTCTTTTCGTTGTGCTCCTTTGCTCATTTTCAGGGTCCAACGCCCTTTGGGAATTTTGACGAGACCGCGGTCTGGGTTCAATACCCACTTCGGATGAGTGGCTTGTGGCCCATTTTAGGACTTTGTGTTATGAAATATTTTATAAACCTTGGTTTGGGATCCAATGTCTCAAATGGTTTGTTGTTTGAGATTCGATCCATAGGTGAAAAACCTTGTTCGGGGTCTATTGCCTTTTGTTCAAGTATTTTGGATGCCTCGGGACTTTGGTTTGGGGACTGGTCCATGCCGGGGTCTTTAGTGCCCGTGGTTTGGTGCCAGAATTTTTTCAAGTCGGGATTTTTCTGTTGCACGACCTACCTAGCACAAGACAACTTCCCGGGAGGTCCCATGGGTCTTTTGTGCTCATGGTTCGGTGCCAGAATTTTCCCAAGTTGGAATTTTTCGGTTGCACGACCTATCTAGCATAAGACAACTCCTTGGTTGGTACGAAGCGGTTGAAAACTCTCGCAAGACTCCAGTTACTAAATTAGGATAACCTTGTGATAGATGTTTCATTAAATATATTCGGAAAGATAGTGTTTGTATAATAATTGGAGCTAAAATAGAAAGAAGACTAGGAGACTAGGCCTTAAAAGACACTTAGCTGTAGTACTTTCTGAGTTTATCTGCGTTCCAAAAATTCTTCACTGGCTTGCCTGTCAATGTTTTTAGGGTGTAAGCTCATTTTCCGGTACTTATTACGATACGGTAGGGGTCTTCCCAATTATGGGCTAACTTCCCTTGGGAGGCATTCCTTCCGCCGATGTCAACTCTCCAGAGTACGAGGTCGCCTGGCTGGAATCTTCTGGGGATGACCTTCAGGTTGTACCGGACTACCGTTCTTTGCTTGGTTGCAGCATCGCGTATGTGTGCAATGCATCTTCTTTCTTCCAACAAGTCCAAGTCTTCTCTTATTAACCCGGGATTGGTGTCTGGTGAAAAGTTTTGGAGACGCCAGCTCGGTTCCCCTATCTCCACCGAGATCATCGCTTCGCACCCATAGGTCACCTGTTGTGGAATGAGGAGTGGTTCAGTAGGCCCAAAGGACATGGTCCAACTGCTCGGCCCAGTTTCCTTTGGCCTCGTCCAATCTTTTCTTTAACTCCCTAATGATAACCTGGTTGGCCGCTTCGGCTTGCCCGTTTGTTCGAGGGTTTTCCACGGCACTGTAGTGGTGTTTTATTTTCAGTCCGTCAAGCAGTTCTTCGAACCCTTTGTCCTTGAACTGCGTTCCGTTGTCTGTTACAATGGACTCTGGCACCCCGAATCTGGTAATAATGTGGCGCTAGGTGAACTTTTGAATCCGGGCCGAGGTTATGGTGACCAAGGGCTCTGCTTCTATCCACTTAGTAAAATAGTCTACGGCTACAACCAAAAACTTCAACTGTCCGGGCGCTTGAGGAAAGGGGCCCAAGATATCCATGCCCCATTGGTAGAAAGGTCAGGGTATGAATGTCGTGGATAGTTCCTCTGGCGGGGCGTGATAGTGGTCGGAGTACCGTTGGCATTTTTCGCATACTTGGATGTACGCAAGGGAGTCTGCCTCCATCGTGGGTCAGTAGTAACCTGCCCTGAGTGTCTTTAATGCTAGAGCCTTGCCTCCGAGGTGGTGTCCACAGTTCCCTTCGTGAACTTCGGCGAGGATGTACTGAGCCTCTTTTGGCATGAGGCATTTGAGGAGGGGTGAAGAAAATCCACACCGGTATAACTGCTCATCGAAGATGGTGTATCTAACCGCGACTTTCTTCAATTTGGCCGCATCCTTAAAATCCTCGGGGAGTGATCCAGGTACGTTCTTGCTCATCAACCTGGAAGACAGCTACGTCAGAAACTGCGGGGTGCGAGAGGGTTGCCTGGATCACCGATCGGTTGTTACCTGGACTCTTGGTTCTTGCCAACTTGGATAAGAGATCGGCCCTGGAGTTTTGTTCCCGGGGTATGTGCTCCACTTTAACCAGCTGGAAGTTTGGGAGGAGTTCTTGCACCTTCACGAGGTATTTCTGCAGGAGGGGTTCTTTGGCTTGATACTCGCCTCAGATCTGGGAGGTTACGAGCTGGGAGTCACTGCAAAGTTTGATCTTTGTGGCCCCTGTGTCTCCCATTGCCGATCCGCGATGCATGCCTCATACTCTGCTTGGTTGTTGGAGGTGGGGAATTCGAACCTTAGTGAATTCTCAATAGTCACCCCTCCTGAGTTCTCCAAGATTACCCCGGCGCTGCATCCTTTTAGGTTTGAAGACCCATCCATGAACACTGTCCAGGACAATTCTTCGGTGCATCCGGGGTCTGAAGTGAGTTCTACCAGGAAATCAGACAGCGCTTGTGCCTTGATTGCCAATCTAGGCTCGTAGGCAATCCCGAACTCGGAAAGCTCATTGGACTAGGCAATCATCCTTCCCGCTAAGTCTGGTTTATGCAGTATCTGCCGGATGGGCTGATCAGTCCTCACTATCATGGGATGGCACTGGAAGTATTGCCTCAGTCTCCTGGCCGTGATGATGAGTGCGAAGGCGACCTTCTCTATCTTTTAGTATCTGAGTTCGGGGCCTTGCAGTACCTTGCTTACGAAATAAACCGGCTGTTGTCCCTTCGACATTTCTCTAATGAGTAACGAACTCACGGCTTCCTCGTGAACGGAGAGATACACGTAGAGTGTTTCTCCTGCCTCTAGCCTTGTAAGGATGGGAGGGGATGCCAGAATGTTTTTCAGGGATGTGAAAGCGTCTTCACAGTTTTCAGTCCATTCGAATCCGGTCCCCTTTTTCAATAATTTGAAAAGAGGGAGGGATTTGTGAGCGGCTTTGGCCAAGAACCTGGTGAGAGCCGCAATTCGTCCATTTAACTGTTGTACCTCTTTCACGTTCCGGGGGCTATGCATATCGAGCACCGCCTTGCATTTGTTGGGGTTTGCCTCTATGCCGCGGTGGGTCAGCATGAACCCCAGGAATTTCCCTGCTTGGACCCCGAATGCTCACTTTCCTGGATTGAGCCTCATGTTGTACCTTCTCAGCTGTGCGAACACTTCTTCCAGGTCCGAGGTGTGTGATCCGGATGATGGGGTCTTAACTATCATATCATCGATATAGACCTCTAGCATTCTCCTCATCTGTTCTTCGAAGACTCTGTTCATCATCCTCTGGTATGTGGCCCCGGCGTTCTTTAGCCCGAACGACATTACCTTGTAGCAGTAGCTCGCCCTTTCGGTGATGAAGGTTGTTTTGTCCTGATCTCCGAGGCACATTGGAATTTGATTATACCCTGAGTAAGCGTCCATGAAGGACAGTGTCCGGAAACCGGAGGAGCTATCGACTAACTTGTCAACGTTTGGGAGGGGGTATGGATCTTTGGGGCACGCCTTGTTCAGGTCGGTGTAGTCCACGCACATCCTCCATTTCCCGTTTGCCTTTTTAACCAGGACGACGTTCGAGAGCCAAGTGGTGTACGAGATTTCTCTTATGAAGCCGGCGTTCAGTAGCTCCTTGACTTGCTCCTCGATGGCTTGTTGTCTCTCGGGGCCAACTTTTCTTTTCTTCTGGGCGACCGGCTTCGCATCCCGTTTAATAGATAAACGATGGCAGATGAAAGCGGGGTCGATTCCAGGCATGTCAGCGGAAGTCCAGGCGAAAAGATCCTTGTTTTCCTATAGGAGCTGTATCAGCTGGATCTTTTCTTGTTCCTCGAGGTTTGCTCCTATCATGGTGACTTGGTCGGATTTGTCGCCCAGCTGGAGTGGGATCAGTTCTCCTTCGGGCTGGGGTTTTGTACCCCGGATCTCTTCACGGACATCCAATTCCGTCATCAGGATGTTGACTTAGTCGTAGGTGGTGCTGGATGTCCGTGTCTTTGTTTTCCTGGAGGTCCTGCCAATCTTCAAGCTCTCATTATAGCATTTGCGGGCTGCAATCTGGTCGCCCTTGACCGTGACCACTTCATTGTTCCTGTTGAGGAACTTCATGGCCTGGTGGGCGGTAAAGACCACAGCGGCAATGCCATTTAGCGTAGAGCTTCCCAGGATGATGTTGTAGGCCGAGGGACAATCCATGACTAGAAACCTCATATTCACCGTTTTATAGGTGTCGTCGTTACCCAAGGTAAGGAAAGTTTCAAAGTAACCCACTGGGGTTACCTTTTCTCCGGAGAATCCGGTTAGCTCGCCTTCATCTGGTGTAAGCGCAGACAGAGGGAATTCCAATCTTTCGAAGGCGTCCATGAACATGATGTCCGCTGAGCTCCCCTGATCTACAAAGATACGACGGACTTCGGCATTGGAGATTATTCCGGATATGACCAGGGGGTCGTCGTGATCTCGGATAATGTCGCCGTAGTCCTTATCGGAGAAGGAGATGGGCGGTACATCCTTGTATTCCACGTGGGGCTTTCGGGAAGAGGAGCCGGACACGCTCAGGACCGCAGTCCGGAGTGCCTTTTTCCTCGAATTATTTGACAGACCACCCCCTGCAAATCCCCCTGAGATAGTGCTTACGAGTCTGTCCTTCCTGTTACCCTCACCTAGAGTATCACGTTCTTGGTCCTGCATGTTCTCAACATTGCGGCGTGGAGGTGTTCGAGATCTACAGGTAGGACTTCGGCTTTTCCTTGTGCACTGGTTTGGGCTCCGCCTGGGGTTGCGGCTTCGTCTCCGGTCCCGACGCCTTCCGCGATCTTCCCCTCCTCGGAGATCGCTAATGTACTTCTGCAGCTGTCCCTCTTTGATTAGGGACTCAATTACATCCCGGAGCTGGTAGCAATCCTCCGTCTCGTGGCCATAGCTCTTGTGCCACCTGCAATGTTTCGAAAGGTCCCTCTAGAATTGCTTCTTTATGGGTGGTGGCCTCTTGATATCCTGGAACTCGGTTTGAAGGACCTCCTTTAAGATTGTCTCTCGAGGGGTGTTCAAAGGAGTGTATTCGGAATACTTGGGCCGATACTGTTCGTTCTTGGAGGACTCCCGGGGTTGGTTGTTGTTGTGGTTCTTTTTCTGGTGGACTGGCTCACCTTTCTCCAGATTCTCTTTTGCCCTGGTGACTTCCTCTAGTTTGACGTACTTATCCGCCTGTGAGTGAAACTCATCCAAGCTTGCCGACTTCTTTTTTGCTAGGGACATGAAAAAGCCTGAGTCAATTCAGAGTCCGTTTCTGGCGTAGTGCAGGGCTATCCTGTCGTCCAGGTTCTCGATGCCTACGCAGGCTTGATTGAACCTTTTAACGTACTCGCGCAGGGATTCGGAACTTCCTTGGCGGATCCCGGAAAGTGAGTCGATCGACTTCGGTCGTTCCCTTGCGATGGTGTAGTGCTGCAGGAAACGTTGCATTAAGTCTTCCCATCCGGTGATCTTTGTGCATAAGGTGATGAACCAACGGAGGGCATCCTTCTTTAGGAATACGGGGAAGGCCCGACATAACAGTTCTGGGGTGTACCCGTAGAGTTGCATGGACTGGGTGTAAGCATCCAGGTGCTCCTGGGGATCCGTGGTTCCGTCATAGGCTTCCAAGTTGCTCGGAGACTTGAAGTTCCTCGAGACCCTATATGCCATTAGAGCATCCGAGAATTGTTGTTGTCGGCCGGGGGCCGGGTTATGTTTCCATAAGTCCCGGCGCCGGCATGCTGAATGTGCGCTCATTACGAGCAGCATCTCGTTCTCCGTTATCGCTGTCCGTCCTCACCGATCTTTCAAGGTTGTCCAACCGACGGCGCTGTTCTTCCAGCTGACGTCGTTGGCCTTCGATGAGTGCTATCTGTTGACGCAACAACTCTCGAAGGTCATTCTTTGTTGCCTCAGGTTCGACATTGTCTTCGTAGTGAGACGCATGGTTCGCGTTATCGTGGGAGATCCCTAAGCGGGCGTGCACAGGGATCCTAGCTTCGCGGCTCATATTGTTTGCTCCACCGTGAGGGAAGATGAGCCTGTTACGAATGGAAACCCTTCAAGACGGGGCAGGGCTTTCAGAGGCTGAAGTTTCGTGTCATCGTTTAGAGTTTCCACTATAACGGGCTCATTTCTAGCAGCGGAGGTTTCTGGTGGTGTGATGGAATGAGGGTCACGCTGGGCTGCTGGGCCCTGTGTTTGGCCAGGGGCAGCATGCGCAGTGCTTCCCTTCCTCTGGTTGTGTCTTGTGCTCACTATAGTTAACGTAGGAATGGAAGTTTATCGAAAAAATTCCCACAGACGGCGCCAATGTTCTGAAATGGGTTCAGAGGGTACCTGAAATAGGCACGTATATAATGGTTTCCTCCTTATGCAGTTGCAGCCAAGCGAATGAAGCCCAGGAGGTGGGTACCTACAATGGGACTCCAACGCTCAAGTCAGGCAATGCCCAAGTAGATGTTAAGTAAAGGAGAATATATCATATAGTCATAGATCTCTCCCCTTTTAGGTTTACTTAGCCTGATATATATAGAGAGCGTGGCTGGAATCCTCGTGCAATTCAAGTAGGACGAAGGTACATCAGGATCGTGCCTTGGCAGAGGTTTCAGCCCATGATCGCTGAGGTCCGTCTCTGACCTTGTCGGGACTGTCCTACGATCGTGGAGGTCCGTCTCTGATTTGTCAAGACTGTTACCTTAATGGTCAATCCTTGTTTGGGAGGAATTTGCATAGGTCTGGCTATCGTAAGTGTCCGATGCCTTGGACCGAGGTCATGAGGTTTTAGCTGGGGTGTCTACAAAGGAGTCTGGTAGTTCGTGTGTCGGGTCGATCCTTCAGGATGGGATCTCAGACCACGGTCCAGAATAACACGCATGAAATTTTGGATGAAGTTTGATAATTTATTCTAATCTTGAAATAGAGAGATACTTTACTCACCCTAAACTTTTAACCCAATAAGAAATGAGCTGGTGATAATTTTTAAGGAATCTGCATAACTTAAAAAACCTTGGATTTTTATTATATTTGTCAGGCATAAAGTTACATATATCTGTCTTAAAAAAAAGTTACATATATCATTCATGCATTATTCCTTATATTGTACTCCTATTCTATTCCACACAAAAATCCTTTCCTTCAACATGACATGGTTGAAATGAAATGGAAAATTAATGATAACCAAGACGGAAATTATACTTTTACAGAAAAACAAATACAAAATTGATACAGATATATTTTTTTAAACTTTGTTTATTGCAATCGAGAAAGAGAGAGAAAAAAGAGCCTTCAAAAAATATTTAAAAAAACTCTATTTGTGAAGTTCTTATGTTACTTGCTTAACACTGTATTATGGAAAAGCCTCCACAAGTAAAGATAGGCAAGTAAGGTAGATATTACAATTTTAGAGGAGTCAAATCCATTGCGGAGAGATGAGATATTAACTAAGAAGAATTAAATAGGTGATACAATAGAGAAAAGATAGATCCTTCTAAAAGTATTAAAAAGCTCTATTTATGAGGTTCTTATAGTACTTGCTTGATACTGTTTTATGGAAAAGCCTCCATAAGAAGAGACAGGGAAGCCAACTAGATATTGCAATTTTAGAGTTAAATCCATTGCAGAGAGATGAAATATTAACTAAGAAAAATTAAATAGGTGATACAATATTATAATATTTGTTGGTCACCAATAGGGATAGGAATAGTCAATAGACTAGCCTATTTGATGCTTTCCCTTGAGAACCCACATGGGCAAGTTCCGGCCAGTGGACAAGCTAAGGATAGCTGATTGAATGGCCCCAAGGAAGGTCGTGATGGCTGTGCTAGAATTTTGGAATGGGTACCTTTGGCCTATATTTGATTGTTAATAAACCAAGAAAGCCTAAAGAGGGATCTAAAATCAATGCTATTAGCCTATTATACCAATGGTCCATCTCTCTGCGATTAGCCAACTTATTTACTAAACCAAAAGCCCCAAAAAATCAGCTGAAAACTAAAGAAGATTAAAACATTTTACCCAGCAAAAAAAGCGGTTTGGAATTGGATACAGATTTCTCCATAAGAAATTGGATTACATCATCAACATTTCTCCTGCAAATAATTACATACAAGCGTCAAGGCACAGTAAGAATAAATATATAAAAGCTCACTTTTGTATTGCTGAAAACCTTCGAGTCCATGCTTCATAATTGCCTCATAAACCAAGTCAAACTAATAAACACAAGCAATGAGTTAATATCAATCATAGATTGGCAAATTTTTTGCTCTAGATGACCAAAACTCCACATGAAATCAGTCAAAGCATAACAGGCAATCTGACTAGGCTTAAATCAACATCACATGCAGAACATATATCATTTGTTGTAATCTCAATATGACCCAGCTTTCTAATGTGGGTGTGTATGCTATGTTGGTCTAAGTGGCATTACGTTTCTTAAATTATCATTGAGTTTGAAAACCCACAGCTTCCTATTATATAAAGGCACCCGGTTTGCAAACTAATTGTGCTCTCTCTCCAGTGATTTTTGTAAGTTTTCCTCTATTATTACTTGGTTCTCTGCACACAACTCAAGAATTGTTCCTTGTTTATTTACTTTGATTGAGTGCTTCTTGTTATATAAAATCATTTGGAATCTTTACATTAGGTTAAGCTTTTAGGTGAATTGATATTTAACATGGTATCAGAGATTCTATAACCAAGTGTTCAAGAGATTTTGGCGTGATGGGAATGCTTTTCTTTTGGTTTTTCACTGTTTGGATGGTTTCTGCTCAATAAAAAGACAAGAACAAATACACTATCTTTGTCTTTTTCTTCTTCCTTGGTCATTCAATTTCTTCTGTTTTTTCTTTCTTCACTGTTTTACCTTTTTCTTTTTCTATTAGAGGAAGAAGAGGCACCGAAAATGGATTGCTTTGCCCTCTTCTCCTGCTGCTATGCCCTTTAGCCATGTGATTTTGGTTGCTGGTTAGCAGTGACTGGCGAGGAGATATTCTTGCAGAGCCCCTGAACTATCTTAGTCACACTCAACCCATTCCATGTGAGTGTGCTGTGCTTATCCAAGAAAAATTGTGCGTAGCCTTTGCTAGTCTGCTGTGTAGGAAAAGGAATGGGACAGAGGCAGGTAAATTTTTAATTTTGTGCTTTTTATTTTCTTATCTTTTTCATTACTTTTTACTTTTCTATTTTGTTTTTAAATATTGCTTGTGCTTCTTTGGTTTTTACTTTTTTTAATTAGAAATATAGAAATTATGGAGCCTTTTTTCTTCTCTTCTATTTTAAAAGAAAGATATTTACGAAACAAAAGGATCATTTAGATGAGTTTCTAAAATAAAAAAATTTTATGTAATTTTTTTAAAAACTCTTTTAAAAAAGTAGAAGTTATTTTATATTTGAATATAATATTTGAGAAATAATTTTTTTCATGTTTGAACATTTTTTTATATTATAAAAATTATCTTTTTAAGAAGCACAAAGTCTAGTTAAAAAAATAATCTTTATATTTTTACATCAAACAAGTCATATATTTCTTTTTACACTTAATTAATAATACCATTTATTATACATATTTTTTTTTATCACTTTCTCTCACTCAATCACATCCCTTAAAAAAGATGTGAATAATACCTATATCCCTTTTAGAGGTGTAAGATGATCTTTATTCTAAAAAATAGTGTTTTATCCTTTTTAAAAAAAAACTGATCCAAACATGATATTTTTAATTTTTTTAATAAAAAATATTTTCTTTTATCAAATTAAGCACATCCAAACAAGTTCAGAATTTTAAATTTGTTTGGTTTTCTGTTTTTTAAGCATTTCATAAAATAAATAAGCCATTCAAAATTAGTTAAGGGAAACCAAACTTGGTGATTTGAACTGGTTAATTGCTTCCATTGGGCACAGTAACTATTGACTGCTACGCTAGTAGCAATTTGATATCTGTTCATTCTTTTATACTTTGTTATTGCTAAAATTTTTATTGACTGCTACATCAATAGTCCCTATTGTCTTTTTTAGCTTATGCTCTGAGGTTGATTTTTATGTCAACAAACAGATTGAACAACAATCTGCCAAGGAAATTGCTCAGCTTAATCCACCCTATAGATTTGTTCCATTCCATGGTGGTTGTGAAACCTAGCTAGCACTCCAAGAGAATTGTGATTGGTTTGTAAGATTCCACAACCCAAGTGAATCTTGGCCTTACCTTGTCCCTTTGTGGTTGCACCACTACCAAATTTGGTGACATATTTGCAGGGCATTCAAGGGTACTTTGAAACCAGATGATTGCAGATCACTTTCAACAACAACTTGACCACTAGTATCACCAGACCCCCATGAAAATGAAGTTGGAATATATTTTGGTGTGATTCATATGGCTTTGCAAGAACTTTCACTTTGGCCTCAACGCCTAAATGTTTGGCTAATTCAGAGGTTCTGATGCACTTGGGGTGACTTGTCTAGGAATGCGGAAGTGTAATTTATCATAGCCGAAGTCGTTGATTTATTAATATGAACCATATTAGCTGTTCCATTTTTCAAATCATGAGAATTGTATGTCACGGCCCAATTTTAGGTTGTGATCGGCGCTAAAGTTAGTGATACTCAGTACTCAACTATTCTGACAAACTTAACCATACAACGTCAATTAAAAAAAAAACAATTTGAAACTTAGATTAGGGCTACCAAAAATCTAATAAAGTTTTTCTTAAAAACTGAACAAACTACACTTTTTATTTAGACTTAATTAACAATACATAACCATATCCAACACAAACATAAGCGTCTAGCATTATTTATAAGTACAAACTGGGTCAGCTATACAAAAGGGACATATCATATACATCAAAAGAAAGAAATAAACTTTATCTCCTATAGCTGCAATATACTGGAGTCAACATGTAACACTAGCCAGCAATGACAATGAAGGTCTACCAAAAGATAAGCACTCCTAGGAAGAATAGCAAATCCCAAGAATCTCTTACTCAACAGGCTGCGAATCTGAAGGAAAAAAGAATAGAGTGAGTCACATAGATTCAGTGAGGGCATAATAAACATAGTGAAGAGGAAATGAAAATAAGTAATAGACCAAATATTTAAGCTTTGCAAAACAACTCAAAACACAATAATCCAATAAATGAAACTTATAAATAAAATCACTTGTCATGTGCTTTCTTTCCAGAAGTAAACTTATAATCATAAAAGAATTCAATTCTACTTAGTAAATCTCATATCATATCCTAAATAAAATATCTACATCTATTATATGCACATTAGCCGTTACATCTCTTCGCCATGACAGGTGGAACACATGTCGTTATCTCTTTTCACCATGGCAGGTGAAACACATGTCGTTATATCTCTTAGTCACGGCAAGCGGAACACATGTCATTATCTCTCTTTGCCACGACAGGTGAAGCACACGCCGTTATCTCTCTTCTCTACGGTAGGCGGAACACATGTCGTTATCTTTTTTCGCTACGGTAAGCAAAACATTTGTCGTTATATCTCTTCGCAAACGGTGAACGGAGTTTTAACACTCAACCTTTATAGCTCAATGCTCATAACAAAAAATTCAAAATCATCATAGGTTAAATTTTAGGAATAACACTAGGTCACAAGGTCAATAAAATACAGTTCCAAAAGTATAATCATCATAAAATAAATTCATAAGTTAGCTTAAATATTTTTTTTATTTTCCCAAAATATAAAACTTGAGACTATAACCAAAGCTATTATAAGAACTCCAAATTTCCAACTCTTAAAATAATAAAAGAAACTTGGTTTGAAATATTATTAGAATATATATAAATACGTGCCAAGAGGTTTTAAATTTCAAAATATGTCACAGTGTAAACTATCCACTCACAAATATGAAGAACTAACTCAATAGGTTCCCACGACACTCGACGGAATAAGTTGTGTAGTGCCCACTGAATCTGGCTATAAACAAATATTTTAACAAGTCAAGATAAATGAAGCAATGACTTACATTAAAAAACAACCTTAAAAGAGAGAATTTTTTCTTAAAATTTAGAAATACCCACTAGATATTATGAATTTAAAACACAAGCACTTTAAATAAATAAAGTAACTACACTATAATTACAATTTATAATTGATAAAGCTTTAGAAATTTCATTTAGAGTTGAACTAACAAAGGGGAAAATAGATTAGGTAAAATCCCTAATTATAGGGTTTAGAGTTTTCAAGAAACTCATGAGAAAAATTAATGCGAATTACAAGATGCAAACACAAGTGCAAGTTATCTCAAGTAATAAATTTCTTGGGAGTCCCAAGTCGGTCCACGGGGAATTGATGACGAAAAATTCTTTGAGGTAAGGAAATAATTTGTCACAATAATAAAGATAATAAAACTTGTTCACAATTAAAAAAAGAACTTGCTTAGGTTAAGAGATCCACTTTTAATAATAAATTAATGACAATATTATTATTTTTTATAACTCAATTGAAATCCACGCACAACAAATGTTCCAATCGAAAAAGAAGACATTCAAAGTCTATTTAGAATTATATACGTAGTTATATTATGGTTCCTTTAATTATTTACTAACACCAACACTTGTAAATAGGTTCAAGCATTCATTGTGTCAACCAATTATCTACAATGAATTAAGAACTCTACTTTACAAGGAGGTTTCTAAATTGATTGGAAACAAAATATAATACATATAATGATCACTTGATAATATATCATTTAAGCACAAGAAATAAATTAATCTAACATTATTTTATTACTAAAAGCTTTATCATTTTACCCAAGCAAAATGAAAATTAGTTACCCATGAACAAGAAGAAAGAAAGAGAAAAGAAGAAAATGATGAACATAACTTCAATTTAGAAAAAAAAACTACAACAAGAGAAACAAATAACACAATAGCATGATCTTGATCTCTAACCCAAGACTCCCAAGATGATCAACCAATGCTCCTTTTTATAGAATTTGAGGAGTACAAAATGACAATGAAACTATTTAATGGGTGGGTAGATGATGAGTAGATGAGTGAAAAATGACAATGGAGTTATTTAATGAATATGTAGATGATGGGTGGATGAGTGAAAAATGAATGATTAATGACTGAGTGAATGATTAATGAGTGAGTGGATGATTAATGAGTGAGTGAATGATTATTTAGTGGGTAGATGATTAATGAGTGGGTGGATAATTAATGAGTGGGTGGATGATTATCATGCTTGTCTCTCCACTTGTACCAACTAATTCAACTATCTTCACACGATTATAACTCTATTAAAACGTCATTTTCTAGAAAAGTGATCTTCATGAGAGTTGAAGGGTTTTGTCTTAGCTTTCCAATGTCATCAGTTTCAGCTCAATGAAACTCCTACAACCTAAGTTATGTCTTGATTAATGCACACTGTTCGGGTTCTAGTGACAGAACCCGTTTTCTAACTTCCAGGTCCAATTAGCTCCACTAGATGTCTGATTGAGACTTCGAGCTCTCATCAAAGTTGTAGAGCTTTCTCTCAGCTTTCCTACAAGGTAAAAATGAGAGTTTATTAATGTATAAAATATGTGATTATAAAAAATTAAGGTGTGGCTTCCTCATTCCCTTTATCTAGAACCCAATCTCTTAAACTCTTAAATTTTTTTTTACTCAAATTCTTAATATACACACACTCACAATTTTTGAGCTAACAAAGATTAAGACATTTTATAAATATTATCCAAAGAGAACAATAACCATACAATAGAAACTTTTCTTAACCTTTAGATGTAAGTGGATGCAAAAATTTGATGACAAAATAGAAGAAAAAGGGGAAAAAAGAGACTATGACTTCAAATAGAATTTTTTTTTGCTCCTCGGAGATGGAGGAGACGAAGACATCTCTTTCTCCATCCCTCCTTTTTAAAATCAATTTTGTTCGTTTTTTGTTAACCTTAAGATAAGAAAATTACCCAACTACCTTTAAAACTAATACTATTCTCCACCTTATCCTTTTTCTTGTTCTATGATATTGCATTGTAGGATAAAAAACAGAACAAAAGTATATTGGAATTCTATTGTAAAGTCTAGGGTCATGGATACTCTGCAATTTTCTTAGAATTGCATGAAAACTAAACTACGAAAAATATGTTATTATATAACAAAATATTGATGAGAAATATAATCTAACTACTTTCATCCATTGGATAAAATACTGCACCTTCTATAATTAAAAAAATAAAACTAGACAGGATCTTAATCCTTTTACACCACCTTGTATTCTTACCACCACTGACATAAAATAACTTTTCATAATAAAATATAATTTAAAATCATTAAAAAACAATGAGTATCTCGTCCAATGAGTGATAAGTGCCTAGGGATAGATATACAAGTGGGGGTAAAATAAACTCCCCAAGGGTGGAGCTGGACTGCTTGAGTTATGGTTGATTTGGGGGGTGGGGGTCCAATGAGTGATAAGTGCCTAGACGTAGGTATAAACTTCTCTAGAGGCAGAGTCTAGTTATGTTTGAGGGGGTTATCGCCCCACCCTCAATTTTTTCTTTTAAAAAATAATACATTTACATGTATTTTATTATTTAAAAAACAAAAAACCTTTAACTTGACCCCATTAATGTGTTTGTTGTCCCTGCCGCCTAAGAAAAACTCCCTAACTCTGCCTCTACTCCCCCCTAAAGTTTAATGCTAAAGTTGAAAATGAAGGCCTTTTCAAATATCACTGGCATATGTACTCTAATAAATCTGTATAGGTTGAACTATAATATAATCATATCATCCAACCATATGCCATGAATTTCACCATGACTATCAGGATAGGGAGAGATTGAAAGAGACGGAATTAAAGTCATAGACTTATACACTTTCACTTGGGCAGGGATATATATAAAAAAAGAAAAAAGAAAATGAAACTGAAAACTGGTTAATGACAAAAGGAATGTGAATGAAAGTCTAATTGTGAGTTCTATACGGCTCGTGATTGGTAAGATGAGACAGAGTTAAGAGGGAGGTAGAGGTGGAAGATAGAAAAGGACAAACAGACAAGAATGTAAATGAAATTCGTATGGCTTGAAACTTTTTTCTTTTTCTTTTTGTGGAGCTATAAAGCAAGATTAACACATACAAAGAAGAAGAGGCTATAAGTGTGAATAGATGATCATGGCTGATATGGTTGTAGCTTCTATACCTAGAGTTGATCTTGTTTATTTCTGGACCTATAGAAGAAAAGAAGAAGAAGAAGAAGAGAGTTTTGGCTATATTTTTCAAAAATAAATTAGGAAATTGATTTACCAACATATGGAAAAAGCTATCTTATGGTTCCATAACTTACATTGAGGTTTCTATAGAGCCAGATACAAACAGAAAAACTCAATGTACTAACCATAAGTCAATGACTAGCTGCTTTTTCTACATTCTCTCTCCCTCTCTTACTTTTAACTTTTTCTTCTCTTTTGTAATATTGCTCTTCAATCCCAATTTTTTCACGTTATTTTTTATATTATTTTTTATAATAATTAATAATATATAAATTTGTAGTTAATTATGTATATAAATTAATTAATAAATATTTTGTTAACTAATCAATATATATGATTCTTGTTAATCAACTAATATATATATTAACTACGAATTTATACTTTATTAATTAATATAAAAAGTGGTGTAAAAAAAAGTAATTAGATGATTATTTTTGTCTGCTCATTGGCTGAGGAGTGACTTATATATAAAGAGTCAGTGTAATATTCATTCACACCCTTAAACCCAGAGACAGAGAGCACAAAAGACCTCCTAGTTTTGCAGGCTCAGAAGAAAAACAATGGTTTCTTCAAAACTAGCAATCAGCATTGTACTGGCATTAGTCCCTTTCATTTTCATCTATGAATCTGATGGTGCTTCTTACCCTTCTGGTTCACATGCTGATAGTGCTGAGATTACAGCATTTGAATCTCAGAAAGTTAATCTATCAGTGTACTATGAAAGCCTATGCCTACCTTGTGCAATTTTCATTATTAAGAATCTGCAGGAAATCTTCTACAACGATCTCATCGACATTGTCAATCTCCACCTAGTCCCTTGGGCCAATGCTCATGTCAATAAGACCAACAATTCCATAATATGTCAGGTTTTGTTTTATCTCTATTATCTTTGTTATGCTAGACGGAATTAAATGTTTGATTATGTAAAGTTGTTCTGATGAAGTTTAGATTTTAGACAAAAGCTTATTCTTTTGAAGTTATGCAAAGCATTAAAACTTCCAGCAATTAAAATCGTTGAATTTTCTGTGCCACTGGCAAAATTGACTTTGATATCATTTTGGTTGCTATAGAGAGGTGATAGCCAGCTCCAGGGTCTGAGAGAAAATTAAGGGTAGACAAGCTTATTGCTTCTGAGTTCTGGTGATAAAAGTTATAGAATCATGCATTTCTGGGAAATAAACAATAATCACACATTAAAAAAACTGTACAGTATGTGTTCCTGCCAACTGCTAGGACTCTAAACTACTTGTACTTACTATTCATTTATTTTAAATTAGTCTTTTTATGGGATCTGTTCTCATGCTTTGTATGTGTCTTTTCCTATGATTTTCTTTTCACTTCAATTGGGAAAAAGGGGTTTAACTTTAAACATGTCTTTTAATTTCTATTTGCCAAATGTTTTGATCAATGAACTTTATCTTTATAGTCAAACCCCATTGTTGTACATGACAAATTTCCAGCTCATATTACCCCACCTGATGATTCGTCTAATCCATGCACAAACCATAACAGTAGAGAACATTTGAAAAATTTACCATGATTATAACAATTGTTTTCTTTATTCTCTTCATCATTTTCTCTTTCTATAATTTCCAGTTCTTCTATTCTGTTAGTATGCATTTTTCTTTTTATTTGGACAAGAACTGTAAGAAATATGATCTGATGATTATTTTCCATATTGGACTTGTACTTTAACTACTTGTACTTTAACAAAACCTTGCAGCATGGCCCAGATGAATGCGAGCTAAATTCATTGGAAGCCTGTGCCCTCAACGTTTGGAATGATGTGGTAAGTGTAATGTTCCTTCCCCAGTTCTTTAGAGAACATAGCAACCTGACCTCAGAGGTGGTAAACATAAATTTTGTCCAACGGATCATGCTTTCTACTGGATCTCTGATATCTACAATCAATTTATGATGCAGGACAAACATTATGGTTTGATTATCTGCTTTGAGTTTCTGGCAATTGAGGGAAGGCATAAGAATTGGCAGGACTGCTTCAACCAATTGGGTTTGTCTGAGGAGCCTATTCTGAATTGCTATAACAGAGGAAATGGAACAGAGGTTATTTTACATTTATATGACTTTACAATTAACTAACCAAAATAATATAGCAGAGGAAATGAGGAATTTTTTTTTTTCTATGACTTTGTTAGTTAAGTTATTACACAGCAAATTCATGGTTAATTATAGTAGCACCTAATCATGACTATAGTGTTATGCAAAATTATAGATGTTGTATCAACCTTATAACTACAGCCTTCTATGTAATTGATTTTCTACTTTATGAAGTCTACTTTATGACCTTCAACATTAAATTTGAATTGCTATGCAGCTTGCAAACAAATATATTAATGAAACTGCACTTCTTTACACACCCCACACATTTCTGCCATGGGTGGTGGTAAACAATCAACCTATTGGGAAGGTTTGTCCTTTCTCTCCCTTTTCTCTCTTGCTCATTCACACACACACACACAAACGCTCACATACAAACACACATCACTAGTATGATTTCCATATTCTTTGGAAGATACTCATAAGAAAGACTTTTGTTTGTGTTAATTCAGGAATATGAAAATTTTACAAGCTATGTTTGCAAGGCTTATAGAGGCATTGCCATTCCAGCAGCATGCAACCTTCGTTAGAAATGAATGCAAGCTAAATAAACTAAAAACTCATACTGCTATATATATTAGCCAAGTATGGCTTCATAAACATGAGAAAAGCTTTCGGCTGAAAGCTCTCCAGAAGACACATAGAATCTGCAGAACAACTTACATTTACTGTAGTCAACCTGGCAGGAATTGATAAGCCACCTTATATGTACAAGATTCATTCTGTAAAACAATCAATGCAAAGAACCAAATAGAATACATTTGTTGTTTACTTGTTATATGCATGTTTATGTTATGCCTAATGCCATTCTCCTTCTATGTCTCTCTGGGGTCCCTCTCCGTCCTCAACTTGAGCACGTCAGAAAACATGCCAGATAGTTAATTATCTCATACCACAGGCCTGCCTGATGATGAAACCTGCATATGCTCAAGACTTAACATTAACAATCATACTGCATAAACCATTGATTTTTCATCATTAAGTTCATTGGAAAAATACTTTTCTTTTTTCTTTTCCTTAGGAAGATGATACAAATTAGATTATAGGATTAATTCCACCGCTATGCCAATTAAGTTTAAGAGTAAAGAGAAAAAAAAAATCACATCTTCAAAGGAGTGGGAAACTGAAGAATATTTTGTTATTATAAAACAATAAACAAGAATTGAATCAGAGGTATTTAAGAGACAAACGCATACTAGGTGATACCTATCGAATAGCAATTTTTCATGTATATATCCACCGTTAATTTTAAAAAGTATATCGTAATCTTAACACGTTATATTATTTAATAGTGAATTTTATATTATTTTCTCATTTTAAAAAATAAGTTTATTTTAAAATAATATTTTTTCTTACTTTACGATCAAAACAACTTATAATCAAAATTTTATTAAAAACACTTTTGGAGAGAAAAAATAATTATTCTCCCAAAATTAATCAAGGCCAAGCATACATTTTTTGTTTAGATTAAAATTTAAAGCGAAAAGCTGAGTATCAAATAAGAAAAAGAAAAGGTTAAAGTGCACTCTCATACAATAACAAATTTCAAAGAATATATTTTAATATATCTAAAATAATTACATTATTCTCTCCATATTCTCTTACACAAGAGGATTGGAAAAAAAATGTTTCTAGTGAATCCCTCTCTTCTATAGAAATGTACTACTTACCATAAA
This sequence comes from Ormosia emarginata, assembly GCA_029884605.1. Taxonomy (NCBI): domain Eukaryota; kingdom Viridiplantae; phylum Streptophyta; class Magnoliopsida; order Fabales; family Fabaceae; genus Ormosia; species Ormosia emarginata. Next base: position 651,898 of record JAQQTP010000017.1, on the reverse strand, counting down.
CATTTCATTTAATAGTTAATATATGTAAAATTATTATTTAAAAATAAGGATTTAATTTGAATGTAATATAATCATACATTATTAAAAATATTAGGCCCTCCCAATAACTATCCCAAAAATCATATATATAATAATGTATGATTGGTCAATGATATAAAAAATTTTATACTAACAATACATAAAAATTCAACTCTAAAAATAAATGCATATTTAATATAGACTATACAATCTTACACATGTTTAAAGTTAAAAGTGAATTATGATAGACAGTCCATATCAAAGAATTCATCATCCTCCTATTCTAATACTGCAAAGAGATGATACCAAAATTTTCCAACTGTATTTCCCTACACCTTTCACTCTTTAGAATGTACTCTCATTCTTAGAAACTTTCTTTTCTCTCGCCTCTTGTTTTCTCTCCTACTCTTGTCTTTCCCCATACTAAAGAGATTAATGCATTGTATTAATTTTTCGCTTGCCTAACTTGTCGTCTCTTCATTATCCTAGATTTTAACTTCTCTTATTTTTCTCTGTTTTTCATTTAAAAGGCTGAACCCCACAATTATAACAACCTTAAGAGCGAGCTAGTCAGCATGTAACCATGGCTTCATGGGGCTACAACGTTTGTTCTTTTTCATACAGAACACAAAAGGCTGCAGCTGCACTTATATTTGGTTATTGTGAAAAAGATAAGACTTTTTTAAATTGAATTTTTTCTCTAAAATGAATAAATAAAAATATATTTATAATTAAATTTTAATTGATTAAAATTTTATTTCACTGTAAATTAAATTAAAAATAAATATATTATTATTTATTCATTTTAAAATAAATTCACTTAAGAGAAAATTTTTCCATTGTGGAAGTATAAGGTAAAGGTAGTAGAACAGCAATTGGAATTCAAGCTTCACAACTTTTTGAAGGCATCAACTTTAAAGCTAATTATAGAGATGAATGTGATGTAGGGTTGAATACTAAACTTACTGAAGCTGAGCCATCTCTTTAACCTTCTTTATTTGATGAATGGATTAGTTACTCTTCGTAGGCCTTTGCCTTATTCTATCAGATTTTTATCTTAAAGATTAAACCTCATATATTGAATGGAGTTTTAAATCTGTTGTTTCCAGTACTAATTTCCTTGTTTGGAATGCATACTTGTGACACTATCCACTTGAGGTGGTGGCTTACTATCAGAAATATGTATACCCAGCTTATGGTAGTATCCACTTTAAGGGGTGACTTGCTGAAAATATGAAGAAAGACAGAAATTTGTGGTAGACACCAAATCTTTTATTCAATGGTGACAATTTGTTTGGCATATTCTAGACCATTTATGGACCTTAGGCTGACAAGTAATTATTATGATCTGCCAACCCGTATAAATATAGACAGTATTCACATGGATTCAACAACTCATTAGTCATACATCGATTACTTTTTACGTTGATGAGCATTTACTTAATTTGATGCTCATCAAATAATAATAATAATAATAAAATAATAATAATAAATATTAAAAATATATTCTCTATCATACTCCTTTTAATATATTCTTTTTTATTAGATCATATAATATACTAAAATAATATTAAAATTTGATTAACATATATAATTAAGTTTAAGTATTATTTTAACATATAGCGTGATTCAATAAAAAAAATGTCTTGAAAGAAATATAATAAAGAATGTGTTTTAACACTCTAAATAATAATACGTGTCATAATTCTTATTAATAATAATAAAAATTCAGAAAAAATAATAATAAATTATTATCTTAAAAAAGTAGTTTGTCTAATGATTATTATATTAAAATTTTTATTCTTATTCATAATCCATAATATTTACTAATTGAATGCTGCCTCTTCATAAATAAATTCAAATATTTGTCCATAAGTCTTTATTAATATTTGGGTGGGGCTTGATAAATAAGCCAAACTCACTCTGGGTGCAAGTAGTGAGAACAAAGTATGGTTGTGGTAATGGGATGATTCCTAAGGTCAACCACCATAAATCTGCTTCAATTCAATTATTTGGAGGGTTATCTCTAAAATGTGGAATGAGACTTATAAGGGAATTTGATGGCCATAATTGGCAACGGTGACACAATCTTGTTGTGGTGTCATTCTCATTGTTGGGTTCCGTCAGGAAGGGTGCTTAAGGATTTTGGTGTGGAATTGGATCAAAATATCTGATGAGGAGAGGAACTATCTCTTCCTGGATCTTTGCTTTTTTGTTCATGAATCATGATGATGGTGATTGGTTATGGTTAAGGTGGAGCTTTCCCCCTTCCAAATGAATAGACAAATATATTAAAA